>CM060980.1:141850095-143050095 GCA_030765065.1 Deroplatys truncata | reverse complement strand
AGGGGATTTTCTTTACAATCTTTGTGTCATATCTTTAAGAGATACTGAACTTAAATACCAAGTTTGGTATTGTCGGACTTTTCGTTTCAGAGTTATACTGTTTACAGAAACACCGACACAAAGACACACTGACATCCAGGCACATGCACAAGGATTTATTTGCGGAGTGGGGCATCCAGGGTCTAAAACCATACAGGATTATTCCAAAAGGAGCACAGTTTAAATATTTATTTCTAATGAACGACAATAGATACACATTTAATACATCACTGGAGAGAGGAAAATTCTGTTTTATTTTATGCATTCAACATGAGCACCATTTGTTATGCGAGGACGACCAGTGCTTTTCATTTGCTTATGCAACCATCTTCTACGAATTTCTTGTAGCAACTGTAAATTTGTTTACAACGGGGCGGCTATTTCTTAAATTTACAACGAAATACACGCTGCACTGAAATAATGGATTCACTCATTACATATTGCAGCTCACAAAACGACTTTTCCTATGGCGTCACCATTTTCTCGTAAACAAACCACATTGAGTTTTATTTATGAACGCTCTTAAACTGCTATGGTCCTTAGCGTCCCATTCTACATTGGGAGTGAAAGAACAGTAATTTTGCTCAGAGGTCTCTTTATTAGGATTGAGGTTCTTTTACGTGCCGTAAATCTACGACATGAGACTACCGGTTTTACTTCCCTTCCAAAGGAAGTCATGCTAAGAATTTTTACGCCCGAAAAAAATCCATCGCCCTCCGCCGGGCTTGAACCCGCGACTTTGGGAACTAGAGGTTAGCATGGTAACTACTACACCACGGAGGACGACGGTATTTATCCGACTTTTCGTTTTTGAGATCATGTTGTTTTGGAGTGTGTTTTTGTTCACACACACGGACCTTTTTTTCTAAAAATCTGATGCTACATTTACATGGTTTTCTCTGCTCACTAGCACTTATTAGTAAGTATACAAATTATTCTTACGAAAGTTTATTTTCCTATCTACTTCATTTTAATCGAGATAAATTTTCCCGTGAATAACTGCATTGCGCATTTCGATAGTGATACAAAGGTAATAGCAAAAGTCAAATGTTTTAGAACTGGACGCTATATGCTGACCTTAAAATTCCAACATTCCAAATTTCCAAGACATCGCGAGAAATAACTTAAAATCGACACGACTTTCAAAGAATGGCTAAGAATTGAACAATTCGAACCATTAAGAAGAGAATATCCCGGAAATGGCTTATGCTACAAAAAACATTATTTGAAATAAATGGCATGTTTTAAGGATATTTACTTTATTTGTGTAGCACGTTTTTGTCTACTTTTAACGTTTGCCAGTTATACAATATTATACAAAATTCTTGGCAAATTCAGGGAATTTCACAGGCTATTCCCGGAAAATTCAAAATACATATTTTATTCGTCAGGTAAATATTTTAATATGTAGTATTTTAATAAAAATCGTCAGTCATTTTTTAGAAAATCAAATCTTTCGAAAAATATTACACCATGTATGAGATAGGGTGGGTGGGTTTTTTGAAAATATTCGTGTCGCATGTTTGGGAGGTACTGAATCTAAATAGAAGTTTAGTAGATATTTATCCGACTTTTCGTTTTTGAGTTATGCTGTTCACAGACACTCACTCACACACACACTCACACCACATATACACACATACATGGACTTTTTTCTAAAAAAAACTGTTTGGGGTTCAAAGGCCTCAAAACATGTATTTCCGTGAAATCTCGGTATTGAATTTTAGGTAGAATACAATACCTTCTCTGCTTACTATGTAGTACGTGGTAGATAAAGTAAGAAAACTTATTGTGGTTGTAGGCATAAATAGAAAAGATTATAAATTGAATCCATTGTCAGCTGTTAAAAATCGACTCACTATATGTTGCACTTATTTCATACTTTTTCCATGACATCGCGAGAAACATGCGAATCACGAAAACAGTGCTTTAAAAAAATACAAATTATTAGTCAATTCAAATCATATTTTGGATATCTGGAAATGGTAGATCCCCCCCCCAAATGGAAGTTATTTGAAATACATTGTGTGTTTTAATGAGAGCAACTACAAATAGAACTGTGGGATGCGGCATAATGAACGCCAACAACGAAGAAATATAATACGCGGCGGACGAAATGTGGTATCATTTTTACATGTTGGAGCGTTGTCATTGTGTTTTGAAACAATGTGTAAAACATATCCGACGAGTACATTTTGCTCATACAACTCGGCTCTCTCCGCCGGCATTCGTAATGAAGCCCCTGTCTGTTTGCAGCGCCAAGTCAAAGCTTTGAATTTTCCCCTATCCAGTGTAGTATCGTATGTGTCGCTATGTGTTGTCGTTCATTAGAAATTAATATTAAAATCTGCTCTTTCTTTTTGAATAACCCTATATATGCATCCGGTGAAACTTCGGTAACGAATTTTTGGGTGGTAGAGAAAGCAAAAAATTGTTTGGACAGAATGTGGATGTGTTGCTCGGCGGAGGGAATATACAGGTACGTCCCGATTAACTTGAGGTGGCAGCTCGCTGTGCAGTACAAGAGGGGCAACTAAGACTGCTGGGAGACCAACTGCGGCCAAAAGGGAGGGGAAATCCCATGCATCTTACTTGAGGCTGGTTTCAGACAACAGACGCAACACCAGCAGAAGATCCAGTTGAATTTGCAGTTCCTTGCTCTTGACAGTGTTCACCTTCCTCTTCACTAGAAAACCCGGAGGAATCACTGCTTTCGTCGGTGTCGCCCCCTAGATGAATGATAATTTCCTGTCCGCCATCCAGCAAGCCTTCACTGCGCATGAATTCTAGCTCAACATTGATGACGTGCCTGCATCTTTTCTGCCAGCCTTCTGAAGAAATATCAGCAAACTTCTCGTCAGCTAACTTAATTACGTCATCCATTTTGAAAGTGAAGTTTCTTTCTGCAACCCAGTTCTTCACTGCAGCCCAAATGAGTTCGACTGAGTTCAGCTCAGGATGATAAGGTGGTAGGCGTAAAACAGTATGGTTATGTGCCTGAAGGAAATTGTCTATTTTGTACTTGGGGATTTTGGGTTTGAGAGGGATGATCATATTATAGATGTCAGGTTTGTGAAAGGAGGAGAAATCAATGGCAGTGAAATGTTCCGTGGGAAGGTTTTCTCTCGGCCAGAAAATCATTGTCTCTCTTCTGGAACTTGCAGTAGGTGCTTATTAAGTACGACATTGTGGTAAGGTGCATTGTCAATCGCCAGAACAGAATTTGCAGGAAGGTTGGGGATCAGTCCTTCTTTTATCCACTTCTCATAATTGATATAGTTCATGTCATCGTGGTAGTCTCCCATTTACTGCTGGGACTTGAACCGAACATGTGCATTAGGGATAAACCCTTGCTCACCTCCTTCATGTATAATGACAAGGCGCTGACCTTTGGAAACCGGTGCTAAGGGCCCATGGAAGCTGTCATCACTCCAAGCATATGGAGTAGTGTGTGATGAATGTATATATGTCTCTTCCATATATATTATGGGATGGCCCTCACTTCTGTACTGTTTTATCATTCTAAGATAATGGAGCCGCTTAGTTCTGATGTCGTGCCGCTTTTTATTCTTTTTTGTCCTTTTTCAGGTAAACCCCAACTTTAGTAGTATCTTTCTTAATGCAGATACACTCCCTTCAAAGTTGATCGAGTCCTTTAACTTTGCATGCACCTTCTTCAGTGTCGGTCTTTGCTTGTGAAGAATATAGAATTCATTCACAGTTCGGCGCACTACTGCCTCATTGAAAGTGTCTAAGCTCGCACGATAAGACCTTTTAAGTCTCTTTTATGCGGTGTGGAGAATGAAGGCGAAATGCCACTATCAATCTCTTTGGTTTCCTTAATAATTCTTCTTACACTTCTTTCGGAAGCGCCTGTTGCCTCAGCAACACCCTTTCCAATGTTTTTCACATTGATGTTTACCTCTACATGTCTTTTCATGTATTTATATACATTGCTAATAACTTCTCTGGTTTGGGATTGCAGTGCTTTGCCTTTAAGTTTACTACCCATGTATTAACACCAAGTAAAACGCAAATCAAAAAAAAAATACTCAACGCAGGCACTCACACTTAAACACTCATACAGAGAATACAGCTCAGAACAAAGCAAACTGTTTCGTACATAGACGAACATATAACGTGCACGGACACGAGCCTTAAAAAATTACAGAAGCTTAGATAACGCACGTGCACCGTCAACGACTCCATGTGCGTAACTGACCCCCACTCTTCTATCGGTATAGATAACGAGCTTATCGTTTAGTGCGCATCTTTCCTCAGCTGTCACATCAAGTTAATCGGGCAGTATTTTGAATTTTTGCGTTTGGGATATACGAGTAATAGGGGGAATATATTGCTATCCGTAGATAAGGGTTTGAAGGGTTTCCAGCCATCGGAGGCAACTCCCCAGACTTGACAGGTGTAGGTGATTGCTGGGCTAATGAATTGTTTAAAGAGTATTAGTTTGTTGTGCAGGGATATTATCTGGTTGCTAAGGTCCTCTAGATGTGCCCTCCATATCAACTTGACGTCCAGAGTGACTCCCATTTTTTTCACCGAGGTTGTATGGTATGTCTTCCCGCCCCAAGTGGATAGGTGCGACATCCGACGTGGTACAATGAGTGAAGGTGATAGTTTGGTTCTTCTGGGTATGTCCTCTTAACCTTCATCGGTTAAACGATGTTAGCAGGTCCTCACATGTGATCTTGCTGCAACCTCTTATGGACTAGTCTATATATAATCTGCAATGTCAAAATGGCAAGAATAGTAGTATAACCGGCTTTAACAACAGCCAAACTATAACAATAAAGTACGTCATTCTTCTTCAAAAGATTTCCATGTTTATATTTATATATATATGTGTGTGTATATATAGATATATATACATATATATACATATACACTGCCGTTTGTGAAAATCGCAACACCAAGAAGGAAACGCATGAATTCACTGAATTTAATACCACAGGTTAGGTACATGACAAGTAACAAATGATAAACTTTTCAAATCTATACATGATCTTTGAGCCCTAATATTCAGTATTTGGTGTGGCCTCCATGCGCTGCAATTGGAGCTGCTATACGCCATGGCATTGAATCAAAAAGGTTCTGAATAAGTTTCTGAGGGATTTCCCTCCACGTAGTTTGTATTCGAGCCCAAAACCCCGTGACACTGGTTATTGGATGATCGTGACGCACCAGGTGCCGACCAACCATATCCCAGACTTGTTCGATGGGCGACATGTCAGACGAACGTGCAGACCAGGAAAGCAATGGTACCCGTCGCTGTTCGAAGAAGGCTTGTACATTCCTCGCAATATGTGACCGGGCATTGTCCTGTTGAAATGTGGCCTGTGGAGATGCCTGAAGGAGGGGGAGTACCGCAGGCTCTAGAACTACCGTTAAGTACCGGTTGCTGTTCAAAGTGCTCCCAATTCGTAGGAGGCGAGATCGGTTGTTGTAACCAATGGCGCCCCAAATCACCACACCTGATGTTTATCCGCTATGCCGCTCAACAATACAGCCCTCCAGGTTGCGCTCACCACGGTACCGCCGGAAATATATGCTGCCATCACTGTAGGACACGTTGAAGCGGGACTCGTCCGAAAAGTCTACATTTTGCCACTCAACACCCCATGGTGTTCACGTGCCCATTGCAGTCGGAGGAGCTTGTGGTTTCAGGACAATGGAAGCCGACGTAATGCCATGCATGCAACCAGTCCAACCTACAGCAGTCGGCGACGAACCGTTGATGCAGACAAGTTCACACCTGTTGCAGTGCTCCAGCGTCGAGCCAACACTGTGTACAGTCCGTTATGGCCATGCGGATAAGATGACGGTCATCCCGTGCTGTGGTCATGTTCCGTGGTCCAGTACCCGCTCTTCGCTGCGTACGACCTTCATCTATCCACTGCTTCCACACACGCATCACTGTCGTAGCAGCATGCCCTGTACAAGCAGAAATGTCACGGTATGACAAACCCGCTTCCCGGAGACCGAACATTCTGCCCCGTTCGAACTCACCCACATGCGGATATGGCTCTATTTGACGTCGACGAGGCATACTGGCACTATATTGTTTCCACATTGTTTGACAGCTCTGCACTGACTACACTGGGCGCAACACTGCCCTTGTCACTTATTGCTTGTACACTCTTCTACTTTTCCACCAGGTTTGGAGTTATTTGGGAAATTCTTTCTTAGTGTTGCAATTTTCACAAACGGCAGTGTATATATAACAAAATATATATATTTCTGGCAGATGTCGAAAGCAAAGTTACAAGTTACAGGTATGAGTATTTTAACAATAAGAAATTGGATAGGATTATTTAACGAAGGGAATACCTAGTACCTCGACCCCCCAATGGATCTTTTGTACTTACACCCCTGTAGGAGGAGATGAGGTGAGGTATCCGCAGGAGACGTATGGGTGGCAGAGCGAGGCCCAGAAAGTCGACAGAGACGCGCAGAGATCCCTAACAGTTCCAGGCTTGACCACCCGGCCACGGGAGTGTCGTTCGAAGACGTCCCGTGGCCGGGTGGTCAAGCCCCAGAATCAACTTGAAACATGAAAGGGAAATAAATGGGAGGAAATTGGGAAGAGAGGAAATCCGTGGTAGAATACACTACTCCGACATTCGCCTTAGTCGACCAAGAACCCAGAGTGGGCGGCCACCGGAAATCGAACCCAGGACATTCCGAATGCGAACATTACACGTTACCGCGGAGCCATTTCGCTCGGTATTTTAATAATAAAAGTATAAAGTATGTATTTTAGTTTGTTTTTTTGTTTGTTTGTTTGTTTGGTTTTTTTTTTGCTTCAATCGTGAAATAATCTAATTAAATCACTTGAGCTTAATTTTCTCAGGACAAACGTACTCGTGATTTCACCACTCGTAACTCTGTTGATAAAATTAAAACATTTAGGAACTGAAAGCCTAAAGAGTAGAAAGAGTAGAAGCTATAGTTTTCCTACGTTTTATCCACAAAGTGAGGAATACCTTTATCAGCCATGTTAGCCAGCAGCGGCTTGTGCATTTAGTATATTACTGCACTCAATGCGGATGCATGATAATTAAGGTGAGTGAAATATTAGCGAAAACGAATGTCATAACAAACGTGGCTGTGACACGCAGTACACATATGCATGATAGTGGCCGGTGACACGCAAACGTGACGTGATTTTGCTACAAAACGGCATAATTTCGCAGAAATGAGGAAATGCTTAGAGGAAGAAGGGCGTAATATAATACCCAGTAATTAGTTGAATGTTAGGCTTTTTCAGGAAGGTGATTTTAGAGTCGTTGAGCAAATACATGTAACATTTGTTTGCCCATAAGCAAGTTAATCCAGTGTAGCAGAACGCTGTTTATTTACACAGGAGATGTACTAACTCAGAGAAATGCCATCACGTTTTAACGTATTGTTACCATTTTACATAGTAGGTAGAGTAGGTATTGCATTCCACTCAAAAATTCGATACCGAGATTTCAACGAAAATACATGTTTTGAGGCCCCCAGAATCCAAAAAAGCATTTTTAGAAAAAGTCCGATTGGGTATGTGTGTGTCTCTGAACAGCATAACTCAAAAACGAAAAGTCGGATAAACACCAAACTTGGTATTTATGTTCAGTACCTTAAGAGGATGGGACACGAAGATTTTCCAGAAAATTCCCCACGTCAAACTACCCTTTACATGGAACATTTTTCGAAATTTTTTATTTTATAAAAAATGGCTAACAATTTTCATTAAAATACCATATATCAATGACATTTACATGACAAGTAAAATGTATACCTTGAATATTTTGGGAATATCCTTTGAAGTCCTCTTCATTCGGAAGGAATTTTGTATAATCGTGTATAACTAATAAGCGTTAAGCGATAGAAGAAAACGTACTACATAAAAAATCTGATGTGTTACACTCACATGACTTTCTCTACTCTTGTACAATCTATTTTTACAAACGCTTATTCTCCATATGCTTCATATTAATCGAGATATCGAGATGTCAATCTTATTTGTAATTTTCTTGTAGATGCAAGGGGAATATGGTAGCTTTTAAGCGATAGTCAAATATTTTATTGCTGGTTGCTATGTGGCGCATTCCATTCTCTTTGCATGTCCAGGACATAAAAAAATGAATAACGAATTTGAGAAAAAGTATAAGTATTGGAAAATTTAAGGAAATAACAAGCAATATCTCGAAGACGGTTCACTCAACAAAAAAAATGTATATGACATAAGTTGTGTATTTTAACGCGATCTACATTTTTGTGTAGTAAAATTTTGTCTATCTCTTATGGTTTACCAGTTATGCAAAAGTCGTTCATAATGAAGAATACTTTTGGAGACATTCCCAGAAATTTCGAGATATGCACTTCATTTCTCATGACATTATCTTAAACATATGATATTTTCATCAAAATCGTTAGAGCCATTTTTGAGAAAATTAAAATTTTCGAAAACTTTTCCATGTAAAGGGTAGTCTGGGGTGGGGGGATTTTCTTGAAAATCTTCGTGTCGCATCTCTGGAAGATACTGAACGTTGATGCAGTAATTTGTATCATAAATTACTTAAATGTAAATAATGATTGTAATATGAATATGCATTTTTATGTGACATTGATTTGAGATATTTGTTTATTGTAATTATTGTTGAGAAGTAAGTTTTTAATGCCTTACTGAAACTGACAATAATAGCGCGCAATAATGCAGCGATGGGGTGAGCTGTTTATCATTATTGGAAACGAGGAAGTTACGTAATGTTGGCGCGTTTTTTCCTTGAGAATCTTCTGGAACGTTTCCCTAGAGCATATGTATTCATAATTTTCATTGGATATTAAAATAGACGCTAATGTTGGCGCGTTTTATTAGCCAATTGCACTTCAGTTATAATCTTTAGGCATATCGGGGAGTGGGAGTATAAATAGAGCTAGGTTAGAGGTAAAGTCCTTCAGTCGGTCAGTTCATCAAAATTCTTTGTATACTACACGTCGCATTCCCGTCAGTTCGTCGAAAGTATTTGCAGGTTACGCGTAACAGAGTTATGAAAAATCTCAAGTATTATAAAGTTAATTATACAAAAAGTTGAAGTACGCGAATTAAGAATTATCAGTAATGAAGTTATTATAACAGTTTCAGTTTGGCGAGTGTCAAGATCAATATGTAAATGTGATAGTGACTGTGTTTCGACAATAAAAGTGTATAATAAATTTCTTCATCAGTGTTATCTTTGGATAAAAGATTCCTTTCCGTTTACACACCCTGATCAAGAGATATGTTCGACCGAGAAATAATAGCTAGCCGGAGGACAGTAAACCAAAATTAATTAAGATAACAATAGCGTTCTTTCAAACGAATACTAACACTGCTGCAAATTGCTAACACCAGATGGAGCTACAAACCGAACAAATGAATGACGTCACAAGATGGCTTCCACGCGTGAAGTAAACATAAATACACAAACATTTGTAAGTAATACCGTTACAACGTAAATACCAAGTTTGGTGTTTATCCGACTGTTAGTTTTTGAGTTATGCTGTTCACAGACACACACACACACACACACACACACACACACACACACACAGACACACACACGGACATGTTTCCAAAAATGCTTTTTTTGGATTCAGGAGGTCTCAAAACATGTATTTCCGGTAAAATCTCGGTATCGAATTTTTGGGTGGAATGGAATACTTCCCCTACTTACTATACGTAGTAGAGAAAGTAAAAATGTGAATCTGTTTAAAACACACGATTATTTCCAATAACGCTTTTGTGGCATCAGCCATTTCCGAGATCTCCGTTATTAATGGTTCGAATTGTTCATTACAAGGTCATTCCTTAAAGCCCTTTCAACGTTCAATTGTTTCTCGCGATTGCATGGAAACAGTATGAAATTTTAAGGCCAGCATATAGTATCCAATTTTTACTTTCTCTACTACGTATAGTAAGTAGGGGAAGTATTGTATTCCACCCAAAAATTCGATACCGAGATTTCACCGGAAATACATGTTTTGAGACCCCCTGAAGCCAAAAAAAGCATTTTTGGAAACATGTCCGTGTGTGTGTCTGTGTGTCTGTCTGTGTGTGTGTGTCTGTGTGTCTGTGAACAGCATAACTCAGAAACGAACAGTCGGATAAACACCAAACTTGGTATTTGGGTTCAGTATCTTCCAAGGATGCGACACGAAGGTTTTCAAGAAATCCCCCAACCCCAGAGTACCCTTTACATGGAAGATTTTTCGAAAATTTTAATTTTCTCAAAAATGGCTCTAACGATTTTGATTAAAATATCATATGTTTAAGATATTTTATGACAAATAAAATGTATATCTTGAATTTCCTGGGAATGTCTCCAAAAGTATTCTTTATTGTGAACGACTTTTGCATAACTGGTAAACCATAAGAGATAGACAAAAGTTTACTACACAAAAAATGTAGATCGCGTTAAAATACACAATTTATGTCATATACATTTTTTTAGTTGAGTGAACCATCTTCGAGATATTGCTTGTTATTTCCTTAAATTTTCCAATACTTATACTTTTTCTCAAATTCGTTATTCAATTTTTTATGTCCTGGATATGCAAACAGAATATAATGCGCCACATAGCAACCAGCGCTTAAAATATTTGACTATCGCTTATAACCTACCATGTTCCCCTTGCATCTACAAGAAAATTAGCAATAAGATTGACATCTCGATATCTCGAGTAACATGAAGCTTATGGAGAATAAACGTTTGTAAAAATAGTTTGTACAAGAGTAGAGAAAGTCATGTGAGTGTAACACATCAGATTTTTAAGTATATGACTGTCGCTGTTCCCTTTGTATCTATAACGAAATTTGCAATGTAATTATTTATGCAAAGGTTTATTTGTGTTAAAATTAAGTAGATATAAAAATAAGCTTTAGTAAGTATAGTTTGTATACCTATAATAAGTGATAGAGGAACGTTTATAGTCGTTTATATAGCATGACATTTTGAAATAACTGTGGTTACTTATTAGAATTGTGAGCGAGAGAGTATTCTTTTCAGTATGAATGAATAATTTATTTGAGCACTAAGTTATTACATATTTAGACTGCCTTCTCTGTTTGGCCCTGGCCACTAAGATGAACAGTCATTGTGAATTACAGTTACATGTTGATACATTTAGTAGTTCTTGTATTTATTTTTATTTACATTATTTTTCCTCTTTTAACCGTCCATATCCATTTATTTTTTACTTTCATTAAGTACTTGCCCATATTTTTACACTTTTTATCTAGAATTGTATGTATATCTTTATTCCTATTCATTCCATACCATAAACTTTCTTTTCTCCATATCTCTGTTTCTTTGCATTCAAATATAATATATTGTATATCTGCGCTTTCCCCGCATAATGGACATTCGCCCTGTGCATAGGCATTTCGCTTCCCTTTTACCCTCCATATTCCTGCCCTTAACCATGCTATACCTCCTCTTTCTTCTTTATTTGTGTTGTCTACATATTGATGTTTTTTATGTTAACATAAAAAATCAAAGATCTCTTCTCAGTTATCTGACTTAATAATTGTTGTATCTCGATGTCCTCAAATCTTCTTCTAATACTCTTCCAAAAACCTTTGTGATTTGCATCTCTTTTCCTCCAAACATCTCCCATGCCATTAGTCTCAAGGTTATTTCTTAGTTCATTTACCCAGCCCATATTTTTACTTTCTCTACTATGTATAGTATGTAGGGGAAGTATTGTATTCCACCCAAAAATTCGATACCGAGATTTCACCGGAAATATATGTTTTGAGGCCCCCTGAATCCAAAAAAAGCATTTTTGGAAACATGTCCGGTGTGTGTCTGTCTGTCTGTCTGTGTGTGTGTTGGTATTTAGGTTCAGTATCTTCCAAGGATGCGACACGAAGGTTTTCAAGAAAATCCCCCCACCCCAGATTACCCTTTACATGGAACATTTTTCTAAAATTTTAATTTTCTCAAAAATGGTCCTAACGATTTTGATTAAAATATCATATGTTTAAGATATTTTTATGTCAAATAAAATGTATATCTTGAATTTTCTGGGAATGTCTCCAAACCTATTCTTCATTGTGAACGACTTTTGCATAACTGGTAAACCATAAGAGATAGACAAAATTTTACTACACAAAAATGTAGATCGCGTTAAAATACACAATTTATGTCATATACATTTTTTTGTTGAGTGAACCATTTTCGAGATATTTCTTGTTATTCCCTTCAATTTTTCAATACTTTTTCAAATGGGAATTCGTTATTCATTTTGTCTTGGATATGCAAAATCTGTGGGAAAGGGAATGGTGCTACACCTAGCAACCAGCTATTAAGAGATATGTATGTGCTTAAAGGCTACTGTATTTCCAAATTGCCCTTGTAAATATATTATCCCCTTACATCTACAAGAAAATTAGCAATAAGATAGACTCTGCAAATGTTTATCTCGATTAACATGAAGTAGATGGAGAATAAGCGTTTGTAAAAATAGTTTGTACAAGAGTAGAGAAAGTCATGTGAGTGTAACACATCAGATTTTTTAAACTAGTTTCTTGGTATTTTAGACATTGTTGTAATAAATTATCATCATCAGAATTCAAGATCCTGTGCCAATTCTTTTCACTAATAATTATCTATACTGCAGAAAAACTTTAATAACAAAAAAGACAAGTGGAGTATTTATTGTGTCAAACTAAGCATTTGCTCCAAAACACCTCAAAACGTCTTTAGGGTATTATTTAGTAAATCGAAAATCATGATCTTTAAGAAAGGATATAAGCTAAGAAAGACCGAAAAGTGTTATTGGGAAGGAACGGAGCTGGAAGTAGTGCGGACAAAGGAGTAAAGGAGTAAAGCTCCACAGTGCAGGGGATTGGGGAGAACAACAGGCAATACAGGTAATCAGAGTATGTGTGAACAAAATACCAGAAATGCAAATTGCGTGGCTAGAAGGGATATATAGCACGGGTAGAAGCAAGGGTGTTATACACAGCAGAGATATGGGGGCTGGAAAAATGATGGGAAAATGTAGATGCTATATATAGGAAGTTTTGCAAAATAAGCCTGGGATTACCAAGGAGTTCACCGAAAGGAGTAGCACAAGCAGAAACTAGGGAGGGTGTAAGCTAAAGACAAAATGGTAGCAAGGGCAATCAAATACTGGTTCAGGATAAAGCTACTAGAGAAAAATGAGTTATTAAAGCAATGCTTAGTTGTACAGGAGAAAATGGGGAAAAAAGAAGCTTGGATGCACAAGATACGAACAACATTTGAAGAAATAGGAATGGGAGAAGCATGGACAGAAAGAAACAACAAATGTAAGGGTTTCTGGAAAGAAATTAGAGCAAGAGTGGAGGAGATTGAAAAGCTAAAAATTATAAGTAGTTTCAAGGAAAAAAGGTCATTAATAGATTATAAATATTTTAAAACGGAATGGGAAAAGAAAGATATATCGAAGTATGTCACAAAAAGGTCAGAATAGGGTATGCATGGTCGAGGACAGGTGTAATGAATTTAAGTGGTCTAACAGGGAGGAGGGAGGAGAGATGTACTAAATATAATGGATTTCATGAAAATTGCCATTATATTCTGGAATGAGGACACGGATAAAGAAAGAGAGAATTTAATACTAGAGAAATGGAAATATGTACCAATAAAGCTAAAACTTAGGAAGATTTTTAATACAACATCAAATGAATATATGAAGAAAGCAGAATTATTTAAGAAAAATCTGAAGTGTTACACTCACACGACTTTCTCTACTCTTGTAAAAACTATTTTTACAAACGCTTATTCTCCATCTACTTCATGTTAATCGAGATAAACATTTGCAGACTCTATCTTATTGCTAATTTTCTTGTAGATGTAAGGGGAATGTATATTTACAAGGGCAATTTGGAAATACAGTAGCCTTTAAGCACATACATATCTCTTAATAGCTAGTTGCTAGGTGCAGCACCATTCCCTTTCTCACAGATTAATACACTTCATGTCAATCGAGATAAACATTTGAAGGCTATCTTATTGCTAATTTTCTTATAGATGTAAGGGGAATATGTATTTACAAGGGTAATATAGAAATACAGTAGCCTTTAAGCACATACATATCCCTTAATAGCTGGTTGCTATGTGCAGCACCATTCCCTTTCCCACAGATTAATACTCTTTGCATATCCAAGACAAAAAATGAATAACGAATTCCCATTTGAGAAAATAAGTATTGAAAAATTTAAGGAAATAACAAGCAATATCTCGAAATTGGTTCACTCAACAAAAAAAATGTATATGACATAAATTGTGTATTTTAACGCGATCTACATTTTTTGTGTAGTAAACTGTTGTCTATCTCTTATGGTTTACCAGTTATGCAAAAGTCGTTCACAATAAAGAATACTTTTGGAGACATTCCCAGGAAATTCAAGATATACATTTCATTTGTCATAAAAATATCTTAAACATATGATATTTTAATCAAAATCGTTAGAGCCACTTTTGAGAAAATTAAAATTTTCGAAAAATCTTCCATGTAAAGGGTACTCTGGGGTGGAGGGATTTTCATGAAAACCTTCGTGTCGCATCCTTGGAAGATACTGAACCTAAATACCAAGTTTGGTGTTTATCCGACTGTTCGTTTCTGAGTTATGCTGTTCACAGACAGACACACAGACACACACACAGACACACAGACACACACACGGACATGCTTCCAAAAATGCTTTTCTTGGATTCAGGGGGTCTCAAAACATGTATTTCCGGTGAAATCTCGGTATCGAATTTTTGGGTGGAATACAATACTTCCCCTACTTACTATACGTAGTAGAGAAAGTAATAAGCTTTTAAGGAAAGTTTTATATCCATTAATAAATCTTACAGGATAGAGAAAGTTATGTGAATGTACCACATCCATTTTTCTTTTTTTCTTTCTTTCTTTCTTTCTTTCTTTTGTGGTTCTAGGGGAGTTAACTCCCGAAACTCCCACATTCGTTTAGCCAGTTCTATGGAAACGTATAGGTTTTCTCACTGAACTAACGCCCAAACTTGCTGCCAGAGAATGCGTTTCAGTGAGTCATAACAAATGTTAGTGGCTAGCTAGAAGAACAAAAGGCGCCTCATAAAATAGCTGGAATGGAAATGTAGATGTGCTATGTGCCAATCACGTGGTAGAAACCGGTCACGTGTTCCTCGGCAGTAAAGTGGAGATTCAATACCACCCTGGGGGGCAAGTCCTACTGCTGTAACCACTTAATGAGATCCCTATGGACCGTCTAGCGGAAAATGGGGCACATCAATTCCTTCCTCTTCCATTTCATCCTCGTCGTCACCGTCTTCTTTTTACATAATATGTGTGTATTAATATGCTATTGGTGCCTTTCGCAAATTTCTGTTGTATTGCGGTCTACACTATGTGATCAAAAGTATCCGGACACTCCCACAAACATACGTTTATCATCTTAGGTGCATTGTGCTGCCACCTACTGCCTGGTACTCATTATCCGCGACCTCAGTAGTCATTAGACATCGTGAAACATCAGAATGGGACGCTCCGTGGAACTCACGGACTTCGAACGTGGTCAGGTGATTGGGTGTCACTGGTGTCAGAAGTCTGTACCGAGATGTCCACATTCCTAAACATTCCTAGGTCTACTGTTTCTGGTGTGATAATGAAGTGGAAACGTGAAGGGACATGTACAGCACAAAAGCGTACAGACCGATCTCGTCTGTTGACTGACAGAGACCGCCAAATTTGAAGAGGGTCGTAAAGAGTAATAGGCAGACATCTATCCAGACCATCACACAGGAATTCCAAACTGCATCAGGATCCACTCCAAGTACTATGACAGTTAGGCGTGAGGTGAGGAACCTTGGATTCCATGGTCGAGCGGCTGCTCATAAGCCACACATCACGACCCTCGCTTGGTATAAGGAGCGTCAACATTACATGATTGAACAGTGGCAAAACGTTGTGTGGAGTGACGAATCACGGGACACAATGTGGCGATCCGATGGCAGGATGTGGGTATGGCGAATGCCCGGTGAACGTCATCTGCCAGCGTGTGTAGTGCCAAAAGTGAAATTCGGAGGTGGTGGTGTTATGGTGTGGCCGTGTTTTTCCTGGAGAGGGCTTGCACCCCTTGTTGTTTTGCGTGGCACGATCACAGCGCAGACCTACATTGATATTTTAAGCACCTTCTTGCTTCCCACTGTTAAAGAGCAATTCGGGGATGACGACTGCATCTTTCAACACGATCGGGCACCTGTTCATGCTCCACGGGCTGTGGCGGAGTGGTTACACGACAATAACATCCTTGTAATGGACTGACCTGCAGGGAGCCCTGACTTGAATCCTATATAACACCTTTGGGATGTTTTGAAACGCCGACTTCGTGTCAGGCATCACCGACCTACATCGATACCTCTCCTCAGTTCCGCACTCGTGAAGAATGGGCTGCCATTCCCCAAGAAACCTTCCAGCACCTGATTGAAAGTATGCCTGCGAGAGTGAACGCTGCCATCAAGGCTAAGGGTGGGTCAACACCATATTGACTTCCAGCATTACCGATGGAGGGCGCCACGAACTTGTACGTCATTTTCAGCCAGGTGTCCGGATACTTTTGATCACTAGTGTATGTGCTGATTACAGTGAGTTAGGAAATTTGATTTTAAAAGCAGAGTTTTTGGAGGGCCCTGTTTCCTGAAGTTGTGATTATCGAACAAAAGCAAACTGATTAGATGACCTGCCTTTGTTGTGGCTGCATCCTCAACAAAACTTTGCCCCTGTGCTTCTTTACATTGCTTCTTGCTTCTCAAAAGCGTAATGAAGGATACGCAGCTGTTAAACTTTGACACTTCTGGAGATGAGTCATATTCTTTGTAGAATCTTCCTTTCTAAAGAACACAATTTGGAATATGAAAGTTGTTTAATTTATGTAGATGGACAGACAAACAGTCATGTCCTGTGTGTAATCGGAAGAGCGCAACAGCGTTTAATCGTGGACATTCTAGAATAATTTTTGTTTTGTTCAACAAGGTTTTAGGTTGTTTATTTATACTCTCTTGAATTAAACTGTCATATATTTTTTGTCTGATGGTTTTCTGAACTATTAGTTTTAGTGAGTAAGCGATAAAGATGGGTTTCCAATTTGGTGAATCATTTTGATCATTTTGCCGTTTTTACTTTCTGTACTAGGTATAGTAAGTAGGGGAAGTATTGCATTCCATCCAATTCGATACCGAGATTTCACATAAAATACAAGTTTTAAGGCCCCCTGAATCCAAAAAGCACTTTTAGAAAAAGGTCCGTGTGTTTGTCTGCCTATGTGCCTGTATGTCTGTGAACAGCATAACTCAAAAACGAAAAGTCGAATCAATACCAAAACTTGATATTTAGCTTCAGTATCTTTCAAAGATGCGACTCAAATATTTTGAAGAAAATCTCCCCACCTCAGACTACCCTTTACATGGAAAAGTTTTAGAAAATTTTGATTTTCTCAAAATTGGCTCTAACGATTTTGATTAGAATATCATATATTTAAAATAATTTCACGACAGTTAAAATGTATGTCTTTAATTTTCTGGGAATGTCCCCAAAAGTCCTCTTCTTTCTGAATGGCTTTTGCATAACTGGTAAGCCATAAAAGATAGACAACATTTTTCTACACAAAATATGTAGAGCTCGTTAAAATACACAATTATGTCATATATTTTTTGGAGTGAACCATTTCGAGATATTCCTTGTTATTTGTTTGAGTTTTCCAATACTTATACTTTTTTTTTCAAACGGGAATTCGTAATTCACTTTTTATGTCCTGAACATGCAAAGAAAATGAAATACTCCACATAGCAACCAGCTCTTAAAAGATTTGACTATCGCTTAAAGCCTATAATGTTCACAGACACTCACACGGACATGTTTCCAAAAATGCTTTTTTTGCATTCAGGTGGCCTCAAAACATGTATTTCCGGTGAAATCTCTGTATCGAATTTTTAGGTGGAATACAATACTTCCCCTACTTACAATACGTAGTAGAGAAAGTAAAAATTAAATTGGCCCTAAAATGACTATCATAGCGTCCTCCAAACAACACACGACTAATATCATTTACTTTTGCCCATAATATCAAGCAACTTTTATCAAAGACATTTGATAAACAGTCTCAACTTAAATCGTCCACTCTGTATAAGAACAAACTAGTTTGCTATATATTCCAACACCTGTTGTATTGTTAAAATTATGGCCAATTTTAGAGCCATCAATGTAAATATGTATAACATTCATTTTCTGGAAATTCTGTGTAGATAATTTCTAAGACAACTTGTTTTAGTTAAATTGGGCTTGCATCTTTTTGTTAATTTGTTTCATTAATGCTGTGTTACAATTCATTTTACTTCTATTGAATCTTTTTTATGTCAATAGGGATTCTGATCCATTACTTGCACCAGAAATATGCCGCAAACGCCCATAATATTCTAATTTTATTTAGTTTAATTTCTGATACCTACACTTAAGACTATTGCTCAGTTTTAAAAACTACAGCTCTGTACTTAAGTTTTTTACACCTGAATAGTATTACTTCCCTATAGGTCATATTTATTAGTCCTTAGATGCCTTCCAGTCTAGTGCATTTTATGCATTACACCAGGGGTGGGCAAAACTTGTGTCGCGACTCAGAGTGTAGTCACAACGTAACGCGACCGAAAGTGCACACAGCCTCACTCAGTGTTGAGAGGCGAGAGGGTGGTTGGAAGTAAACAGTTCAGCGGTGAAGTTCGTGATGGCATTGTCTACTAAACCATTCTTTTCCGAAAAACTAAAGTTTCATGCAGAATGAGAGGATGAGTTTTATGCTGTGCGGAAGGAGAGAATGTGAATACTTAATTATTTATACTTAATTATCATATTACATGGCATATTTAGCGGCAACATCCAAAGAAACTACTTTAGATGTCACGTTTCATGTAGTGAAATTAAAGGTATACGTTTCATGGGGAAGTTATTGTAGTTTATTAATATTGTTATTATCATTTTATTTGTTTTAGGAATTGAACGTGCGAAACTATTGCAAAATTAAATTAAATCGAGTTTATTTATGAACGCTCTTTAACTGTTGTGGTCCTTAGCGTCCCATTCTATATTTTGCTCAGAGGCCTCAGGCTTGAGGTTCTTTTGCGTGCCATAAATCTACGACACGGGACCACCGGCTTTACTTTCCTTCCGAAGTAAGGCATGCTAAGAATTTTTACTCCCAAAAACATCCATCGCCCTCCGCCGTATTAGCGAAACTATTGCAGGAGTTAACTGCAAAGAACATTGCACAGAAAGGCCAGTAAATACAAAACTAAATATGCTATTTACATACTTAGCTGGGAGATCGCTCGTCCCTAAACTTTTCAAGAGGATGAATTTCTGAAACTATATCTGACAAAAACTGCGGAAATGATGTGAACTTTACAATTTTAATAATGCTAATTTATCTCGAAGAACCCTTACAAGCAGAGTGAAAACCTTTCAAAAAATGCAGAAGGTCAACTTAAACACAGCATAATAGTGAACTAAGCTGTTATCAACCGCCACTGCAGGAGCTCTGCAACCATAACCCCCCCCCCCTTTCCCTCGTAGCAATGCCTTACTTCCGTGTTTCTTGTGAGAGTTGCGTTGTGTTGTGTTGTCGACCCAAAACTGACTTCTGCCCACCTCCGCATTACACCATGCATATTGAATATATAAGTACAGTAGTTTGCTATCGAGTGGGATGGCTCAGGCGGTTTCGTCCCGCATTCGAGAGGTCATGGGTTCGGTTCCTGTGGTCGACCTTCTCGATCATGGGTTTTTTCGGCGGTTTTCCCGGGTTCCCAGGCCAATGCTGGGAAGGATTCTCACATCCCCCGAATTTCCTATCTCACTTCACTTCATCTTTTATTGGTTGGTCTCTTTCAGGGTTGAAAGTGTCGGCGATGGTGTTTAGGTGCAGTGTGTCAGAGGAAAAGGATGCTGTTTGTGACTCTCTGCGTCCCTCAGCTTTCGGCTGGCTGAGGGGTGGGGTCCTCAGTCTGCCTGTCCGTCTGCCGGGGAGTCTCCATCTGGAAACTTAGGAATCCTGTCATTCCTGTGCCGTCACTCCTGGTTCCGGCCGCCCGGTGTCTCCTCTCACCTCATCTTTCCTCCCGGGGACGCCCCCTTGTGGGGCGTAGGTACAGTACCCCTATATGGATCAGTGCCGAGTCCCCTTCGTAGTTTGCTTGTTTGTTGGTTTTCTCTCTCGAGCAAAAACTTTTGTCTTGCACACTAGATTATTATGTATGTACTACATATGTATTCGGTGTACCTTTCCATCCTCTAAAACTAGTTCGATGCTTGCAATTGCAGTTACGGGATTTTATATGATTTGGGTCAAACATAAAATGTCAAGTGTCACGATTACGAACCTTTCTGTAAGCGGTATGGCCCATAAAACTTATTGCTATACGCCCATGCTAGCCATTAACAAACTTGCGGGTTATGATGGTAGCAGTATGCATTGTTTTATACACACCGTAAAGCGTGTATGATGCAGTAGACGATACTATAAGACGTCATAAAGATCTTGTCACTGTGACAGCGAACATATATTCATGATTGGTGGCGTTTTCATGGGCGCTTCGAGTTCCGAGTGACAGATTTTACCGGTTTCGCAGCTGGAAACCTTCCCGCTTAATATCAAAGGGCATACAGTACCTACGAGTTGTTTTGTTCGGGAAACTGATAAACCTAAAAACACACTAATCCTGCAAATAACGGTGTTTAAATGAGTATGTAATGCAACAGGCAAAATTCATTATAAACTTTTTACTTTCTCTACCACCTACATAGTAGGTAGAAAGGTATTGCATTCCACTCAAAAACTCGATACCGAGATTTCACCGGAAATATGTGTTTTGAGGCCCCTTAAATCCAAAAAAAAGTCTGTATGTGTGTCTGTGAAGAGCATAACTCAAAACTGAAAAGTCGGATAAATATCAAACTTAGCATTTGGGTTCAGTACCAAGATACACACGAAGATTTCGGAAAATCCCTCCACCTCAAACTACCTTTTATATTGAACATTTTTCGATGTTTGTTTTCCTAAAAAGTGGCTCAAACGATTTTGATTAAAATACCAAGTATTAAAGATATTTACATGACAAACAAAATATCTATCTTGAATTTTCTGCGAATAGCCTATGAAGTCCACTTCATTCGGAAGAATTTCGTATAATCTTGTATAACTGGTAAACGTTAAGCGATAGACGAAAACGTATTGCACAAGAAAATGTAGATCTCCTTAAAACACACGCTCTATTTCAAATAACTTTTTGTGGCAACAGACATTACCCAGATATCTGTCATTAATGGTTCGAATTGTTCAGTACTTAGCCATTCTTTTTGTCCTGTCGATTTTCACTTGTTTCTAGCAATGTCCTGTAAAGAGTATGGAATTTTAAGGCCGCGTATAGCATCCAGTTCTAAAACATTTGACTATCACTATTCCCTTTGTATCTATAACGAAATATGTAATGCAGCTATTTTCGGAGATGGATTCAAATGAAGTACCTACAATTATAGGAAAATAAACTTTCGTAAGAATAATTTTATACCTATTAATAAGTGATAAGGGAAAGGGAAACTCATGTGAATGTAACACATCAGTTTTTTAGTATAGTAAGTAGAATTATTGTATTCCACCCAAAAATTCGATATCGAGATTTCACGGGAAATACATGTTTTGAGGCCTCCTGAATCCAAAAAAGGTATTTTTGGAAACATGTCCGTGTGTGTGTCTGTGCCTGTGAACAGCATAACTCAGAAACGAACAGTCGGATAAACATCAAACTTGGTATTTAGGTTCAGTATTTTCCAGAGATGCGACACGAAGGTTTTCAAGAAAATCCCCTCACCCCAGATTACCCTTTACATGGAACATTTTTCGAAAATTTTAATTTTCTCAAAAATGACTAATGATTTTGATTAAAATATCATATATTTAAGATACTTTTATGACAAATAAAATGTATATTTCGAATTTTTTGGGAATGTCTCCAAAAGTATTCTTCATTGTGAACGACTTTTACATAACTGGTAAACCATAAGCGATAGACAAAATTTTACTATACAAAAATGTAGATCGCGTTAAAATACACAATTTACTCATATACACTTTTTTTTTTGTTGAGTGAACCATTTTCGAGTTATTGCTTGTTATTCCCTTAAATTTTCCAATACTTTTTCTCAAATGGAAATTCGTTATTCATTTTTTAATGTCCTGGACATACAAAGAGAATGGAATGCGCCACATAGCAACCAGCTCTTAAAATATTTGACTATCGCTTAAATACTATCATATTACCCTTGCATCTACAAGAAAATTAGCAATAAGATTAACATCTCGATTAACATGAAGCATATGGAGAATAAGCGTTTGTAAAAATAGTTTTTACAAGAGTGGAGAAAGTATGTGAGTGTAACACATCAGATTTTTAGTAAAACGTTCACGCGCGCGCGTGTCTGTGAACAGCATAACTCAAAGACGAAAAATCATAAACATATCAAACTTGGTATTTAGGTTCACTGGCTTCCGAAGATGCGACACGAAGGTTTTCAAGAAAATCAAACCCAGCTTATCCTTTACATGGAAGTTTCTTTCGATTTTTTTTCTAAAAAATGGCTTTAACGACTTTGATTAAAATACCAAATATTAAAGCTATTTACATTACAAATAAAACGTATATCCTGAATTTTCTGGGAATAGTCTGTGAAGTCCACTTCATCTAGAAGGACGAAAATGTACTACACAAACAATGTTGATCTCTTTAAAGCACACACTTTATTTCAAATAAGTTGTTTTGTGGTATAAGCCATTTTAAGATATCCCTTATTAAAGGTTTGAATTGCTCATTACTTGGTCATTCTCTTAAGTCCTGTCAACATTCATTTATTTGCAATTGCATGGAAACAGTATGGAATTTTAAGGCTAGCGTATAGCATCCAGTTCTTCAACATTTGACTATCGCCGTTTCCTTTGTATCTATAACGAAATGTGTAATGTAGCTATTTCTGCAAAAGCCTATTTGGATTAAAATGTAGTAGACAGAAAAATAAGCTTTAGTAAAATAGTTTGTATACCCACTAATAAACGATAGAGGGTAGAGAAAGTCATATGAATGTAGCATAAGACTTTTATCTATTACTGTTACGAATGCCGAACATTATTCCGTATGCGGGTATAAGGTATGGAATTTTAAGAAGTTTGTGGAATCGGTGTTTTTTAATACGCATTCTGCTCCCAAAATTGTAACATCGAGGGCCCTAAGCCTCAAAGCGTAGCCGAGGGATTTTTTTAGAAGGAGAGGAATGGCCGCTGTGGAGCGACGAAAGAGCGTAGCCGTAGGATCTGCGCGTCTAAACTCGAATGGGAACCCAGGATACTACACAATCAACTCTGCATATTAAAAAATCTGATGTGTTACACTCACATGACTTTCTCTACTCTTGTACAATCTATTTTTACAAACGCTTATTCTCCATATGCTTCATGTCAATCGAGATATCGAGATGTCAATCTTATTGGTAATTTTCTTGTAGATGCAAGGGGAATATGGTAGCTTTTAAGCGATAGTCAAATATTTTAACGCTGGTTGCTATGTGACGCATTTCATTCTCTTTGCATGTCCAGGACATAAAAAAAATGAATAACGAATTTGAGAAAAAGTATAAGTGTTGGAAAATTTAAGGAAATAACAAGCAATATCTCGAAAACGGTTCACTCAACAAAAGAAATGTATATGACATAAGTTGTGTATTTTAACGCGATCTACATTTTGTGTAGTAAAATTCTGTCTATCTCTTATGGTTTACCAGTTATGCAAAAGTTGTTCACAATGAAGAATACTTTTGGAGACATTCCCAGAAAATTCGAGATATACATTTCATTTCTCATGACATTATCTTAAACATATGATATTTTAATCAAAATCGTTAGAGCCATTTTGAGAAAATTAAAATTTTCAAAAAATGTTCCATGTAAAGGGTAGTCTGGGGTGGGGGGATTTTCTTGAAAACCTTCGTGTCGCATCTCTGGAAGATACTGAACCTAAATACCAAGTTTGGTGTTTATCCGACTGTTCGTTTTTGAGTTATGCTGTTCACAGACACACACACAGACACACACACACACACACAGACACACACACGGACATGTTTCCAAAAATGCTTTTTTTGGATTCAGGAGGTCTCAAAACATGTATTTCCGGTGAAATCTCGGTATCGAATTTTTGGGTGGAATGCAATACTTCCCCTACTTACTATACGTAGTAGAGAAAGTAAAAAAAATCTGATGTGTTACACTCACATGACTTTCTCTACTCTTGTACAAACTATTTTTACAAAGCTTAATCTCCATATGCTTCATGTTAATCGAAATATCGAGATGTCAATCTTATTGATAATTTTCTTGTAGATGCAAGGGGAATATGGTAAGTTTTAAGCGATAGTCAAATATTTTAACGCTGGTTGCTATGTGGCGCATTCCATTCTCTTTGCATGTCCAGGACATAAAAAAATGAATAACGAATTTGAGAAAAAGTATAAGTATTGGAAAATTTAAGGTAATAACAAGCAATATCTCGCAAACGCTTCACTCAACAAAAGAAATGTATATGACATAAATTGTGTATTTTAACGCGATCTACATTTTTCGTGTAGTAAACTTTTGTCTATCTCTTATGGTTTACCAGTTATGAAAAAGTCGTTCACAATGAAGAATACTTTTGGAGACATTGCCAGAAAATTCGAGATATACATTTTATTTGTCATGACAATATCTTAAACATATGATAGTTTAATCAAAATCGTTAGAGCCGTTTTTGAGAAAATTAAAATTTTCTAAAAATGTTTTATGTAAAGGGTAGTCTGGGGTGGGGGGATTTTCTTGAAAACCTTCCTGTCGCATCTCTGGAAGATACTGAACCTAAATACCAAGTTTGGTGTTTATCCCACTGTTCGTTTCTGATTTATGCTGTTCACAGACACAGACACACAGACACACAGACAGACACATACGGACATGTTTCCAAAAATGCTCTTTTTGGATTCAGGGGGTCTCAAAACATATATTTCCGGTGAAATCTCGGTATCGAATTTTTGGGTGGAATACAATACTTCCCCTACTTACTATACGTAGTAGAGAAAGTAAAAAACCGATTCCGTAAGTTTCTTAAAACTTCATCCCTCCTACCCGCATACGGAATAATCATCCTAACCGCATACGGAATGTCCTGAATGCCCTATTAAGTTCATCGTGTCCAAGTAATAGAAGCTAATCAGATTATCGCTTTGTTTTCAAAGCGTATTTTGCATTTTACAAGGGTGTGTTTTACGTTTTATAAGAATAACGATTAGCTTTTGTTCCCTGGAAACTGAAGTAAACTTTGTAGATCTTTCGGGAAGTATATTCAAACCTGCACGTTCGACTGCTTCTACGATTGCAGCTGGTGGATTGTCAAATTAATCTTCTTTCCTCGTTTTCAATTTTGAAGCGAGAAACCGAGACCTAAAATGGAGAACTGCAGCAACAATTTGTTGATTTGTCTTGTTACCAGCAAACTATTCCTCAATCATATAAATGTACAGAATTAAAACGCAATGTTTTACGCTCTTACGCCCTGAAGGTAATGCTTATAACTTCGCATTGGGGTGAATTATTCTAATGTATTCGGATCTAATTTTCAAAATATATGGTACTTGCTGAAAACTTACCTGTCTGTCGCAAATTCAGTGCGATGTCGTATCTCTTCTAAAATTTCTAACGTCATAGTTTTCGGAAACCTGTAGCGTTGACGAAACTCTTGGTCATCCCACTCTTCGAAATTGCCCTTTCACTGTCTTATTTTCTTCGCTTTTCTCCTATTTTATAAATATTGCTCAGCATCTCGTCCTCTGAAGCACTCTCGATAATCAATCTTGGCCTGCGGTACGCCATGTTGTTGTTATTTTTCTTTATTTATAGTCGCTTTGACTACTGGGTCATATCGCGACTTATACCCATATATACGAGTACAATGTTAATACATTCTATACTTTACATTGATTAAATAATAAAATAATTGTAATACATTGTTATAAATATATTTTACATGATTACTGCTTGAACACAGCTAGAACAGTATAACCTATTACCTATTATACATTTTTATTTGATGTGTTATATTTAAATCTTGTTATACAGTTTTATGTGATGTCTTTCAAGAAAAAAATAGTGTTTCTGAAATGAGTAGAGTTGTTTAAAGCTTAAAATATATCTTCAAGGATGTTATGTCCTCTTCTCTCCATGGTATAACTTCTCATTTAGTGATGAGGTGTTCGATGGTGATACGGCAATTGCAGGTCTCGCAGTGAGGAGCATTTTCTTTGGCGAGTAAGAAGGAATGGGTTAGGCGTGAATGGCCTATTTGTAAACGTGATATAATCAGTTGATCTTTTCTTTTTAGAGTCTGGAATGTGCAGGGTTTTGTGGTGCCTTTCCTAACTATGTAGAGTTTGCTTGATGTTTTAATGGTCCAGTCTTGCTTCCATTTGACAGTTGGTCTGCTAAAAAATAACTTAAAGCACCTCTGTAGGGCACTGGCAATTCTTCCACTGGAGGTAGCAAAGTTGCTTTTTTTGGCTTCCCTATCTGCTTCCTCATTTCCTGATATTTCACAGTGGGACGGAATTCAGAAGAATTTAACTTCTTGATTATTTGTAGTAATTTCGTTGTAAGACTTTGGATATCTTGGATTAATGCTAAGTCAGTAGAGCGATCTCGGATACTCTGAAGAGTGCTTATTGAATCAGTTAGAATCAGTTTATGCTGTGTTGAGGTAATGTAAAGCAAAGCTTGTTTGACAGCATAGAGCTCAAAGGAGAAAACAGAGAACAAGTTTTGTTCGGAAATACGAGTAAACTCCAAGGTATCTCCTTTATCCATTACTTGAAGTGGTGTTTAGTTTGCCTCCAGAAATAACTCGCGGTTAGCCTTTAACCAAAGCTCGACATCAGTAGGTAACTTACCCCAAATCTTAACCGGAGATCATAAGTGAGCTTTGGCCGAGACTAACAAACTGCAATTTATAATAAATTTCTTTCCTGAACTCTGAAAAGAAATATGTAGTAAATACGTAACAAACTGGGCTTCAGTAACTTTACCATAAATTACTATTTCTTTCTGATTATTTTAAAGTCTATGTGTTTAATGTAATGAAAATGTCCAATATACTTTATGAATAATATTTTGAACATTAAGTGAATTTTCGGTCAAGGAAGTCTTCAGAAACCACAGATGTTAGTTTCTTTCTTATTTACATTCTATCCTTTTCCCCAGATTCCGCCAAGCTCTTCACAAATTTATTATATTGTGTAATATTCTTTTACACGACAGTGTAGCCTGAAGCATTAAAACATTTTAATATTAAAACAAATATGGCCAAATGGAAACCGCTGATTTACTATACGAAAGCAGCGCCGCCATCGTGAACTGATGCTGTGAATGATTCAAGTACTCATGCGAGACAGCAGTAATTTTACTTATAACATATAATATATTACAAATAATCAGTGACATAACATCATAATACTGTTAACATTATGATTTTATAGAATCATCATCCACTGCATATCCGTACTCTGCAAGGTCAAGAAACCACATGATTATGCATAAGTATTGCCATATTCACAGCAAATATCGAAACGCATGGTTACAACACAAGTTCTAAATCCTTTTTGTTTGCGGCAAGTTATGAGTATAATTCAGATCTTTGTGACCTTGAACCATGCAACTCCAGTGGCGCACATCACAAAGAGGTGAGTTCGGTGTTAAGTCCACCTTCTCTTTAAACTGTTATTACTTTCTCTACTACGTATAGTAAGTAGGGGAAGTATTGCATTCCACCCTAAAATTCGATATCGAGATTTCACCAGAAATGTATGTTTTGACGCCTCCTGAACCCAGAAAGAAAACGTTTTTAGAAAAAGGTCCGTGTGCGTGTCTGTGAACAGCATAACTCAAAAACGAAAAATCGGATAAACACAAAACTTGGTATTTGACACGAAGATTTTCAAGAAAATCCCCCCACCCAAAACTACCCTTTATATGGAACATTTTTTTGAAAATTTTGATTTTTTCTAAAATGGCTCTAACGATTTTGATTAAAATATCATACGTTTAAGATACTTTCATGGCAAATGAAATGTGTAACTTAAATTTTCTGGGAATGTCCCCAAAAGTCCTCTTCATTCTGAATGAATTTTGCATAACTGGTAAACCGTAAGAGATAGACAAAATTATACTACACAAAAAATGTAGATCTCGTTAAAACACACAATTTATGTCATATACATTTTTTTCGAGTGAATTATTTCCGAGATATCCCTTGTTATTTGTTTGAATTTTCCAATACTTATACTTTTCTGAAATGGGAATTCGTTATTCGCTTTTTTTTTAATATCCTGGACATAAAAGAGAATGGAGTGCTCCACATAGCGACCAGCTCTTAAAAGATTTGACTATCGCTTAAAGCCTACACCATATTCCCCTTGCATATATAAGAAAATTAGCAATACGATAGTTCCTGCAAAATTTTATATCAACATGAAGTAGATGGAGAATAAGCGTTTGTTGGTTTGTACAGGAGTAAACAAAGTCATGTGAGTGTAACACATCAGAATTTTTTTTCTTTCTTTCTTCTTAGAGTTTAATACCCTTCATATTGGATGGTGAATGAATGAAATGGGTGAAATGATGCTCAAATAAGCCTCGGGTCAAAGAGCTTAGAGTTAGCCGACACTGGTCTCCTAAGGTTCAAGGAAAACTCCGAAAAAAGCTTACCCAGATGATTCGTCGTAACGGAGATTCAACTCACTTGAATGTGTGATAGACAAGCTATCCCATGCCACGGAAGTAGGGATTAATTACTGTTCCTTTACACTGATGTGTCGGTATAGACTAAGACTGGCACTTTCTCTACCCTCTATCATTTATTAATGGATATAAAAACTATTCTTAGGAAAGCTTATTTTTCTGTCTACTTCGTTTTAATCAGTGCAAACCTTTGCAGAAAAAGCTATATTACGCATTCGTTACAGATACAACGGGAATGTTGATAGTCAAATATTTAAGAACTGGATACTATATGCTGGCCTTAAAATACCACACTCTTTCCATGCAATCGCGAGAAACAAATGAATGTCGACAGGACTTCAAAAGAATGGCAAAGAATTGAACAATTCGAATCATTAATAACAGATATCTCGAAAATGGCGTATGCCACAAAAAAGTTATTTGTAATAATTTGTGTGTTTTAAAGAGATCTGTACTTCTTGTGAAGTATGTTTTCGTCTATCGCTTAACCTTTACCAGTTATACAAGATTATACGAAATTCCTTCCATATGAAGAGGACTTCAAAGGTTATTCCCAGGATATTCAAGAAATGTATTTTATTTGTTATGTAAATATATAGAGTAGTTAAATTATATTCGAACGCATTCGCAGTCTTTCTCTACTGCGCGAGACAGCCGGCAGTCGCCGGGGAAATTACGTCAGCAGAGGCGGACTAAAATCCTTACCTTAAATAAATGCTGGAAATGTTGACCTTCTGCTCTCAAACAGGCAGCATATCTCGTGTAAATATTCTCGCTCACTCTCCGAAGCTCAGCAGCAGGAATTCTTGTGATTGGTGCCGCTTTGGAGCGTTCGCCTCGAAAATCGCTGAAAAAAATAGTGCCGCAAACAGGTGTATCTCGATTTTCTGCGAGAAATGCTACATGTCTGTTGAAACTGAAGCCCTATCGCTACACACGAGTGCAAGCGTTAAAACCAAATGATCCCGCTAAATGTGTGAATTATTGCAACTAGTTTCTCCAGTCCATAGAAAGGGGTTTCATTGACCCGCAGCTTTTGTTTTTCACTGATGAATCTTGGTTTCATCTAAGTGGACGTGTGAATACTCACAACAGTCGATACTGGGCTTCAGAAGAACCAGTGCCACTGGATGAAATGCCTCATTATGATCTGAAAATTGGAGTGTGGTGTGGATAAGTGCCAGAATAATAGGGCCCATATTCTTTGATGAAACAATAAATGCAGAGCGATATTAGAGGTTAATTCTGAGGCCATTTTGCAATCGCTTGACAGAAGAAGAGAAATCGTATGGCTGGTTCCAGGAAGATTCTGCAACAGCACATACAGCTGCCGAATCATTACATGCAATAAAAGAGGTGTTTGATGACAGAATAATTAGTGTTGATTTGTGGCCCACTCGTTCTCCTGATCTAATGAGTTGTGATTTTTACTTTCTCTACTACGTATAGTAAGTAGGGGAAGTATTGCATTCCACCCAAAAATTCGATACCGAGATTTCACCGGAAATACATGTTTTGAGACCTCCTGAATCAAAAAAAAGCATTTTTGGAAACATGTCCGTGTGTGTGTCTGTGTGTCTGTGTGTGTGTGTGTGTGTGTCTGTGTGTGTGAACAGCATAACTCAAAAACTAACAGTCGGATAAACACCAAACTTGGTATTTAGGTTCAGTATCTTCCAGAGATGCGACACGAAGGTTTTCAAGAAAATCCCCCCACCCCAGACTACCCTTTACATGGAACATTTTTCGAAAATTTTAATTTTCTCAAAAATGGCTCTAACGATTTTGTTTAAAATATCATATGTTTAAGATAATGCCATGAGAAATGAAATGTATATCTCGAATTTTCTGGGAATGTCTCCAAAAGTATTCTTCATTGTGAACGACTTTTGCATAACTGGTAAACCATAAGAGATAGACAAAATTTTACTACACAAAAAATGTTGATCTCGTTAAAATACACAACTTATGTTATATACATTTCTTTTGTTGAGTGAACCGTTTTCGAGATATTGCTTGTTATTCCCTTAAATTTTCCAATACTTATACTTTTTCTCAAATTCGTTATTCATTTTTTTATGTCCTGGACTTGCAAAGAGAATGGAATTCGACACATAGCAACCAGCGTTAAAATATTTGACCATCGCTTAAAAGCTACCATATTCCCCTTGCATCTACAAGAAAATTAGCAATAAGATTGACATCTCGATATCTCGATTAACATAAAGCATATGGAGAATAGGCGTTTGTAAAAATAGATTGTACAAGAGTAGAGAAAGTCATGTGAGTGTAACACATCAGATTTTTATTTATGGGATTCTTTAAAAGACAAAGCGTATCTTCCAATCCTCGCACAATACAGGAACCTCGCACCCAGCGCCACCGCAGCCAACCACACACCTCAGAACCGCGTGCACGGACGCCACTCCGCTGTTGTCCGGGGAGTTCATCGACAGCTACCGGACACTCTACTACTCACCGCCGCGCAGCGCTTTTGGCCGTCTGCGGCCAGGGCGACGCGAATTCGCAACATCAGAGGTCCTACACCACTTGTCAGGCTCATCTTTTTGGAAGAGGGCGATTACTTGGCCGCCCTTGACGCAGGATTGCCCTTGTTAGGGCAAACCTGCTGCTCGAGGCAAGCCGTAGTACTCGTCCAACACCATGCCGCCGCTGCTGCCTGTACGGGCACACAGACTCAACATGCGACGCCGCGCCCCGCTGCCATTACTGTGGTAGTGGGACACTCACAGTCGGCTGCAGGACGCACGACCTGACTCAACGACGCCGCTTCTGCGCCTCCTGCGGGGGCAAGGGGCATTTCACCGGTCAGGCCGTCTGTCCACTCTACCCTCGCAGAGCTACGCCGCACATCGCTGAAACGACGCAGAGCTTAACATCTCCACCGCAGTACATCGCACCCCTCCCCAGGCTCAGGCTCCGAGCATCACGACCGACGCTGCCCCTGAAATACTCCAGAAACTGGAGGACATTCAGGCGGAACTGCTGCACTTGTCAGAGAAGATTGCTAGCCTGGAGGAGGAAGTCACCGAACTCCGTCTCGACATCAACCCCAGACCAGATCCCGAAGCTATCAGGTTCCCGGTCGTCACCTCTGTGATGTTGACGGACAAAGTAGCCCACATCACCAAGTACGTCAAGGCGGAGGTAGCAGCCCTTGCGACGATGCTGGACGAAAGACTTCCGCCGCCGACATTCAGCCATTCTCAGGCATCAAAGCTTCGCGGTGGCCGGTCTGGCCGCTAGCGCAGACATGCCTAACTACTTCCTTTACATTCCTTACACCCTGAATTCCGAATGGCGCAGGTGGGAACTGCTGCCGCACATTCACTCGTAACTTCCTTTTACACTGCACTCCTGAATTCCCAAGGGCGCAAGTAGGGCCTCGGTCATGCATGCGTCCTGGCGCTTCATCTTCACCTGGCTAGGCCCTAGTGGCCGGCCAATATATCCTTACCCTGAATACGCCGGTGCAACAGCGGTACGGCCGCATTTCCACTCCGAATTCCTCTTTCTTCCTTCTTCCTTATTTTCCATTCCGGTGGAGGAGTTTTTAGTGGGTATGCCGACTATTGGTGAGTCCCACACTCTCAGTCCCGACTCCTATCGGGACTGAGGTAAGTGATTAAATCATTTTCTCCTCCACTTGAAAAAAAACGTAAATACGATCTGAGATGCATTCGGCCGCAACTGCTCCACTCCTCTACTTCTAAAATACATCCCTCGGCTATGTTTTGCGGCTTAGGGCCCTCAATACGTCTCCAAAGATCCATGAAAAATATGCGATTTTAATAAAAATTAAGAGTTGCAGCCATAACTCAAACCATGGACTTTCGACCCTCCATGCCAATACTCTTATCCCTGTGCTATTAAGCTACCCAAAAACGAATTGCATTTCTCCAATCTCACTAAAATGTCCCTGTGAATCTCCAGGGCAATCTCAACTACTCCAGATATCTTAAAGATGATTTGCAATGCTACAAATGCCTCTAATTGATTGTCATTTAAGCTGGAACAAACGTGGAGAGCAGCGGCGTATAGTCCATGTACGCAAGGTACGGAGTGCTTACCCTAAAAAGTTCTGCAAAATTAATTAGATTAAATTATCTTCCAGTACGTGTTATTTTGTTCACCGCTTAGCTACTTCAGTGGTCTTGAAATAAGATTTAACTTTATTGTACAACGATACGATCTCGTACGTTTAACGTGCTCTGTCCGCGCGACTGCATTTTCGTAGCATTTCGAGTCAGCTCGGTCGCCATCGACTCAAGGGAAGCAGATGCGTTAAGTGCGGGTGAAGGTGAATGAACTTCAATAATGGTAACAACTAACAAGTGCATTTCGAGCGAATGTACATATAAGTAATGAGTGATTTTGCACAGTGTTTAGCCATATTATTCGATGACAAGTGTGACATATTATTCTCAATTCGTTTATGTTTAGTTTTCTTATATTTTACGTGCCGTGCCGGAACGAAATTATCCTCTATTAAGCGTAAGGTAAGCATTTTCAACACGTGCGTACGCTAATGCTTGGACAACAAAACGTGGGGAGGAAAGATGGAATCTTCGCTTTCCTCGGAGAACAGAAGTGCAGACGGAGATGACTGCATAAAATTAAAATTGTGCAGGAAGGAAGACCAAAGCCTGGCCTAAACATTACTACTGCAATGAAAAGCTGTGTACGAAAATTCAATTCACAACTATTTATTACTAATGAATGGCTTACCGGTTGTCCGCACAAACAAAAGCTTTACTGTTGGCGTTGTCTTCTGTTTGCTAACGACAAAAATGTGTGGTCTAATGGCGGGTTCAGTGACATGGGGAATATTCACAAAGCAACTAAAAAACAGTATGACCAGCACTCATCTCCAAACTATCATTCTGCTGAAAACATTTGGTAAATCCAGAATAGACCACTTGCTGGATATTCAGCAGAAAGTGGGAAAATCAGCACAACGAACTAATAAGAAAAAATAGAGAAGTAATGAAACGCCTAATGGATATTTTTGTTTTTTGGGGAAAACAGAAATTAGCATTTAGGGGTCATGATGAGTCATCAGAATCCAGCAGCAAGGGGAATTATGTAGAACTTGTAAACCTGCTTTGTCTGTATGACGACAAGTTGAGAACTTTCATGGAACAGAGAACAGTGTTTACTGGGCTATCAAATCTGATCCAGAATGACTTAATTGAATCAATAAGCAATGTTCTAATGGCGCAGATAAAGAGAGAAATCCAAGAGACCAGCTTTGTTGCCATTAGTTTGGACGAAAATACAGATGTTGCCAATTTATCCCAACTTTCTGCAATAATGAGATTCGTTGGAGCTGAAGGATGTTCAAGAAAGATTTCTCTGAATATTTCAGATGATCGGTTAGCTGATGCGTTATACAAAATTGTAGACGATCTCATGGAAGAATTTGACTGTGGGGAAAAGCTAGTTGCTCAGATGTACGATGGTGCGGCTGTTATGGCGGGCCATTTAAATGGACTTCAGGCGAAAGTAAGAGGATCATTTCTCCATGCTCTGTGCACTGTTTTGCCCACAGATTAAATCTTGTTCTATCACAGGCGGTTTCACACATTCGAGAATAAAGGATATTCTTCATGACCGTTAATGGGATAGCAGTATTTTTTTCAAAGTCTTGTAACAGAACTGAGACCCTAGACAATGAGATACATAGAAGATTACCGCGTGTTTCACAAACGCGCTGGAGCTACGAGGGGCACCATTTATATTTTGAGCCTAATAATTAAAACAAAGTAATTTCTGATTGGAAACGCTTTATTGTTTTTCAAAATATTTTACTTTATGATCAATACACTTTTGCATCCGTTTGAACCATTTGTCAAAGCATTTATTCCAATCTTCTTGAGACACCTCCAAAACATGGTTTTTGAAAGCATCAACGGCTTCTTCTGCCAAAGAAACTCGTTGTCCACACAATTTATTCTTGATGTTCGGGAACAAAAAGAAGTCATTGGGTGCCAAATCAGGACTGTATGGCGAATGACCCATCAAATACTCTGTTGTTAGACGAGATGTGTGTGCGCTCGCATTGTCTTGATGAAGAACGATCCTACGGTTCTTGTTGGTTTTGTTTACTTCACCGCAGACTTCCGGCAAACAAATGGCTGTGCACCATTTGGCATTGACCGTTTTACGTTCCTCTAAAGGTACTATTGCCACATGGCCAGTTTTGCTGAAAAAGCAGGTGACCATTTGCTTCCGAGTGCTTCGAGTGTGAACAACTTTTGTTGGATTTACTTCATCTTGAAACACACATACAGTCGACTGCTGTTTACGTTCCGGCTCATACGCATAGATCCATGATTCGTCACCTGTTACAATCTTATATACGTCTTTTGAGGCACCGCTAGTGTATTTCTTGAGCATTCTGTACACCAATCGACACGAGCATCTTTTTGAGATTACGTCAAATTACGTGGGATCCAACGAGAACAAACCTTTTTCAAGGCTAAATAATCATGCAATATTTTATATATGCTGATGGAACTAATGCCTAGGGTTGCCTCAATCTCACAATATGTCGCAGGACGATCTTTCATTATTAGTTTATGCCACAGACTAACCAGATTCTCAACTCAATGGTGAGGACAAGGTGTCGAATAGGGCGCTTTTTCCCTGATCTTTCGGAGTAGCACTAATTGGAACTAACGATTGAGTCGGTAATGCAGTGAATTTCTATTGCGACTGAGCGCATGTTACGGTACCACCGCTCCCCGCCCACCTATGCGCCATGCAATACATATTATACATTTATATAATTTAAGTTGGGTGTTTTGTCATAAATATGGTAGCTGACATTTCGATATGTAGAAATCATTCAGCAATAATGTGGTGATACACAAGTTTTATGTAACTATTTGTGCTTCCAAGGCCAGCGCTTAACCGAGTTACCCAGATTGACAAAAAATTCCCAAAGATACACAGTACATATGGAGAATCTTCTGTTTATGAAACGCTTTAAGTTATTTTGCAATGAAAAAAGCATTATGTCCTAATTTATTTATTTGGTATAACAGCATGAAATAGTGTTTGAGCACAACACTAATACACATCCAAAATCAAACTATGATCCCAAACTATTATCGTTACATGAATTCAAAATTGAAATAGATATCAGACATAACCTTTGAGCATGAGTTCTCATGTTCGTTTTACGATATTACTGTGCAATCCACAAAAACAAACTTTTCGAAATACAGTCCCTAATTCGAACACATTTCAACACTAAATAGCACAAACGCACATTTTAACACCTTAACATACTAAGTATAGTTTATATTTAAGGTTAGCTTGTTTTCGTTATATATATTTCAAATCTTCATTAAAACCAACTAAACTTTCGATTCATAACCTGTCTTCTACCTTACTAGGTTTTCAGGTCATGTTTCAGTTTTAAACATCGGATGCGCGTTATTTGGTACTCAATATTAAATAAGGTATCACTATAAACTCCTACTTTTACACAATTGCTCGTTGATACGAAAAATCAGCTTTATTTTTATGTTTTCGGCATTGCTATTTTATCAGCTGACTTCCATCTTCTGACTTCCTTCTCATCAAGGTGCGTGCGTCATGGTGGCAGGTTGAGGGCAACCCGATGGTGCGTTAGGCGTGTACCTGCCCTAATTAGGGCTTAACCACGTAGTGACGGGATATCACAGAACACCAACGGGATATGGGGGTTATAGGATGGCGGTTGTTCTTTAGGTAGGGGAGATCTCATCATCATCATCATCATCAAGGTGAACAACATGTACTCCATTATGCTAGAGAACAGGCTACCTGTAAAAGGTATTATTTCACAACTCATTGCCGTAATGTACGAATGTGCAGAATTTAATTATAATTCAGTCATTGGTTTATTGTTTTACTTAGTATTTCCTACTATACTGTTGAAATTACGATGCTACTAAATTAATGGATATTGGTATCACTGATACTTACTATACATCCGTTGAAATTTGGGAAAGAGAGACATCTGTTGACAGGAATCTGAGGTAAAATAAAAATGTTTGGTTCGGAATCGGCCGATGTGGGAACATCGATGCTGCACCGGAAGTTACTATCCCACTTGACATACGCTGGTTTATGCATAGCATCAATGTTTTCTGGCACAACAACTGATTTTGAACGACCTTCAGGAACTTCATCATTGAGCCAACGGCAGCCAAGATTAAATTCGTTATACCAGCGTTTCACAGTGGCAAAGGATGGAGCTTCGTCGCCAAATGTGGAAGTTAGTTGATCGATGACTCTTGTCTTGATAATCCACGTCGAAAGTCGTAATAAATCATTGCACGGACATTTTCACGAGTTAATTCAATGCTTTTGTTGATACACAATTTTCGAATTAGTGTAAACAAAACAAATGACGCTCTATTGACAAAATGTTTGAAGTAGATTATGATCAAAAATGTCAAACTGTCCATTGGAAACGTCAGATGGCACCTACAACATTCAGGGTTGCCAAGGCTCAAAATATAAATAGTGCCCCTCATACAGCTCTCGTTTGGTGGAAAGAATCTATGAATACAGAAAAGAACTTTTTTCATTGTTTGAAACTATTGCCAATGCTGATTAAAAGTGGGATCAAGATGCTTATACTGCTGCATGATATTTCGTGAGAACAATGGAGGATTTTACCTTCAAATTTCTATTACAGATGTTTGCTATAATATTTCCCATCACTGACACTCTATATGATATTCTCCAAGTAAAGTCGTCTGGATATTGCTTATTGAAAATTAAGGAATTTCAGACGGCCTTGGAAGAGAAGCCAATTCCTTCAATGAAGTATGGGATAAAATTCAAGAAGATATTGGTGATCAAGAACCACCTACGAAGCGCCGTAGTGATTGTTTGAACAGGAAATTGCACTACAAACGTTTGTATTGTGAGGTTCTATATACACTTTTACTTCATCTCAGAGAAAGATTTGGTAATATTGAGTCTCTGCGTTTTCTGGAATTGTTAAATTTTAAGAACTTCATCAAATACAAGTCATATTTTCCAGAATTACCTATACAGTCAAAAGAGAGTCCTTTTTTATTTTGTTGCTTTGAGGTCACAACTCTGCAACTTACCTGTCACTAGACATGCATCATAAATCCGTGAATGATCTTCTAGCCTTCATCAAAACAATTGAACTGAACAGGGTATATAGTGAAGTAACAAAACTGTGCGAGTTGGTGTTAACTATCCCAGCAAGTAGTGCGCAGTTGAACATAGTTTTTCTAAACTAAAAAACAAAAAAATATGCACGTAACACTCAGGGACAGGAAAGGCTTTCAAACCTATCTTTGATAGCACTGGAGAAGGAACTTCTAGTAAATCTACAACTGGATTCCAAATTTTATGACCATGTGATTGACGATTTTGCCAAGAAAGAAAGGAGAATTCAAATAAGATAAAGTAAAAATACTGTATTTTGTTACAATGTAATGCACGGGGTGACAGTAATATTATCGTTTTAATTGCAATTATGTATCTACAGTATATTTTCGTTTAACCACTTAGTGAGATTGCTTACCCTGGCGGATACCTTCACCACACGCCACTGGTGGAGAGATATCAACAGTAGCAGTATTAGTGCTGATAGTTTTACAATTAATTGAGGTTAACGAATGCTTCTTTTCATGATAATTATATCGAGACCGAAGATCGAGAAATAACTATCTTATGAAAAGATGCAGTAGTTTGAAACCGAAATTAAATTATCATGTAAAACTATTCGCACGAGTGCTACTCGGCTAGATAATCACACGAAAAACTTATTATGAACTTACCTAAGTTAGCGCCAACCATGTTTGTTAGTCGCTGCAGTGTATATTATGATGCATGTTTGTCAAAAGGAAACAAATGCGTGCGATCTATAAAACGATATGATTTTATTGAAACAAAATATGAAACAATTACCTAAGTTACAGGTAACTGAGGTTAGGGAATATGCCGTCAATTTTATAATTTTACTCCTTAAAGAATTCTGAAGATTGGTTCCACACCATACTTTTGTTCTTCTTTGTTTTCTGACGTTAAATAATCTACTGCTTTTATATTACCAATATTTTGACTCCCAAAGCGCAGCATCTTCAGTTGCTGTTATTATGGTCACAGCCTACGTGATCTCACTCACTGCATTCATACAAATTAAAAACAAATGTACCACCATGAAATAGTATTAGTGTAGTAATCGAAGGTGAATTACTATCAGTGTAGTGCGGCTTTGATTGTCCAACTGAGTAGCATAATCTGCCTGGCATTGGCTAATGGCGTATTGAGTGCGATTATCGCTAAAGTTATCAAAATTTTGTTTTCTAATAATATTTGCAAAGTATTTAAGGTGCAAAAAATAATGTGTGTGTGTCCAGCAGAACTCTCAATAAGCCACTATTGATCGATTAAAAATTCTTCTTCAGTTCCATCTTTTTGTCCTAGAAACAGTATGCTGCATCCATAATAACATTAACAGTTTTAAAACAAATGCTAATTATTATCTTCACTTCACAAGAACCTCTAACCACCTGCATGTAAAAAACCAAAGAACCACAAGGAATCTAAATGGTATGGAACATCAGGAACGATGATGATACAAATCCTTAGACTGACAGCTGCATTTAATTCTACAGTACATTGCAATGATGTTTCAACAATAAATAAGTACCTATGCAAATATATATGCATATTTTTATAAGCATTGTTGATTTTGTATGAAGTATTATTGCAGCATCGAAGTAAATAGCTCCAATAGTTTAATAGTAGATACACAGCAAGAATTTGACTTAAGGATACGCTTGTTAAGGATGGTCCATCCTTTGACCATTATGATGTAAGTGAAGACTTTTAATATCATTTCGACTCATTATTTTTATCAATTGACCTAAGGAAATCTTTCAGCAGATTTGTGATGTACACTCGCGGACCAAAAACATGACACCCCAGACCCAGATTCCATATGACGATCGGGGGGCTTCGTGTACCTTCGTAACTGCTGTGTTCACAACGCACATGCATGGTGAGCGCAATGGTCACCTTATAACGGTGTTTCTCAGCGGTGACGCTTATAAGCTTCTGAAAACAGAACATGGAAAAACATTTCGTTGGCCGAGAGGTTAAAAAGGTGTTGCTTGTATTCATAAGCTCCTTGGTTCAAATTTCGCATTAGCTATTATTTTTATATTGTTAATTTTTGACTGGATGTGTAGAACACAATATTGCATTAATAGAACTTTAGCATTTTAAGTTTTAGGCATATCTGAGCGCACAAAACCACAATTCTACTAAAATACTCGTTTTAAACAACTAAAGAAATAAATGCAAATAAACTATTGTCTTCTATAAATGGCTTTCCGCGTAGCTCAGTTGCCACTTAGCTTACTTTTCTACATTTTAGTGTATGATGCACAGAAATGTTTGATATTTTAAGATAGTTTTATTCTGTTTTATGTAAAGTAGTAAAAGTAATAATATTTACATGATTTATCCTATCAAGATAATCCGTTTGAATCAATTCATATTCAACCTACTATTCTATTAAATAATCCAGTTTCTCCTAAGGATCTGCCTGCTGTGCGAGGGGCCCCGGGTTCGATTCCCGGCTGGGGGGTGGGAAGTTTTCTCTAGTCAAGATTATTACCTATCCTCTCCAGTCTCGATTTATGAATGAGTGTGTGAATGTGTATGTGTGATCTAATCATTAAAAAAAATAATAAATAAAAAGTGCAAGAAACCCAACGACAAGAGAATACGAGTTAACACCATTATCAATAGGCAATTACTTCCAAAGCAAACACCGCCGATATGACCGATGTAGTTAAATGGAGATTTTAAAAAAATAAATACATGAACTAAATTAATATCGGATGTAAAAATAAACAAATAAACTAAATTAATATCGGGTGTATGAACGCTGAGCACTTATAACTGCCCTCATTTTCGGATTATAGATGAAATTAAATTCCTGTAGTAACACTATTGAAAATCTCCTATGGGACAAAATTCTGGCGCATCAGCAACACTGGATTTGTTGGCATTATTAAATAAATTTAATAATCAATAATGTCTTTAAATAATTTTTCCAATGAACTGACAGTTTTTAATGCCTTTCTTTCAAAAAGAAAAGGAATAGGTATACAGATAGATGCATACCAACTCCTCTAATACAATTATTTTTAATCACTGTCTTCTCAAAGCCTCTTAACAATCAAACCAGTGACAGTTGTAGAAGAATATGTTTTCACTATGAGGGTGATCTAATGCTGTTCAATGAGTTTCTTTCAGCTTCTGACATATTAGCACCACAACATGTGCTTTGTCGTAGAAGGCTTTCTGGATTGGTTGCTGGCATCACTTGGAAAAAAGAGCCTTACCTCATTCAGCATTTATTGCTCATCCAAGAAGAAGAAGAAGAAGAAGAAGAAGAAGAAGAAGAAGAAGAAGAAGAAGAAGAAGAAGAAGAAAAGAAGAAGAAGAAGAAGAAGAAGAAGAAGAAGAAGAAGAAGAAGAAGAAGAAGAAGAAGAAGAAGAAGAAGAAGAAGAAGAAGAAGAAGAAGAAGAAGAAGAAGAAGAAGAAGAAGAAGAAGAAGAAGAAGAAGAAGAAGAAGAAGAAGAAGAAGAAGAAGAAGAAGAAGAAGAAGAAGAAGAAGAAGAAGAAGAAGAAGAAGAAGAAGAAGAAGAAGAAGAAGAAGAAGAAGAAGAAGAAGAAGAAGAAGAAGAAGAAGAAGAAGAAGAAGAAGAGAAGAAGAAGAAGAAGAAGAAGAAGAAGAAGAAGAAGAAGAAGAAGAAGAAGAAGAAGAAGAAGAAGAAGAAGAAGAAGAAGAAGAAGAAGAAGAAGAAGAAGAAGAAGAAGAAGAAGAAGAAGAAGAAGAAGAAGAAGAAGAAGAAGAAGAAGAAGAAGAAGAAGAAGAAGAAGAAGAAGAAGAAGAAGAAGAAGAAGAAGAAGAAGAAGAAGAAGAAGAAGAAGAAGAAGAAGAAGAAGAAGAAGAAGAAGAAGAAGAAGAAGAAGAAGAAGAAGAAGAAGAAGAAGAAGAAGAAGAAGAAGAAGAAGAAGAAGAAGAAGAAGAAGAAGAAGAAGAAGAAGAAGAAGGACAAGAAGGTGCTTTTCTGATACACCTTATCCACTGTCATCAGTGGGGTTCATTTATTACATTGTGCCAATCAGGATTTTTAAACTGAACTGTGCCTGGAACCTTCACAATATGCTGAACGTTTTACACCTTCTTTAGGACAAATTTTATAATGCACTGCAAAATGGATGAGCATACCTTCTGCTCACTCATTGTGCTCATGACAAGAGAAACGCTGCTGTATACCAGAAGACGTATAGACTTCAGATATTTCTACTACTCCTCCATATAAGGTTCTAACTAGTTCGCTTACTGCCCGAGTAGTGATACGACCCCACTTGCGCTAAACTAAATGCTTCTATCACTCTATAGGAAAGCCCTGTAACCTCCTATAACATAAACAGTATGCAACTGTAACATTACAATTGTGAGCTGAACATGACCAACAAAACAGGAAAAAGAAATACACGAGCATCACACTAATATACTCCAAAACATATTTACAAGTTCGATTACACATAGCCCAAATGCATAAATTTATGAGAGATAATATCCATTTAAAAATGATAATTTGCAAATGCCCTATTTACCAACGTAAGTATGGTGACACTACAAAACAATCCAGTAAAACCATTGTATTAAAGTAGCAAAATATATGTCAACTTCTGGTCCCATAAATTACAGCAGCATGCTCATCAATCAGCCTTAGTCATGAACAGTAGAATTAAAGAAATTAAAAGGCACAGTCGAGAATTTTACCAAGGCTGTTTAAGACACTTGAGCCAAGCATCTACTAATTTCCCCTGTCCAGAGCACAGTTCAGGAAGAGAAAGGAACCCACAGGCCAAAAGTGTGGCAGTGGAGACCCACAACCCACTGCCAAAACTACTGCCCAAAGCAGGGAAAGCAGGTATGAAGGTAACAAAATCTGATGTGTTGCACTTGCATGCCATTCTCTACTCTTATACAAACTATTTTTACAAATGCTTATTCTCCATCTACTTCATATTAATCAAGATATAAACTTATTGCTAATTTTCTTTTAGGCGCAATGGGAATATGGTAGACTTTAAGTGATAGTTAAATCTTTTAAGAGCTGGTTGCTATGTGTAACATTCCATTCTCTTTACATGTCCAGGACATAAAAAAAAATAATAATAATAATAATAATAATAATAATAATAATAATAATAATAATAATAATAATAATAATAATAATAATAATAATAATGATGACTTTCCATTTGAGAAAAAGTATAAGTATTGGAAAATTCTAACAAATAGCAAGGAATATCTCGGAAATGGGTCACTCGACAAAAAAGAATGTATGTAACATAAATTGTGTGTTTTAAATGACATCTACTTTTTTTGTGTAATAAAATTTCGTCTATCTCTAACAGTTTCGCAGTTATGCGAAAGTCATTCAGAATGAAGAGAACTTTTGGAGACATTCTAAGAAAATTCAAAATATACATTTCATTTGCCATGAAAATATCTTAAACATGTGATATTATAATCAAAGTCGTTAAGAGCCACTTTTGAGAAAATCAAAATTTTCGAAAAATGTTCCATGTAAAAGGATCTCTGCAGTGAGATTTTCTTGAAAATCTTCGTGTCGCATCCTTAGAAGATATTAACTTCAAATACCAACTTTGGCATTTATCTGACTTCTCGTTTTTGAGTTAAGTTGTTCACAGACAGACACACACACGGACATGTTTCCAAAATGCTTTATTTGGATTCAGGGCACCTCAAAACATGTATTTCTAGTGAAATCTCAGTATTATATTTTTGGGTGGAATGCAATACTTTCCCTACTTACCATATGTAGTAGAGAAAGTAAGAAGTCAATACCATGAAGGTCACAGGAAAATTACAGGCTAAAAGATTTTCAGCAGCCAGATCAAAACAACACAGTAGTGAAGGTAAAATTACTTGATTTACGCTCACAACAAGAAAAACTGTGCTTACAACAACAGAAAATCCACATTTCAAGTTTGGAATATGTCTTCAATCTATAGAAATAGAATAATATAGTTAATTTTTGAGAAAGTTTTATTTACAGAATAATACAAACATTTGGTACAACAGTTATTTGACATGGAAAGATATCAAACATTAAAGGTTTCTGTGGAAACAATTATGCACTTCGCAGGATATCAAGTTCTTCTGGGGTGACATGCAGACGAAGCTCTTTCTCTATCATTAGATCCTGTACCTGGGGCAGTTCCCCAGGAATCAAACTCACAGCATCCATATAAAGAGCCTGAAACGTGACAAAATACCAAAGTACGTTAATTGCACAATGCAGCTATAGGTTTAAAGCAAGAACTAGGCATGGATTTGTAGATCTGTAACTTGCATGCGAAAATCTTCAATGTGTACCACAAGTTTCAAACTTAATAACATTACCAATAATATACAACTTGAAAATTCATCCAGTCTTTATAAAAAAAAAAAACAAGACATAAAAAGCAAATAACACAGCAGCATCTGGCATTAGCATTTAAAATGATCTGGCAGGACCAAACGGAAGAGCACCTTGATTGTACAGTAGATGGCATCAATTCTCACATCACGATCATGTGCTGTTCAGAAGCTGGTAATGCATGAAAAAACAAATACAGAATTCTTCTTCCATGCATGCAATACAAGCATAAAGTTTGGAGTTTGTCATCTCTTGTTATGTAGCGTCTTACATAACTATGTGAATGCCCTCATTAAATAACATAGGTTGAAACTCTTGCATTCATGCTGCATCTGCACTTACTTTTCATTGTAAATGGGACTATACTTGCATCATTTGATTCATGTATAACAGTAAACATCCAAGGCAATCTTAATGCAAGACATCACATCTTAAAAACTATATGCAATGCTGCAAATACAAGCCATGTTTTTGAAGTATTCAATTTTTTTTTTAAATAAGCAGAACATTATTTTCAAAATATTTTTATTTCCATAGGATTCTACACACCTTATACTACTTCTCCATTGACGACGGTTTCCTATATGTGAGACACTTTTGATGCCATCTCCAATATCTCCGTCATTCATTGGCTCTGCTGCCGGCTGCTACAGTGGTGAGCTATGGGATCTTTCTCAGAGGGTACGATGGGTGGGAGTGAGGATAGACAACACCAGTTAAGCTGACTGATAAATTTAATGGAGGCTAATACATGAGCTATTTGAAGTGATTTGCTGAGTCTGAGGATGAAGAATTAAAACTATTTCTGAATCTTTGCATGAAAAACTTTAACTACTGAAGTATTATATCTGCTAACTTCTGAAATATCAATAAATTTACAGTTTTAAAATAACTTTCTGTAATAACGAGAAACTAAGTTGCCACCATTAATCGCTAAAATGCTATATGGCAAATCCCCTTTTCGACTACCGCCAAATATGTGAGAACCCAAGCACAATCTAAGGACTGCAAATACTTCATAACAGTAAAATACTTCTGTAAAATGTAAGAGACTCCAAGACCCTAATTTTAGAAATACGTGCTCTTTTATCAACTTGAGTCCTGCCTACTTTGTGACTATCCCACCAACGTTCCTACTTATACAGTGCCAAATCTTAAGCTTCTTATTCACATCTGAAACACAAATTTTACTCTTTGACTAGCTAAATTATAAGAATTCTTTCCCTTTCTAATTTTCAGAACTGGTATATGTACATTTATATGCAACTATTTGATTTCTGAACATACCGAGTTCTAATTACCTGAACCTTGAACTAATGGATTTCTTGTTGACCGAGTTCGCCAGACCACCTAACTGCCTTACCTACTCCGAGTTCTAATTGCTTTGCTTCAACACATAACTTGCCTGATAATGACTTCTTATCCACTGGCAGAATTATAAGTCATTCTTATTAAATGATGCATTGGTTTTAATATATGGAAATTATTTATTGCAATTATTTATCTACTTTCCTATCATGTTTTATAAAATTATTAATTGTACAAGTCAATAATTATGGTATCACCATAATGTAGTTTCTGCCATTACAGACACTTGTCATAACAGGAAGCCATCTTTGGTATCTCTTCATCAGAGAAAAATGCGCTGTCTGTACTTCCTTCACATGTCATATTCATATAAATGTTTGCCATCAAGGAATTTCTTCAGGTGAAAATCATGTGTGCCAATTCAGGTCTGTACATGGTGATCAAATTGTCCCCACCCAAATGATGCAATAAGGTCTTGCACATTTTTGCAACCTTCACTGAACTTCCGTACCCACTTCCTCAGCATTCATCAACATTCTCCATATACCTCACACAGTTGGAGATGAATGGCTTCTGCTGTGGCATTTCCTGCATGTTTCCTCCAGATGATAAGCATTAGAAGCTATGCAGACATGGCTTTCGTCATAGGTGGCATCTTTTTATGAAGAGATACAAAAGTTAGTTTCTATTATGACAGGTGCCTCAATAATGGTGGAAACTAAGTGAATAAATAGTTAAAGCTGGGTAGAATCCTATGAAAATTATACATTTAAAAACGATGTCCTGCTTATTTTTTAAAAAATTATTGATATTTACATCACAATAGGCATCATACTTTTAATTCCAGGCTAAAGATCCTGGCCGTGACAATGAGTTTTTCAAATGCATTTCAACCTTCCAAAAGTTCAAATGGCGAAAGAACAACTACAAATATAATTAATAGGTTAGGAGCTCTATTAAAACCATAATAAATATAGGGGACAAAGAATAAAGGTCAGTTTTTCAAGTGCAGCAGGTATAGCCAAGTGATACTCATGATGTGGTCTTTTTTTTTTTTTTTTTTTTTTTACAATGAAATTATATTTGGGAAGGAGAATTTCCAGGCCTCCCAGCATTTCCAGTTTATGAGGCCTGAGGAAAACCTGGAAAAAACCTCAGTTAGGGAGAATGGTCCTGGTGAGATATGAATCACAGACCTCCAGTTCCAAGTTTGTGTTTTAACAATCTTAGCTACCCATGTTGGTAGGTAGGTTGTGAACAAGTCATTCAAAATGAAAACTTCACTTTTATGAACTGTGAACTAAACGCTAATTTTTATTAACCCTTTAATGCCAGAATTATTTTGCTACATATGCCGCTCTTCCTGTAATTACTAAACCAGCTTTTACATCCTTTTCACTGGCACCACAGCTGAAGCGATTCAAATAGCCGTGATTATGGAGTGAGACTAAATGGACTGGCCATCCATTCAAAGCCAAATTTTACAAGTCCCAACTGCAGTCCAATGTGCCTGTGGTAAAGGACAGGAGGGCCCAAGTAAAATACCACTGTGATGACACGCTTGGATACTGATGAGGTTACATTTGACTACAGTTGAATGGATTTTGCTTTTTAAAAAAAAAAACACTACAGTTTTATCGAGAAAAAATTAATATTTTTACAATATAAAAACATCTAATTTTATGGCTGAAGGTTAGTATAATACGAAAATTATAAAAAAAAAAAGCCCATTAGAAAACCTTAAAACCTAAAAACAACCACCTTTGTAACAAATATGGTATATCAAGCTATAAAGGGTTAAATTTGTTAGTTAAAACACTTCACACCTTTCAGTTTGTCGTTCTCTCCCTGCTATTGGTGATTTCAGGCTTGTCATCCAGGCTGTGAATGCTAGCATATTGGGAGTGTAAATTTTTCATACGTAACATCGGTTCCATGCTATACCAGTTGATGTGCTACAATCACTTTTTGTGCCACCAGTTAAACCATGAGACATTTCTTTCTAGTTTGTTGTTTTGAAGTTTACTGATAGGATATAAGAAAAGAAACTGCTCAATGACCTCCTCAGCTTTGTCCAGCCTCAAATACTACTTCATGAACAAACTAATTCAACTGAAGGACTCACAATAATGAATATTATAGTTTACAGGAATGAACTGAATCAACTTATGACAATGCACTAGCCTTTTTGTCTACTACACAAAGAATTGAAAGACTGAAAACATGGTAACCAAGGAGAAAAAAAATTAAATTGAGTTTTTATTTATGGACACACTTTAACTGCTGTGGTCCTTAGCGTCTCATTCTACACTGGGCATGAAAGACCGGTAATTTTGCTCAGAGGCCTCTTTATCAGGCTTTGGGTTCTTTTAAGTGCCGTAAATCTACAACACGGGACCACCAGCTTTAGTTCCCTTCTGAAGGAAGCCATGCTAAGGATTGTAGTCAAGGAGGAATTGACTTTGGATTCACTTCGCCTGGTATCCCGCCATGATCAAGGTAAAATCCATTACTGTAGGCTGCTTTCACAGATTTTAAACTCTACAATTTCCTTGCACAGAATATCTTCCACATTATTCAAAGTTACTTTTCTTTTATAAATTATTGTTGATGACACTATTAGGCAAATTATAGCAATTTACGAGCTTATGGAAAGCTAATTTAAAAAAAAAAAAAAAAAAAAATGCCTGCAGTACTGCAACGGAAATTCAGGTGCTACAATTTTCACCCCAAACCAACATTTCTTCTGTTAATAAAAATATTAAATTTCAGGCAGCTTGGATTACAACCAAATTATCTACTTGTACAATTAAATAGTTCATATTTGTTGGTTTCATCTCTAAATTCTTGAATGTAATTTAATGCAAGAAATATAGATGCTATTGCACAACAGTAGTTATGGAAAGCTAATCGTCATTTTTTGCTCTTCCGAAATTGTACAAAAGTGCATTTGTATACCTTTATAAAAATAACAATGCCAAATTGACAATAACACTGAAATCCAGATATTTTAAAACGTATTTTCCTACAAAATAAAACCATTTTCTTGGACCCCTAGGTAAATTAATAAAGGAATGAAATTTGGTAAGATGCTTTTGATGGAGAAAATTGGAAATAGTAATGGCTTAGCATTTAGAAAAATTTTTAGTCATGAATTTTGGTGCTGGCTGGTCTGCACTATGTTGGCTGAATTGGAAGCAGATGAAAAAATATTACTGATCAGTTACAAACAAATGACATTCGAATGTAAAAAATGTTGACTTTCCACTTTGCTATCAATATAGTCATTGAATTCCTGTTCTCGTTCCTGGTGTATTGTGAACCAAAATGTTGCATAATATTTTGTTTTCTGTTCTGGTGTCCATTCACATTTCTGCCCTCAGGTTCCTGTGAATCAGCCTTAACACACAGGGCCACCTGCAAAAATGATGTTTAGAATGTTTAGCATTAGAGTTGTTTAACTCATTGCAAAAACTATGTTTAGAACTAAACAGTGTCCAAATCACATCCATTTTAGACCCTGTATTAATAGGTGATTTAGACAGTGTTTAACCTTAAACACCACTATTATTTCACACGAGGTACGGAGCGAGAGCAGAGAAACAAGATGGCAACTATGCGATTCTTTGATATTGTTGCACGATATGAAGGAGTTTAACATCCAGTAAGTAAAAGTAAGGTGATAACGACCATGAAGTGTGCTCAGAGTCCGTTCTGGTCCCTTAGAGCATTATACTGAAAGGGAATTCAAAGCAAGGCTTGGGTGATAAACCCAGATGCATATTTTATTAATGAAGTGGTCTTAGAACTAGTACCTCTGTAACGCTAATACAAATCAAATTAATTGCCTGTGCTTCTCATATGCTCTTTCATTCTTCCTGTGTTTTTTAAGAGTTGTATGAGAAAAATATGCTTTAATATGTGTTAAAATAATCAAACCTCCTCCAATAACTACCCAATACTTAGTGCATGTGGCTTATAATAATATACTTCAGCATAATTTAATATCCTTCCTTCCTCCCGGGTTAATACATGCAAGTTTGTTATAGGTGCAGAATTTTAATAGGAAGAAATGTGCTCATGCTTTTTTTCTATGTAATAAGCCAGACCTTACCTAACCTATTTTTAATGAGATTTCATGCAGTGATAGCAAGTCTAATATGCAGGTTTTTATGAAGCATAATTAATTTATTTATTCTGCCGTTTGAACTAATGGTTCTCTTTAGAATGTTGATATGATGTATGCAAGCATGATAATGCCTTGCTACCCCTGTATGAAGCAAGCATGTATTACTACAAACATGGTTTGTTCATTCGTTCCTGGTGTTAGGATTTAAGTGAAACAACTGGGTTCCTTGTGTGATGAGCTTGAAGAATATTTCTTATGCACATCCATAAAATATACAGGCTTTATGAATCAAACATTACCAAAAAACATTGGGAATACACTGTTGAAATAACACATTTTGACAACACACAGATTTAAGTGATTAAAGCTGAATGTATGACAAAGGACAATGCATCAGATGCTTAAGTTAGTGTGAACATTGGCAGACAGATAATTCTATTTTAATCAAATAGAACAAAATGTTATAATCTTTATTGCCAATGGACACATTACAAGAGCATCAGATATTGTCAGAGATTACATCCTACAATTATATAAAGATATGTATATATAAATCTGCAACACTGTACAGACACTTCTTAATTAGATAAAATTTTAAAACATTTTTAAATTTAATACTTACGTTTTTCTTCACTTGGGTTGGTAGCTTTTTATAATATAAGGCTCCAGTTCTATATGGGTCCTTATTAGTTTGACTTTTATTTGAGCTAACCCTATAATAATTTGAACCTCTAGTATCATGGTTATGACAGCCTTTATTGAGCACATTACATTCCTTATTATTTTTGACAAGCAGTATACTTTTATAAACATATAGTGTAACTACAGTTAATATTTTTGCCTTTATGAATGTTTCCCTGCATGACTGTCGGTAGTCGAGGTTGTACATACATCTGATACTTTTTTTTTGTATTTTTGATATCCTATCCATGTTGAACTTACTTGTACCCCCCAAATTTCAATTCCATAGGTTAATTGTGGATAAATTATGCCATAGTAAGCTAAATTGAGAATAGAAGTGTTTTTGTATTTTGCCAGCTGTCTTAGAAGGAATAGTCCCAAGTTGATTTTTTTGCAAACAGTATCTACATGTATGTTATATGTTAGACCATCATCAATATTTATGCCTAAAAGTTTAAAGTTGTTCACCTGTTCCAAAGTGCTATTGTTAATATTTATATTTATTTCGTCCGTAAGATTGTTGGGCTTTTGGAATACCATAATTTTAGTTTTGTCTACGTTTAGTTTCAGTCCACTATGTAGAAGGTATTGTGAGATTTCACCAATTGCAGTTGTCATTTTTTGTTCTAGTGTATCTGTTATCGCTCCAACATATTGGAGACAAGCAAAAGGTACTAGCCTAGTGAAAGTTAAAATAACTATTCTTGTCTATAAATATAATGTTAGCCTTATCATGGTAGGGAGGTATTCGATTTCGCACAAAAGTACACCCGCTTTATTTCATTTTGTACATAATATGTCTTTATTTTATTTTAAATGTTCTGTATTCTATGTAATATTTATGTATATATGTAACTATACTGTACATTTCCTTGACACGCATATAGCATGTCTTTATTTTATTTTAAATGTTGTATATTCTGTATAATATTTATGTTTATACGTAATTTTTGTACATTTCCTTGACATGTTCTATGTACACAAGCCTTTATGGCTGCTAGTGAACTCACAGAATGCAATCCAATCTAATCTAATCAGAATGCTGAAGATCCATTACAGCAGCTAATCAAACTAGATGTGCTTACTACCAAGCTCTGATTTTTGTTCATTTGCAACCACATTCATATATCATTTTTCAGGTTCAATAAAGCAACTGCTTCAGTAATTTGGAATATATTTTTTTTAGACAATACAAATTATTATGACAACTAAATTTGTACTTGTCAGCTATAAATTACACTTTTAAATTTTTTAAAGTATGTGTTGTTAATGGTTATTTCTAGAGCGAGCACTGGTTTGGTAATCTTCTAAATCAAACTCTCAATACTTCCCAAAGGAATCTTCTACCTCAAACTCTTAATATTTCCCAAAGGCTTTCTCTTTCAATAGTGCTAAAATTTTCTACTCATTCAGACCTTTTGCTTTCGACAATGCTGGTAGAAAAAAACTGCCGAAATTCCCCAAACCCTTCTTCCACTACTTCTGGAAATACACATGCTGCATGTCCAAATTCAAAAGCTTTAAAATGCGGTGTCAACACATTTTCAGGGCAAATGGCATTTTAAACGTTGCTTACGTATGAATTTAGCAATGCAAAATTAGACAACGTTTAGATGATGTTTAACTGAATAATGTTAAGTCCTTAAACAGTGCATCATCTTTGCAAGTGGTCCACAATGATTATTGTGATATTACACACAGATATAATGATATGCATTCAATCAGCAGAGAAATTAAATTACTTAAACCAGTAAATAAGGCCATCATAAGGGAGATCTGTATAAAAAATTGAATAATAATGTGCATTGACTTCCCTGAGGACAAAGTGATTTTCCAATTCATTAAGTCTCCAACAGCAGCATCAGGAGTTCCTACACTGAAAAATTACACAACGCCAGCAATCAACAATGAGCTGATGCAGACAATGGTCCATGAAACATGTCCTCAAAATTTTGAATAAGTGAAGCACCAAGAGTGTGTTATCCTCTACTAATGTTGGTTACAACCACGTTTTAAAACTGAATCCTTCAGTTCATATCTTCCATTTTTAACTATAAATTCAGGTTTTCCTAATGCATCAACCATTATTAGTAACATCTCTTTGCTTTGGGATGATTCTTGTACTTAGCATATGGGACCAAAATTTAATTAATTTTATATTATTATTTTTTCTCAAGGATTATTTTGTATATGTATGTGCTATGTAAATATTCAGAAACAGACACAAATGTGAATTATATATATTCCTGGTTTTTTTGTGTTAGAAACCTTAAAAAGTGCAGTCTAGTCATATGGAAGCCAGTTTTATGACAGTAGCGAATACACAGTGCCTTATTTTATTTTTTTTTTTGGAAAGGGGAAAACCTCCATTATTCCTTTATGTGAGCCCAAGACATATAGGCAACATATAGGAGGTGAGGAAATTTTTTAGAGAAACAACCATGACATAGTGTAGAATACCATGTGACTTTGTAAATAGATGAATAAGGATTAAGTCTCAAATAATGCCATTATAAACCCATGCCAGCAACGGCAGAAAACTTTAGCCAATAAGAGATGAGTTAAGTAATATTTCAAGTGTGGAGTATTTTTGTATACAATGTAATTCCTCGTTAGACACACAATTGCATTCTAGACCACAAAGACCACATCACTCTGAGAGAAAAAGTTAGTGCGTACAATTATTGGTCACAAAGGAATATTCCATGGAAAGTGTAAAGTGCTAAGGTAAGTGCCAAAGTGTATTCTGGTTTAGTTTATTGTAATCCACAAAGATGCTGAGAGAAATCGCACATATAGAATTCAGAAGTATCATGTAATAAAAGTAATATGCATAAGTGATTGTTGTGAGAGACGTATACTACATAACACCGAAGTTCAATGAGCTACATTAGTGCAATGCAACCAGGAATATATTTAACTGTGGTGCCTATGAATTGTGTCAAATATATTTTAGATTCATCAACTATTTGTGCCTTATCAATTTGCCAAGTTTCCTAACCACAACGAGATCTCCGTTACTGCTTCTCCATCCTGTAAACATAGATGCTTGCTTCTCTGTTGAGACTTCTAGCCATGGCAAACATTTCAAAGAGCTAATTACAAAAATTATGGGGGAAAGGAGAAGAAGCAGCTACGTGGAGACGAGGGGATCAATGAACAGGTATAGCAGAAAACTATTTCATCTATCACCTTCCCGTCACCTATCATCGATTTGATTTTCTGTGTGACATATGGGCTTCAAGCACATGACCTCTGCACACAGAGCCACCAAGCCGTCCCTCTGGCATAGACTTCAACATGAGGTGATAAATCTTGCAGCCTCATATAGCTACATGGGCTTAGGTCCATGGAGGCAAATGTTAAGAAAATAAAATATAAAGGAACTTAGTCTGAAGTAAATACTAGCATTCAAAAAAGAATGTATAACAAGAACAGGTGTATATCAGAATCTGTAACAAAAGTAGTAAATTCTCCATAGTGAATAATGATACTGTCACCATTCTCATTTTATAACAATACTTAAAACATTTTTATTGAACTGTTTGCTTTGAGGCTGTTCAAAAAGAATTTTAACCACCCCACTGCATCCGAAGTGGATTGACTTTAATACTGATGTGTTAGCCTACCTTAACCCAGGAGCAGTTCTCCACAGCTCTGTAGAACAGACTGCGGGAATCTCCAGCCCACTGGTCATCATGTTGAAACTGCAAACGTAATCTCCACATCAAAGGACAATTTCTGGTAGATGGGTTAGCTTCTAAATGACTGAAAAGGGCCTGTAGTTGGTTTCTTGGACTGCGGTCCAGAACCATTGGACCACCTGCATGGGCCAATAGAAGCAGACTGCTATCATATCTTTTTTTCTTGTATTAATACAATTTTATATAATTTAGGCTCTCAATGATAGTTTGGATTAAACATCCCCAACAAGTGAATACCTGTTTCACCGTTAGCATATCTTCTAATAATCAGTTTTTACTAGAGGCAGAAATTTAACAATTATTTTGGAAAACTTCCCTCCTCAGAGTCACTCCAAAACAAAAACAAAAAATCTGATGTGTTGCATTCACATGACTTTTCTTATTGTTCAACAAACTAGGTATTTTTACAAGAAGTTATTCTTCTATCTACTTCTTGTTAATCAAGATAAACTTTCATTACATATTTGTGACTTTCATTGTAGGTGTAAGGATAAGCTAAAGTGATAGTCAGGTTTTTAAAAGTGTAAAACTATTTGACGGCTTTGTAATTTGATGCTCCTTGCATAATCATGAGAAAAAATGAATGGCAACTTATTGCTGGAAAAAATTGAAAAGTCAAACCAATAACAAAGAATACCTAAACAATTTACCCTTATCAAAACAAAGTCATGTGACCTGACATCACTAGCATGACTGTGTGCAGTCAAGTACAACTCAATAACAATGCGTGCAAAGAAAGTAGTTACATGTTAGCCATATAAATTTTAGGATGTGTTTAGTAATAAATAACATCTACTATACAAAAAAATCTGATCACACACATGACTTTCTCTACTCTTGTACAAACTATTCTTACAAACGCTTATTCTCCATATGCTTCATGTTAATCGAGATGTTAATCTTATTGCTAATTTTCTTGTAGATGCAAGGGGAATTGGTAGGCTTTAAGCGATAGTCAAATATTTTAACAGCTGGTTGCTATGTGGAGTACATATTCCATTTTCTTTGCATTACCAGGACAAAAAAAAAATAAGAGCTATAGATTTTAACTGTCATAGCACTGGAAAAATTTTAACACACTGCCTAAATCCCTTGGTATGATCCCTTGTAATGCAAAATTATTTGTCACATTGCATTGCAGATTACTTTTACATCATCAATTGCAATATCCTGCAGCCAAACCTCATCAGTGCACAAGTAAGGCAGATATGGCATAACACCATCATAATTTGAAATTGATTTTAAGTGCAAATCATTGCCTAAATGAAGAATTTTATCAATTACTTCAGAACTCCAAGCATCAATATTTATTACAGTTGAAAAACATAACGCCATCACCGAGTTGCTTGTGCACTGTGTGTTTTTAACCTCACCAAATATGTTGTTATTTTGGCTCAAGGTGCCAATAATCACTTTGACTGTTTTCATGGAAAACAGCTTCTTAATATTAAAACTAAAACTGGTTCGTTTCCTACTAGGCATTATGAAAAGTCTTAAAACATAAACCAGTAAACGAAGAACAGAAACCAAAACATAAACACCTGAAAATGGTACTACAAATAATATATGACTGAATAAAACGAAACAGCCCTTAAACCATGGAAACAAAAAATATAAACTAAAATAGGAACATTTAAAATGCTACTATAACGACAATAAGATATGAATTAATAAAATGAAACGATCTTACGAAATTGGTTCAAATCACCATTCCTGCAAAAGCTGATAACACTCGCTTCACTCATGTGCTTTGATGTAACTATGCTTGCTAATTAACCTAAGTTTATATAAAAAAACTAAACCTAACCTGCCGTGAATCAGAAACCTAAGCTTATATATAAAAAAAATAAATAAAACAAACCTAACCTAACCTGCCGTGAATCAGAAACCTAATCTTATATAACCTCCCGTGAACCAGAAACCTAAGCTACATAATGCATGCCCTCACTCGTGTGCTTTTGTGTCAACTTTGGTTTTGTTCATTTCAGATGTTGGCTGTACCACTGGGTGTTGGCAGCACCACACACTCTCTGCTATGTTTGGAATTCAAATGATGGCAGCACAAACAATGCAAGCAGTGTTCTTAGGATGCCCTGGGTAAATTACATAGCACGCGAGTGCTGTTAGTGAGAAACATTGAACAAAATGAACAAAAAGTGACAAAATATATCAAAGTTCTTGAAAATATTTAAAGCACCATGTTAATTGCTCTTTATTATATGTAATGAAGATTTGAAAACAATAAAAGTTATGCACTGTATGCGTGTGTTTATAGTGATACCGGTCATAATCTGATACCGAAGTTTATGCAAAACCATAAAATGTAACTTTCATAAAAACTACAAGCACACAGCTATTCAGTTATTCACAAGACTATCAAATGCTCTTTTCTCAATCTTCACTATGCTGGCCATTCGACACTAAACAAACAGCACAAGAGAGCTTGTACTTTTGTTCTTATCTCTTTTCTATTATTAATCTCTCAAACAGCATTAGACTTCAAATCTGCAACTTTTAGGCCATATTCTTTAGGACTATATAAGATTTCATTAAGTCTATAAGTGGCCCATACTATGTTAGTATTATACAGTTAAATCTGCATACAACAAAAATAAAATGGACAACAAGAAGTAAATGAAAGAAAAACAAATGTTCATATTCTAATTCATAAATAAAGGTTCTGTTACCTGTATGAAGAAAGCTGTGGGTAAGTTGACTTAGGGCATCGGTTTGGGCCTTGCGGTAGAGTCCGGCCAGCACCAGAACCAAACGAGCAAGAACAGAGTTCACATCTAGAAAATACTGTGACAATTTCCACCATGGACAGCCAGTGCCACCAACACCTGCCTGAAAACACTTTGATATAAGTCTCACAATCAACATCACATTTATTATAGTGTCATATGTGAAAATAACTTTGTCGCTTGCTGATTCTAGCCTGTCAACAGTATGGTTAGGTGCCTTGTGATTTTGCAGTTACTAACCCTTTGCTGGCCATAAGGCTATAAAGTGCTCCAGATTTAAATTTGCCTGCTGGCCTAAAACTACAAAACGTTCTTGCTTATATATGTGTTTAGCAGTCGCATTATGAGAATGGAACAGCACCTGGATGAAGCCTGACATAATGCAGTAAGTATTCTTGCATGTGTATGAACATAAATAACCACTTAACGTTGACACAAGGCAAACATATTCAGTGTCAAATGTTAGAAGTTTCCTGACAGCTCAGATTAGTTTGAGGCAATGGGTTTTACATCTCACACTTCCCATAAAGGTGTAACAGATGCGGAAATTTTACAGACTGTAGACAGAAGCAGTGATAGTGATCTCAGAAGAATAAGGAGAAGCAGAAGAAGACAGTGTCGGCAGACAATGGCTATCAGACAACTTGGAAAAAGCAAAGATGGGGGCATCAGTAACAACTATGCTAAGATTTTGCATATATTACATTTTGTACTCAATGTATGTACTGTGAACTCATTCAATCTGTATGACTTCACAAGCCGACCAGATTATGTAGGTCATGGTGCCAACAATTGACCTTCAAGAAAAACTTGATCCACCAGCTTATAGAAACATTTACATCTCGCAAGTGTACAGGCGGGAAAAGAAGTTTGCCTACCGGAACTGCATCCCCTAGCCCTTTTCATCACTTAGAGAAAATCTCAGATAGCACAAAAATGTACAACTTATAAATGCAGAGTGCAACCTTCTGCTGTGTCGTGTAGGGTGTTGGTTTGGGATACCATCAGCAGCAAAATGTGCAACTGCAAAATAAAGTGAGTTGACAATGCATGATTTAAACATTTAGGAATAAAATGCATAAAGAATTTCATTTGTATCTTTTTTTAGTTTACTTTGTATGATTTAAAATAGAGAGTTGAGGGTTGTTACACTACATCACTATGATAATCTTACTTGAACGCGTTTCGGGAGACGGCTTGTCCCCATCGTCAGCATTCTCTCTCAACTGATATTTGCCGGTCATCGTCTGGGGGATGTGTGTGGTTTGTGGTGTTCTCTGGTGCTGGGCTGATGAACCTCCAAAGGCTGTTGGGTGGCGGCAGTTCAAAATTCATTAGGTGATTCCTGTGTTTGACAATATGTCAAAAAAAAAAAAAAAAAAAAAAAATACATATTGTCAAACACAGGAATCACCTAATGAATTTTGAACTGCCGCCACCCAACAGCCTTTGGAGGTTCATCAGCCCAGCACCAGAGAACACCACAAACCACACACATCCCCCAGACGATGACCGGCAAATATCAGTTGAGAGAGAATGCTGACGATGGGGACAAGCCGTCTCCCGAAACGCGTTCAAGTAAGATTATCATAGTGATGTAGTGTAACAACCCTCAACTCTCTATTTTAAATTATGACACATCACTGTTACAAGCTTCTAAATCTTCAAAAATTGAGCTTACTTTGTATGATTTTTTTTAAGGGAGGGATAGTTTGTTCTATAGGTGATTGAATTTAAATCCCCATTTAAAATATGCAGCCAACCTGCCATGCATTAATGCTTTAAATGGGAGCGACAAAGAGTTAATGCTCCTTATGGTGCAACTTAGTAAAAAAACTTATAAAAATGATTCTCGCAATAAAACACAAATTGAGGTGAAACAATTACTAACTTCACTGTTATGTTAACCAAATGTGAGTAGGCATAGAAATTTACAAAATTCAGCACACTTCTATTACTAGGATATTGTTGGTCGATTCTGCTGCTTTTGGTAACATTTTGCACACACCCTAAACCCAGTGGCTTAAGGAAAGGCAAATTACCTGTACAGTTACAGCAATGTTAAGAAATTGCAGATTACTTGGGAACTCCTTGAGTGCCTTGTGCAATGTGCTGTGAAGCATTAAATAACATCCTGGAGACTCAGTGCAGTGGAAGTACAGCATATCCACCAAAGTCTCCGTCAGTCCTTCACGAATGCAGCTTCCTCTGGATAACAACGTAAAACAATAACTTGTTTAAAAGCCAGAACCCAAAATGGACATAACTAAACCAAATGCTTTCATAGATCTTCTTGTTTATATTAAAAAATATTAATCTATACATTTAATAAAACTGTAGCCAAAATGTTTCTAATACAATTAAATTTTGGATCAACAGTTAACCGTTAATACATTTTATAATGGGCTACCTCACTTAAAAATTACAGCACTAATTGCTATAAAACTTGGCAGACAATATATTACACCCTTTAGTTTAAAAGTAGGCAATATAACATCTTAATTATTTTCCAAATTGAAGGGATCATAATGGGACACAACCTCCACTTACTTAGTGGAATTACTTGTTCTTCCACACAAGCCGTATGTTGTACAAGGTCGGAAAGGTACAGAGAGAGCCAAAAAACTATGAACCTGCTGAGCAGTGTTTTTCCTGCCCGCGTCCTCATGGCTCGTTGCCATCTGCCGCTATCATAGAAATGCACAGATGAAACCATACAACATTTTTAGAACTACTTTTAAAGGCTTTACTTATTAACTTTATGAAAGGAGATGTTGAAATTGGCCACAATTGTTATAAATACATTTTTGGCACCTCTTTAGGAAACTATCCATCACTCGCTGTAGTTCACGTTGAGAAATGCTGGCCATTTCCTGTGTGTGGGTTTGTCTTGTACACTTTGTTTTAAGTTACCCCAGAGACAGAAATCGCAAGGGGTTAGTTCAGGGGACCGAGGGGGCCACAAATCTCTACTAATAATTCTATCCTCAAACGCACTTTCAATTGTTCTCATCAAAATATTGGCCGTATAAGCTTTGCAGAGTCTTGTTGAAAAAAGGCAAAATCACGCTCTCTGTCTTCACATATGTACAGGTGTCAATTGTTGAATTGAAAAAAATTGGCAGTAGCCAGTTTCAGTTGGTAAGTAAAGCCTTTAAAAGTAGTTTTAAAAATGTATGGTTTCATCCGTGCCTTTCTATGATAGTGGCAGATGGCAACGAGTGCCGAGTACACAGACAGGAAAAACACTGCGCAGCCGGTTCATAGTTTCTCCCTGTAGAAGCAGATGACTGAAAAATTCAATACCATCACCAGGATTTGAACCATGGATCTCCCAGTTTCCATCTGGGAAACTGTGGTTAGAGCAACCAAACAGGGAGATCCGTGGTTCAAATCCCTACCTTTCCTATCTTGCATTGAATCTTGTGAAAATGTTAACATTAATAAACAATTTTTTGTCATAAAAATAGCTATAATTGCATAACAGGATGTATTATACTTCCACTTTTTTACCCCTGTTGTGCAAAATATTAAACTGACTTTATAGAATTAAGTGTTCAACCTTTGGGATGTCTTCAGTTTCAAGAGATATAGATTCTTATTTATTGCCTATTCACTGGTGTTTTAACCAAGTGAGAAAGTGAGAGTGTATATGGCACTTGACTGGGTGGTGCATGCCAACTGGAATGAAAAATGTGTTTATCAATGCTGTATAGGAATCAACAATGCTCGAGTAATTATCACTGACAGAGATAATAATCCCTTCCCCTGGCTGAAACATCAGTGATTGTAAAGCACCTAAAATGTTGTCTACATTCTCCATAGCAGACGTCAAGATATTCTCTAAACTTCTCAGAATTCACTTTTTTTCTTTTTTTGGTTTGTTCTACACTTCTACAAAGTTGTTTGATCTGTATCATTTTGTAAGGGATAATAAAATGAAATTTTTTGAACATACTGCTATTTTGAACAGCTGCATCAAAATATTTTCTTTGTCTTTCTTCCCTTTGTTTTTTCTTCTGGTTTGTATGAAAGTCTCAACTGTATTCAGAAAATTTAAGGAGTAAATAATTTATTAAAATGTTTATAGACATACACACGTAATAATGCAGTGATTGAATTTGAAGTTGTTCACAAAAAATAGCTCTTTGGTAGTATAATATATATTTGCTGTGAAAATCTGAAGGGATAATTCAATCATAATTCTTGGAAATAACTATACCTTGCAGATGATGATGAATCCTTGATTGGCAATTTGGACAATGCATCCTCCAGCACAACTATGGCTGCCTGTGCTGATTGACTCATGAAAATCAACCATGCATGACAACTGATCCAGTCCACATAAAAGTCTGGAAGAAAGAGGCTGCTTACTGTGACCAGACTTTGTTTCTCAAGTTCCACTATGAACTCAGCAGTGATGTGACGGAACTTTTCCAGAGCATCTGGAAGCCTGTTCTCTTCTGCATTATCTGGAAGCCTGCTCTCTTCTGCATTATCTGGAAGCCTGCTCTCTTCTGCATTATCTGGAAGCCTGCCCTCTTCTGCATTACCACCAAGAGCAACGCTAATCAGCACACTAAGGGCTTTCTTTTTGTGTACTGGATCTCCTCCTTGCCTGGTAATACGCATATGTAACTCAAAGAGAGTACGGTAAACACAACAGAGCCCTGCACGTTCATTTTCATTTGCTGTATTCATCACGGGTATCTGTGGAGGAATCAAAACATAAAAATTAATTGATTTTGACCTAAGAGACAATTATAATTTTTGGGGAAATGTAATTTAAAATTTTCTACATCCAAAACAAAAATTTTACCATCTATAGGAAAAGATATATAAAATATTTTTTAATAATACATTAGAATGGCTCCAAGATTTGAAATATTTAAGAGGTAAAGTAGGTGGAACAATGAATCTAGATGTACACATAAAACCACAAAAATTTAGTTGCTGTTCTCCATGGTCTAGGGGTACCATGCTACCCTCTAGTTCAAACCCAGCAGCGGGGCAATAAAAATCCTTAACGTGGCTTCCTTTAGAAGGGAAGCACAGCCGATGGTCCCATGTCTTAGATTTAGGGCATGTAAAAAAACCTCAAGCCTGATAAAGAGGCCTCTAAGCAAAACTTCTGGTCATTCACATCCAATATAGAATGGGACGCTAAGAACCATAGTAGAAAAACCATTTAATTTTTTTTTTCCCCCACAAAAATTTAGTTACATTTGTAGAACAGTAAAAAGAATATTAGCTCAAAACACATGCCAAATTACCATTTTGAAATTTTACAAAGTTATAGCAGCTTTTATAGATGGCAATTTGGACTGTTACCAGAGAACAGTATCAACAAACAAATGAGATTTCAGAGAGCTGTGACTGAATATCATAAGACAGACAAAAATAGAGTTTGCATATAAGGGAAGAATCAAATTTGTGCAATCTATATGAAGAAATAAAATAATGTCATATGTGACTAAAGTTTTTCAATTGTGTTTCTCTACCTCAGTGAATAAAAATTCTGTAAAGTGTCTTGAACTAATGACATCTAAGGTAATTTAAATTCAATAACAATTGCTTGAATATAATGGCACTTACTGACTGAGCAGAAAGAAGAGAGGTGAGTATTCCACAAGCTGCCTCATGATTACCCATATCCCATTCCAGCAAAGCATATTCACAATAATACATTGCTTCGTTCCTGTTTTGTTCCTTCTTCAGAAAATCCTTCCCCATAGATTTGAATTTCTTTTTGTAGCCTTGGGGTAGCTTGCTACATCCAAGTCTGTCAAGTATGATAAGCAGGCGCATAAACCTTAACCACCATACAGAGAATGCTATGCGATTAGATCCATCAAGACATTCTGCACAGGCTCGTAGCAATTGCAACACAAATTCAATGTACTGCTCTTGTCCCAGGCGTTGTAAGAGATACTGGGGACCTGTGGTGAGCCATGCCACACAAACTAGCATTCCAGGTTCTGTCGCTTCCATCACACCAACAGAGAATAGTGCTGGGAGAAGTGTTTCAACATCATCCACTGCCCAGGAAACCTAAATAACAAAAAGAAATTATATTAGCTTGATAAAAATCCTATGTGTTGCACTCACATCACTTTCTCCCCACTCTTCTACAAACTATTCTTACAAAAGCTTACTCTCCTATCTACATCTTGTTAATCAAGATAAACTTTCATTACACACTTTATGATAGGTATAGGAAGGATACAGTAGGCTAAAGCGATAGATTTTGAAAAAGCAGATCGTTATGTGAAGGCTTTGAAATTCCATGCTCCTTGCATGGTATGAGAAAGAATCTGATGTGCTGCACTCACATGACTTTCTCTACTCTTGTACAAACTATTTTTACAAATGCTTATTCTCCATCTACTTCATGTTACTCGAGATAAATATTTGCAGAAACTTTTGAAAGTGATGACTGGAACATTTTTCGAAATGTTTGATTTTCTAAAAATGGCTCAAACGATTTTGAATAAAACACCATATATTAAAGACACATACGTAAATCTCTTTAATATATTTACATGACAAACAAAATGTATATCTTGAATTTTCTGGGAATAGCTTTGAAGTCCTCTTCATTCGGAAGGAATTTTGTATAATCTTGTATAACTAGTAAACGTTAAGCAATAGACTAAAACATACTACACAGCCACTTCTGAGATATCCATTATTAATGGTTCAAAATTGTTCATTATGTCATTCTTGTAAAGTCCTTTCAACATTCAATTGTTTCTTAAGATGTCATGGAAACACCATGGAATTTTAAGGCCAGCGTATAGTGTCCAGTTCTTAAACATTTGACTACTGCTGTTCTCTTTGTATCTTTAATGAACTGTGTAATATAACTGTTTTTGCAAAGGTAGAATGAATAGTTTGTATTTCCTACTAATAAGCGATAGAGGGTAGAGAAAAATCATTGAATGTAACACATCAGGTTTTTTGTTATGCTGATTTCTCCCCCATTACATTTTAGAACTGCAATTTCATAAAACTCCCATGACAGTCATAATCATGGACCAAAAATTCACCTATATTCACAAAAATGGGAATGACATATCAGCAGATTTTGTATTTATCTTAACTTCCCAAGCCCTCCCCCGATACAATCTTCAAAATTTTGGAAATGTATAGCCTCTAAAAAATGTTAGGAGTAAAGGATTATTTAAATGTTTAAGTCATTTTTACATAAGATGAAAAATTATGACATAATAGATATGCAAATCAATAACATTCAAAAAATACTTATTTAATTAACAAGGTCTTCCAAGAACCAATCATTTGAAAATTTTATCTGGAATGCTATATGGATATTTCATCCAATTTTTCCAGTATGTAATCACTAATTCCAGTACAATGTTAGTATATCCAGTATGTAAAAATAATTCAAGTATATTTCCAGAATTTCCAATCAAGAGACACCCTGAACAGCAAACAAATTTAATGTACAGCATTAAGGAATGAAACTTGGAACAACTAAAGGAATCACAAATAGTAATAGATCTGCATTTAGAAAATGTTCACTTTATTAAATTTTTATGTTAGCTAATCTACATTTTGTTGGCAGATGAAAAAATATCATTTAATAGTTAGAAATAAATAAAATCCCAATGTGCAAAATCGACTTTCTACTTTGTTATCAGCATGGCCATCATTATTTATTCCTGTTCTCATTATTGCACTATTGTGAAACCAAACTGTTGTATGCTGTTTAGGTTCCCATTCTCATTTCCATTTTGGTTTCCGTTCTCAGGTTGTTGTGAACCAGCCTTAACAATGAATGATTCAAAAACAGCTAATGCCATAAAAAAGTTACCTGACACAAATTTCTATTTCAATTAGCTTTACATTTTTCACATAGTGAGTTTTGTCTCATTCTTATGGTTTAGCAGTTATGCAAATTACTCAAAATGTATTTAGGATGAGAATGATTTCAAGAACTACTCATAGAACATTCAGAATACACATTTTATTAGTCATGTAAATATCTTTAAAAAAATATGGTATTTTAATCAAAATCATTAAGCCACTTTTAAAAAAATGAAAAATTATGTTATTCCATATAAAGGGTAGCTTGGGATGGCAGAATTTTCTTGAAAATCTTTTTTTGGAATGCTAAAAAAGACTTTTTGGGGTTCCAGGAACTTCAAAACATGTATTTCTGATGAAATCTCAACATCAAAAGTTTGGATGAATTATAATAATTCCTCTACATAGCATAAGCCAAATGTTAGAGAAAGTAGCAATTGCATGACAGTTTATATTACCATTACAGATTTATAAATACAGCTACTGTATAAAAAGTCTAATATGTTACACTCACATGACTTTCTCTACTCTTGTACAAACTATTTTTACAAACGCTTATTCTCCATATGCTTCATGTTATCGAGATGTTAATCTTATTGCTAATTTTCTTGTAAGTGCAAGGGGAATATGGTAGGCTTTAAGCAACAGTCAAATCTTTTAAGAGCTGGTTGCTATGTGGCACATTCCATTCTCTTTGCATGTCTAGGACATAAAAAAATGAATAACGAATTCCGATTTCCGAAAAAGTATAAGTATTGGAATTTTCTTGTAGGTGCAAGGGGAATATTGTAGGCTTTAAGCAACAGTCAAATCTTTTAAGAGCTGGTTGCTATGTGGCACAATCCATTCTCTTTGCATGTCCACGACATAAAAAAATGAATAACGAATTCCGATTTCAGAAAAAGTATAAGTATTGGAAAATTTAAGGGAATAAGCAATATCTTGAAAATGGTTCACTCAATAAAAAAAATGTATATGAGATAAATTGTGTATTTTAACGCGATCTACATTTTTTGTGTGTAAATAAAACCTATAGGACAAATAAAAATAAATACAGAATTAAGTATTTCAAAAGACAGCAGAGACTTGATGAAGAAGGTAATTAAAGGATAAAGATTATAAGACTATTACAGATAGAGATGATATACAAAAAATGCCAAGGAAGACTGCAGTGGCCTTATTTAGGATGGCAACTAGCCACGATTGCCTCGCAGAACATCTCTATAAGATACAATGCCTACCTACACCCAAGTGCACTCTCCGTGAAGATGTCATCCTGAACAAACAACATCTTGCCAAATGCAAAGGCCTTAAAAGTGATAACTTACAGACTTTATATTGGGAAGCCAGAGGGAAAATGATGCAGATCAATTAATCCCCAGTGCCATTGGTGAACAACATTTTTTGTGTAGTAAAATTTTGTCTATCTCTTATGGTTTACCAGTTATGCAAAAGTCGTTCACAATGAAGAATACTTTTGGAAACATTCCCAGAAAATTCAAGATATACATTTTATTTGTCATGAAAGTATCTTAAATATATGATATTTTAATCAAAATCGTTAACAGCCATTTCTGAGAAAATTAAAATTTTCGGAAAATGTTCCATGTAAAGGGTAATCTGGTGTGGGGGGATTTTCTTGGAAACCTTGGTGTCGCATCTCTGGAAGATACTGAACCTAAATACCAAGTTTGGTGTTTATCCGACTGTTTGTTTCTAAGTTATGCTGTTCGCACGCTGCACGCACGCACACACACACACACACACACACACACACACACACACGCACGCACGCACGCACGCACGCACGCACGCACGCACGCACGCACGCACGCACACACACACACACACCCGCACACACACACACATGGACATGTTTCCAAAAATGCCTTTTTTGGACTCAGGGGTCTCAAAACATATATTTCCGGTGAAATCTTGGTATCGAATTTTTGGGTGGAATACAATACCTCGCCTACTTACTATACGTAGTAGAGAAAGTAAAAATTGGTGGTGATGCTGTATTTCTAACAACTGAGATGTTGCTTATTTGTATCAGAAATGTTGTTGTTTCCAACGCTTCCTATTTGGTCCACTATGACCTTCTGGAAAACCTTGTGTCTCCAAGTGATGACTGGACAGATTTATTAGCTGGAGGCACCTAGTATCTCTTAGCTCCATTACAACGGCAATGGAATGAGGGATCTACCTACATCTTTTACTGTGGACCCAAACAATGTTGCATCTTGGGAATGAGCTCACATGAGCTAGTTAGAGGAAAAGGCATGCATACAGAGAATAGTCAAATGGCCAGTCCACAGCTAGAGAGGGAATCACAGAATCATGTTATGAGAGCCACGAACAAAACCAGTGAGCTACCTCAGTGCACCATATCAGACATTAGATATAAATAACACTAGTCTGCATTTTCAAACTTTTTGTCAGATGATTTCTTAAAAGTAGGTGTTCTTGAATCAAGTTTTTATGCTGATTCCAGGAATAACTTCCATTTTTTTCTATCACGTCAGGTTTTTACACAAAATAAGTAATGTTTTGACAATTTTACTAATGGGTGTAGAAAAGTATTCAAATATCATTTCACACAAGGTAAGTTTTTATTCAAGAAACATTTTAAGAATACTCTCAAGAACTCCCCTAATTTATTTCATGAGTACATTTTAACAAAACAAGAAGCCAGTGTTTCATTTAATTTTTTTCAAACTTTCTCTTCTTTGACTTCCTTGCAGATCCTTGAAGATGGCTGTCCCTCCTCAACATCCAACAGTAGTCGGCCATCATAGTTTCATTCCATCTCCCCTGGTACTTCCTCTCCATTTCCTTGGTGAAAACGTTCACCCTGCTCTTCACTATAATGCCCCAGATTTTCTGGAAAGTAGTTGATATGTAAATGCAGAAAATCCCTTTACACTCATGTTACATCCCATTTTCTTGAAATTTTCCAACATTGTTTCGACAATGGGCTTGTAATTAGGATCTTTGTTATTGCCTAAGAAGTTTTCAGTAACTGATTTCTCTCTCATTCATTGTCTTCTCAAAATCTTCATCCTTCATCAATTTCTTTATTTGAGGACCAACAAAAATTCCAGCCTTTAATTTGTCTTGTGTAATGAAGGGAAACTTTTTGGAAAGGTACTACCATCCTGTGGTAGAGCCCTTACAAATTGCTTCATCAAGGCACATTTTATGTGTAGTGGTGGAAGCAATATCTTTATATCTCATTATTTTTGAAGTGAAATTGTGAAAAAACTGTACGTGATAGGAAAAAATTAAAAGCAGTTCTGAAATCAGCATAAAAAAATGAGTAAGAATCACTTATTAGTTTTCAGTCATCTGATATCATGGAGACTATAATCTATATGGGTGGTTTTTTTCCTGGATGAGAAGATGAGACTATTACAACTCTGATTGTAACTGCTTGATATTTAGATAAATTTATAGTTTACCCATTATGTTGCCTAAACTGATGAGAAGGTTTTATAATAAATGCCTGCTTTGATGGCTGTGTGCACCATTCTCGATCAAGATTTTACCGTGGTAAAATAGGGATTTTACCGCGGTGACCAGTCATTTGTGGTGCATCGACACCGGTAAAAGTTTATCGAGAATTTTACCACAGTTGAATGGCTGGTTTTCACTGATTATTTCAAACTTTACTTGTGCTGAAATGATAAAATGGCAGAATGATAGGGGTTAGAATTCCCAACAAATAGATACACTCCATTTTTGCCAATGAATACACCCTGATAGTTACTTAATTTTTAATGCTTCAGGCCTTTTTTTTCTTGTGACAGGTGCCTTAAATATTTGGACCCAAGACGTAATGAAAATCCACACAATCACGGCGTTACATATCATAATTATATTAGTTGAAGCACAGTTCCAAGAGCAAGGAAGAAATAAGGAGAGTATGAATAGATTTAGTGCAATTAGTACATTTTCAAGAATATTATGTACTTTAATTGCACAGATATAAGAATCCGGTAACCTGAAGAGATCAGTACCACGTCTGAAATCTGAAGTCATCATAGTGGTGTCGGGGTAGCGTGTGCACCTCACATTCAAGAGGTTTCGGATTCAAATGTTGTTTGGGAATGCATTTTTTTTTCTTTCTTTTTTCTACCTGTCTTTTAGTAAGTGAATATTGACTAAGCTAACTGGAATGTAGTCAGTGCAGAAAGAAAGAAAAGAAAAAAAAAAAGTCTGTAAAATTCGGCATATTTTTTTAATCAGTTCTAAGGCCAGCTTTTCCCATGTGTCCATCTTAAAGTTATTGCTTATACGTTTAATCTTTTCTTAAGAATTTCACATTAAATTTAATAAATAGTAGAGAAACTTTGATCTGCTTTTCTTTCCGCTATTGCACACTGAAGTACAAGCATGTGCTTCAGCAAAGAGGTAGAACAGGTGAAAAACAGAATACATTATGTACATCCAGGTGCGTTCAGTAGAGTTTACCTGCAATGAACGGTGCGCTCAACCAATGTGAGCGCCTGCCAGGTAACCATAGCCACCTAAATGCGGTGAACATTGGTGCACCACTGTTTGATGATTATTACCTGGTCAAATTCTTACCATGGTAAGCTGAAGGTCCCTGAAGGATTTGTTTAACGAGGATGGTGTACACGATCACGAGTGTTTTTACTAGTCAGTTTATAGTCATACAGAAGGTTTGAGAACCTTTGGGTTACATGAAGGAGGAATTTTTGCACTTCATCTTTACCTCATGTAGTCCAAGGAATACCAATGCTGTGTGTCGGCTGGGCAGAAGTGGCACCTTGAGCAAGGTAATGACAGTAGCTGCCAACACTGGTCCAAGTCCTGGTGAAGTAATGGGATGAAGCAGGTCTGATACATCATATGGAAACACCAGTCGCTGTGGATCAGCATCAATACAACTTTCTGACTCTGATGAAATTGGAAGCCAATGCACACCCTCTCGTAATCTCTCAATTCGAAGCCAAAGCTCTGACATTGGAAGTTGTGATTGTAACACTTCCTCTTCTGCTTCAACTATACATTAAAAAATTGCCTGTGTAAGTATGAATACAGATAGATATATTTCTTCAAGTACTAGTAAGTAAGTAATTTTATTATTAACCCAGTTAATTGTACAAATTTACAACCACAAATTTTACAAATTTATTCTTTTTCCAGTTACCAAAAATAATAATAAAATAAAATATTAAAAAAACAAAAACAAAAAAAAAAAACTAACCTCTTGACTACTGGTAGCCAGCATTCCTCCTAATCTAAAAGTACAATTATCAATGTATTTAATCTCCAATACTAACTCTAACTCTACCTTGAGTTGCTTTACCTTGGATGCCAACAAACTCAAACCTTGAGGTTGTCAATCTTCAAGTACTAAAGCAATAATGGCAACTGCATATCTATCGTTTTAAAAGCTTTAAAATTTTAATCCTTCTTCCATGAATGTTCACTTACTGCTTTGCAAAATACTTTCTGAAACATAACTTACTAATAATTAGAATTCACATAATTGTAACACAAGAACATTACAATTATTATTAAATATGAGGAAGAGAAAAAGAGATTCAATATAAGGCATAGAAAGGCTCTTCCTATCCTTCCCTTTCTCTGTCTTTCTTTATTCTCCCCTCTCTCTATAAAGTTCTGATATCAAAATTATAGTTCTAGAAAGTAGTATTATTATTATTTTGTATAGTCTGGAATATAACCTGAGTTAGCCCCAGGACATGTGAACCTGAAAAGAGCTTAGTACAAATAAACATATATATATAAATATCAAATTTCTAAGTGGAATACAATACTTCTCTTCCTATTAAAGGTATGCATTACAGAACTATTAAATATTTAGCCCTCCACAAAAATATTTAAGGAAACTAATATCCTGCCATTTTACTTTCTCTGCAAATACAGTGAATCTTTACCCATGTGTAAACTTGAAAATAATCTCATAAGTCCAACTCAAGTTATCAAAAACAGAAAAGATATTCACTCCTACAAAACACATCTCCATAGAATGTTAACGCTAACAAATATGAAATAAAAGGTATATCACATAGTGCCATCAAACATACAACAGTCTCCCATTTGTCATAAAAACATTACCTAACTTATCTCAGTTCAAAAACAAATTCTTCAAATACCTACTTGACCAATATTGTAATTCCTAATAACTTCACAACAGAAAATCTTTGTAATGAATGTTAACCACACACACACTTTATAGGTTAAAAAAGTGTGTGTGTGGGGTGTGTGTGTGTGTGTGTGTGGGGGGTGTGTGTGGTGTGTGCGGTGTGGTGTGTGTGTGTGGGGGGTGTGTGGGGTGTGTGTGTGTGTGTGTGTGTGTGTGTGGGGGGGGGGGGGGTGGTGTGTGCGTGTGTGGTGTGTGTGGGGGGTGTGTGTGGTGTGTGCGTGTGCGGTGTGCGTGTGCATGTGCGTGTGTAATTTTTTTTTCTATATTTGTATACTCCTTTTTGTGTGTGTTTATTCTTTTGTACAAGGGCTGTTCAATAAAGAATGATCATAATTTTTTTACGGTCATAATTTCTCACGCTAGAATTTAATCTTATGATATTCTGTCAGCTTAACAAACATCCATACCAGTTTCATTGTTGGCACTCCTGGTTCCCAGCTGAGAGATCTGGGCAAGCTGAGACATGTTCAGCATCGCTACCGCAAAAATGAGAGGTGACACACAATGAACAATATGCAGCTTTGGCATTAGAGGAAGATCCGGAGTTTCTTTCAAAGGTGATTGCTGCTGACGAAACTTGGCTACATCATTTTGATCCTGAGAGCAAGCAGCAAAGCAGTGGAGAAATGTTCATCACCAATCCCCAAAAAAGCAAAAGTAGTTGCTTCTGCTGGGAAAGTTATGGTCACCCCATTTTTCTGATATTCGTGGAATGGTTTATCAGCAGTTGTACCTGCACACACATCAATAACTGGGCAGTACTGCAGGGATATCCGTGAAACAGGCTGGCTGCTGCACCACGATAATGCACGGCCCAGATTGCAAATGTTACTGAATACCTTGCAAAAATCAATGCGAAGTGCATCCCTCACCCTCCCTATAGTCCGGATTTAGCCCATTGTGGCAGTTTTCTATTCCCTAACCTGAAGAAACACTTGGAGGCATTTTCCATCATCAGAAGCAGTAGTAAAGGCTGCGGAGTCGATTCTGAAGGAGCTTTCAAAAAATGGTTTCCAGCATGTCTTTGCAGACTGGCAGAAATGCTGGAACAAGTACATCGCATCCAAAGGAGACTATTTTGTGAAGGACCATCAAAATTATGAAGATGAGTACAGCTATGTTGTCAAAAAAATTATGATCATTCTTTAATGAACAGCCCTCATACTTTATTTACTGCCTCAATAGTAAAGAGCAGTCCCTATCTAAAGCAATGTGCACATTTGGACCTTCTAAGTAAATAAATAAACTAGTAAGTGCAAGATGCATCGTAAGTTTTGATGAAACCCATTACTTCACTAAAATTCTAGAAAGATCTTGAAGAACTGAAAAAGTGTGGAAGTACACATTGCCTCCAAAATATGTTTTGTATATGTAAATAAGCTTAATAGTAAAGTTCAGTAAAAAGTATCATATAATGTTAGTCTAATATTTCTGTTAATACTTAACTATGAACTCTACATAAAACACAAATTTTGCAATGCTAATTTGAGTTCTTTAAATGTATCAATTTTCAATTAAACTGCAAAGAAATTAATATAAACAAAATAATGTGCCTATGACATTTCCTTTACATCGCTACATATGTACACAACTTCAGCAAAATAAAATCTATAAAATAAAACCGATAATGGAAATAATAAAATTTACACTGAGTGATCAAAACTTATTTTACCTCTCAGCAGGTGTCTCAAAAAAGTAAGTGTTTCTCTCCCCTGACGTATGATACACAATTTTACCCTCTGGATACTAACATAACTTTCCTCTGAAATCTTCAATTATTTCAACTCCCTTGGTTGATTCTCAAAAGTCCTTTATTCGAGCAGTTTTCAAAAAAGTTTCATATCTAACTATAAATGAGTATTATCAGATAACATGTTGTATATGCAATGCTTGCTGTCTTTGCAATCTATAAACACACAAGGCACAAAACTCAGAATTAGCACATATGAAAAAGAGAACAAGATAAAACATATACACTTACTCAAAGACCTCTCTGGAATTTGAACAGCAAACTGAAAATGGGCACTATCAGGTTGTGCTAGTGTCAGTTCCAAATACAGTTTGAGTAACATCCAGAGTAACTCCCACAATCCAGCTTGTCGCAAAAACAGGCTACAATCATGTAGCATTGCTGTAACAGAAAACAAAACCATCTCCTTAGAACAAGTCACTTTTAAAGCAATGTTATCTTCACACATTACACAGAAATCCTGAACAGCTTTTAAATGATGAGCAATTTATTTAAGACTATGTTATCTTCACACATTAAACAGAAATCATGAACAGCTTTTAAATGAGCAATTTATTTATGACTAGTGGCTTACCCAACAATTAAGCGGTGAGCTTTTTAAACTCAAATGGCAATTTAATTAATTTCATTTACCTTGCCCCCCATAATGATTGTACAATGATCTACAATATTTGTATGCTAAATCTCCCCTTTACCCCTTATAATTATAATTTTGTACAATCCCGGCTATTCCAAATAATGGATGATAATAAATGCCCTGATATTCATGCAAAAGGATCATCGGCAGTAAGCCCCACTTCCTTAACCTACCCTAACAGTCTTCTGAGTTCTGGAAATGCTACATAGCATGTGTAGTAAAAAAAAAGGGGGGGGGGGGGAATCTTTTAATTTCGCGAGCTTTATACATCCAATGTTCAAAACTTTTGTTTTATCTTGTTGGTACACATGTTCCTGATGTATGTTTGCATTTTCAGCTGTTTTGAATATTTAGTTTATTGTTGACAGTCGAAAAAGTTATACCTGTTTTCAAGTGCTCAACAAATTTTTACTTTAGAAAAAGATGTATCAAAGAATTTGCATTAAATTTTGCTTGAAAAATGGAATAAAGTGCAACACCGCATTCGAAATATTGACCGTGGCTTTTGGCAAATCTACCATGAGTAAGACAAGAGTTTACAAGTGGTATAAACATTTCAAAGAGAGTCAAGACAATGTTGATGATGATCGCCCTGGACACCCTAGCACATCAATTACTGACGACAATGTGGAAGTAAAGAAAATGTTTCTGGAAAATCACCAAATCACCATTCAGAGAGGTTGCTGATGATGTCGGCATATCCTTTGTTCATGCCCAGCAACTTTTTCGGATAATTTGGGCATGAAATGTGTAGCAGAAAAGTTTATTCCGAAATTGTTGAATTTCGACCAAAAATGACATCACGCAGACATCGCTCAGGAATTGCTGAATGAAGTCGAAAACGATCCAGAACTTCTAAAGAAGGTTATGACAGGTGAGGAAAAATGGTTATATGGGTATGATGTCGAAACTAAGGCCCAATCATCCCAATGGAAAATGCCTGAAGAGCCAAGACCGAAAAAAATTCAACAAGTTTGATCACATGTGAAGGTTCTTCTCACTGTTTTTTTCAATTACAATGGGATAGCGCATCAGGAGTTCCTGCTTTATGGTCATACGGTCAATAAGGCATACTACCTGGAAGTTATGCGCCATTTGCGTGAAACAATCCGAAGAAAACGACCAGAACTGTGGCAAAACCACTTGTGGAAATTGCATCACGATAATGCATCCACTCACACATCAATGCTTGTTTGTGACTTTTTGGCAAAAAATAAAACCATTATGCTGCCTCAGCCACCGTATTCGCCGGACATAGCTCCCTGAGGTTTCTTTCTATTCCCGAGGCTGAAGAGAACCATGAAAGGATGACGTTTTGTCACCATTGAGATAAAAACAGAATCGCTGAAGGAGCTGAACACCATAGCGAAAAGTAAGTTCCAGAAGTGCTTCCAAGATTAGAAAAAGCATGGTACAAGTGTATTATATCTGAGGGGGATTACTTTGAAGGAGACAAAGTTGATGTTGATGATTAAATAAAAATTCATTAACAAAAACTAAAATTTCCATTACCTTTTGATCACACCTCGTATGTACCCTTTCGCAGTGGAATAATCAGTCAGAATTTTTTAGATAATCACAGCAGGTGAAATTTTAAACCTTTGCACCTTCTCTTTGGTCCCACAATTAACATAAAAGTTACATAGTTTCCACATAATACAGAAAACTGATACAGTAATTATTGTGAGGAAGAGATAGATAATTAAATAAAGCAGTGATAGTAAGATAAAGATATAATTGCAATAAATAATTCTCATATATTAAATCAATGTATAACATAACAAGCTTGTGTTGAAAGATTTGTATGGAAAGAAAAAAGGTAATTAGCAAGTCATGTTAAGCAAAGTCATTAGCAACAGCCAAAGGACAGAACACATTAGCTTAAAGATTCTTGGAATTCAGTCAAGTTATAAGCTCAGTACATTTGAACAGCCACATAAGCAGAAATTCTGAAAAAGAGAAGTGAAAGGTATTTCTAAGGGTGTAGTCAGGCTTCCGTAGCAACAAGGAGATGCACACTTAGGATTTTTAAGTATTGGGCCCCCATATGAAGTAACTTTGGTGGGAGGAGTCTTAGGTAGGCAGAGCTAGAGTTAAGAAATAGGCGTGCAATTCTAATCACAGGCATATTCGCATTCATGCACACACTCATTCGTGCATACATTCGTCACTTAATCTGGTGATTACTCATGTGTTATTTTAAGTGCTCAGTGATGCACTTGTGTGAGCAAGATTTAGCAGCTATTCCGAGGGATCTTGCCAGTAAGCATTTTAGTGACTCACAGCAAGTTAAGTTTCTATTTTCTTTTATTGCAGAAACAGTTATTTCAAACCATAAAATTGATGCTGCAGAAATTAACAGGTATAACAATTCAATTGTTATAGTTTCGAGACTACAATTCATAATCAGTTTCATTCTTTATCTTCAAGCAGGTATAATAATTCAATTCTTATAGTTTCAAGAGCTAAAATTCATAATCAATTTCATACTTTATCTTCAAATGATCTGCAACTCAGTTCCATAGCTCAAGTATTACATCACATTAAATTTCTCAATCAATTTAAACCGGTGTTATCCTTTACACTACTCTCACACATATTTCAATTTATTTTCATCCATGAGAACATCTACATGTTGTGAATTTGTCAAGTACAATAATTATTTACAACTACAATATTTACAAATACAATTTATTTACAATTCCTGATTACCAGTCCCAAGCTTAAATTCCTCCAGACTATAAAATGCATTTACTAGTAGGTGCCTTTTTATTTCTTTCACAGTTTGATCAGCATTTTTAATCAATTTTATTTTTTCAGGTAACTTATTATAAAGTTCTTTTCCCATATTTTTTACACTACGTCTGTTTAATGTGCCTTTAATTACTGTTCTGAAACAATCATCATTGTTTCTTAGGTTACACATGTGAATATTTGCATTTTTTGGATAATTTTCCTCCAAAAGAGGTTTTATCGTCTCATAAATGTATATACAAGGAACAGTCAATATACCATATTGTTTAAACATTGATTTACATGTCTGTCTATTTTTAACATTACCTATTATTCTAATTGCTTTCTTTTGTAATTTAAATACCTTTTGCACTTCTGTTGTTGTAATATTTCCGCACGATATTATTCCATATTTTAAGTGCGAATAAATAAAAACGTAGTATACCTGTTTAAGTGTTTCGTCATCCATGGTTTTCCTCACCTGTCTCATTATATATAAACCTGTATTTATCTTCTTTTTTATATGAGTTATATATGGCTTCCAATTTAGCTGTTTGTCTATTATAACTCCTAAAAAATTTGTGTGTTGAATCTCTGGTATTTTTCACCATCTATTTCCAGTTGTATACTATTTAAATTACATTTTTTTAACTCAAAATTTATCCAGGCTGTCTTTTTAGTATTTAAAATCATGTCCAGATTTATATAATATTGTTTAATTTTTTTCATTAAATCATTTGTTTTTAATTCTACCTCAGTAGCTGATTTACCTTTAATTACTAATGTCATGTCATCTGCATATCCAATTGCTACATTTCCATTTTTTTGTACTAATTCAAAAATATCGTTAATATATATTAGAAACAAAAAAGGACCTAATTTCAATCTTTGTGGTACTCCTTGCCGAACCATTTGAAAATTTGATTTAATTTTTTCTACGACACCAGTAATATTTCTATGGTTTATTTCAACACACTGCATTCTGTTTTTAAGATACGAACTAATCCATTTATGTGCCAAACCACGAAACCCATAATTTTCTAATTTGTTTATAAGTATATCTATATTTACGCAGTCGAATGCCCTCGATAAGTCCAAAAAAATAGCTATTACTTTCTCCTGTATATTTAGTGCTTCAATTATATAATTATTAACTTTACTGATCGCATGCATTGTTGATTTCTTCTTTTGAAACCCAAATTGCCATTCCAATATTATGTTTAATTTAGTAAGATAATTTTGCAATTGGTTTAAAAATACACCTTCCATTATTTTTGAAATAGTTGAACATAATGTAATTGGCCTATAATTTTCTATATTCGTTTTGCTTCGCTTTTGTTTAAATAATGGCCTTAAAATTACTTTCTTTAAAGTGTCAGGAAACATCCCTTGCATTAATGATGTGTTTATAATGTGTGTTAACACTTGAACAATTTCAATTTTAATATCTTTTATGATTTTGTTTGACATTTCATCAAAACTGACAGATTTTTTAGGCTTAAGCTTATCAATTTCTTTTAATACACTTTTCTCCGATACTTCTAATATTCCCATTGACTTTACTTGACTGGATGCTATTATTTTTACTTGGTTGTTTTTTTGACCACTTGTCATTTGTTTTGTAATATTTATAAAGTAATTATTAAAATTAATACATATTTCGTTTGGGTTGTTTATCTCAATATCATTTTCTTTGATTGTCATATTTTCCTGTTTTTTATTTTTTCCCTTCTTGTGTACCCTATTTACCATATTCGATATCGTTTTTGTCTTATTTTCTGAGTTTACTACCAATTCCCGATTATACCTCATCTTTGCACTTTCACACACTAATTTAAATATTCTATTGTAATTTTCAATATATTTTAATGATCTATCACTCATATTTACACATTTCATAGAATTTAAAAATTTCACTCTCTCCCATGAAATTTGTATCCCTTTTGTCATCCATTTTTCATACTGAGCACCCATTGAATCCGATTTGATTTTTACTTTTTTCAGTGGTATTTTGGTATTTAAGCCTTTCTGCAATATATTACTAAAATGTTCATATTTTGTATTTACACTTTCTGATTCATAAATCTCATTCCATCTTACCTGTGCGAGGAATTGTCTCAATCTATTTAAACTTTCATTTTCTATTTGTCTTTTATATTCAAAATTGTTTTGTAAGGTTTCTTTTTTTACATTTACTTTTAACAACTGGCCAAAATGATCACCTATTCCTGCTTTTATTATTTTAGTTTCCCATTTATTTTCTATTAGATTTGTAAATACATTATCGATACAAGTTTCTGTTAGTTTTGTGACCCTGGTGGGTTCGTCTATGCCAATTTTTAAGTTTAGCCTAGTTAAGGTTTCTATTAATCTACGTTTTACTGAATTTTCTTTTAGTAAATCAATATTTAGATCCCCCATTATTATTTTTATTTTATTTTCAGGAATTGTGTTTAGGAAATTTTTTAAGTTTTTAATAAAAAAATTTTCAATTGTTGCTGGGACCTGTATGCTCCTATTAGTACAATGTTTTGTTTTTTCAAGAATATTTCTATGGCTGCTAGTTCACATGTCATTTCTACTAGAAATTTGCTACAATCTACTTCTTTAAATTTTATTGTCTCATCCACATAAATCGCTACTCCCCCACTATTGTGTTCTTGTCTACGGTAGTATGTTCCTAAAATATAACCTTCATAATTTTTTACTATTATTTCTTCTGTTTTTAAACCATGTTCGGTAAAGACTAATAGATTTGGCTCTATCTCTTTTAACAAGATTTCTATTAGCATTCTCTTATTGCTTATATATTGTACGTTTTGATGATACAGTGTTAAACCCCCTATGCTTTTATTACTCACACATTGTACCCTGCAGATTTTTTGTGTTGTTTCCTCCTGATTTGCTACATTCCCTTTCACTACTTCACATTTTTTACTCTCTACATTTACAGAATTTGATTTATGTTTATCCACTTTGTTCCCATCATCTACACCTATTTCTAGTTTCCCTGTTTCATGCATAAATTTACTACCTTGTTTATCATTTGGCTTAACTCATATGAACCCTTTCTATTTGAATGCAGGCCATCCCTTCCCAAATAACTTTCTTCCCTGAGAGAAAGATCACTTAGCTATACCAATACAGCAGCTGGGTCACGAGACAACAATAGAACAGACTACGAGATAACTACAACATCAGAACAGGTAAAGTATACTGTTTTGAAATTGTCGCATCATCCAGCAGCTTTAAAAATGAAATAATAAGTGAGTTATCAAAACTGGCACGTCATCATGGTGCAATATGTTATCAAACCCTTAACACACATAATGAAATAGTGGTGAAGTATGAAAAGAAACCAACTTAAATGCTTTGAAAAAGAGAAATAGTCTGGGATCATCAAGAAAAATAATCTTCTGTTATAAAATATAAGCTGATGATTTCTAATGTTAGCTGGGCACAATTCTCTCCCATTATAAAATTATTCAGTGTACCCTGCCAACGAACTTGATTACAACATACAAAGGAAATAAAGCAAAGCTTAATTACACAAGGGTTGCCAGAATATTTTGGCGTTGGATTTGCATACATACTGTCATTATAAACAGATTTGAATCTCTCTTGTTTTGCTGCATCTTCTGCTTTCTTAATTGCTAAATTCTGGCCATTTATGAAAATTGTTTGGAATGAATATCTGAGGCATTTGCCTTATTTTACCTGTATTTTCTGTAGAGTAACACAATCAGTAGCAGCTCATGAGTATACATTTTTGGTGTTCACAAAATTTTAGTCAGATGGCCCTGAAAATGTGAAATAGGATAAGCTGGATAATAGTTATGATTATGAACAAACTGATATAACTGCAGCCGCTGCCCACAAAAATGATATGATGATAAATATTAATTAATATTAACAATAATACGTAATAATGCATGTTGTCTAATGAAAGAAAGGGTGGTTTTGTGGATATTTGTTTGCTGTGTACATAATTAAGTACAGCATTTTAGGGCAAGATGGAAGTAATGTGTTAATGAAATTGTAATTGATAGTATGGATGGTCTGGAATAAGTAGTTTCTGCACTCATGCATGTTACTTATTTCTGCCGTAGTCCTACCATCTAGTGGCATTAACGTAAAATAATACTAACGTACTATTAGTATTAACGTAATAGTATGGAAACAGTGCGGGAGATGCTTCATGCATGCCTTCAAGTGTACATGACCCCGTATGTATTTGGCCCATAACGTACAAGGGCTGTCCCATAAGTACCCGACCTAACAAAGAAAACACAAAAACTTTGGGAAAAAACATCTTTATTTCTCTACAAAGTCACCTTTCAGCTTGATACACTTTTCCCAGCGATGTCCAATTGCTTTGATACTCTGTTTATAGTGCGAACCGTCGAGTTTTGCAAAATATCCCTTAACTGCAGACTCCACCTCTTCATTCTTAGCAAATCTGTTACCACCAAGCCATTTCATCAACTTTGGAAACAGAAAATAATCAGAGGGGGGCTAAATCTGGTGAATAGGGTACATGAGGAAGCAATTGAAACTTTAACTCACTGATTTTAGCCATGGCGATAATGGATGTGTGAACTGGTGCACTGAGTTGATGAAACAGAACTTTCACTAAATGCAGCTGTTGTTGCTTGATTTCATCATTCAAACGCTACAATAAGTTTGCATAATACTTGCCAGTGATTGCTTTTCCTTTTTAAAGATAATCAATGAAAATTATCGCACACGCATCCCAAAAAACTGACATCATAACCTGCCTGCAGATGGAACTGTCTTCGCCTTCTTTGAAGCCGATTTTTCCCTTTCAATCCACTGTTTTGACTGTTCCTTCGTCTCAGGTGTGAAGTGATGGACCCATGTTTCATCCATGGTTATGAATCGACGCAAAAACTTGGCTTTACTGCAGCAAAACATCACCACACTCAACTGAAACATCCTCACAACGCTGCTTTTGTTCCATCTTGTGCACAGCTTTCTCATGTCTAAATTTTCAGTTAATATGCGATGTACAGCACTTTTTGAAATGCCTATGTCAGCTAGCTCGCGCACTTTCAGTCAATGGTCATCCAATACCATCTTGTGGATTTTTTTCACAATTTCTGGCGTGGTCACCTCATTTGGTTGACCACTGCGATGTTCATCTTGGCAGCTCATACAGCCTAGCTTAAACTCTGCCACCCAATAGTTTAGTGTTGTAAACAAAGGAGCAGACTCCCCAGGGTAGAATCTAGCTCAGTTTTAATATTAGTTGGACTTAGACCTTTCAAATGAGAGTATTGTATGACATAACGATCAATTTTATCCATGTTTACAAATTTCCTGAGTGTGTTCACTATTGATTGCTGCCAAATATTTACTAAACAACATAGCATTGTCAAACTTAAGCTTTATAAGGGTGGTACTTTCTACCATAGTCATTTGTTTGAAACAACAACCACTATCTATAGTCAGGTCGGGTACTTCTGGGACTGCCCTCGTAAATACGTTATACCAGTTGTGCATACGCAAAAGTTCCTTAAAACGTGCACAAGTTAACCACACTGTTGCCACATTTCACTGAGTATAGAGGAGTAGTATGGTAGATTTAAATACTGTAAATTTTAAACTACCCATATACATTATGTTTAATAGCATTCCAAGTAAAAGTAACCAATAACAACATAAGGTGTCAAAAGTTAGGTGTTCAGTGCTCTTGTGTCTTATACAGCACTGGCAACTATTTTCTACTCCATGGCAATCTCAATGAAAGTTGAAAGTCTTCTTCCCAAGTACATTCTTTAGCAACTCCGTGATCATATTCTAGTACGTAGGCTTTTAAATTGATTTTAGTCTTTTAATAATTTATGAATTGAAATTATAAGGTGCTTTATAGACCACATCTTTCAGAAAGACTAGGGCTTTTCAGTGGTAAAAGTATTATCAAAATCGGTTGAGTGTTTTTTTTGACATGCAGGCACGCACTTGCATACACATTTTCTTGCTTTGTATTATTAGTACAGATTCTTCTGCTAAATGAGTTTATTTAAAGTGGTTTTCCAAACTACGCACATTAAAACTTGATCTATTACTCTCAGAATAATCGTTTTCCTGTATTTATTGTTTTGATTATGCAGTCATAAATACAAGTGTAAAAAATTATTTTTAATAACAGTTCCAACTGTTTTAATTTCCAAAAATATTTCAGGTTCTGAATAACCATTCCAAAACAACAGTCAAGAGCATCCACAAGTATTAATATGCAGCAGCTATGGCTCTAGGTTATCGGGAGGTTTGCACCAGGCAGTCGGAGATAAAAATAAATGATGATCACAGGTGTAAACTCCAGAAGCGCTATCGGCAGATAATCAGAACATGTGTTGAGATAGTTCTAGAATGTCCTGTGGAAGATTTCACTGGCTATATAAGCGAGTATTCTCATGAGAGTCAGTCAGCTGCATCAGCCCGTGAGAGAGTTGGCGGGTGAGCTTCCGGTGCAACAAGGGATGCCATTCTCTGAGGTAATATGTGACTACTGCTGTGGCATGCAGCAGAGTGAAAGATTGTGGTGGTCTTGTGTTCGACTCCCCATCAAGCGAACCATCCAGAAGAAGAGGCTATGTCATGAAGGAAGTGAAGTGATGGGGAATGAACTAGTTCATCTTAGTGAAGTGACAATGTGAGCAAAGTGAACTCCCAGTGAAGGTGAACTAGATACAAACAGTGAAGTGACATTGGGAACTTAGAGATGTGACAGTTCGAAAAACTGGACAAAGTCACAGTATTTATGAATAACCGTAACATCAAGATACTCTTGGTGCACAGCTACTTTATTGACTCAAGTTCATTCACATTGAGGCAGTATTTTAATGCCTAAATGATATTAATTGTATTTTTTATTAATTAAATTCAGTAACAGCCCACCTAGAAAACAATGTGTATATAATTATTATATAAATTGTATGTAAAGTCATTGTAAATACTTATTTTTATTGTAAACATATTTATTAGTGATATGTAAATGTTTATATACTCTAATAGTGCAAAAACTGTGAGAATACTATTTTATTTTATTTTATTTATTAATCCTTTAACATCAATTCAGTACACAGTACATTGATACAGGATATGTCAATAGTTAAATTTATATATTTACATTACAATAATTACATTACTATGTTTTAGGATGTTAATAATGAGGCAATAATGTAATTTTGGTGACAATAATGTGTTTGGAATTTTAAAAGTACTGGTTATGAAAAAGATCGGTAATAACGTAATTTCGCTTACAGTTTGGAATTAGTCAATCAAAAGTAAAGAAAGATTTTTAGTTTGAATACTTAAATTCTATTGGACTAGAATTAGCCAATAAGAGACTGCAATTACCGAAGCTAAAGGTTTTTACCATTGAATCTAGTCAATCGCGGACAAGATGTAGTAAACAGCAGACGTAAGAGTCGCGGACATGAAATTGTAGAGAGTAGACGTGAAAGTCATGGGTAAAAATGTTATAAAGTATAAATGATAAAATTTGTGTTCTCCGCCAAAAATGTATTAAGTGCTCACAGTTTTATTTTATAAAGTGTTGTATTTATAAAATGTGCAAATATAAAGTGAAATAAAAAGAAGTAAAAAATTAAAAAGTAAATTGTATGGCGTCTTATAATTTGAGTCTTATCACAACCCTACAAGAACTCGTGTTTCTATAGTTCGACTGAAAGCAGCCGAGGCAAATAACTTTAATAATATTACGTAAAAACAAGCATCATCTTCACTATAAAGTTTGGCATCCTAAAAATCAAACAACATCAAAGTGTATCTTCATTACATAACCTTAATAATATTTACGTAACCAGAAACCTACCGCAAATTGGCGTGCAAATGTGGGGCAAACTCCTCCAAATAATTACGCAACCTACTATCTGCAAATTGAAGAAACAAACCTACCGCAACACAAGTTATGATTCTTCGCTCAGTTTAAAGAAGCATCAGAAGACATGCTGCCTCTCTTTTACTCCCCCTTTCACCATGCACACACAAATTCATAACATGCTGTCAACAACAATACATCTACATGTTACTATAATTACCATTCACTCACTCATGTTAAAGGAGTTCACATCCATCCTCACCAAAGTATTTCACTATACTAATGATTGTAAGTTTCAAAACGGTCTCGAATAACTGCATTCCAAATGCGTATCAAAACAGCTGAGTGGTATAATTAAACTTATTTGGCTGGAAGATTTCTACTCATCCTGTATTGGAAGTAAGCAGGTCGATTCCAAGCTCCCTCCTGCATTGCATTGTATACATACTTGTAACTATTGTATTGTCGCATGTGATGTTAGACGGACTCGTTTATTCTACATTACTTTGGATTTTAACATTAATATGGCTCATTCTTCTAAATTCTAATAGAATCATATTTTACAGTTTCTGCCTTAAGAAACTTTCTTAAGATGTGTACGTGATGGGATGTATGTGGGCTACCTCATTTGCGTCATTTCCCATGGAAATTCTTAGAATAATGTTGCCTTTTGCAACATAGAACCGATCACGTGTTTCCGCTCAATCCTACACAATTCCGCTCAATCATACTTATGTATGGCGTCGGCTTACCACAAACAGGATATAGACGTCATTAAGATTGAGTCGGTTCTTGCCTATTTAAGCAGGCGCCTGAGCGCTGCTCGAGGGAGACCGACACATGCTAGACAGGGTCGAATCGCTGCCCGTCAGCATCTTAATCTGCTATCTACAACGATGGGTTCACAGGTCCATCCACATCCCGCACGACAAGTACTTTCAGGTAAGCTCTTACATGTACTATAGCTTTGTTCCCCCTTCAATGTAAACTCAACATTGCAAGTATCTGAACTTAATAAACCAAGCAAGTAAGATTAAGCCAAGTTTGAGATGTTCTACCCTGATACCGCTATTCCCCCTATGTCCATCCAGTCATGGATGTGACAATATGGTGGAGCGCCGGCTTCTGTAAATTATTTTTGAGAAGTATGGTTCGACCCCGTACCTCTGTTTCTTATTCCTTATAACATGCTTATGGTACAGGCACCGGCCTCTCTAATTAGTGAGTTGACAATATGGCGAAGGTGCCAGCTTTTCGAAATTATTTTAATTGAAAAGTGAGGTCCTATCTTCGGCCTCTCAATTTTAAAAGTTTACAGTTTTTTTTCGCGGCTCCTAATGCCGAAAACCTAATTTTAAATTTTTCTAGTTATTAAGTTCTTCTTTTTAAATATTCAGCTTACTATCTAAGTATTATTTGAGTGTTATATGTGTTCTTTTCTCCTTTGCATGGAATTATTACCAAAGTATCTTAGCGATAGCCCTATTAGTGCCGAAATCAGAAAGTTGATCCGTGAATATCAGACTATTTTGGATACTAGCACTCTCACACTCAGAATCAAGCGCATATGTCCCATATTCATGTTAGATCTAGTAGACGACTCCGAGGTTTGACTCCCATTCAGTATTTTGCACCAAAGAAACGTAGTTTAAGCGTGGGTGACCTGAACAACACAGTTTTGTCACAAGATTATTTTGAAACGTTAACGTCTTCAGGTTCAAGCTCGACGGAAGACATTATGGCAATGAATACGGCCTCTACGTCGGCAGCACCCTCGGTTCCCGAAGGGACCCAGTGCAAAACAGTCATTACCGCGAATGTGCCTTTTGCACGACCTTTCATTGATCCTGGAAAATTCGAAGGCAAACCCGGTCAGGACGTTGGAAACTACCTCTATAACTTTGAAACCAGCTACAGCGAATGGTTGGGAAGATAAGCACAAACTACAACATTTACCATGCTATTTACGAGACGCAGCAGCAAATTGGTTCAAAATATATTCCCTCCGTCACCCGCATCTTGAATGGACCGACCTAACACATGCCCTTCAGACAGCATTCGTACCAGCGGCGCATGATGATATTTTAGAATGCCGCTTACGTCACAGAGTGCAGGACCTGTCTGAATCAACAGAGACTTACATATATGATGTACTAGCTCTCTGTGACCAGGTAAATCCAGGCATGGCCGAACCTGAAATAATTCGCCATATTGTGCGCGGATTGAAACCCTTGTTAATTGAAAGTGTCCTTCCCTCGAACCCACAATCTATTAGAGAGCTTATACAGGTTGTTCGACACGTAGAAACGGCCAGATACCTGGCTGGTAAAAGGGTTGATGCCCAACTACTTCCCGCATCCAAACCAGTATCACTGGTCATCCAACCAAGTCCACGATCAGACGTAAAGCAACTGCAGCGCCAAATTCGTGGCTTGCAGAAACAAATGCAAAATTTGCAATTTAAATACCAGAGGCCCATTGTTGACACGCCTCGCAATGCTCCGCAGCAATATGATGCAACTAGACAAAGCCGTAGGCGTAGTAGCTATAGTCAACGCGGCGGTATTAACGTTGCCTCGAGAGGAACATGGCGTGGCCCTAATGCCTCCCGTCGCATGCCAAAAGATAGTTTCACATGCTTTAAATGCAGACGGACAGGGCATACTGCCCCGAACTGCAGACAATACCATCACCCAAACGGGCAAGGAACGTCACGGGAATAAGTTCCGTGACGTCCATCACCGAGAGTACACCAAAACAAACGACGGCACTTATTCAGCCGGTAAATGTCATTACTATACAAGGTACGGTTGCCAATCAACCAGTGAGTATACTGTTTGATACAAGCAGCACAGTCAGTTTAGTACAACAAAATTTTGTGACCACACCCACCCACCCAATTCCGAAAGATTTAATACTACGGACAGCAGATAATACATTACTAGATGTATGTTATTCCACCACTCTTTGCTTCAACATTAATGGCATATCCTTTGAGGAGGATGTTCTTGTTGTTAAAGAGTTCGGACATGATCTCCTATTAGGCATGGATTTCATGAACCGATATAAGGCCCTAATTGACTTGGAAACATACACAATTACTCTTAAACTTCCAGACTCATCCCAATTAGAATTACATTGTAGCGAAAAATTAGGATGCCCATTGGCACAGATTACCGTGGAATCCAACGAGGAAACCGCGGTGCCACACAAAGCGTGTTGTATACAAGATATTCGCATTCCCCCTTTCACATCAGTAAATGTTAAAGTGAAATTGCCTCCTAATGTAATGGGTAGAATTCTCTTAGAACCAAAAGGAGCTATCATGCAGAAGAAAAATTTGCAAATTTCCCCTATCTTTTGCTAAGCTCTTAAAGAATGTGTCATCCCAGTACACAATAATACAATGGAGCCTAAATCAATTTTCGCGGGAACCACTCTTGCTTATGCGCATGAAGTAGCGCTAATACAAGCTGCAAATTGGTCTCCCGAAGATACACACTCAGTCGACATTAAAAATGCAAAATTTAACTTTAACTCACAACTTACACAGGACCAACAAATACAATTGAGTGCTTTATTGCAGAAATACCGACACGTATTTGCTACACAATTAAAGGAGCTAGGAAAAACTAACATAGGTGAGTTTAAAATTCAAGTCACTGATGACAAACCTATAAAACAACGACCCTATCGTGTATCTCAGGCACAAAGAGAAATAATACAATCCCAGGTGCGTGAGATGCTCGACGCAGGTATTATTAAGGAAGAACACAGCCCTTGGGCTGCGCCTGTAGTCTTAGTCAAGAAAAAGAATGGTGAAATGCGATTTTGTGTCGACTATCGAAAGTTAAATGCAGTAACTACGACTTCATCCTACCCCTTACCCCTTATTGACGATCTCCTTAGTTATTTGGGAAATTCTCAATGGTATTGCACTTTGGACTTGCTCAGTGCATATTTTCAAGTCACGATTGAGGAAAATAGCCAACAATACACAGGGTTCTGCACAGATCAAGGCCACTTTTGCTTCCAGAGATTAGCTTTTGGTTTACACAATGCCCCAAGTTTCTTTTCGGAAATATCCAGTAAGCTGCTAGGTGATCTAAAATTCAAAAAGGCGTTGGTCTATCTCGATGACATTGTCGTATTCGCATCCACATTCCCCGAATTGCTTAACAATTTGGAGGAAGTATTTCGCAAACTGCAAACACACAACTTTAAATTAAAGCCTGAAAAATGCTTCTTCGGAATGTCTCGAATTAAACTTCTTGGATTCGAAGTCTCGGCTAACGGAATTGAACCGGATTCTGATAAACTCCGAGCCATCACACAATTGCCGACTCCCAAAAACGTACGTGACGTACGCAAAGTGTTGGGATTATTTAGCTTCTACAGAAGGTTTATACAAAATTTTGCTTCCATTGCGAGCCCCCTTCACGAACTCACACGAAAGAACAAAGACTTTGAATGGACTCAAAGCCATCAAGATGCTTTTGATAAATTAAAGCTTCTGATGACTCAGGCCCCCGTTCTCGGTCATTTTCAGCCGGGAGCGTATACAGAAATGCACGTCGATGCCAGCACTATAGGGATAGGGGTGGCTCTATTACAGAAATTAAATGGACAACTTTACCCCATAGCTTTCTGCTCTAGGTCTTTGAACAAGCATGAGAAGAACTATAGCATTTCCGAATTGGAATTACTTGCCATTGTTTACGGCTTGACACACTTTAGACCCTATGTTTATGGTTTTCCTGTCCATGTGGTAACTGACCATCATGCGTTATGCTACCTACGAAATCTTAAAGACCTAACAGGACGTTTGGCTAGATGGGCACTTAAACTTCAAGAATATAACCTCACTATCCAGTATAAGTCGGGTAAACGTCATCTCGACGCCGATGCGCTATCCCGTTTTCCAGTTGATGAACCTAAACCCCATATAGTTGAACAAACGGACGAACTTATCACTTGTTTGCTAACGCCAGTGCAAGTTGCACAAGAACAACAACGTGACCCTTAACTTCGACCATTAATTACTACATTAGAAAACCCGAACACGGGCTCACCAAAACTACAGCGGCAGGCAGCCTCTTACACCTTGAAATCAGGTGTGCTATACCGCAAAAATGCAGGAGCCTCCGGACCGTTGCACCTGTTGGTGATACCCGAACAGTTAAAGCATGAAATTTTATTTTCATCTCATGATGACCCCCTGTCAGGTCATCTAGGTTTTACCAGAACCTTCACCAAAATCAGTTCGCGTTACTACTGGATAGGAATGCGAAAAGAGATTGAGAAATACGTCAAGGGTTGTCCAAGTTGTCAATCGCGTAAGGGACCCCGAAATGTTAAACCAGCCGGACTTTTACAACCTATACCTGTGTCTCAAGTAGGCGCTAGATGGGGTATAGATTTGATTGGACCATTTAGAAGGTCAAAAAGAGGTAATACAATGGGTTTAATTGCTACCGACTATCTCTCCAAGTGGACTGAGGGAAAGGCTATCCCGAAGGGTTCTATAGAGCATGTTGCAAAATTCATACTTGAAAACATTATATGTCGTCACGGTGCACCAGTTGAATTACTATCCGACAGAGGAGCAGTGTTCCTTAGTGATGTAACGAAACAACTATTAAAACTAATGGGTGTTCAATCTACCTTCACTACGGCATATCATCCAGCCTGTAACGGATTGGTAGAGAGAGCAAACCAGACAGTCATTAACATGATGTCACATTACACCTCCACGAAACAGGACGATTGGGACGCGGCGCTACCGCACGTACTCTTTGCATACAATACCAGTAGACAAGAGTCTACAGGGATGTCCCCGTTTTTCCTACTCTACGGACGACATCCCACATTACCGGAAGAGGTTCAATTGAAAGCGACGACCGACAATCTGTTTGTCAAACAAATACAAACTCGAATCAAAGAAGCTAGAGAACTTGCTAAAGCTAACATAACACGCAAGCAGAATAAGTATAAACAAATCTTTGACAGGAAGAGACGAACAGTTAAGTTCCAACCAGGACAGCTAGTGAAATTGTTTACCCCGACACGTAAGAAAGGCAAATCAACTAAGTTATTACACAGGTACTATGGCCCTTATGAAATTGTGCAACAGACATCGCCAGTTAATTATAAGATAAGAAATACAACAGGACACAGAAGAAACGAAAGTATCGTTCATGTCTCCAGGTTATACCCATACTATAAACCGTTCAGGAGAAATTAATTTCAGAAAAACTAAAGAGCATAAGATAATAGGTGTATGTATAACATAATTAACGGTAAATTCGTATTAATTGTGATAAAAGTACAGTTTTATCTACTGCATTTCTTTTATTTTACATTATATTAAAAAGCCACAATAGGTCCCCTACCTATTATACTAGTAGCAGTACATAAATGGTAGAGAAAGAAAAATCACAGTACAGCTAGGTAACCAAAGATAGGTACTAACGGCAAGCAACTGAGCGTAAATGAAAAAAAAAAAGAAAAAAAGTGAACCTTACATAAATTAAAAACAGATTTAACAGACTCCGTCTATAATATAATTTATCTCCAGCATTAATCAGACATAAATAAGTAGTTAAGTAAATAATAACATAACGATGTTAGTAAAGCCTTAAGTACAAACAATGATTGATGACTCTTAAATAAATACATTTAAAAGATAAACAAAATATTGGTGGAGTGAATAGACCAATATGATTCACTTCCTTATTCACATATCAGTCATCGTATCGATCACTCATTCGGATATCTCACTAACATAAGCCCCTGTTCTTTAACAAGCCTCGAACCTCAGACACTAATGGGTAGAGCACCAAGCAATTTAACTATTACCCATAGAAACGTTAAAATCTTTAGGCTACTCCTGATTCAAAATCTGAAAGAGAAACCACACCTAACACCTTAGGATCACCTAAGGATGTACATTCATAAGAATAATCAGCATATACATACAGAATGTAAATTAACATTAGGTTACTAGTAATATTAGTAAATGTACAATTTGACCCACTGCAGTTTCCCCGCTTTACCTTAGTTTAAAATTTTAGACTCAGTTCTTTTACCTATTAATACTTGTAGCAGTACTTAACTCTTAATTGTACAAAATTACTGTTGCATTACCCAGAATAAGCGTTAAAGGCATGTACTTAAATACGCATAGGATAATGATGTTCAATAAATACCTAAAGAATGATATTAGTATCAACAATTGTAATAATACAATTTTCCTTCTTACTTTAAAAAGCTCAAATAATAATCATTGACTAAGTTCTTATAATTTGTTTCATATCAGAGTACATCAATAATCGATTAAACCAATATTATATGTAGCGGATGTTCATAAAATTGATCTAACACTATTAAGAAAACCAAAGAATAAACAATCAACATCCTACGATCAACGCGTATAATAATAATAATAATAATAATAATAATAATAATAATAATAATAATAATAATAATAATAATAATAATAATAATAATAATACCCATTACAACTTAATCAATGATTGCAACTGCAATAATAATATTACCCAATTCAATAATATCAACATTGTTGTTGATCACAGCACAGTAGTATCACAAATAATACTAATAATAATCACAATTATAGCACTACTAATTATAACGTAATGATAACCTCAATCCTAACATTGGTAGTACTTACCATAATTATAAATGACTCGATAACCATAATCTTTGTTAAATTTTTTTTTCATGGCTGCACGCCCCTGAAATTACCTTCAGTATATAGAAAAGACTACTGAAACGGAAATCGCTGATAACACAAATTGACAGCGATAATGATTTTCCTTAATTTTTTTATTATGTTAAAGTTTGTTGTATTCATTAAGTCCAAATTACTTTTAATTACGACTGATTGCTCTTAGTATTCATTAATGTAAACGATGATTTATTCCCATTCCACGCGCATATGCATATATAGTCACCAAATATCTAGTCCATGATTGTAAGCCCTTAAATCAATACCCAATATCAAAAAATTTTTAACGATTACTCATGTTAATTTTTATAGAATATCGATTACATCGACGGATGAGACGTCTAGAAAGTTCTATATACTTGCACTTCACTCTTCTACCCCATAAACCTAACAAAGACCGCATTATCAATTACGCATTAAATATAAGTAAACAACACATATGTTTTGGCCAACATTGCACGCCACTGAAACAATTAGGATACAAGATCACTCGGCATTTCCTATTCGGCGGAATGTCTATCCACCGGAAGTTATTAATGATAGATAAAAACCACCAGGTACAGATATACTTGCCCCCTCTCATAAACTAAATAATCCATCAATTTTTTTGTTACGAGACTACGGATGTCACTCGTAGATTTTATCTGTAGTTTACTTTATGTTCATAATTATTTCGGTTCCGAAATTCAGCAAGTGGTATTCCACTGCCTCTTTTGTTGCTTCCTTGCACATCAGCGACACTAATTTGTTTTGCTTACTTCCTGCCACTAACTCACAATATTATGCATATGAACACTAATTAGCTTTACGCTATACCTCAGATCCATAAGCTCTGTCCTTATTAATAATCTGTGATTATCATTAGGTATGGTTACTTGCACTTCACTAATATAGTAAGAAACAGCTTGAGGTTACAATTCTTACATTCTCTGCTTAGGTACGCAGCACTTAAAGTGAACAACTATTGCATTCCATCAAAATTTCGATTCCGAGATTTCACTGGAAATACACGGTGTGAAGTCACCTTGGACCGACATAATCATTTCTCTAAACTTTTTTTTTTGCAAACGGTGCTTATGTCACGGAATACCGTTAACTCTAAAACGGACTTATTCTTTTGAAATTTTACCCCCAGAAATGTAATGTCTATTTTTCAGAGCTGCGATACATAGGTTTACATATTTTCAAATTCTTTTTACTTTTCTCTGTTCTTCGAAACTGGCTCTTACAATTTTGAATTACAATATTCTGTTTTACTTACGTGATGGACACACAGTTTTTACATGATTTTGATGCGACGCTCTGGTTCTTGAGGAATGCCACAAGGTGTCAACTGCATCATCATAATCAGCCAACACACGTTGCACACCACTCATGTTGCTTTCTTTAATGTCTGCGTGAAAAACTTCGCGCATACGGACACCTTGAGTTAGATTTCCGGCCGATATGACGTGCTATAACTATTTTGCGGTGCTGCTGGAGTTTCTCCGTGGTTACAACCACATCCGTGGATTTTTCCTACTTAAGTCTCATAAATAACGAATTAGAACTATGGAATTTTTCTGTTCAATGCATGTCAAGTTTACGATAATTTGGTTCCTAATGAAAGTAAGGACGATAGAATACCAATTACGACGAATTCTCCTACTATACCTAACTTTGTTTATGTTTAATATACAACCTAAACGATGTAATGCTAGCATGTTTTTCCTTTTAATTTTAAGTATGTTGGTGTTATGGAGAAAGAAGGGTTCTTTAACTCCTATAAAATAAATAAATACACATTTCTTCTCGTATTTTGAGAATTCGATGTATATGTTTTGCATACGTCATAGTTACCTTAAATACTTCACTACATGTATTTAATTAATAAGAAAATATTGCCTGAATTATGTTCCGCGTTGCGAGAACTTTATTCGGTTAGTTCTTAACTTCAACCTCAGCTTAGGAGGATATATCATTCTAATCTGTAAATACATAATTGCTATACCAGGCTGGTATACGCACGTAATTATTTGCAGGAAACAGTGCTTGGAAAGCATCCTGTTAATTGCGATATTTAGGAAACATAAGTTTCTTACGCAACATCGCTTATATTCATGTACATATATTTTATTTATGGAATATGTTTTAATATTTTTGTGAAGTTATGATTACAGAAATGTTTTATGTGCCAACTGCTATGCCAGTATGGTTGAATTATACACAAGCTCTTCGAACACTGTTATTGGACACTCTTCCATATATCGTCAGTTTCCGACGACAGTTTTGGAAGCACACTTTGGACTTATTTCACAATTAAAGGTACGCATAATTCTGTTTTATTTCTGTTCATAGTGAGAAGCATCTCTCCCAGAGAGTGCCTCTTGGGAAATTTATACGGAAGCGACTTCCGCTTAACTTATCGTGGTTATGGTTTGAGAAATGTATATGAGAGTTCTATTATTAACCTTAAAGATACCTAGAGATTGTCAGTAATTTTATTACACGTTTTACAGCTGAATTTTAAATTTCAGCATTAACTAAGGGTAAATCATAAGATCCCCCTAGCTTAATGGTACGAACATATGATGAGAGTATAGGGATGATTTTACCGACTCGTTACGCTCTCGGGTTTACCGCCAGGTTCCGTTAGCATTTTTATTTTTGGAGCTCTTATGTACTTATTAATGAGTTCATGGGTAGATTTTGATATCTACGTTTTTTTCCCGTGCGCCCGGATATGATTACAAATATTCAGCAATTACGATTTTTCTGATTGATATCAGTCTTTCTTGCGAATCTGATATTACAGTGAATTTCATTTTGTGTGTGTTTAGACACACGTGATTATCATCAGGATATTAGTACTGAGTTATTTTATTTATGCTGAAGTAAATGATTGAGATATAGAGTGTTTGGCTATGAATTACATATGTATAGCAATAATTTTTCTTTTACGTGGCATAGGTTCCACGAAGGGCTGATTTTCTAAATACCTGATACTGATAACCTCTAGGATATGATAGTATTGCTTATTTCTCTCCCAGGGTGCCAGATATTAAAATAACAGTTGTGTAATGTATGATGTAATCTATTTAATATTGTTTTAATATGCAATATTGCATAAATTGCAATTAGCTCTCCTGAGCACTTGATCTGTTCTCTGCATGGTTTCACTTAGGAAGCCATTGCATATTTTTGTTGTGTTGTTGTATGATCTCCTAGTAAAAGGTAGACTGTTTCCTTATTCTATTTACCTCCAATTGAACACAGGTTGTAAGCTTGAAAAATGCCAGGTGTATTTTATTCTGTATGCTAATAATTTTTTTAATCATTGTTATTCCCTACGGATTTGGCAGGCCTGCCTCCTTTTTACTACAGAACTTCTACCCACCGTTTCCCATTGAATACTCGTGTACACATTAGACATTCACTTTGAGGCACACCCCCTCACAATGTAACTCTGTGCACATTTTTGAGTTATTATTGTGGTTGGGCGCTACCTTGAGTCGATTGTTCTACACATTATTTCCGTCCATTTATGGTCGGCGTGGGATGGTAGAGATTATTTTTTTTTCTTTTCTCTCACTTCCTCCCCTTTATACGCATTTTTGAATGAAAATGTCTTTTTTTTCTCCCTCGTTCTCCTCGGCAACTTTAAGCTTTACAACATTGTGTTCACCTGGTTCTTTATATTAGAAAATTAAGCAACCTTATAGTTTCACAAACGAATCAATTATTTTGATAATTTATTATTATACACAGGAAACTGGAATTTTCCGTTTATGTTAAACTTTTGTTATGTTATGTTCATTGAAACGAAGTTACACTTTATGTATTCTGTGTGAGGTGAAACATACGTGTACCTACCTGTCTCTGTCTTGTGACAGTAGCTTTTAACGAAATTTTTGGCCTATGTTGCCTTAGAACTACTTTGTACACTTTTGTCCACCCTCATTCAGACATTTCTGTTGTCTGGCTTGGCTATATGGATGTTTCACCCTGCTCCTGCCTCTCACATGTTTAGCTGTGAATTTGATTAATATTTTTGTTTGATAATTTAAGTGGCACATTGTATATTTCCTTTCTTTCATTCCCCCCTCCGTTGTTTCCCACCGATTGTTTTTCCCTAATGTTATTTAACGTACCCTTGTGATTAGTTTATGTTCCACCCCTAACCCTTATTTCTTTCTTTGGTTTTATGGCTACGGCGTGGTCGCCACTTCGACGCGAGGACTACAGCAAGGAAATTCACGGCTTCATTTTCATCATGGGACGCACTGGACACTTGACGGCGTATGGGATGCACAATGACATTCTTCAACTATGAGAACACAATGGAATGCATATGAACAGTTCTCATCGCTGATAAAATGACTCTTCAGGTGCATTCTTCAGTATTTAACTGATTACGAGCGCGCACTATCTACGTGGTTTCCGCCGGATTTCCCTGCCGCTGCTGACTTTCTGTGAGGACACATGCACTCGTGTTCCTCTTCTCCTGGCAGTGCGGAAATTCTATAAACATTCCTTGCAGGCGCGTTCGACAAGCATAAACTTGCACTTTTTGGTCCGCCGTTGGACATAGTGCTACAGTGTGTCCTAGACTTACCAGACAATGCAGTGATGTTGTGCCGTGATGGGACTTGTCCTCGCTCGAGCTGGATCTGCGACTCACCTTGTAACCCTCCTTCCTTTTCCATTTCCCCCTATATAATCCTAACGTTTTCTTTTTTTTCTGCAGCCACGTAATGTATAGTGTTTATTACCTCCATGCAGGCAGGGCTATACTTCATTTTGTAATTTTTATCTGAATTGGCACCTAGCAAGTGTGCTGGGCTGCCTAAGTGCCCTGATGTAACTTTGTATTTCTTTATATCTAATTGTACTTCGCTTTTGTATTCGTTTGTTTTGCAATGTTGGGTACCCCTTTGAACTTCATTTCTGCTCTATTTATTTTTATGGTTGTTAACGCCACCAGGTGGTGTCATCTTAGAGCAGGGGAGTATTGTCGCATGTGATGTTAGACGGACTCGTTTATTCTACATTACTTTGGATTTTAACATTAATATGGCTCATTCTTCTAAATTCTAATAGAATCATATTTTACAGTTTCTGCCTTAAGAAACTTTCTTAAGATGTGTACGTGACGGGATGTATGTGGGCTACCTCATTTGCGTCATTTCCCATGGAAATTCTTAGAATAATGTTGCCTTTTGCAACATAGAAACCGATCACGTGTTTCCGCTCAATCCTACACAATTCCGCTCAATCATACTTATGTATGGCGTCGGCTTACCACAACAGGATATAGACGTCATTAAGATTGAGTCGGTTCTTGCCTATTTAAGCAGGCGCCTGAGCGCTGCTCGAGGGAGACCGACACATGCTAGACAGGGTCGAATCGCTGCCCGTCAGCATCTTAATCTGCTATCTACAACGATGGGTTCACAGGTCCGTCCACATCCCGCACGACAAGTACTTTCAGGTAAGCTCTTACATGTACTATAGCTTTGTTCCCCCTTCAATGTAAACTCAACATTGCAAGTATCTGAACTTAATAAACCAAGCAAGTAAGATTAAGCCAAGTTTGAGATGTTCTACCCTGATACCGCTATTCCCCCTATGTCCATCCAGTCATGGATGTGACAGTATGATCAGAGCGTTACAGAACAGGTTACAAAATTCTGATGAATACATTCACATGACTTTATCTAACCTCTATCATTTATTAGTGGGTATACAATCTATTCTTACTAAAGCTTATTTTTCTATCTACTACATTTTTATTCAAATAAAAATCATCACACATTTCGTTAGGATACAAAGAGAACAGTGATAGTCAAATGTTTAAGAACTGCACGCTATACACTACCTTAAAATCCCATACTATTTCCATGCAATTGTGAGAAACAACTGAATGTTGAAAGGACTTTAAAGAATGACCAAGAAATGGACAATTCAAACCGTTAATAACGGATATCTCAGAAATGGCTTACGCTACAAAGAGACTTATAAATTGTGAAATAAATTGTGTGTTTTAAATAGATCTATATTTTTTGTGTAGTACGTTTTCGCCTATCACTTAATGTTTACCAGTTATATTATACAAAATTCCTTCCGAATGAAGAGGACTTCAAAGGCTAATCCCAGAAAATTCAAGGTATACATTTTATTTGTCATATAAATATCTTTAATATATAGTATTTTAATCAAGATTTTCAAAAAAAAAAAAGACCCACTTTTTTCTAAAAAGGCTTTTTTTGGATTCAGGACTCAAAACATGTATTTCTGGTGAAATATCGGTATGGAACTTTTCGGTGGAATGCAATGCCTTCTCTACCTACTATGCATGTGGTAAAGAAAGTAAAAATACTCAAATGATTATATTAGTGCAAAGCTAATTATTATTTTGGAACTGTATAACTGTACCTATAGTTGTTTTTTGGAGTGGTTCTGTTCTTCCAGTTCTTAAGTATTGCATTGGCTTGTATATAATATAATGTTTTTTTACAAAACAATGTGCTTTCAAAAACCACAGTCGCTTTATACGAGGGCTGATCAACAAAGACTGAGACTGATTTTTTCCTGTAGCTTCCATGATAGTTTCATATCTGTAACATAAATATTTGAAAAGAGTGGGTTTTTATGTATAATGTTGGTAGGCGGCAGCACTCTCGTATTGGTGGGTTGGTAGTAATGCTCTATTTTGTAGACCCTACGTGCATTTCGCATACCAGACAATGGAGGTGATGCATTTTTTAAATCGATTATCACCGGTGATGAGTCATGGCTGCATCATTATGATCCTGAAGGAAAACAAGCCAGCACAGTGTGGAAATCGCCAGGTTCTCCAACACCAAAAAAGGCAAAGGTTGTTCCATCTGCAGGGAAAGTGATGGTGATCACATTTTTTGACTGTAATGGAATGATTTACCAGCATGCAGTTCCCCCTCACACTACTGTTACAGCAGCATACTACACGTCAGTATTGGCTACACTGAGGAAGCACATTGCAAAGAAACGACCAGAGCTTTCTCGGACTGGGTGGCGACTTCATCATGACAATGCACGGCCTCACGTCACAAATCAAGTCATGCAGTTTCTGGCTCGATTCAACATTACCTGTGTACCACATCCACCATATAGCCCCGATCTTGCACCCTGTGACTTTTTTTATTCCCATCACTAAAGGCAAAGCTTAGGGGTATTCGATTTGAGAACTCTAAAGCAGTGCTCAGAAAAATGAGGCGATTCTCAAGGACCTGACAAAGAATGGTCTGCAGCATGTGTTCAAGGACTGGCAGAGATGCTATAAAAAGTGCATTGAAGTAGGAGGGGACTACTTTGAAAAAGATCATGTAAACATTGGAGTAATAAACATCTGTGAAAAAAAATCAGTCTCAGTCTTTGTTGATCAGCCCTCGTATATGCAGTCTAATATTTAAAGAGACTCATTTTCATGCAGTACTGCACTGGCTTGAGCAGTGGAGATCAACACAGGCATCACAGCTTAGCTCAAGGTCACAAATAAGCCACAATTTCTTGAGCTGTGATGATTACTTCCAACATGATCTGTTGTTGCTTGCCTTGGTGTCATTGCATTAATACATTCAGTTTTGGTCAGTCTTCCAGTCATGACAGATATGAATAAATGAGAGCATCTTCGTTGCATCAGTTAAATAAAGGAGACAGAGTTGTTGTTGTTGTTTTGGGGGGGGGGGGTATTTATAGACGCTCTTTAACTGCTGTGGTCCTTAGCATCCCATTCTATATTGGGCGAGACAGGCTGGTAATTTTGCTCAGAGGCCTCTTCATCGGGCTTGAGGTTCTTTTACGTGCCATAAATTTACGACGTGGGACCACTGGCTTTACTTCCCTTCCGAAGGAAGCCTACACCCGAAAAAAATCCATCGCCCTCTGCCAGGTTTAAACCCGCGACCTCGGGAACTAGAGGCTAGCATGGTAACCACTACACCACGGAGGACGACAAAGGAGACAGAGGTAGTTAGGATATGAACTGCAAATTACGGGCTTTGCACGAGGCAAAACGTACTAACAATGTAAAGGCTGCAGTGAAGTTCAGAGTTTTCCGAGAAAAGTTTTTGAAATCTGGCATGTCAAAACAGAGAAATTTCACAAAACTGATATGCTAATCACTCAATCTTTGCAGGAGAAACAAAACCACTGGTTTCCAATATTTTGTTAATATTTTCTAATTGTATTCCTTATTTAAGTAATGTTTCTTATGAAAACCTTCCAAAAATTCAGGATTATCTTATATTTGGGCCTATACAACAATTGCTGATAGTTTTTAGCAGCCTATACCAAACAGGCATGCTTGTCAGTTCACTGGGTCAAGCACAACAAAGATAAAGGCAGATGTGGGCAGGGCAGGGACTTACAAGCGTTAGACAGAGAGTTGTTTGGTTGGTTGGTATCTAACATTGCACTGTTGGCAATGAAGCCATTTGCCCTCTAGCACTCCAGTATTTTGGTTAGAAAGTAATGCCTCCTATTTATTTTCTCTTTTAATTTTGAACAAAATTAAATGAAAATTACATAGCAGATAGCCACAACATTCAGGCTTAATTCGTGACTTTTCAATGCAATCTTCGTCTTTTTCCAGTGTGGTAAAAATCACAGTCTTTCTTCCATAGCCATTGGCATACAAACATTTTCAAGGTCTCCCCGCCTTCAAAGTGAATCCCATGATGAGCTTCCTTTAGTGGCCTAAATAGATGGAAATCTGATGGAGCTAGGTCAGAGCTGTACGATGGATGGTGCAAGACTCCCCATCCAATTTGCGCAATCTGTTGAGCGGTGCAAAGACTGGTGTGTGGTCATAGCTACTGATGGAAGAACTCTTCAAATACATGCTTTAAGCTTCTTGAGGGGTCTGATGCACTAGACAGAATTTACTGTACACCCGAGGCAAAAATTCAACCACAATGACTAGGGACCCCAGATTGTCGGTAAATAAAATAATGTAATATCGGTGTAAAAATATTATAGTGAGCGGTGTTTTGGGCGGTAAATAAAACTGCTTAACGGTGTTATCTCGTGCAAAAAAAAGGGAAAAAACAAAAATACAGTTTAAACTATTTTACTGTGGAACAAAGGGCACCTTACATGTAACTTAAAAAAGAGGAGCATGAAAATATTTACGTAGTATACATTTCGACTGATTTACTTTGTTAGAGACAAAGCCACCATAAGTTCGGTGTTCTCTGACTTAAGATTTGTTCTTAAGTTTGTCATGATGTTCCCATATGCAGAGAAAAGTCTTTCACTGTCCACATTGGACATGGGTACCCACAATAGTTTCATACACTTCTCACTGAAACAAAAGTGATTACATTGAAGTCCATAAAGTAAATCCAGTATGTTCACTTCAGCAGCATCATCTAATTTCTCACACACTATGTTCTTCAGAGCAGCATACCCTCCTCGAATGTCTTCTCTGGCAAGTCTCGCAGAAAAGGTAACATTCTTCTTGCTTTTTCTATAGTTATATCAGTAGATGCCTCATTTGATACTATTTTTTGTACATCAAACAATTTACCTGCAGAATGAATATCATCATCAGCTGGATCAGCTGACATTAAGGAATTCAGCTTGGTAACTGACTTTATGCCCAATTGCTTGAACTGACTGATAACATAAGACTTCTTGAGGGTTGGCAGTCTCTGAAGAAGACTTGAAGTTTTCTCTCCAAACGAGCCCTCAGCTACTATTGTGAAGCCATTTGATATACCTTTAAGTTTGCTATATAGTTTATGAACAAATGGATATTTAGATCCCTCAAGCACTTCAATAAGGCAAATGGTGTCTTTGCAGTGTTCAAGAAGGAAAGATGCCTGGCAGTTTATTATATTTTGAGACCGCATTGAAACACTACTTTGGAATCGGTTTGAATTCCCGCGTGCCGCAAAACTAAACTGACCTGGCAACGTCTTGCACATGCTGTCTGTACGGCGCGCGAACGGCACGTTGCCAACTCCACCATCAGCTGAATTGTGCATGCGCTAGCTTAATTTGAAACGTGGCTCCATCGGCATAATTCCTTTTCTTTTTCAGAGCAGAGGGTAAACAGACTCCTTGCATAAATTGTAACGTAATTTAAAGAATATAACTTGACTCCAAACAAATCTTTCAGTATAGCGGACACAAAATATACCTAGACAAGCGTTCACATTATGACAACATCGCGAGACAGCAACAATTTTCGTGTGAGGGGTACAGGAAACGGAGACAGTGATTGGTAGAAGAAGCTGTCTACTGTCAGAATTGACTTGAACCAGACTTAGAAATTCATGCATTATTTAACGATACTTTTGCGACAGTCTTTTCCAGCCGGCATGAAATGGGGCGATGCAAGCACAAATCGTTAAAATACGGCATTAGAGAAGAATTGCAGGTAGTATTGTCATTTAAATCAAAGAATAATTTGAGTGAAATGAGAAATCAGTCACTGATGCGGTGTTGCCGAGTTCCGATAAACATGGCATTCCTTTTGTTGTGCATGCGATAGGTGAAGAGTGAAGGGGACGGGGTAGTCGAAGCAGTACCGATGTTTGCCGAAGCTCTGGTTAAATCACAGTGCAGTTTGGTGTTCTGTGCCATGCAGCACACAACACCGTGCAACATGGCCGTAGCGAATGACAATACACGTATCCGTAAATGATTGATAAGCCAAATATCTGATTGTTTATGTAAAAAGGAGAGACAAACGCCAAAAAAAAAGGGAGAGAGAAAAATTTCGGGTTATTTTGCACATTTTTTTCATAACGGTGTTATTTCGCGTTTTCGCGATATAGAACTAATGTCGCGTTATTTCGCAACTCAGAATGGATATATATGTGGAATTTAAAAATAATTGATTAAAGGTTTTCCTTTTTGTTAATTTTCGGCCAATTTCGCGAATTAACTACTTGCGAAAAGCCGGGGTCCCAAACAATGACACCCTGCTCATACCAAAACACTACCGCCATAACTTTCCCTGCTAATCATACAGTTTTTAACATTTTCTTCCTCAGCAAGGATATGTGATGCAATTCCAATGACTGTCTCTTCAATTCAGGTTCAAAAAATGAACCCAAGTCTCATCTCCAACCACAATTTTCACCAAGAATGCCTCTTCCTCCACATCAAAGAGACTGGAGGTTGTTGTTTTTCTTGTCTCTTTATTGTGGTCAGTTAACATTCTTGGTACCCATCTCGCACAAACTTTTAAGTACCCCAGTTCTCCAATACTCTCCACTGTCTTTGCTAATAGAGAACATTATATACAATTCATCTGTTGTTACCCAGCGGTCTTCACAGATGATCTCGTCAACTCACTGAATGTTGCTTGGGGTCACTGCAGTTGCTGGCCTGCCACTCCTCATTTCATCAACCAATGATGTTTGCCCTTCAGCTTCTCTACATCAATGAACCAATCGTCTAACAGTCCTGATACCTACTGTTGCATCCACATAAGCAGTTTTTGCAGCCTTTCATGAATACGAATGGGTTTTTTACCTTCTGCATTCAAGAATTCTATCACAGAACACTGCCTGATATGTACACTGATGTCCGCCATTTTATAACAGGCTGCAATGCTGCCCTTGTTAATTTGGAAGCTGTTAATGCAGGAGGAAGTTTGAGAAATCACGCCAAATTCAAATTTTGTACCTAAATAATGTATTTACGGATAAAAAAAATCTGATGTGTTACACTCACATGACTTTCTCTACTTTTGTATAAACTATATTTACAAACGCTTATTCTCCATATCCTTCATGTTAATCGAGATATCGAGATGTCAATCTTATTGCTAATTTTCTTGTAGATGCAAGGGGAATATGGTAGGTTATAAGAGATAGTCAAATCTTTTAAGCGTTGGTTGCTATGTGGCACATTCCAATCTCTTTGCATGTCCAGGACATAAAAAAATGAATAACGAATTTGAGAAAAAGTGTAAGTATTGGAAAATTTAAGGGAATAACAAGCAATATCTCAAAAATGGTTCACTCTACAAAAAAAATGTATACGACATAAATTGTGTATTTTAATGCAATCTACATTTTTTGTGCACCAAAATTTTGTCTATCTCTTATGGTTTACCAGTTATGCAAAAGTCGTTCACAATGAAGAACACTTTTGGAGACATTCCCAGAAAATTCGAGATATACATTTCATTTGTCATGAAAATATCTTAAACATACGATATTTTAATCAAAATCGTTAGAGCCATTTTTGAGAAAATTAAAATTTTCGAAAAATTTTCCATGTAAAGGGTAGTCTGGGGTGGGGGGATTTTCTTGAAAACCTTCGTGTCGCATCTCTGGAAGATACTGAACCTAAATACCAAGTTTGGGTTTATCTGACTGTTCATTTCTGAGTTATGCTGTTCACAGACACACACACAGACATGTTTCCAAAATTTTTTTTTTTGGATTCAGGGGGTCTCAAAACATGTATTTCCGGCGAAATCTCGGTATGAATTTTTGGGTGGAATACAATACTTCCCCTACTTACTATACGTAGTAGAGAAAGTAAAACTAGGAGGCATTACTTTCTGACTAACCCTCAAATTACCTTACCAAGACGAGTGCAGTACTGCCCTGGGAGCAGAAAGACAGTGAACCAACACTATGATGAATACAACCACATGCATGCATCAGGAAATGCTGTACAAACTGATTTACTCTTTAACATATCGTATAATGTTCATATGCTAATGATAGAACATAAAGGAAATGAAGTTATTTACAAGTAAGCTTGATGTGTTATTTGTAATGTAATTACGTTTTGTGATGAAGAGAAGAAAGATCAGAAAATACCTATTACAAATGCCACTGAACATGCTAATCATTTGCATTTTTCCAGTTGGACTGTACAGAGGGGAGGGCAGGCCATTATTGTACAAATGGCGCTCTCCAATGCAAGACTGCACTCGATTGGTCAGGTTATACGCAACTGGTTATCCAAAAATAAGCACAAAAGTGCAGGAAGGAACAGTTTGTGTTCTTACAGTGCCAGTGATTTGAATTTAAATTCCATTTGTGAGTTGTGTGACCTAAAATCTGCTCTACCAGCTACAGCATGAAACCAGTTCTGTCTGAACTTTGTAAGATGATGATGATTATGACGCCGTATGTGAGAATTGGATCACAGCTGGAGTCAGTTTCATTTGGACATGTATGAAATAAATATGTTTACAGGCAAAGTAAAATAAAGTTCTAGAGAAGGGGGAATATGATCAAACAACCAAAAAACTGTCAATGTTTGCACACATTTACTGAAGCACTGAGCTTACAAAACTGTCAAAACTAAACAAGCATTTATCAACAGGGAATTATGGCAACAATGGTAGCAAGCAGTAGAAAATTTTAAAACTATTTTAAACATCATAAATTTGTCGTTTTAACCAGAAAGGAAAGTAGCAGAGAAATAAATGTAAGTTAAAGGCATTTTCCAAAGAATGGGATTGGCGAGGTATTAAAATAAATATGTACTTTATGAATAGCCCACATTTCCCACTTTCATTGTTTTTCTTTTTATCTGTTCCCTCTAACAATGATGAATCAAGATTCAATTGTATAGGAATTGGACAAAAAGTTCTTTGTATGATTAACAAGTGAAGTTACAGCAATCAGGTGGAAGAAGCATCACACAGTTGTGGAACGGAATTATCATGTCTGATTCACCATTGTAACTTTAGCCTAACACTGATTAATGCATTAAGACAAATTTCATAAAGCTCTACATATAAATTAATCCTGCTGGAAGTCTGGTAATCAACTGCTTGCAATAGCCGGTTGCTTCATAATATTCATATAACCGAGTTTGTCTTCGAGGCTTGCCAGACAACATTTTACAGAAATCCGACGAGAGGTTCATTGCACAGTACCCGAAGTGAAAAAATTTTATGCATTGCATTCACATGACTTTCTCTACTCACTTTTCTACAAACTATTCTTCAAAAAAACTTATTCTTTTGTCTACTTCCTGTTAATAGAAATAAATTTTCAATATTCCTTATAGGTATAAGAAGTATATATGGGGCTAAAGTGATAGTCAGACTTTTAAAAGGTGGGTCATTGTACGGTAGCTTTGAAATTCCATGCTCTTTGCATGACTACAAGAAAAGAACTCACCGCTTGTAAAAAATATTAAACTTTCGGAAATTCAAAGCAATAACAAAGAATATCTCGCATATGGTTAAACGCACAACACATTTTACTTAAAAAAAATTATGTCCCTTAACAAGACCTACATTCGTGTAGTAAATTTTTTTTTCTATCTCTTATGGTTTACCAGTTGCACAAAAGTGATTCAGAATAAAGAGGACCCCATATGCTATTTTCAAAAATTCAGGGTACACATTTTATTTGCCATGTAAATATCTTAAGCATATGATATTTTAATAAAATCATTAGAGCCATTTTTGAGAAAATCAAAATAACAAAAATTTTTCCAAGTAAAGAGGAGTTTGGGGTGAGGGGATTTTCTTGAAAATCTTTGTGTTACATCCGTGGAAGAACCTGAACTTATATGTCAAGTTTGGTGTTTAGATGACTTTTCATTTTTGAGTTATGCTGTTCTCGCTCGCTCGCACGCACATCGTTTTTTTAAATTCAGGGAGCCTCAAAACCTGTATTTCCGGTGAAATCTTGATAATGAATTTTTGGATGGAGGTAAATACTTGGGAATGCTAAAGCTCTGTGGTTGAAATTCTGGCTGTGACAGTGAAGAATAATTGAAATTTTTTTCAAGTCTGATTACTGTACATGAGACATTCCATGTGAAATTGAATGGCAAAAAAACTCGCATTTTTGCTTGCATTGTAATTTTTCCTATTAATAAAGAGTGCTAAGGAAAGCATATTTATTAAATATTAGCATCTAAAACCTAACGGTTGTCACGTTATTGAACAATAAATGTATCGTATTAATTCATTTTGTCACGTTTTAAGTGCACATAGCTCCAGAACCCTTTATTTCTGAATATTGTACAAAATCTCATTTTCTAAGTAAAAGTCCACATTTCATTACTAATATACTTTTATACTAATTATTTTTATAATATTCACAAAAATATATACAGTTATACTACTTATATGATTTTTACTTATTTTAAGCATCTCTGGATTTTTATAAAACTAAACTATTAGATTCAGAATAATCCACAGTGTTAAGAGAAGTCAGCAATGTTGGTAAAGTGGTTACATTTGGGTGTTTAAAACAATCATACAAAAATAAAATAAATAAAGCTAGTTACGTAGTTGATGCACGATGATCACCAAGCACTCTGTGTATCTGTGAGGACATACTCAGAACTGCATACTGCTTAGAAAGCATTCTTGTTGTTTAACCATGCACAGCAGCTTGCTTGACCTTAGTTCAAAACAAACGTGTGAGAGCGACCATGAGCGCATAAAGTAATTTACCTTTTTAATTATTTTAGATGAAACCTTATCGTAACCATTACAGTAAAACATATGTTTGATTGTGTTTAAATTATGGAATCTTGCCATATGTAATAAAATTATTTTTCTTAATCTGTATCCGCCTACACTTGAAAAAATAGAAATTTCTTCATTTAAATAAAAATAAGAACATGTTTACTTATCAGTATGAAATTAAAGTTTACAGAATCAAAATAACGCTTGATTTAAATAATTAGATTTAAAGGTTTCAGCATTATTATAGCTTGAAGTTGGAAATTTTAGGAAGATACAATAAATTTGAACAATTTTAATTGCAAAACTATGATGTTCTGAATTTTAAGAGCTTGCATAAAGCATTGTATAAGGCTTGTCCACAAATACAAAAAGTTTTGTTGCATTTAAAAAATGCTATATCGATTTTCCTCTATTTTGGACAATTTGAAATGAACGGTCCCATATGCCATCACAATGGTGTACACTAATGATACCTGAAATAAAATAATTGGAAAAGGAAACGTTCCAGGTCTAAGTTTAGGGTTACTCCCTGGCATTTGCCAGGTATGAGCACAGAAGAAAACCTGGAAAAAACCTCAGCAATGGTGGATGGCCTTGCAGGATTTGAACTGTAAACCTCCTGTTCACAAGTCCATGACAAACTCAACCACCCTTATTGGGGGTGGGAATTTATTGGTGTGGGAATAAAAATATCACAAAGTCCTATCACGAGAGAGTGCGTGTGCATGTGTGTGTGCGTGCGCGCATGTGTCAACAGCAGCACTCAAAAATGAAAAGTCAAAAAAATACCAAACTTGATATTCGAGTTCAGTACCTTCCAAAGATGTGAAAATCCCCCAAACCCAATTATCCTTTACATTTTTTGAAATTTTTTATTTTTTAAAAAATGGCTCTAACAATTTTGGTTAAAATACCATATATTAACATACTTAAAATACTATTTTTGTGGCAAAGCCATTTCCGATGTATCCATTATTAATGGAAGTTCAATAGTTGTGTCATTCTTTTAAAGTCCTATAAATTTCAACTGTTTCTCATGATTTCATGGAAAGAAAGCGAAATTTTAAAATCAGCACATAGCATGCAGTTCTTAAACATCTGGATATTGCTTATCCCTTTGAATCTGTAGGTATAACGAAATGTGTAATGTGATTATTTCTTTAAAGGCTTATCTGAAGAAAAATTAAGTTTCAGAAGAATAGCTTTTATACCCCTAATAAACGACATAGGGTAGAGAAAGCCATGTGAATGTAACACATCAGATTTTTAGGTCAAATGCAGTACTTACTCTAAGGTAACAGCAGAGAATAAAGTAAAACAGAATAACATTTTAGTACACTGTACCAAAAGCTGGCAACAAAATTGTATTACCTATAATCTTCCTTTCAGTAGGTTCTGTAACACTAGCAATAGTGCCTCTCCTTAGCTGATGCAGTCGAATGGTGGCCACTGTGTACAACTTTGTTGCAGCTGGCACAGAAGATGAAGCAAGAGAATTCTGCTTTGTGGCTAAAAGTGCACGCCAGAGTACCAGTTTACCAGGTTGCTTTTCAAGCATTTCCTCAATACGTTTTGCTTGGGTATCTGCTGGATATATCTGGCTGGCAATGACCAGCTGTTCTTGTAGAATCTCTTCAGAGTCTGGATTTTGTTGAAGTGCCTGGCAAAAAAATAAAATAAACAGATAATTCAAATGCCTCCTTGCTATTCAGAGTAACACACATTAGCAAGCTTTGAGAACCATTTAACATAAATTTAGTGACTCAATAAACAGTTTGATTGACTGCTTGATAAAATCCATTATCCATTTTGCCCACACCAAAGCTGATGGCTTATTGTGCAGTATCTCTCCCATTTGTACTAGTTCAGTCAAACTAGGGTCTGAACTCCCTAAAAGGTTGTATCGTTTGTTTACCAACACATAGGACTGGAATATTAGATGTAGGATGGTTCCATCTTTCTTTTCTTATTACACATTCTACACTTTGGGGACCCTTTCCCATTACCCATTGTGTACAGATGTTTCTTAAATTTCCCATGACCAAGTCATTAGTTTCATCTGCTTCCTGCCCAATTTCAGAATTGCAGTACTTCTATTTAGACATGGTGTGGGCATCTTGTTGAGGACCTTAGCTCACTAATAAACCTGCTGTCTATGAATCCAGTTTAGCAGTTTGGTTCTTATGGTCCCCTTATTAACACCCAAAACAGTCTCTGGCCCTACAAGCAAATTGTCTGTGTTGGTAGTGAGAGATCTAGAATGACTGAGATAAAATGTGGGGTTCCACAAAGTTCCATTCTTGGGCCTTTATTATTTGCATTAATGATTAATGATTTGCCTTTCTTTGTACACACACATACAGTATTATATGCAGAAGATACCACTTTTCTCAATACCAGCCCTGACTATGAAAATCTCAAAGCAACAGTAGAAGATACCTTGCTGAGGAATATATATTGTTTAAATTTATTTAAAGGTGAGTCGGAATTGTTATACTAACATCACTTAACATGTTTCGGGAAACGGTTGTTCCCATCCTCAGAAGCTAATCCGACTGGCCCGTGTTGTTGGTGTTTCCGTTCTATCAACAACCAACAGGTCTAACCATGGGCAACCCACTTTCACCTTTCCTTGCAGATCTATTTATGAGCTACTTAGAAACACACATAACTTCCTTTCCATACATTTTTAAAGTTTGGCACAGATATGTCGACGACATTTTCGCTGTTGTCCCTAATAGGTTCATACAAGACTCCTTAGCCTTACTAAACCTACAGAACCAATCAATAAAATTCACCATAGAAATAGAAAAAGAAGGCATGCTACAATTTTTAGACCTAAAAATCATCAGAGAACAAAAGAACCTAACCTTTGGCATATACAGGAAGCCAACACACACTACTAATTACATAAAGAATAAGAGTTTCAATCCAACCACACACAAACATGCAGTACTAAACAGCCTAACACACAGGCTGGTATATATCCCCTTAAATAAACAAGAATACCAGTTAGAATACCAGCATACAGTAGACACAGCAATAAATAATGGGTACAACAAAACAACAATTGACAAAAAAATTGCAAAATTCAAACGACAGAAACACATAAAAAACATAACAAATCTCAGCCAGCAAGATATATAGCTAAAGTTCAAGAAATTCACATACCACCCAGGAACATTTCACAAATTTAAGAAGATTTTTATAAATAACATCAGCCTAGCTCCACAGAACAAATTTAACATAGAGAAATTACTTTGTAACAAGTTAAAAGACCCCATTCCACAAGACAAAAAAGCTGGAATCTACAAAATTAATTGTTCAGATTGCAATAAACTATATAGGTAAGACAAAAAGAAACCTAGAAACTAGACTAAAGGAGCACATGAGATGTATCAAATACAAACAAATGGACAAATCTGCAGTTTCACACCATTTTTGGATCACTAATCACTACATCAAACCCAATATTACATTAGTCAAACCAGCCAAATTTGCAGCCGAATTAGATGCATGGGAGAAGATCACCATTCTAAAACACAATACACATCTAATGAATTTTGATTTGCCGCCACCAAATCCTCTCTAGAAGTACATTTCATCACCACAAGATGCCACCACAGTATCCAGTCCACAAAACGGAAACACCAACAACACGGCCCAGTCGGATTAGCTTCTGAGGATGGGAACAACCGTTTCCCGAAACATGTTAAGTGAGTAAACTTAAGTGATCTTAGTGTAACAATTCCAACTCACCTTTAAATAAACTATTATTTAGTTTAAGGAATATGCGAGAATTAAATATGTTTAAGGATGTAAAGTTCTTGGGTGTAGTGGTAGACAACAAACTTTCATGGGAGCCTCACATCAATTATATTACTGCTAAGCTCTCAAGAGTTACATTTCTTATGAGGAACTTAATATACTCTGTACCTGATACTTATTATAGATCAGCGTATTTTGCATTCTTTCACATCATCGCATGCAGTAATTTGGGGTAACAGCAGCCATATTAATAATATTCTATTAATACAGAAAAAGATGATTCGTATTATATCAGATTCAGACAAGTTGGCACACTGTAAGCCACTTTATTAATGGCCGTGTGCACCATTCTCGATCAAGATTTTACTGTGGTAAAATATAGACTTTACCGCGGTGAACAGTCATTTGTGGTGCATCTACGCCGGTAAAAGTTTATCAAGGATTTTATCGCAGTTAAATCAGACCGGCCGGTTTTCTTCAATTATTTCCAACTTTACTTGTGCTGAAATGTTAAAATGGCAGAACGGTATACGTTAGAATTCCCAAAGAATAGATACACTCCATTTTCGCCAATGAATACATCCTGATAAAGTTACTTTAATGTACTTTGTAATTTTTAAGGCCTTTAGGTGCAGCAGGTGTCTTAAATATCCTGACTCAAGATGTAACGAAAATCCATAGAATCATGGCATTACATATCACAATTATATCAGTTGAAGCATAGTTCCAAGAACAAGCAGAAATGAGAGTAATGAATGGATTTAGTGCAATTACTACATTTTCAGGAATATTAAGTACAGTAGAATCTCGTTAGCACGTTTTTGCAGGGACCTAAGGATTAGGACGTCATAGGCAGGAAAAAGTGTTAACGAAAATGCAAAATATGCAATTTAAAAACATAGTTATGTAATAAAATCTAATAATTAGTACGTCTCCGTGGGTAATTGAAATCGATTTTGAGTACAATCCATGTTGAATTCAATATATGTTCAAATGGATTTGGATACACAAAGCCTGAGAATAAATAATTCAAGCTTTTATGTTGGTCAACTTGGATTTTTGAGGTTATGGATGGTTTTCAGAAAATAAATTGCGAATTATGGAAGTGACAAGAGTGGCTTTGCTGTGCGTTTTATTACACATGTGATAACAATTTCCGCTAAAAAAGAAAAAAAATTATGAGCGTGCATCATGTTACGGGTACAATAGGCAAATGTATCTTTGGCTTATTCAATACGATTTGAATACGGTAAGTGTTTCCAAGCAACAAATTTCGTTCTGATCCTATTTTCCAAGAGGAAAGTTTTGTTTTTGCATTTTACCCTTCTTTAAAAGCAGTTTTAATCAATTTAGGTTTGCTAACAATTGCGTTTAAGGTTGACGGAGGAATGTTTAACTTTCACACTATATCCACATGTTTCATATTAGGATTGTGATCTACTTCAAGGATTTTCAGTTTTTCACTATTGGTTATTTACTACACTTTCTTTTTTTCATTGCAAATGAAAAGTTAAAATACAATCTACGTATGTTTTGTCAACACTCAACAGTAGAAACTATCGTTGGCGTTTACCATGCCAAGGTAAAGCATTCTCTATCCAGCCCACACAAATATTCACATACATGCATGTGATTGGCTGCCGGTATCCACCCCGTGACCGAGGATTGACCAAAGTAGTCAATGAGGACGTCAACTTCAAACGTAGTAAGCGGGACCGGGAAAACACACTAAGCAAACATTATTTATTACAGTTGGTGATTTGGTACTGGGACTTTTATAATTGAACGTAATACACGGGAAAACGTGTTAATGAGGAACGTGCTAACGAGATTCCACTGTACATTAATTGCACAGATATAGGAATCCGGTAACCTGAGGAGATCAGTATCGAAGTCTAAAATCTGAAGTCATTATCATGGTGCCGGGGTAGCGTGTGCGACTCTTACACAAGGGGTTCCGGATTCCAATCATGTTTGGGAATAATATATTTTTTTCTTTCTTTTTTTTACCTGTCTTTCAGTGAATATCGGCTAAGCTAACTGGAATTTAGTCAGTGTGGAAAGAAAGAAAAAACGTCTATAATAGTTCAGTATATTTTTCTTATCAAAGAAAAGCTCTTCCCACATGTCCATCTAGTTATTGCTTCTATCTCTGTACTTTCTATCTTTTCTTAAGAATTGATGTTAAATTTAATAACGTAATAGAGAAGCTTGGGTCTGCTTTTGTTTTACTCCATTGCACGCTGAACTACATGCATGCGCTTCAGCAATGAGGTAGAACAAGTGAAAAACAGACGACATGATGTACATCCGGGTGCGTTCAATAGAGTTTACCCACACTGAACAGTGCACTCAACCAAGATGAGCGCCTGCCAGGTAACCACGGTCACCTAAACTGTGGTGAACACTGGTGCACCACTGTGTGATGATTACCCCGGTAAAATTCTTACCGCGGTAAGCTGAAAGTCCCTGAAGGGTTTGTTTAACGAGGATGGTGCACACGGCCATAAGAGTAATGACGGTAACAAATCTGTATATTTACACCGTCCTTACTTATCTGACTACCATCAAAGACAGGATATATACTGTTATAATACAAGGAATAACAACCAAATTGATACACCATTTCATAGATTGTCTAAATCACACAACAGTTTTGAAGTGTTAGGTATAAGATTGTGCAACGCATTACCAACTGATTTAATTCAATTACAATATACAAGTTTTAAATGCAGACTTTATGAAAGATTGCTTGCTAACCCTTGTTATTCCATACAGGAATATTTTGAAAGCAAATTCTGATTTTATTAAATGCCTTACTTTTAATTTAAATCCGTTGGTACTATTGAATGTTTTTGTATCCTTCAGTTGTATGCAGTATGTATAATTTTTTATTATTTTTATTGAATGACCAATATGCATTTGTGCATTTGTAAGCTAGAATTATTATTGTTGTGTATCATTGTAATTTTTCAGTTGTATCAACATATATTTCACTTTTCACTATGACTAATATGTATTTATGCTACTATTTGTTATATCATCTTAAACAATTGTTATATCCTTATCTGATGTACATACCATTGTAGTTATCTGACACTGTCTATTGCTAACAAAGCTTAATGACAATAAAATCTATCATCATTAAAAATAGTGTTGTGGCCACTGCCTTAGCTAGTTCATCTAATAAATAGCTTTGTTTATTTACTTACATTCTTAATCTGAAAAGTCATCTTAAACTATATACAGTGGAATCTCGTTAGCGTGCTCCTCATTAACACGTTTTCCTGTGTATTACGTTCAATTATAAAACTCCCGATACCAAATCACCAAATGTAATAAATAACGTTTGCTTAGTGAGTTTTCCCGGTCCCGCTTACTACGTTTGAAGTTTGACGTCCTCATTGGCTACTTTGGTCAATCCTCAGTCACGGGGTGGATACCGGCAGCCAATCACATGCATGTATGTAAATATTTGTGTGACACGATTTGTGTGGGCGGGATAGAGAATGCTTTACCGTGGCGTGGTAAACGCCAACGATAGTCTCTACTGTTGAATGTTGACCAAACATACGTAGATTGTACTTTAACTTTTCATTTGCAATGAAAAAAAGAAAGTGTAGTAAATAACCAATAGTGAAAAACTGAAAATCCTTGAAATAGATCACAATCCAAATATGAAACATGTGGATATAGTGCGGAAGTTAAACATTCCTCCGTCAACCTTAAATGCCATTGTTAGCAAACCTAAATTGATTAAAACTGCTTTTAAAGAAGGGAAAAATGCAAAAACAAAACTTTCCTCTTAGAAAATAGGATCAGAATGAAATTTTTTGCATGGAAACACTTACCGTATTCAAATCATATTGAATACGCCAAAGATACATTCGCCTATTGTACTCGTAACATGATGCACGCTCATAATTTTTTTTTTCTTTTTTAGCGGAAATTGTTATCACATTGTAATAAAACGCACAGCAAAGCCACTCTTGTAGCTTCCATAATTCGCAATTTATTTTCTCAAAAACATTCATAACCTCAAAAATCCAAGTTGGCCAACATAAAAGCTTGAATTATTTATTCTCAGGCTTTGTGTATCCAAATCCATTTGAACGCATATTGAATTCAACACGGATTGTACTCAAAATCGATTTCAATTACCCATGGAGACGTAGTAATTATTAGATTTTATTATGTAACTATGTTCTTAAATTGCATATTTTGCATTTTCGTTAACACGTTTTCCCGCCTATGACGTCCAAATCCTTAGGTACCTGCTAAAACGTGTTAACAAGATTCTACTGTAATTGAACACAGTACAAGTCATTCATAACATTTGAATCACCTTTTATAATTGTACTAGTTGTCTTAGCCAGCACTCTACAGATAAATTCTGTAAATAAGGGGCTGAAAAGGATAAGCAAAGTTTCTGAAAGGCGAGAGTAGTCTCTTATTTTCTCTAAGACCTTAAATGTAAGGGTTAAGCTTGGTCCAAATTGGTCAAATGGTGCAGAGGTTAAAAACAGCAGTATAGTTATTGAAAATCACAAGGTAGCCTATAATTTTCACTGAATCCTACAGCTCAAGTGCAAAAATTTGTGTCCCAATTGGCTAAGTGGTGTAGTTTTTGTATATAAAGAGTTGAAAATAAACGGTATGTGTAGTTTTTAAAAATTTCAATGATTAATACAGTATTTGGATTTTGCAAGGTAACCTATGAATTTTGCCAAGTCCTATAGTACAGTTGTACAATATTTTGAGCAAGCTCATTGCATGAGGCAGGCTTCTATACAAGGAGTTAAAATAGGGTAAGGGTGGATTTTGAGAGTAGTAAGGTGCCTATAACTTTTGTTGCATCCAAAAGTACATCTTCACAGGTTTCATCTAGACAGGTCAATGACCTAAGGGGTTGAAAATATGAGTAGTGCAGGTTTTGAAAATCTATAGGATAACCTACTTTTGTCAAGATTCTAAAACCAAAGAGTATCAAGTTTATCATATCAATCATACTCCTGAATAACAATGTTCAAGCAAATAAAAGGGAAATTTAGTAATATGAACTTCATATGCAAAGCCCATCCCCCACTTTCTATCCAATAACCCAATTTTGAAGATTTTTAAGACTTCCCTTTGTGCCTTTGGGCTGAAAGTCATGTCCACAATAAAGATTCAAAAATATATTCTTATATAGCCTATGTCAATCATGAAGAATAGGGCTTAATAATTGTGAAAGAATTATAATTCTACAATTATCAAAATTGTTTGAATGGTTTTCGGGATTACGTATGCACGTGAAACTTTTCGCCTTATTCTTTCATGTGAATAACATACATACAAGGGCAGATCGAAAAGTAACGCACAATAATTTTTTTCTGCCTTGGTACTGCAGCTGGAATGTTGCAATTTCATACAGATATAGTTTAAGCTTTCACTACAGAGGGTATTTTTTGTTTCATGTGCATCTCTAGCGAGAAAAGTGTGAACTACGCAACAAAGATGACACGCATGTTACTGTCATCCACATGTGAAGAGCAGAGAGGTGTGGTTGGATATTTGTGGGCCAAAGGGCATAAACCAAGTGATATTCACAGGGACATGCGTGGTGCATATGGGGATGATTGTATGGACCGTAGCAATGTCTCCAGGTGGTGTACATTCTTCCTAGAGAGTCGTGTGAACCTTAGTGATTCACCATGCTCCGGGAGGCCAGTAATAGCTGCAACCCCACAGAATGTCAGAGGCATTGAGGCGGCAATTTTGAACAACCGCATGTGCAACTGCAAACCTTATCGCAACAGTTCAACATTTCCTATGGTGCAGTGGACGATATTATTCATGACACGTTGAAATTTCGTAAAGTTAGTGCTTGCTGGGTGCCTAAGAACCTGACAGACAACCACAAGGGCCAGCGAATGATGACGAGTTTGGATCACCTAACACAGTACACCACAGAAGGGCATGACTTTCTGAAAGGAATCGTGACTGGTGATGAGTCATGGGCATACCACTACATGCCCGAAACCAAGCAGACAAGTATGGAGTTGAAACATGCTGGTTCCCCAGTGAAGAAAAAATTCAAAGTGGCTCAATCAGCTAGGAAAGTGCTTGTGACAGTGTTCTGGGATATGCATGGTGTTGTATTGGTGACTTTGTTGAACACACACTGTGAATGCTGCAGCCTACATGAACACTTTGGTGAAGCTACGCCGTGCCCTTTGTGACAAACGCCACAACATGAATGTTGACAATGTCAAAATTCTTCATGACAATGCTCGCCCCCCATGTTGCTGCTGCTATTCGTCAGAAAATCACCAAATTTGGTTGGGAGGTGCTCCAGCATCCACCACACAGTCCAGACCTTGCACCGTGGGACTTCAGCTGTTTGGTCCCATGAAGAAATTCCTGGCCGGCCAATGCTTTGCGGCAGATGCGGAAGGAAATCAGCAGTCCACAGATGGCTATACTCCAAGGAAATGGACTTCTACAAACAGGGCATATTGAAACTGGTATCACGATGGAAGAAATGTGTTGAGAAACTTGGTGACTATGTCAAAAAGTAGGTGAAAGTTGTAAGTTCATTTGTAATTTTTGTTGTTGTTTTAACTATTAAACTTTTTTGTAAAAAAATTATTGTACATTACTTTTCGATCCACCCTCGTACATATTTAAGTACATATGGAATAATGACTGATTTTTCAACTTTTAAATCCTGTCCAGTGACGTGCTGATGTGGAAATACATCCAACCGCTACCAGAGAAGAACATGACTCCTAAACCAAACAAGGAACAGCAGTTGTTGACCCAAAACTGAGAATGAGACCAATTAGCTTCCAAAACACAAGCTTTACACAATTATAAGAGTTGACATGAAACTTCACTACCTGGCATTTTATTAGTTCACTGCATGTTTCAAACGGTTCTCCATTCATTAAGCACTCACTCCAACTGGTGAAATTATCCAGGCAGTAATGTATGTATTTAAGTCTTTTCTCTATTGATTTATCCAAGTTCAACTAATTCTGTTTGTCTTTACAAATAAATGGTCTTCCCAAATTGATAGAAGGAAAATTAATAAAATTTATTGTGAACCAACTGTCAGCTGATAATGATGGGGTCATTTAAAAATACCCTGAGTGAAAAAAAAGCTAGATAGAGAAATTGTGTTTAGTAAGTCTCAGTTATTAATTTACTTTTATCACCTGACACACCCTTATTGTAACACAGGAATCATAAATCTTCACACAGGTGTGTCTGTTTCTTGACAGAAATAATACAGCAACATTTATAAAATGTATTATTATAAATATTTTAGGAAATAACACTAAAATACTTAAACTTTCAGGAGAAGCCCATAATTCTCTACCATTTCAATCAAATTTGAAATATGTCAACAAATGCTCTTCGACTCTTTTATACAAAATTTTACTCCTTAATGCAAGAATGCACCTAAAATCATTAACATTAACAAACAAGATGATAGTTGTGATATCTCAGAAGGGGCTTCAAAGACAAAGATTATATAGGGTCTCAGATAAACCTAAACTATACTTGATAACCTTGGTACCTTATCCAGTATGACTAGCTTCCTCTCTGCGGTTACAAGTGCTCCCTTAATACCATTGCCTTTGCGATAAGTCTTCTCAAACTGCCACACCAAATCCTAAAAAATAAATATTATTTCTTGTTAGCACAAATATTACATTGGAAAAGGTGAAGAGGAGGGCAGAATTGAAAAATAATATTCATAGAGCACAGCATTGTTTTAATTATTCCGAACTAAAAGAAATGTTTAATAAAGTTCCTAAAATAAAACCTAGGATTAATGCCAAAATAGGGAAGTTTACTGGAATTTTACTCAAATTACACAGAACCAACATACAAACATGGTGAATGATAGTACCAAAAGCAATTACAAGATAAATTATACTGGCTTTTCATCATTTCCTTGTTCATTTAGGAACCGGGGAAAACATTAGCTATTGGAGGAATGCCCTATATTAAACATTTAGGGAAGAAAGTAAGAAAATTAATATCTACATGTGAATTGTGTCAAAAAGCAAAGCCAATTAATGTAAAATATGATGTTATTCCTCATAGTATAATAAGAGATAAGAAAAATGCTTTAGTAACTATCAATGAACATGGTAAGCTCCCAATAGGCAAAAATGATGTAGATACATTTTTATAATGCTTGACACTTTCACAAAATTCACAAAAATTTATCCCATAAAGAATATAAAAAACTCAACTTGTTTGCATAAAATAATAAAACATTATAGACCCAAGTATGGTAAACTGCAAGCAATATGGCATAATATGACAATGCATAAAGGCAAGCTATTCCAAGATACACTGAATGAAATTGGAGTTAAACTATATTATTTATCTGCATATTATCCACGTGGAAATCCTACTGAGAGAACAATAAAAGATATTTCGGTTTATTTGAGAATTCTATGCCACAAAGATTATACTTCTTGTGTTGATCAATGCATATATATTGAAGAAATCAATACTACTACAAATTTGCTCCGGTCAAATTAATGCTAAATGTGAATCCTAAAAATTTAACTATTGATTTTCCTATGACCATGGCAATGCCAAGAGAACTAATGAAATAAGAAAAATACCACCTTGCATTTAAAAGATTGCAAGAAAAAGTTAACAAATGGTTACCTAAAATTGGAGATAAAGCTCTTCAAAGGAAACATTACATTTTTAAAGCCTCAGATAAGCAAAATTCTAAAATGGAATTACTGTATACAGAACCATCGTTAATTACAAAACAATTTGGAGAACACCCTTTTGAATTACAGAATTTAAATGGAAAAATAATAGGAAGATAGCACAAAAATAAATTAAAACCTTTCAAAGAATTATAAATTAAAATATAAATTAAAACTCTAACATATGATATTATGAAGCCAGAAGCTATAACAACAAAACAAACATTTGAAAATTTTCTAATACGTATCCCAGTGACCATGCACATAGAACACAAAGAAGACACTTTAACACAAATCTGATGAAGTATGTGCAAGGTAAGCTTATTAATAAGAAATATAAATAAACCATATAATATACACAAATATTATCCCATGTAACATATAAATATAATAATTAATATAGCTATTCATACTCAAAGATAGGTTATTGGAATGCATTGATTTTATTTAACATATTTATTGAAAGATTATTATTGTTATTGCATAAAATGTAATGAATTAACATCATGCAAGAATAAATAAAACAAGAATTTGTTTTTCTGTGATGGGAAAAAGAAAAGTAAGCCACGATGAGATGTTAAAATAATGCTACAATGATATATTAAAATGATGCTACGATGATATATTAAAATAATGCTGCGATGATATATAAGTAAATATTAAAATGATACGGTAATTTGTATCACAAATTACTCAAATGTAAATAATTATTTTAATATGAATATGTATTCTTATGTAACATTGATTTCAGAGGTTTAATAATTTTAATTATTATTGGTAAATAATAATTTACGGCTTTACTGAAACTGTTAACAATAACGCAAGAATGCAGCGGTGGAGTGAGTTGTTTATCGTTACCGGGAACCAGGAAGTTACGTAATGTTTCGCGCCTTTTCGGTAAAAAAAGCTTCCAGAATGTTCTCTAAAAGAAATATGTATTAGTGGTTTTCATTGGATGTTAAAATAGACGCTAATGTTGGCGCGTTTTATAAGCCAATAGCATTTCATTTATAATCTTTAGGCGTATCTTAAGGCAAGCCTATAAATAAGCCAGGTCGAGGTAGCGGGTCCCCCAGTGTTCAACAAGATTCTCAACACATAACACGTCAGCTCCCAGTTCAACAAGATTCTCATGTCGGTCTCTCAATTCGTAAAGTTACGCGCAGCAGAAGTACGAGAAATCTTATAAAGTATTATACAGTTGAAGTACGTGAGTTAAAAGTGATAAGCAGTTATTACAAACAGTTTCAGTATGGCGATTATCTAGATAAATCTGTGAAAGTGTTCGTGAACGTGTTCTGCAATAAAGATTATAAAACCAATTTCTTCGTCAATATCATTTCTAGACAAAAGATTCCTTTCCGCTTCACACCCTGCAAGAGAAACATGTTCGATCCCAAACAGCTAGCCGGAGGACATTTAAAATAAATTATTTCAAAAACTGATACAAATTGCTACGCCAGAGGGAACTATGGACCAGATCAACGAATGACGTCACACAAGATGGCTTCGCGTGAAGTAAACACATATTTGCTCTCGTAAATTGGCTTCCACAACGTGGTGCTTTAAAACATATATACAATTTGTTCTCTCGCAAATTGGCGCCATCAACGTGGGGCGAAGCGACCAGGAAAGGAATTCGAGTAACCAGGAAAGGATCAGAAATAACCAAGAAGAATTGAGAGGACCAAAGGAGGAATGCAGCGGTGAAATCATCTACAAGACCCAGATTCAAGAAACAACAGGGACGACAGACTTCGATCGTAATTCCAAGATTACGAGGCAACAGGGAATTCAACGCAAAAACATCGAAACGACGTAGATTCATCATCATACAACGCAGAAGCGACATACAAACATAGGAGAATGGGGCAGAACGCTGGACATCAAAGCTACAGCAACATACAGCATCAAAAAGGTATCGTAATTTTTTTTTAGAAAACAAAAACAATGGCTGCAAGTAATACAGAAGAAACAATGATGGAGGGAGATAGTGTAACAGTTAGCTGTAAGTCAATACAGGTTACAAAAAAAAGCTCAAACAATGTAATATTGGAGGGAGGAAATGTTAGTGCAGTAAGTAAGAATAGAATAGCAGGAAATGTGAATCTTGATACTATTGTGATGATGGAAATGCTGAGAAATATGAGTAGGGAATTGAAGGAAGATATGCAAAAGAATAATGAGAAAATGAGGGAAGATATGCAAAAGAGTTATGAGAAATTAGGACAAAAATTAACTCAGAGTATAAGGGAAGAAATTTGTAAGAATAATGAGAAATTAGAAAAGAAAATAGATCAAAACAGGGAAGATATGCAAAAGAGTTATAGGGAATTAAGGGAAGATATTGGTAAAAGCTTTGAACAAAACAGGAAATCAATTGAAAATATTGGTAGGAGTAATGAGGTATTAGAGCAAAAAGTAGATCAAAGCAGTGAAGAAATGGAAAAGAAAGTTACGAAGCTAGATAGTAGTGTGTCAAAAATGAGAGATGAAAATGAGGAAGTAATAGTAAGTGAGATAGGAGAAATTTCAAAGAAAATGCTAGACAGGAGCAAGGAAATAGGTAACAAAGAAAGTGAGGTTAATACTAAAAGTGAGGTTAATGTAGAAAGTACAAAGTTAGGAAATCAAATGAGTAGTATTTCAAGTGAGTTAAGAGAGATAAATGAGGTTATGAATGTAGATGTGAATAAGGCGCAAGTTAATTTCAGAGGGGAGATATCAGAAATACAGAATGAGTCAGTAATGCAAAGAAATAAATTGTACCAAGATGTTCAGAATGAAAACTCCAGTCCAGTACAGTTTATTACAGATTTGTCAGAGTACTTTCAAAGTAAAAAGATAGCAGATGAATTGAAAATGAAAGTTGTCAAAAGATGTGTTGTTCAAGAAACTGTAGATTGTTTTCAAATATTATCAGGGAACGAAATGTCATATGAATACAAGAGGTTATTCATGAACAATTTAAAGGTTAGGTTACGGCTACGAGTAATGTTTAGCCACACACAATTTGACCCAGGAGGGTAAATAGCAATGAGATGTAAACTAAATGCTGGATAGGTAAAGATGACTTGCAGAGAAATGTATTGGAACGTAAGAGGGTTAACTATTTATATATGTCATTTGAAAAGAGAAATAAATTAAAAAAAAAAAAAAAAAAAAAAAAATTGAATTTTTAGTAACTGTAACAACATTTGAAAATTAAGAATGCAAAGATTGAAACTTAATATTATATTAAATTAAAAGTACGTAAATACAATTCAAAGAGTATTGTTAAAATAAAATTCAGAATAACAAAAATTGGTAAAAATAAATAAAACAAATACTTATGTAGCAAACAGAAAAGGTGAAACATTGTCAAGATTTAAGAGATGTAAATATATTTCTAAAGTACAAAATAACAAAAATTGGTAAAAATAATTTAACAACAAATATTTATGTAGCAAACAGAAAATGTAAAACAATGCCTAGATTTAAGAAATGTAAATATATGTAGAGGGTGAATATTTTGGTAAATATGTATAATAATTACAAAAATCTTAAATGTATAAATTTTTGTCAACAATGTAAGATAGGAAACAATTTTGAAACAGTGATTAAATAATTTAGGGTAAAGTATTTGCTATATAAAAAAAAAAAAAAAAATTTGTAATGTCAGATTAATATCTAAATTAATTAAACCAGAGCCAGTAAGTAGTGGCGAAATAAAACATATGTCGTGTGTTAAATGCGTGTGAAGTGTCAAGTGAAATTGATAACGTGTGTTCCAAGATTTAGGAGACTAAAAACACAATTTTAAAATTTCTAAAAAAGTTATAAATATTTATAATTATGTTTCTAGTGGGGCATATGATACGGTAATTTGTATCACAAATTACTCAAATGTAAATAATTATTTTAATATGAATATGTATTTTTATGTAACATTGATTTCAGAGGTTTAATAATTTTAATTATTATTGGTAAATAATAATTTACGGCTTTACTGAAACTGTTAACAATAACGCAAGAATGCAGCGGTGGAGTGAGTTGTTTATCGTTACCGGGAACCAGGAAGTTACGTAATGTTTCGCGCCTTTTCGGTAAAAAAAGCTTCCAGAATGTTCTCTAAAAGAAATATGTATTAGTGGTTTTCATTGGATGTTAAAATAGACGCTAATGTTGGCGCGTTTTATAAGCCAATAGCATTTCATTTATAATCTTTAGGCGTATCTTAAGGCAAGCCTATAAATAAGCCAGGTCGAGGTAGCGGGTCCCCCAGTGTTCAACAAGATTCTCAACACATAACACGTCAGCTCCCAGTTCAACAAGATTCTCATGTCGGTCTCTCAATTCGTAAAGTTACGCGCAGCAGAAGTACGAGAAATCTTATAAAGTATTATACAGTTGAAGTACGTGAGTTAAAAGTGATAAGCAGTTATTACAAACAGTTTCAGTATGGCGATTATCTAGATAAATCTGTGAAAGTGTTCGTGAACGTGTTCTGCAATAAAGATTATAAAACCAATTTCTTCGTCAATATCATTTCTAGACAAAAGATTCCTTTCCGCTTCACACCCTGCAAGAGAAACATGTTCGATCCCAAACAGCTAGCCGGAGGACATTTAAAATAAATTATTTCAAAAACTGATACAAATTGCTACGCCAGAGGGAACTATGGACCAGATCAACGAATGATGTCACACAAGATGGCTTCGCGTGAAGTAAACACATATTTGCTCTCGTAAATTGGCTTCCACAACGTGGTGCTATAAACACGTAAAATTGCTATTGCAAATTGGCTCCCATACGTGGGGCAGTTAAAGTTATGTAAACAAACATTTATTTGCAACATACAATTTGTTCTCTCGCAAAAAGGAAATGCTTCAATGATATAAGAATAAACAAGAAAAAAGAAAAAAATTTAATTTTCTTGTGTAAGAACTATATGCTTGGGATTGTGATAACAGAAATAATTGTAAATGGTATGGCTTCAATTAAATTGTGTTTTATTTATGGATGCTCTTTAACTGCTGTGGTACTTAGCATCCCATTCTATTGGGCATAAAAGACCGGTAATTTTGTTCAGAGGCCCCTTTATCAGGCTTAAGGTTCTTTTACATGCCGTAATTCTACAATAAAATAGATATGTTATTATGTGCATGTTTAAATATATCTACCATAATGGTATTTAAAAAAGGGAATATAAGCTTTCTTAATGGCTAAGTATATCAAGAAATGGACGAAGATGCAGAAACATTTTTGGCATACAACATGTGGTTTCATCAGTGCTATACACAATGTCTTGATTTCATCACTAGGTGAAATCCTTATTAAGAACAATGTTTTATTTCTTCAATAACTCACACTAAAAATGAGACACAAACAAATAACTTAAAATCACGGAGAGGTTGTGGTTCTATTAAAATTTATTTACATTAAAATTTAAATAATACCACAAGAGGCATTTGAAGCAGAAAGGTTAAATACAGGTTAAATACAAATTAGATTTGACTTACCTGTTTAAATAAAAATATGGAATATACGGAATTGGTTCAATTTAATGTTACATTTATTTATGTATTATGCTATTTATATATTTTTTAAGTTATCATTATGATTATTATATTGTATTTATTATGGAATTGTGAATTTGTTAACTTTCTTAATGTTATAAATATTTATATTCAGAAATTGCATTTATTTATTTAGATAGCAACCATGGCCAACTTTGGTAAAAGTTATATGTGAAAGAAAATCTGTGCAAAGGCAGTACACATAGCCATGGAATAAACAAACTTGTTTATTTTATAATAAGTGAATAGTGAAGTTGCCAAGTAACTATAAATATTTTTCTTCCCCTTAGAAGTTCAGTATCTCATCAGTACTCAAACTGTATAATAGTACCTCAAGAGTACTAAAATTAGGTCTTACCATTATATGGAAAATCACATTTAATATATAGAAGTGGTTGCAAATATACAATTTCACTAAAATAGGTTAAATACCTCAGAACTAGTTTCGAGGAATCACTTCCTCATCATCAGCTGATTGCAACTGACAGTGCAACTGATTGCAACCTATTTTAGTGAAATTGTATATTTGCAACTACAGGGTGAGCCAAAAGACTCTGAACCGCCTGCGCAGTGATTTTCCTGTCCACGTTCTCGGCGCTCGTTGCCGCTATCATAGAAAGGTGCAGATGAAACCATACAACATTTTTATAAAACTACTTTTAAAGGCTTTACTTACCAACTTTATGAAAGGAGATGCTGAAACTGGCCACCGTCGTCCACACATTTTTGACACCTCTTTAGGAAATTGTCCATCATGACCGATGTTGTCTAATGTTTCTTAGGTAAGAACTGAACGCCATCTTTTAGATTTCTTAGCCTGAACACTTCTTGTGGCCTGAAATTTACTGTAAAGTTCATGGATTGTTGTACGGCCTGGAACTTTTACACCTGGAAATCTTTCTGCAAATCGTACTTTCACTTGGCGAGCTGATCGATAACACATATGAATCATAAATAAATACACGCTGTGCAGTAGAAAGCACATAATATACTTTGTGACTAAGTACAGGACAAAATAATAAACAACTCGTAATAACTGAACTACATCACCATCAACTCAATACTGCACTTCACACTGCACAGCAGCATGACTTTGTTTATAGCAGCAGTGCGTTATCATGTTTTTATCATATTTCACATGCCCAGTGGAAAAATACCACACAGCCGGTAATATTGTTGATAAAATACCCCTCCGGGGTAACTTAAAACATAAAGTGTACAAGACAAACCCATACACCCTGGAAGAATTAAAACAAAATATCCGCCAGTAAATTTCTCAACGTGAACTACGACAAGTTTTCTAAAGAGGTGACAAAAATGTATGGACAACAATGGTGGCCAATTTCAGCATCTCCTTTCGTAAAGTTGGTAAGTAAAGCCTTTAAAAGTAGTTTTATAAATGTTGTATGGTTTCATCCATGCCTTTCTACGATAGCGGCAGACGGCAACGAGCACTGAGGACGTGGACACGAAAAACACTGTGCAGGCGGTTCGGAGTCTTTTGGCTCACTCTGTACTTCTATATATTATATTATTATTTTCACTATGTCTTCCGATTTAAAAGTATTGAATCACATTTAAATTTAAATAAAAACAAAAATGTACAGCGGAAAATAAATAAATTACTTACTTTTTACTTTATACTAATATTACATTAAAGCAAAGAAGTCTTTCTTGTTACACATCTCATTGCTCAAGCAACTAAGCTTAACAAATCATAGCCATTCTAAATCATCAAGCAGTGTTGAAGTCTTGGGTACAAAAGTGTAGAATATCTTACCATTAGAGTTAGCACAACTATCAGGCAGTAGATTTAATGTTAATTATATGAATGGTTAGTTTCCAATCCGTACTATTCAATACATGAATATTTTGAAAATAAGAAATAATGTGGTTTATAAGTTAATTCTTTTATTCTTTAGCTACTGATGGATTATAAGCTTATTTTATTTATTTCATTGGCTACATGAATGCTAAAAGTATGTGTGATTGCATCATCTGTACTTTCTGATCTAATACTTTTTATCCATCGATGGTGGGTAAAAATGTCAATGGTGTATAAGGGGTTATTATTATTATTATTATTATTATTATTATTATTATTATTATTATTATTATTATTATTATTATTATTATTATTATTATTGTTATTATTTATAATTATTTATTTAGTTATTTATTTATTCACACTATTCCTTATTGCTTAAAGTATAATATTTGATTGTACCATCTATACTTTGTTACACTGTATTATTGTTTTAGTCTTTATCTATCTATGTACGAGGGTGGTCTGAAAAGTTTCCGACCTAATAAAGATACAAGACATTTTTTCAGAATTTTTTTTTCTATTTTCCAACATAGTCTCCTTGTAACTCCACACACTTCTCCCAGCGATGCTCCCATCTCTGTAGCCCGTCCAAATAGTACTAGGCATTTTTCTCTGCAAAATAATTGCTCACGAAGGTGATTGCCTCTTCATTTGACAAAAATCTGTTCTCCGAGCGCAATTTTCAGATGAGGGAACAAAAGGAAGTAGCTTGGGGCTAGATCTGGTGAGTAAGGCAGATGGTCAAGCAGTTCAAACCGTAATTCGTGGATTTTTGCAATTGCAACCGCTGAGGTGTGAGACGGTGCGTTGTCTTGGTGAAACAGGATCTTCTTTTTCTGCAAATGTGGCCATTTTTCTGCAAGTTCTGCCTTCAGCTTGTCAAGTAATGATGCGTAGTATGCTCCTGTAATGGTTTTTCCTCTATGAAGATAATCGATTAAAAATAACTCCATGACTATCCCAAAACACAGTCGCCATCACTTTCCCAGCCGAAAGAACAGTTTTTGCTTTTTTTGGAGCCGGTTCCTCTTTGCAGTCCACTGTTTGGACTGTATTTTTGTTTCAGGCGTATAATGGTGTATCCAAGTTTCATCTACAGTAATTAATCGGCGCAAAAACTCGGACTTATTGCGCCTAAACTGCGTTGGAAATGTTCATTCGAACACGTTTTTGGTATAACGTGAGCAAACGCAGCACCCAATGCAGACAGCTTTCTCATGTCTAAATGTTGATTTAATATGTGATAAACACGTTCTTTTGACATGTTCATAGCCTCTGCTATCTCTCTCACTTTAATTCGGCGGTCGTTTAGCACCATTTGGTGAACTTTGGTGATGTTTTTGTCGGTAGTTGCAGTTTTTGGATGTCCCGAACGTTCGCCTCCCAAACTCTTACGGCCACGTTTAAATTCAGCTGCCCAACATTTCACTGTGCTAAATGATGGTGCAGAGTCCCCATACACAGAATCCAACTCATCTTTGATTTGCGTAAATATTTAATGACAGCTCGATACTTGATTTTGTCCATTTTCATAAAAACACTCACATCACCTCACTCAAATGACTGTTACATAGCAACTGAGCGTCCAAAATGGCTGAAACTTTGGTGAGTAGCTGTCAACAGATGAACAACGAAATTCACTAGCTTTTATTTACAAGTGCTGCCATCTTCATGTTGAGGTCGGAAACTTTTCAGACCACCCTCGTATATAATGTGTACATATTAGCTGACGTCTATTGCTGTAATAAGCTTATTTATTTGTTTATCATAAACAAACACTGAATATAACTTACCTGATGGGCAACATACTTCAACCAAAGCTCTACATTTTTTGGATTTTCAGCAATACCCTTGTTGAACTGCTCTGTACTCTTTGCCAATTCCTCCTCCAAATGCATTGACCATCTTCCTTCATCATATTCTGTCTGAAATTTAATTAACATACTGATACTGCTTGGGTTTCCATCTCCTAGTGTGACATAAGACATTTTAAAGAAATGCCCTATCACTCTGGTCTACAGCTGATTTAAAAATCATATGTGTAACAATTCCAAACTTATTTCAGTCATAATCATTAAGTTATTCCAGACAGTATTCATACAAAAGCTTATTTTTCCAGTTAATCACAATATCCACACAAAATAGTTTCAACTAGGTAAACCTACAGTCGTAAATATTTCTAAGTACACAAGAGACCAAGAAAATAGTTAAAAGCTTAAAAAACATGTATGCATATTATGCTAAATAAACTTTTAATGAAAAATGTAGAAAATAAAATAAAAGTAACATGGAAGATCGTTAAAGCAACACATAAAGAAAACAAGCCAAAATGGATGGAAAATATGGTCATTAAAAAAAAACAATGTATTAATACAAGATCCAATAAACATAGCCGACTGCTTTAATGAATAATATATAAACATTGTAAAAAATTTAAACAATTCAATAACTGATAATAATGTATGTAACTCCATGATGCTATGAGAAATTACAGAGAGGGAAGTTACTGAACAGATAAACTCATTAAAAGAAAAAAAATCTAGCGGGCTGGACGAATTTACAAATGAGATGATAAAACATTGTAAATATGACTCACCTAAACGAACCAATCTTTTAATTCTGGAACATTTCCAAATAAGTTAAAACAAGTAATAGTTAGACCAATATATAAAAAAAAATTCAAAACTAGCAATGGAAAATTACAGACCGATATCCTTATGCCTGACTTTCTCCAAAATAATAGGATTATTATTTTTAGAACAGCTACAGAGTTTCTGCAGCAAATTTGAAATTCTCTCATAATACCAGTTTGGGTTTAAAAAAAAAAAACTCAACAGTACAGGCAATCTGCAAAGGAAATGACATCATTATAAATGCAATAAACAGAAAAGAATATGTAGTTGCAATTTTCCTCGATCTCTTTATGGCATTTGAATGTGTAAACATTGAAACACTACTAGTAATACTTGAAAATTATGGAATAAGGGGCATACCACTAAAATTGTTAAGCTCGTATTTACAATACAGAGAGCAATGTCTTGAAATAATACACAATACAGGTGGAAATCTTACTAAAATCAGATCTTTTAAAAAAGTAACACATGGAGTGCCACAAGACTCAAAATTAGGACCATACTTATTTCTGCTATATATTAACAGTTGATTTAAACATATAAAAGATGCGGGTGGGGGGGGGGGAATAGCTATTGGTTACATGGATGACATTACAATTGTAGTTACAGGAAAAACAGAAATAGAAGTACAAAAAAGAGCAAATGCATTACTAGATATAATTAGCAAACTTAGGAATGGTATTAAATATAAACAAGACAGAGTGGATGCAAATCAGTATGAGTAATAGAACACAGGTAAACATTAAATTAACAATAGAAAATAAGCAAATTCAGCAGGTCACAGAAACAAACGTTTTAGGGTTAGTCATAGACAATAATTTGAAATGGAACAGACATGTTGAGAGAATCATAAAAAAAATTAACACTGGCTTGTATATCTTAAAACAAACAACACAAATAATGTATAGAAAAAGTATCATACAAGTATACTGTGCCTTTATCTACTCCCACTTAAGTTATGGGGTAGTTCTATGGGATAGAGCACAAAAAAACTCAATGCCAAAGTTATTCAAGTTGCAGAAAAGAGCAGTTCATATAATGTTAAGAATGAAAAAAAAAACTGATACATGTAGAATTGCATATAAAACACTTAATATTTTAACATTACCTTCATTATATATATATATATGAATGTATTAAATTTGCTGTAAAAAGTTATAATAATCAGAACATGAACATCCATAACCATCACACCAGGACAAAACATAAGTATTTCAGAAATAGATTAAGAGGAACTCTAAATAACAAATGTATAGAAAATAACACCAAAGACATGTACAATCACTTACCTTTTCAAATAAGAGAGATAACAAATGAAAGGAATAAAATTAAAAGCTACCAAATCCTATCTGTTAGAAAATGTAGTTTTATTGCACTTCTCATTTTCTTGTATATATGCATATTCACTGATATGTTTTTGTATAATTGGACGATCCTTGTAAAATGTAGTTACAATATAGAAAATAAATACAATACAATACAGCTTAAGAAAAGAAAATGAATGATCACTTAATACTTCAAATGTAGCAGTGGAGAAACCTTAATGAACTAACAGATATATTTGTGAATTGTGTGATATTATCTATTTTTTAAAAATAAATTGTGCATTTTAATGAGGTATACTATTTTCCTATAGTAAATGTTTGTCTATATTTTATGGTTTTCAGGTATATAAAGTATATGAAGTCCAGCTATATAGAGTCCACTATGAATGAAGAGGACTTCACTGGCTATTTACAGAAATTCAAGATATTGTAAACTAAGGATAAGAACCTCATTATCTTATTAAACCAAAGTTTACAGGAGGAGAAAAAAACTTTGTAGATTTACAAACTTCACTTCTACAACAACAAAGTTTGATTTTCTTCCAACAAGATACAATACATTAATAATTACTGTTTTCAGCATGTACCCTTTATAAGATTTTCTAATGAACATCATTGTCACACTTCTTTGGAAAAATGAGATTTAAAATGTTTATTCTTAGCTGACAATGGCCATTTTATTCATGTGAGATTATTTTCTGATACATTAATTAAAATCATTACAGCCATTTTGGAGGAATTGAAAAATAAACTTATCTGCTTAGAGAAGGAGATTTTCTGAATACTTTCACCTTGGATCTTGAAAGGCACTTGACTTAAATACGGAATTTGCCATATTTAAGTCAACTTGCCAGAATTAAAATTTGTTTCACATTTAATATTTTAGATGCCAATATTATGCTGTATTAACAATGCTAAAGAAATTAAATTATACTATGTGGATTTGTATCTGGAGACTGTAATACAGGGGTGGCCATAGCGCAGCTCACAAACCACATGTGGTTCCTTTGCCATTGTTCTGCAGCTCCCCAAAAATCCTGACACTGAAATAATGAATTCACGTAAGTTTTTTGCTACTGTTGCTATTGACAGTCGTGTAAACATGTCTGGCAAAAAAGTTAAATATGAGCATGTCATGGAACTAGTTCTGAAATTCGTTAACTACATCTGCTAAGGTGCCAAAAGATATAGACAATTCAAACCTTTCATAGAAGAAATTGGCATTGTGAGTGGCCTGATGAAGTATCATGGTATTGCTCAGCAAGATGGCTATCTTTAAGTAAGGCTCTCAATAAGCTTTCCCCATTACTGGAATCTATCAAAGCATTCCTTAAAGAAAGGCAAATCTTTCCCTCAACTTGATGACTTTCAAGGGATTTAGATATGGCATTTTTCACAGATATTAAATATTTGCAACCACTAAACCTTTCATTGCAAGGTAAAAATATGTTTTATTCGGATTCAGCACAGACTGGGTTTAGCTTCGAGAGTAAAGCAAGACTCTCTCAGAAAGACCCTAAGCCTAAAATATTTGCTCACTCGACTTCAATGAAAAAATTTGGAAAATCTTTATGAAACTGAAGTAGCAATAGACGATTACATACATAACTTAAATGGTCTGGCAGGAGAAATCAATGATTAATTAGTGATCTTAAGAGTACTTCAACCTTCGTTTGCTTTTTTGGAAAATCCCTTTTTTGTTGACATAATGAAAATTGGTTGACCTATTTTAGGGCTAATTATGGTTCAATTCTGCAGTTGCAGAACTGGAGCTACTGCAGATGAAAGAGGATGAAGGACTAAAACAGTTGAAACTAAGAAGGCATCAACCATTCAATTTTGAAAACAAATACCCGAACAAATGTTCAAAATTAAAAGAAAGGCTAAGAGAATTTTTTCCATTTTAGAACACCTATTCATGTGAGCTATTGTATTTAACACTTCAGTTCATTACATCTAAGCAGCAAGTGAGAGCATTTAAGTGAACTTGTTTGAACTGCCTTAACTAGTTAACAGCCACATTTCAAGCAGCTACAGCTCAAATGAACATCCAAAAAAGTACAACATAATTAGTGTTGTATAAAATTGTTCACTGATGTATCTATTTAATGAATCATAGTCTACAACCTAAATGTTTGACAATTAAAAATACTATTGGAGTCTATCATGATTTCTAATGCTCCCCATATGACCTTCAGGGGTGATCTCAATCCACCAAGTAATGACTGGACCCATTTCTGAGATGGAGGCACCCAGTGGGTGGATCTGTTGCCTGCTATGGTAGGGTGGTGATTAGGATGGCAGTGGAATGAGAGGACCTACAGCTTTTACTGTGGACTCCAAACCAGATTGGGCCTTGGGAATACTTCACAACAGTAAGTCACAAGTGAAGACATGGATACGATCAACTTAAAATCGCCACCCCAGAGCCAGGAATCAAACCCCAGACCCTCAGTACAAGAGCTGGAGCTGCGCTACCCTAGCGCCACTAATGGTTACATTTTAATTTTCACACCCCTAAATTTAAGTGCAGTTCTCTTCAATGTTTGTTCCTTAGATTGTTGCTTCCAAATGTTAGATAGTTGGCCACCCCTGGTCTAACATATGTCCAGAAATTAAGACTAGGGAGTGCATTAGTGACAGATTTTTTGTCAAGAACATGGACAGGTCAGTAACCTGTCTTCTTGGAATTTCAGTTTCTCATACCAAATTCAACAACTTTCACAAACCCTCCAAATCCTAGGTCACCATTAACAATGCAACCAAATTAAATTACAGTTTGTGGATTTGCATCTTGAAACAGTCTACAGCAACATACCTTGCGAACTGTTGAGTCAGCTTTCTTGCTATTACCTGCAACATTTTCTTCAACATTTTCTTCAAGTGCATCAAAATAACGGCAAAAATGCTTTTTTTTCCTACTACTTGTTCCTTGTGCTTGACCCAGCCAAGAGCCTTGAAAGAAGCGGTACCTAAACAACAATCACAAGAATGACACCAACATCTATGTTTATCTTAGATATTGAAATCAGCTTAAATCCACTTTTTATGTGTAACATGACATGCACAGTCTTGCCATAGTACTGCAGAGGAAACAAAGCATCTTCCAATGTAAATAACAAAATGGAATTTTAAATTTGAATAAACTACGACAGAACAACATCCAGTGCCTAAATTTCCCACCTATTTAAAAATTTATAAATGCTCATCAGCATTTGACAGAGGCATTCATTACCACTCCACACAACTCTGGCAAGAAACTATCAACTGTATCACTTTACTGATTTACATTGGTAAAACAGGAGATATTTTAACTAGTTTCAGTTTCTAGCACATAATTTATTGCCTCTGCACCTTTGTTCTACTCTCATAGTACTATAGTAGTCTTGTCCAACTTTTCAGAATTTGTTGGACCTGAAACCAAGGACAGCATTTCTTCACTTCTCAGCACTTCAATACAGACTTTAAATATTTACTTCTAATGAACGACAATAGATGGCGACACATGCAATACATCACTAAATAGAGAAACGTTCAAACTTTTATTTTGTGTGTTTAAAATGAGCACCATTTGTTATGCGAGGATGACCAGCGCTTTTCCGTTTGCTTATGTAACCATCTTCTACAAATTTATTGTTTCAATTGTAAATTTTTTTATGATGAGGCGGCTTGAACTTACAACGAAATGCACACTGCAATGAAACGATGGGATCACTCTTTGCATAAAGCAGCACACAAAACGACCTTTTTCTGTGGCATCACCATTTTCTTGTAAACAAACACAGCACCACTGTAGGCACTGAAAGGAACTAATAGGCAGAGCTTAAAACTCTGAACTTTTCTCTGTTCAATGATGTGTTGTATGTGTCGCTATCTATTGTCGTTCATTAAAAATGAATATTTAAAATCTGTTCCTTCTTTTTGAACAACCCTGTATATGAGGATTGGTCCAAAAGCTCTTGGCCTGACTCAGAGATGTCATGAAGGCGGTCAAATTAGTGTAGTCACTTGTTTGTATAATGTTAGATTGTCTACAAAATGAATACAACTTGTGGTGACTCTTTATCGCCACTTATGAAAGCTACACATCAAGACATACCTTCATTACGTAAGATGCCAGGTCCTCAGTTATTTTACACTGGCATGGTAACACACACATATTACATGCTGCCACTGCATATTGCATTGCGAAACAGAGTGATACTATAGTCTGGAAAGTAGGTCAACACTTACAGTGGGCAACATCAAAAAACAACAAGGAGCTTTCAAACGACAGACATGCCAGAAGTAGCTACAAGTCTTCTCTACAGAACAATTGTAGATATGTATTGTTTCACATTACAGAGTAGTTCTTCATGAATATAAGTCTTCGCTACAAATAGCGGTAATTATAGGCAAGTCATTAGCAAACAGCAGACTTAACTTCAGCAAACTGTATATTTAGCAACCTTCAATGATTTGTGTTTCACTGCTCTTTAGTCTTGCTTGGCTATGTACTTTATGCCTAGCACTTCAAAAGGATCACCTAGCAATTTAAATGGTATTGCTATATACATCTTGATCAAGATCTTTGTTTTCTACAAGACTGCTTGAATGAACCTATGACGCAGAAATAAGCAGCTGTACTACAAGAATATTATCAGCACGAGGACCATGGGTTGGCTTCAGTTTGAACACCACCTAGATGGTCGTGCCGTCATTATATCGGATAAACGAGTTCCATTTAAATTTAGTTTTTGGTGTTAGCTTGTTTGTAGCACTACATGGGAACAGTCAGTGCACAAACATTGGTGGTGGAATGAAGGAATATAAAATTATATAAAGTATGCAAAGAATTTTATGATTGTGTTAAAGAAAGTTGGCTTGAATTACTTATGAAGTAAAAGCAAATATTTGTATAATCATGGGTGAAATGAACAATCGTAAACTGAAATGGCATAAACTTTTAAGAGCCATTGCAACAGAGAAAATCAAAGAAATTTATAGAGGCAATTTATTAACTGTATTTAAAGCTATAACATGTTTGTTGACTCAAAAGCTAAAAAATTTCTCAATTGAGGATTATTGTAAAATTTTCATTTTATTAAATGTGCAGAATTTAAATTACTATATTTTTATTTCTGTTCACATTTCAAATTTCCACAACCTCTGGTAGGGGTAGTTCCCATTAGAAGTAGATTGAGTAAGAGGGGTAGTACACTCATGTTGCAGATAATAGCAATAGTGTACATTCTCGTTACATTGTAACTTATAATTCTTTGGGAATACCCTGTAATAGTGGCAGCAGAAAAAAAAATCTGATGTGTTACACTCACATGACTTTCTTTACTCTTGTACAAACTATTTTTACAAACACTTATACTCCATATGCTTCATGTTAATCGAGATATCGAGATGTTAAACTTATTCCTAATTTTCTTGTAGGTGGAAGGGGAATTGGTAGGCTTTAAGCGATAGTCAAATATTTTACGAGCTGGTTGCTATGTGAAGTATTCCATTTTCTTTGCATTACCAGGACAAAAAAAAAATAAATAACGGATTTCCATTTGAGAAAAAGCATAAGTATTGGAAAATTTACGGGAATAACAAGCAATATCTCGAAAATGGTTCACTCAACAAAAAAAATGTGTATGACATAAATTGTGTATTTTAACGCGATCTATATTTTTGGTGAAGTAAAATTTTTTCTATCTCTTATGGTTTACCAGTTATGCAAAACTCATTCACAATGAATACTTTTGGAGACATTGCCAGAAAATTCGAGATATACATTACATTTGTCATGAAAATATCTTAAACATATGATATTTTAATCAAAATCATTTTCGAAAAATGTTCCATACCAAGTTTGGTGTTTATCCGACTGTTCGTTTCTGAGTTATGCTGCACACGCACACACACGCGCACGCACGCACACACACACGGACATGTTTCCAAAAATGCTCTTTTTGGATTCAGGGGGTCTCAAAACATATATTTCCAGTGAAATCTTGGTATCGAATTTTTGGGTGGAATACAATACTTCCCCTACTTACTATACGTAGTATAGAAAGTAAAAATTTAATGAAAGCTGGCACCAATGCAAACTGAAGTATGAGAAGTGATAAAGTACTTCGTTTTGAAAGGTTTAACCCCAACAGAAATACAAAAGGGGTTTACATTCAACATTAAAAGATCCTTTTTTGATGATTATAAAGTAGGCTGATGAATTTAAGCATAATCGTACATGCATTCAAGATGATGAGCACTCGGTGCATTCAAAAATCACTAGGACCTAAGAGACTTGACAAAAGTTCACAATGCCATACTTAATAACTGCCAATTGAAAGTACATTATGACCATCGCTTCCAGTGCTTCTACATCCACCACTGATGTAGTATGGAAGCACTCCCAATCTCCCCTCCTCTCTCATTCTATCTCACACACAAACGTTTTCTAAAAAGTCTTTCTTTGAATTCACAGAAATTCAGAACCTGTAAGCTCACTGAAATCTAAATATAAAAATTTTGGGTGCAATACAATACTCCTACTTATTATATGCATGTGGTAGAATGCAACATACTGCCAACAGTTTACTGCATGTCATGCACTGATCAAATGCTTAAACACAACAATTTGTCATTAATTAGCAGGGCCCGGATTTTAATGACAGTCATCTTTTAACTAGTACACCAGGAGATGCCCGCTAGTGTAGACATTCTGATCATGACTCCCAGATCAAAAATGGTAATTTTTAGGCTCATTTTCACCTAATTTTTGTGTTTAGGTCATTTTTAAGATTTAACCTCATTATTTGGTCATTTTTTAGTCGTTTTGCCCCAAATTTGTATTTTAGGCAATTTTTTCAAATTTAAAGCCATTATTTTCTCTTTTTAGTAATTTTGTGTGTTTCTTGCATTAAGTAGAGTTTTTCTGCATCACTGAAAATTCTCTCTAGAACTACTCTATTACATGCACATATACCAACTCTTCCTTTCTAATATACAAAATATATATAATTGAGTTGCACCTGGTGTAAATGTAGTAAATACTGTGGTTATTAATACATTATACACCAGGTTCACTACTACCAACTTGTAATACACTTATTAATTAAATATACCAATTTATTTGATATGCATTCTTGCAAAATATACATATTTATAATTTTGAAATTCCTTTCTTATATTTTCCTTTAGTCTTTCCTAATAGTCTGCCCAACTTTATATCTTTTATATTCTTAAGCTTTCCAATTCTCATTTTAATTATTGGTCTCGATAATTTCCACCACTGGTACCCCTTGATCTCTCCAAAGTTTAGTCTCATTACAATCTAAAATAAAATGTATGTCATTCGTCATTTCGCCTCATAATGGACACTTCTGTGGATCCATTCCCCTTAATTTCATTGCTCCAGATCTAAACCATGCCCACCCTTCCCTTTCCAATGTATTGCACACTTCAATATACTTTTCCCTGCACCAATCATTTTTAATTTGTCTGTACAAAACCAAGGTTCTCTTATCCCTAACACTGCTAAAAACATCTTGTATATTGATATCTTAACTCTCTATCTGATTTCTTTCCAAAACCTTCCTTCTAATAATTTTCTCTCTCACCATACATTCCCCATATCTATTTCCTGTATATTTTCTACAGTTAAGGCCCAATTACCAGGCACTGGCAATTTCTCTTGCATAATCATACATTGTTTTACAATATTCTGGTCATCCAATGCTTTAACCCAATGCCAAAACTTTATCAATCTTTCAGTTATTAACCCTTTACTTCCTGATCTCCCTAATTCCAACAATGCTACTCCCTTAGGTGATGCAGCTGGTAAACCCAAAATTAACTGACCAAAACTTCTAAATATTAAATCCACTCCTTGCCACCCTTCATCATATCCCCAAACCTCAATCCCATAGAGCATTTTGGCTTCCACTATTGGCTTATATACTCTTTCCAACCACTTGATTTGTATTCTTGGTATTTTAAATACACATGTTCTTATCCCCTTCATGGCAATTTTACCCTTAGCTAAAACTGCTTTCTTTTGATCATGCCATCTACCATTACTACTTAACTGAACTGCCAATTACTCTTTTTCTCACTATGTCTATTTCCTGTACTCCATGTTTCTTCTCTTTTTAATTTATATACCTTTTTGAAAACTATAATCCTAGTCTTTTTATAGTTTATCTTCAACCCTCAACTTCTGCAAAATCCCCCCCAACACATTTAGAGCTCTCGATAATCCCCCAATAGATATGGACCCCAATACCAGATCATCTGCAAAAAACAAACCTGGGATTTCCCTATTATTTATTGTAGGTAAATATACATTCCCTTTACTAATTACTTCCAGGATATCATCTATGAACAGATTAAATAGTATGGGGCTGAACTTACATCCTTGCCTAAGTCCTATAGTATTCTTAATAACTTTTGAGGCTCTGTTCACATCCATCTTTATGCAGAGCCTGTTTTCTATATATATATATATTTTTGATTGCTCCAATTATCTTAGTACTCACTCCTTTTAACTGAAGCTTCAACCACAATGCCTCCCTATGTATTGTATCAAATGCCTTCTCCAAATCCACAAAGGCCATATATACTCTACCCCTTTTCTTGGACAAATATTTATCCACTATTGTCTTGATAACAAATACATTATCTACTGTCCTCCTACCTTTCCTAAAACCTGCCTGAAATTCCGATAACTTGTTCTCTTTCTCTGCCCAATCTTGTAACCTTCTTGCCAGAACCCCAGTATAAAATTGTCCTAATATTGATAGTAGGTTTATACCTCTATAATTAGAAGGATTATTAATGTCCCCTTACCTTTGTAAATTGGTACTACAATGCTCGTCCTACATGTATCTGGGACCTTTCCTCCCTCAAAAATATAATTTAACACTTTCTTTAACAATTCCCTTCTATTCACATCCTCACTCCAAACTTTCCACCATCACTGAGAATTCAAGTACAGTAACTTTGTCCACTCCTTACCCATTTTTAACCATATTCTCGAATAAAGGCAAGGGTCGTAATTGTCACTGAAACAGGTACTTTTACATTGCAGTGTGAAAACCCACTATTACGTGGCATAATGAAAGGACCAGCAAGAGAAGACTGCTGTTCTCACTATTGTCAGTAACTGAATAGTGAGACAATTGCAGTTTTATTTTTAGCCCACTTTTATAGAATTGAACCGATTCATTCATACAAGTGACTTCACTGCCAGCCAAGTGGTAGACTGTCCACTGCAGTTATAAGTTTCTGTGTCAGTTTGGTAGTTCATCAGGTGTGAATATACGTAAATTTGTGTTATACGCTGGTGATTCTATTTACCATAATTTTTGTTTTGAGTGTATTTAGGATGCCTAAGTTAAAGCCATCTAAACCTGCTGATCTTAAATTGTTTCTGAATTTGGTGAGGACATTTTAACTAGTGATGGTCAAATTCTTTCTTGCAAAATGTGTGAGGTGAAAGTGGCAGCAGATAAAAGATCTACCGTACAGTCAGCAACATATTGACCAAACAAGCATGTATGCGCAGTTCAAAATCATAGTAAGAAGAAAACAACCTAACTGCTGCTCACACAAAAGCACATCAACAAGTGAAGAGGAAGACAAATCCTCTGCATTTTGTAGAGACTTGTGCAAAGGTCTGGTTTCTCCAAACATTTCTGTGTGGAAGCTGACCAAGCCTAAACTGAGAGATTTCTCGGAAATCTTAGGCAATAATATTCCAGATAAGTCTACTCTGAGAAAAACTCTATACCCCACTCTATAACAACATAATGGGAAGAATACAAGAACGAGTCTGTGGAATGAAAATTTTTGACTCCATCGATGAAACAGTCATGTGGAGGGGCGCTACACTGCCAACATAATTGTGGGCACACTGGACATTGATAAACCTGGCAAAATATTCTTACTCACAATGGAAGTCTTGAAGTCTGTTAACCACTCGACAATATGTCACCTCTTCGACAACTCAATGACACTTCTGTGGCCTCAGGTCGTAAGACACATGCTTTGCTCTTCATGACTGATACAAGCACCTTACAGAGTAAAAAGCTGCAAATGCAATCAATGTATTTTATCCAAAAATGATACATGTGACTTGTTTAGCTCATACTTTTCACAGAGTGGTCAAAGAAGTCAGCAGATTTCCCTGAAGTTGACAAACTGGTGTCACACACCAAAAAGATATTTGTTAAAGCACCATCATGCCGACAACTTTTCAAATCCCAAGCTCCTGACATTCCGTTGCTGGCACAGCCCAACATCACCTGATGTGTACTATTGTGACAACTTCTAAACAGTAAAGCATGTAGTCGATTCCTCAAAGCAAAATGCCAAGGCTATTCAAACTGCCCAATAACTGTTTTCAAAGAGCAAAATGATGGGGAAATTAACATATATTAAGGCAAATTTTGGCTTGTTGTCTAAAACTATTGCATCTTCAAGAAAAGGGTATGCCACTGGAAAATATGATTGATACGGCCACAAGTGCAGACACATTAAAAACATGTTCACTGTGATTATTGGTGTATCGGTATCAGAAAAACTGAAATGCGATATTGACAAAAACTTGGGTTATAATGTTTTGTGCTCCATTTCTCGGATCTTGACAGGGGAAGACTTTAGCCTGTATGGCATTGAAGAGGAACTTACATCCAGTGAGTTTGTGTACTTTAAATATACTCCCATCACATCTGTAAATGCTGAAAGGAGTTTTTCAATGTACAACAGCATACTGGCAGACAATCAACGCTTGCTTTCCTTCGAGAATCTGTGGATGGTCTCCGTCATTTACTGCAATGCAGAATGACGTAAGGCTGCAAATCATAATATGTAAATAGGTATGTAATTTTTCATTAATGTTTCCATCCAATAATGTACTCAGTTATTTAACAGTAGTTTTTTTTCCCCTCTTCAAGGTGTTCCCTTCTTATTATCTTGCAAGAACTGTTTCACACACACTGTATAATCAAAGGACTGAAATTAACAATAACGGTCTTCAATTTGAAGTTTTCTCATTCTTACTATAAATTATAATTTTAATTTGGATATAGAAAGACAATGCTTGAAATTAATTGTATGTAATTCCAAGCCTATAATTGGGTCGACAACATATATGTAGAACAGCCAAATCCGATATATAAACTAGTATTTTCATGCAAATTTTTGGATCATTTTTTCTATTTTTGGGTTGTATCTTTTTTCAGTCATTTTTTAAGTATTTTTAGGTCATCAAATTCCAGGCCCTGTTAATTAGTATGTGAAGGATAACTTCAGAATATAAAAACATTAAACATTAATTTTAAATAAGTTGATGTACTTACAAAGGTACTGCTGGTTTGGAGAGTGTTGTAACTGTTAAATTTCCTCTTTGAGCCATTTTATCCTCAAAGTAGACTTTCTCATCTACAGAACTTTCTGATTCCTCACTCTTTTTTCTGCAAATAAATTATACAATGCATATGAAAATACAATCGACACTCAGTGAATAAACTTATATCTTAAGTTTATTACTACTTAGGATGTCCATGCATTATGCACCAACTTTCCTGCTTCATATTCTACGGACAAAGTGAAGACAAAATTTGTTAACGAAAAACAAAACACAAAAATCAGGCTTCTTCCTAAATGAAGGATAGGATCCTCAAAATGCAGTGGTAAGATTGTTTTCTTGCTCCGCCACACCATTATCACTGCGCAAGCAAAACAAGAACCACCTTCTACATTATCAGAGCCAGTCGTGCGCTGGAAGCATTTGGGAGAATTCAAGTCAATCATTGCTGCAAGTGCAGAAATATGTGTTCATAAATTGTTCTTGTAGCTCAAGAGTAGTGTATTTTGTGGTGGTATTTTGGTAATGGTGTTACTGAGTCAGTTTAGTATTATACAAACAATGTACTATTGTAAAAAATAAAATGCCTCAATGTTGTGCGTATGGCTGCAATGAAAGAAGGGAAACACACAAGGGAACTCATTTTCACAACTTTCCAAACAGACATAAATCTCCCAAAAGGTATAGGAGATGGGTAGAATTATGCAAAAGAAAAGATCTTATGCCTGGTTCCAGTGCCCATTTATGTTCCTTCCATTTTAAGGGCACATGAACAGATACAGTAATTAAAAAAGCAGCTTATGTCGGATGAAAATTTTAGAGGGCCTTTATTAAAACCGAGAACTATTTTTACTATAAGGAGAAATGGCAATTTCCATATATCAAGTTCTAGTAAGACAACTGATCCCTCGCCATCTTCATCCAAGAGCAAGCAACAAGTCGTAAGGCTAGAAGTCGTAAGAGCATAGTTTCTGAGCTATGTGTTACTTGCAATAAGACAACGAAGGTGATGATGATAAAAGCAGTGAAAGAGAATTCAGAATAGAAGGTGATGAAAAAACCAAGAATTCAGATGTACAATGTAAACTGCATACTGAAATCATAAGGGCATTCTTTTTCCTTATCATCATCCTTTTAAATACATTTAAAGGACATGTCCAATTACAAATATAGAATAATTTAACAAGTACAGCTTATAATTTTACATTACTTCTTTTACATTGCATGTACGTTAAGTTTACCTTAAATATTATTTTCACTTTACATTGCTTTACCATGTCTAAATTCATCTATAGTATAAAATTCATTTTCTATTATGTATTTCTTTATTGTTTTCATCATTACATTTGGCTGGTTTATGTTCTTTATTTCTCTAGGTAATTTATTGAATAATTCTCTTCCTCTAACTTCTATGGAACGATTATTTAGAGTTCCTCTTAATGTTATTCTATAATAGTCGTCATTGTTTCTTAAATTATGGTTGTGTACACTGGAATTTTTTTGCATATATATACACATGGCACTGTTAACAAGTTTTGATTCTTAAACACCCCCCTGCAAGTTTGTTTGTTTTCCATTTTGCTTATTATTCTAATGGCTTTTTTTTTTTTTTTTGCAGTTTAAAGACTATCCATTTCTCTTGCTGTAATATTTCCCCATAACGTAATTCCATATCTTACATGCGAATATATAAAAGCATAATAGACCTGTTTCATTGTTTTATTGTCCATTATTTTAGTTAATTGTTTCATTACATAAATGCCCTTATTTATCTTTTTTCTAATTGATGCTACATGAGATTGCCCATTTAAATGTTTATCAATTATTACTCCAAGAAAATTAGTGCAATTTATTTCTGATGTTTTCCCCATCTATGCTTAGTTTAATACTACTCGGGCTAAGTTTTGTTAATTCAAAGAAATATATATTGTTGGAACCTGGAAATACCTACGAAACAAGCAATGATGAGGAAGATCAGGATAAGCTGAATGAAAGTTTTTACGAACCTGATACTTTAGATTCTGATACAAGTGATAACGAGGAGGAAGAAGAGGAAGGAGAGACTTACACCATGGATGGAAATGAAGCCACAGCAGAATATTTCATTGCTGCTTAGACATCTATACTTTTATTTTTCAAGGTATGTTTTTTATGTAGAAATGAAATCAAAATAATTTCTCATTACATTAAAGGGACAATGCTATGTGTTAAAACATTGTGTTATTGCGGTAACTTGGAACTCGCAAAATTTATCACGAAAGAAACCAGAAGGAAATGCTTGAATAGCAAGCTCTTTATTATTATGTGGTATATTGTTTCAGCAATTTAAGTCCTGGAAATCACTGGGTTTGCAGTTGTTTTCAAGGCGTACATTTAATAAAGCTGTTCGATACATGGCAGCACCAGTTGTTAGTTTTGAGTTCAAGAAAGAAAAAATAACTTTAATTCATTCATGGCTGGCAGGAGATGGGCAGTATGACTCCCCAGGATTTTCAACCAAATATTTAGTCTACTCTGTCATGGATTTAAATTTCCACGAAATTACTAATTTTGAACTTGTTTAAAGAGGTATGGTGAAAGGCAATTTGGAAAAGGCTGCTTGTGACATAATGACTAGGCTTGCAAAACAGAAATGTGTAGAGTTGAAGTTTTTTTTTCTCCAGCAGACATAAAGATGCATGATATCTGTTATAATCTCAGTATCCGGCAGTTGAATATGAATTTGACACACGGCATCTGTCTAAAAGTCTAATGAAAAAATTAAAATGGTAAACAAAAAACAACAACAAAATACCCAGAGTTGATGGCATGGAAAGCTGATATAAACAAACATTTATGGTGGGCTGCGCAAAACTGTAATGAGAACGGTACTATGTTAATTGAAAAACTCACATCAATTCGTCTTCATATAAAAAATGAACATAAATGGCTAGAAAATGGTGAATGGATACCTTGTGAACATAATGAGCTGTTGGAGGAAGACCAAAAAAATAAATTATGGATTAAAGGCCAATCAAATGTCTCTCATGCTATGAAGAAAATTATTTTCTTTAGCATCTTCTTAAAAGATTTGGTTATATTCGACATTATATAGATACTAGCAGTTTAGAAGGTTATCACAGTCTTCGTCTCAAATATGTTCTGAAAAGAATACATTTTTCATATAGTGGCCTTCAACTTAGATCCATGATAGCAGCGCTAGTTCTCAATTTCAATGTAAATAATAAGATAAAGATTGGTGTCAAAACTCAGAACTCCAAAGCATCTGGGTCTTGGATCATGAAAAATAAATATGAGGAATCAACAAAGAATGGAAACTCCTGATATGCGTGAAATAAAAAAGTGTCTGCACGCATATTGTGTGGATCCATTACCAGATGCAGCAACTGATCTGTCACTACCGAAGGATATAGCTCCCACATTTCGACCTCCATTAGAGTTACTACGATTTAAGCACTTCTCATGTTTACAGTCAACATAAGAAGATTGGTCACAGGTATGTTATGCAATTTTAAATAACAATAATAATAATAATTCAATTTAAAACTTACTATTTTAAATCTGTGTGTTAATTAGTGAAGTTTGAAGCCTACATATACTTTGCTGGGTTCTGGAAAAGCATTTCTAATACAAAGCACTAAACATGATGGTATGAAAACTCTTAATCTGTATCCAATAGCAGTCCATGAATTAATCCACGCTGTAAACAATATTGTTTGTAGCAGGAATATCACCAGGTCTTATTAGCAGGATTGTTGGCAGTGAGTAATTTCTTTTTAGCTTAACGTTGTTTTTAATGCTAAGTTATGCCTCATAATATTCAAAACATCACGATCTATAACTAATTTGTGAAAATTAGGATGCTTTGTGATATAGGCAAAATCACCCTTCACCAATTTTTTGTTTTCATAGTCAGAGCAACACACATTTTCTTCAACATTATTCATAGGTATACATCCTTACACTTACACCAATGGATGGAACCAGCATGGATTTCAGTGTTCACACTGTCTCGGAATTGCTGTCAGAATAGTGTACATTTTCAAAATTGCTCTTTTTTGGTTCAACTGATAAAATCAGATACCACGTTCACTCATTTTCAAAGCAGATGTTGGACTACTGTTTATCACCTAGTAAGTATTAACTGGATTATGAAAAGTGATTGGCTAGCTTTAGCTCCACTCTTTGTTATTCAGAGAAGCTATGAACTTCTAGTGAAATTAACACGTAAACTTGTTGTTATTAAGTCCAAATCTCTTGACATTTGAGGCATGTCTACCTATACGGCACTAGCAAATAGCAACAGTGCAGCGTTGCCTCAAAGGACAGTACCCCTCGCTGCTGGTAAAACTCTTATTACAATATCATGTGCGCGCATGCAGATTTCATATTTCAGAAAAGCAACAAGTAGCTAGGATAAAAGGCGACATTTTCCAGAACTACAAAAAAAAATCATATTTTTACACCTAATGGTTCCTCATTAATTTACAGTTATCTTTCATGAAGTTTAAACAAAGACTTTTAGTTATGGTTATGCTTGTAATAGTAATAAATCCATTGCTGTTGTAGTAATTTTATACTGTTATGTCATAGACATGATTATCACTTATTAATGTGCAATTCTCCATGTCCTAAATAAATTTAGAAACAGTTATCTCACGAGGTTTTCCAATACAGCTACAAAACTCGTCATGAAAATACTTTCAAAGACCTCTGACACAGCTCTACAAAACCATACATAAAGTTGTATTTTAATAAACGTCATGTATGGTTTTGTTTCATAGAATAATACCATTGGAAAACCAATGTACATAATGCCAAATCCTAAAACCAAGCACGTATTCGTTACATGAGAAGAGCATGTTGTACTTTTTACAACATTCAACACCTCATTACTTGGAATGCACTACAACAACAAACTAAAAATCTGATGAGTTACACTCACATGACTTTCTCTACTCTTGTACAAACTATTTTTAAAAACGCTTATTCTCCATATGCTTCATGTTAATCAAGATGTTAATCTTATTGCTAATTTTCTTGTAAACACAAGGGGAATATGGTAGGCTTTAAGCGATAGTCAAATCTTTTAAGAGCTGGTTGCTATGTGGGGCATTCCATTCTCTTTGCATGTCCAGGACATAAAAAAATCAATAACAAATTCCCATTTGAGAAAAAATCTAAGTATTGGAAAATTTAAGGGAATAACAAGCAATATCTCGAAAATGGTTAACTCAACAAACAAACAAATGACAAATTGTGTATTTTAACGCAACCTACATTTTTTGTGTAGTAAAATTCTGTCTATCTCTTATGGTTTACCAGTTATGCAAAAGTCGTTCACAATGAAGAATACTTTTGGAGACATTACCAGAAAATTCAAGATATACACTTTATTTGTCATGAAAACATCTTAAATATATGATATTTTAATCAAAACCGTTAGAGCCATTTCTGAGAAAATTAAAATTTTCGAAAAATGTTCCATGTAAAGGTTAACCATTGAGTGGGGGGATTTTCTTGAAAACCTTCGTGTCGCATCTCTGGAAGATACAGAACCTAAATACCAAGTTTGGTGTTTATCCGACTGTTCGTTTCTGAGTTATGCTGTTCTCACACACACGCACGCACGCACGCACGCACGCACACACACACACACACACACGTTTCCAAAAATGTTTTTTTTTTATTCAGGGGGCCTCAAAACATATATTTCCGGTGAAATCTCGGTATCGAATTTTTGGGTGGAATACAATACTTCCCCTACTTACTATACGTAGTAGAGAAAGTAAAAAAGCCATATATAGAATAAGTCAACTGAGAACTTTAAGCAAAGAATCACCAACTGTCATCACATTCTCGAGGAAACATCAACAATGGAATTCATTGCACCATTGATGCGATAGCTCAAAGTTAAAACATTGACAAAGCAAAAATACTGCTGGTGTGCTTTTTACCGTGCACTTAATGGAAAGTTAAGTGACTCAGCTGTGAATTCAACTGCGGTGTAACTACTCAGTTCTTACAGTGATAGGCTTTGTCCTAGCATTTATAAAGTTAACTCTTTCATGAAAATGTTGCTTAAGGTACTCGTCCACGATGCCAGTTTTATGGCATGCCACTTTTCTTGTGGGCCATGAATGTGGCACATTCTGTTTACACACAGATTGCAAAGTTGCACGATTTCGAGTTGCGCCACTATAAAAGTGGCATGTCCACAGAAATGTTGCACCAAGCGTTTACACGATGCTATATTTGTGGCGGTAATTTTTCTGCATGCCATTTTCTAGTCAGCTGTGTGCTTGGTATGGCGAATATGTCGTCTGATAATGAAGTTTTATCCGTAGCATGCCTGTCTCTTATTTTACTTCGTTGACGTAGAGAAAAACTTAAAAGGACGGCCAGAAAGTGTTGGGTAAGAGAGTGGATTTTAAGTCACGAATATTGTGGGGTTGTAAACAACTTGCTGCAAGAGCTCTATGACGGAGATCAAAATTTAGAATTTCCTATGCATGTCAGCGGTTGATTTTAATTATCTGCTTAGAAGAATAGCGCCTGTAATACAAAAGCAAGATACAATAATGAGAAGGTCAATATCAGCAACAGAACGTCTTGTGTTGACACAGATTTCTAGCCACAGGTAATTCGACTTAAAATAATGGAGCGGCAACATTACCGAGTTTAATATATTACACGTTCGGCTGTCATCTATACAATCAATGTAATTTTTTTAGGCAGCAGCTATCAGTCAAAGATGTATTTATTTCTTATATTTGGCACAACAAGAACTAAGACTTTGTGCCGTTGCAAAGAACTGGAAGTATGAATCCTCATACTGCAGCAAAAAACGTTAGGAATTCAAGGTATAATTTGCCGTGAAGGAGAGGTTCCATGGCAATATCGCTGCATTTAAAGTGAGTGTGTTGGTACTTACCATAGAATCTACTCATCTACTGCATCATTATTGGTGCTGGTGTAGTAAAACAGTCTTTTGCACCACTTCCAGATTTCCCTGCCTTCATTTTGTTCCTTTTGTTGATGAACTGGATTCTCAACCTGTGGATTTTTACTTTAATTTCCTCTGCTATTTCTATATTATGTAACGCATTTTGTCGCTTTTGTTTATTTCTGTAATCCACAGTGTCTACTCTCCACAAGCAACCTTTGGTCTCAATCAGTTCAATAAACTTTTTTGTCATTTCCCTCGTCCACTTATTGATAAGGACATTATTAGTTATGAATAAATAAATTGTCACCGTACTACAATAAATTGTTCGTATTGTTAAGGAAATAAATTGCACATATCTGTCTTAATTCTGTATTTAGTGTAACACAAATTATAATCCTTGCACCTACCTCTCAAATAGCTATTCACTATGACAGCGTACAACATAACAAAGTTGCACGGAATACGCCACAAAAGTTTTCTAAACTGTTCAAGCCACTTTCAGATGGCGCAACTTTCTTTTTTTCGTTGTGTACACGAAGCAACTTCCTAAGTTGCATGCCACTTAGAAGTTGCGCTGAATTGGAGTTGCGCTGAATTGGAGTTGCGCTGAATTGGAGTTGTGCTGAATTGGAGTTGCGCGTGCAATTTTCCTACTTGCTTGGCAGTTTACACGATGCAATTCCACTTTTGTTGCACAGTTCGAAGTTGCAAGCCATTTAAGTTGCATAGTGGACGAGTACCTTTAGTAAGCCCAGTAGCACCAGTGGATATAGCATTAAGGTTAGGACTGTTGTCTTCAGTGTGTATAATTCCTTTAAACAGCATATCAAAGAAAAAAGCTGCAAAACTCCTAACTTCACACAATGTCAAGAACTTATAGCTGAGGCATGCTCATTACGTACATCTACTGTTTCAGTGTGTGTAGGAAGCTAAAAAGAATATGCCGTTAGCTGTGCCACTTGAATAACAAAGGACACATAGAAAGGTATGGTTCTTATTTCTCTATTTGTGTATTACATTTCCATTATTGTCTCTCTTCTTTTCTTGAAGTTTTTAAGTGAACAGTGCAATGGCATTTATAACAAATGCATAACCACGTGGTCACTCCTTATTGGTTGTCACAAAACGTCAAGAGATTTAGACCGCATAGTAGTCATTTAAAACACCTATGCTGTGTACATCTTGTCTGGGTGCAGTGTGGCTCTCATGACGTCACGCATCAACTCAACAACAGGGCATAACCCAATAACCATTCATCTTGGGATAGTGAAAATGTGTGCGTTGTTATTTATTCCTGACAACAAATAAACTAATGAGGTGAATGAAATACTCATTTTTGTGTTTTGTTCCCCTTTAAGGAAATTATGTTTTAAGTTTAAAAGCTCTTGTCATAATGTAAAACCTAGTCAATAACACCAATGATGTCACACATTGACACTAGGAATTTCTCAACTTGCTATATTTACACTCAAGCCTGGCAATAGGTCTGTCATTCAGTCTAGAGATAGGAAAAAAAACAACTGTAGGTGCAGTTATAAAGTTTCAAAATAATCCTTCAACTTTGCACTAAAGTGATCATTTAAGCGTTTTTCTAGCCAGCTTCAAAACAGGATTCCCAGCAAAAACATTAACCTAACTTACCTGACTTCTCCCTAACCACATTTTGTATTTGCAAAATGTTTAATAGCCTCCTCCACCCCTATTAGCTGTCCATTACACACCCTTAAACAATATTTTTTACTAGACTGATACTCAAAAGGAAAATACAATATGTTCAACAGTAAAGTACAAAGAATAAAAATGACATGGCAAATAATAAAATTTAGCTTTCAGTTTAAAGTGGTTTCACTTTAAGTTCAAAGGAGTTGTAAAAAAAAAAACCATGTGACTAAGAGAGCACCTCACTGGATAGTGGGCAAACTACAACTTTTCCTGCTTAGTGTGTCGTCTCTTCCATTACATCAGTTCAGTTCAGATCGTAACATTTTGTGGTTATTCTTGTGCAGAGAAATTTAAAAAAAAGATCTGATGTGTTACACTCATATAACTTTTTCTATTCTTGTACAAACTATTCTTACAAACACTTATTCCCCATATGCTTCATGTTAATCTTACTGCTAATTTTCTTTAAGCTATAGTCAAATATTTTAAGAGCTGGTTGCTATGTGGTGTATTCCATTCTCTTTGCATTACCAGGACAAAAAAAAAAAAATGAATAACAAATTTGAGAATAAGTATAAGTATTGGAAAATTTAAGGGAATAACAAGCAATATTTTGAAAATGGTTCACTCAACAAAAAAAATGTATATGGCATAAATTGTGTAGTTTAATGCAATCTACATTTTTTGTGCAGTAAAATTTTGCCTGTCTCTTATGGTTTACCAGTTATGCAAAAGTCGTTCACAATGAAGAATACTTTTGGAGACATTCCCAGAAAATTCGAGATATACACTTCATTTGTCATGAAAATATCTTAAACGTATGATATTTTAATCAAAATCGTTAGTCATTTTTGAGAAAATTAAAATTTTCGAAAAATTTTCCATGTAAAGTGTAATCTGGGGTGGGGGGATTTTCTTGAAAACCTTTGTGTCGCATCTCTGGAAGATACTGAACCTAAATACCAAGTTTAGTGTTCATCTGACTGTTCGTTTCTGAGTTATGCTGTTCACTGACACACACAGACATGTTTCCAACAATGTTTTTTTTGGATTCAGGGGGCCTCAAAACATGTATTTCCGGTGAAATCTTGGTATCGAATTTTTGGGTGGAATACAATACTTCCCCTACTTACTATACGTAGTAGAGAAAGTAAAAAACATTATTGTAACAGTTTAATTTATGAAACAAAATGTGTTTGTTTAGAATCACCTATAACCAAATAAACCATTCTAGCAGAGGGTTTAAGAAACTATGCGCAGGTGCTGCATTATATTTCCAGTTTCAGAATGCCGCCAGTGTACTTTTGCAACGTGTTTTAAAAAAGCATTACTTTTAAGGGTGTCATGATTGAGAATCCTCTGCCACTATGGAAAATATAAATGTGGAAAATGGAAAGAAGACAATTTTATTGTGCTAAATATTTTTAGCAAATTCTGTGAAAAGTACCAACCTTTAATCGATGAATAAGGTTGACTGTTGTTTAGCAATAATTGAATTTCTTTGTTAATGATGCACAATTGTTGCTTGGATTTCTTGGGTCACATTTGTTTTCCTTTGTGTTTTCTAACCTATAGTGCTCATCATTTTCTTAACTCGACTCATAAAAGCTAAAGCAAAAATGGTATATTGATATTAGCCATTAAATGAATGATTTCTAAAGCCTGAATTTAAGCACAGTTTAATCCAGTACCTTTAATCACAATGCCGAACTGTTCAGGTACAACTTTTATTTGTCTACTCTTAGCATTAAGTGTAGAAGTTTAGGATGTAAGGCAAAATATAGGAATAAGACATAAAATGTTGGAAAGCTAATGATCACCAAACTACACAATGTGTCGTATTTGCATTCTGTCTGAAGCATTTCCTCTTGTGGGTACTTAATTTCCATCATACTGCACCTGGTGCTGCCATGTGCCCAGCAGAGTGCTAACATTAAGTTTCATTTACTTTTTTTTTCCAGAAATTTTGCTCATCTATCAGACTTGAGGTTCTTTTATGTACCGTAAATCTATGACACAGGACCACCGGCTTTACTTCCCTTCCAAAGGAAGCCATGCTAAGGATTTTTACACCTGAAAAAAAAAATTCATCGCCCTCCGCTGGGTTTGAATCCGCAACCTCGGGAACTAGGGGATTTTTTTCTTTACTTCTACTTTCAACTTAAAGTGAAAAAGGTATAGACAATACATTAACTAATTAGATGTGAACATTTCCAACATACAACTGAACTTTACAATACAGACATTGTTTGATGCTACAATATCACTATTAATGAACACATCTCACTCACCAATACAACACAAACGCTGAACACACACCACCTGTTCCCAATTCTAAAAAGGTACGAAGAGGTAGCAGATCGCAACAAAGTCTGATGGAGTAAATTAATCTGAACTTACAGTCATAAAAAGGTAAACAACTTTATCTCTATAAACATGTATGAAAGCATATACTTCAAGGATTGGGAGGGGACTTTAAGGAGCTAAAATATTTGTAATCCTCCTTTATATGTAGTTTTTCCATCAGTACAAATTACCAGACACATGATAACTTTGAACCAATTTCCGACATGTGCCAATTTCTTAAACCCTGAAAAAGAATGCTCTGATCACAAACCCTATGTTTTGTGTACATTACAATACAACAGTTTGAGTATGCATATAATGTAAGACATTAAAACTATCGCTGCTTCCAGTTTCAAAGTTCAGATTTAATTACACTACTGAGTTCTTGTAATGTACTTGCAAAATACATTTACCCAAGATGATGTTTTGGAGCATATACTCATTAGCGCCATGGAAACTGATACATACTACGATAAAGATAATGGCTGTGAATCCATTTGAGTTAGGTAAATAAGCAGTAATTATAACAAGTTTTAAATGTTACATGGTGTATATATCATTGTTACCAACAATATACACATTCATTTCTGCGTGGCTGAGCATAGGATGGGGGAAAGACAAATGGGATGCCCTATACCATGTATTGATTGGTATCAACGACAATCTGCTCTTAGTTCTCTTCCTTGGTGACGAAAATGATGTGTTATATGTCCAACAGACGAATACTTAATGCCGCCAAAGCCGGTAAGATACTCAGCCTCAAGGCGTAGCCGAGGGATGTTTTTTAGAAGGAAAGGAGTGTAGCAGTTGCAGCCCAGAATCAAAAATGGCTACGTTTGTTGTGTTCATAACGTGATTTGCCTATAAAAGTAAAGCACCTAAAAGGGGTAGGCAGGTGGGCAGCAGCTGTTGAAGTGATCACATCCACTTCTAAACTCACTCTTAAAGTATTTTATTCACTTCCCTACTGCTTTTATAATCATTTTCAACAAAGAGAACTAAGAGCAGATTTGCCGGTATCAATAGCAATTAAATAAAGCTTTGTATTATACTAAGTGGAATGAATGCAATCCATTCACATTTAGTCTTTCTGTGCATATATACCTTTTATTTTTATGACCAGTCCTCGATTTCTTCTTTTTCGTGATTTTCTTCTCCTCGCTATCCTCATCATCTGAATCCTCAGAAAGAGTCTCTTTCTTGTTCTTCACTGATTCAAATTTGACTGTATCTTGGGGAGGAGGGTCATCAGGTAATGGAATGCTGGCTACTTCAACTGAGAAACTTGGGTTTGCAAGCCACGAGTTCCCTGCAACTAACCCATACTGAATCAGTAGGTTTATATTTAGCAATTTAAGAAAATGTGAAAAAGTTAAATTAAACTATTGAAACCCCGATTTTTACATCAATGGATTCAGAACACTGGTTATTTTCATTCTTATAAACCATTTATTACTACTGTTCTGATATATATCGTAAAGGTTTCAACGCATCATTCGGCGATTTTAATGAAAGAATATAACAGCTAAACGAAAACGCGAACTGTAATTCAAATTACATTTAAAGCCTTCTTATTAAAATGAAAATAGGGTATTAAACAAGTAACATGAAAGTGTTTTAATGTAAGAGCAGAATTTACCACTTTCGTTTGCGGGAGCTTCTATTTTCTCCTCCTCATCATCCTCAGTACTCGGGGTGCTGTGACCACCTGAATAAGCTGGAAACAGCGACATGACGCTTGACAGTAATGTAACCACCACACTGAGGAGATTTACAATAAATATCGCATCGTTTTGACGCTATGTTTATCCCATTTCCGTATGTTTCCACTTTGAAAGTTGCACAATTTCAAGTTCGAAATCTAAACATGTCCAGCAGAAGCAAATCTAACACATCACAGAACAACAAACTACACAACGCCGAATGACATTTACAGCACAGAACACCATACTAAATACTCTGTACAGAATCTGTGTACAAGCAATGTGTATGCAAAACAGTATTCATATCACGTCCACCAATCCAGTAGTGAATCACGGCAAGAATATTATTCACGATTTAAATACGTCAAGATTAATAGACAATATTTATCCGTATTTTCAAGCATGAGGTTGGGAATTGCATATACACCTGCTTTTCTTCATAAAATTTCTAAAAGAGACTCTCCTATGTGTGATTGTGACAGCTATACTAACGTGGATCACTCTCTCTTTGTATGTGTCAACCACGATGCTCAAAACCTTCAACTGTGCCTTCAACTATTACAGTCATTGTATAAAATAGGTCTTCCTGCTCCTATCAAAATTAGTAATGTTATAAAATATGGTAATGTTCAAAATTATATTACAGCATCTAACAGAATATAAAATGAAAGTGTAAATGCCAATTTAATTTTTAATTTTTGGGTACTTAGTTGAAAGATATTCTCACAGTAAAAATCACACACTAATAAAACTTTTGATTCAAGGTGTCTTTAAACACAACAACAACAACAACAACAGTACTCATACCGTCACTATGTAGGAATGTTTGCCAATAAAACAACACTGAATCACGCGAAGATCGAACAAATTCGCTACATTCCGGTATAAAAATACTACATATATCATTACCATAAATCATACAGAACATTATTATAGTCTCTCTGTTGGTAACTTAGGCCTGTTTTATTGGCACTAATTTTATTTTTTGATTAAGTGAATATTTAAATAAAACGAATTTAATCATTGTACATTTCTTAATAAAATGTAACTAATGTGCAAATTACCCAGAAATGTTGATGCAGTCAGTAGCTTTTAGATTTTCCATATGTTTCTGTCTTACACAATGTCTCAAACATGACTTCTTTTTCCCCAAAACATTATTAAATGCTCTGCACTATGTTTTTGCACTATCTTCTTTAACTGGTTGTAACCATTTTGAAAAAAAAAATTCAACCGCGTATAAGAAAACAACTGTTTTTCTGACTATCTTATCCTCCGACAATTCTCCACCTATTCCCCTTTTTTCTTAGGGGTGGAGTACCCTTTATTACTCATTAATATATAATTGGTAATACTTAAAAAAAAGACTAAATTAAATTAGTAGAATATAATTGAAACTTTTTAGAAGCTTATTTTAGTAACAATCGTTAATTTTTTTTAATTAACATTTTAGAAAATTCCCTACATTTGCCCACTTTTTCCTTTTCCGCCGCAATGTATTCAAATGTACAAATAAATAAACTAAGAAAGTTTCCCGAAGGCTCAAATTTCACTACCGTTGGCAACGCCGTTGTTACATAGTGATAAGCAAAATATCACTAGCTGTGATTTTATCACTATAACTGAAAACTCACGATTACTTCTGTGATCGAACCGCTCAAGAGGCACTGATTGGAGATAATTGAAAGTTTGTTTGTTTGTTTGTTTGTTTGTTTGTTTGTTTGTTTGTTTGTGTGGTGGACGAAGCGGCGTCTGGGCGGGTTTTCTCCGGGTTCTCCGGTTTCCCCCGCCATTCATTCCAACTGCTCCATCATCACCTTTCCTTTCATCCATTTCACCCACATTTCGTTTCATCTACTTCCTTCCTCCCGTACCAGGCATCGGGCTGATCACCCATCCTGGATGCTCTGTCTGATACTTGAGTGTCTGCTCCTCGACGGGCCTCTGGCCCCAGGCACCCGCTTGTAAGTCCTGGGGGGTGTAAGTCCTACATAAGAGGAGGGTAAACAGACTATGAATGAATGAATGAATGTTTGTTTGTGTTTGCTAATTTGGCCCCATTGTGAGCAACGCTCAGGGACATTGAACACGTCATACAATTATGAAATATGCAGCGTAACTAATAGCATACCCAACACCAAGAACTTGTTTTAAACAAATCGCATACACAACACTAAGAACGTTTTTTAAACTAATAACATACCCAACACCAAGAACAACTTTTTCTTTTTCCATCATCTAAGAAATGAAAAATTGTAAATCATCATCATTTTGTCGTCCTCCGTGGTGTTGTGGTTACCATGCTAGCCTCTAGTTCCCGAGGTCGCGGGTTCAAACCCGGCATAGGGCTTCCTTCGGAAGGGAAGTAAAGCTGTTGGTCCCGTGTCGTAGATTTACGGCACGTAAAAGAACCTCAAGTCTGATAAATAGGCCTCTGAGCACAATTTCCGGTCCTTCAGACTCAATATAGAATGGGACGCTAAAGACCATGGCAGTTAAAGAGCGTCCATAAATAAAAATCAGTTTAATTTAATTTTATTATCATTTCAAGAGTAAACTTTCCGACATGCATTACAGTAGAACCAAAATAACAAATAAGTGTAAATCGCCATCGCATGCAATCTGCCTTATATATTGAATATTCCCTGTTGCATGACACATTAAAAAATTCCTCCATAACATATGGGGAGTGAGTATATAAGAAAGACTTTAAATTTTTCTTGAAAATTGTACGTTGAATAGCATTGTCCAATAGTCTTAGGTAACATCGAAGGCTGTTTACATTATTATTGCAGAATAGTAACGACCTTTTCGGAACAGTTTTAAGCTATTTGCTGTTTTATGCAAATCGCCTGCATCCTCGTATTGTGGTCATGCATAGCAAAGTGTGTTGTGAAGTTATCATTATCTGTAAGATAGCTCAAGAGAGAATTTGTGGATGGATCATACGCCAAATAGATTGCGTTTGGTGTGGTATTGTTGGGTTGCTGGGTTGTTAGTGGGCGTGTGTTGTTTTGGTTGTAGGTTTTTAGTCCCTCATGAGTTCGTTCCCCTTTTCAGTGATGACAGGATGTTGGACCGGGGAAGGATTCTTATCTCAGGGTTTTCAAGCAAAGAAGATGCAGGTAGCCAGTAGACGACCTTCGGTTGCTGGTCCTTTATTCTAGTAATAACAGGTATCACACTGTTTCCCTTTCACGCACTTTCCCTCTGTCCCACATTCAAGACACGAACTGATGGCTACAGTTGTGATAATTTCTTAAGCTGCTGTCACCTATACTAAGTCCCGCTAATGAGTTGTCGCTCCTCGCTATAAAACGCCGATTCCTGTGATTATCGCTTACTCACTTGCACTGCGCTATACTGAACTTTGATAATGTAGACCTAGTAATTTTGCCGACCACTACGTCGGAAGTGTAACACTTAGCGTCTTAACATACTGCCGGTCGGAGAGAGAGTACCCTCGTCTTCGCAGCTCCTACCTCGTTCTGTCTAGGATCTTTTTCTATTTCACGCCCATTTTCTAGGCGAATTGGTTTGATCCCCTAGCCACGTGATTTTCACGTCGGTTATTTGCTGCTTTCTTTTCCACGCGTAATTTTTATTGGCGGTTCTCCTACCAAGACTAGTGTGAATTGCTATTTTCAATTTGGAATATTTTATGGCTTGTCGCTCAGTTTTTCCGCTTAGTGAATTTTGAGACCGATTAAGCACGTACGTCTTGGTGCCTCTAAGTCGCATTGGAATGTTCTGTCTTTGTTTTGCGGGCCATATGTTCGGCAGAATTCTTAAAGGCAGAAGACCTTTCCGCTGTGGCCCGTTATAGCCTCCGGCTCTTTTAACAGATACTTGTTCCTGTCTAGCCTTCCACAAACTTTAGCTCTTTTAAAATTCTTTCCTTATGCTACGTTTATGACTAATTTCATGTGTATTTATTCTATTTATTTATGATATATGTACACATAAGCAATTATCAGGTACATGATTCTGCTTCATATGCGCTTCAAAGGGAATTGCGATTTTTTTCATTTTTGGGAAATTCGCATTTCGCTTTGAATGTCCCACTAACTCGTGCGTAGGAGTAACCTCAAACTGTTATTGACTCTAACGTCCGACTAACGCCTAACATCTTTTTTATATAGGTTCGTCTGTTCTTGTTTTCTTGTTTGGGAGTACGATTAATAGTGAGGACATGCGTCAATATTCTGGCTTGTCTTTTCGGACGAGAGGAGTTCAAAATACATAAATTATATACACTTAACATTAGTTGTCATGCTTATCATGTGGTAAACACTGTTATATCACACTGCTTTTGTGCGAGGTTTAAATACATACAGACATACATATATAATTTCCCTAAAAATGTTACAGAGAATATCTAATGGTATAAGTGTACTGATTGACATAATAATGGTTATACAATCATAAAACTGGAAAGAAAACGCTGAAATACATAAATTATAGAAATTCTGACGTATTAGTACATGTAAAGTTACCGCAGTGTGGTATTTGTAATTGAACGTTTTCTTTGTTACCGTACCAGTTCTGTGTCTTGGTAGGAATTACTTCCTCACGTTTGTACGTTTTTACGTTAACTATAGTGTTGCCATTTCTTTCCTCTCCACACGCACATGTATCGTTTTCTTTCACTGCACTATCACACGTTAGTACACTTCACACGGTACACACATGTCTCTTGTTATACACATTTTGTGATGTTTGAAAGAAGACATATTATTAACATTTTCTGTTTTTAATTTTTCTTATCGCTGACATTTCTAGCTAAAACCTAGATGGCCGGGAGTACACTCCTTATAATTAATGTCTAAGGTGCTGAGTATGTTACACTTCTTATTACCTAATTCGTTCACAATTACTTAATAATGTCCTGTATCATTTTCTTACAGCGTATATTTAAAGTAGGGTATAACTATTTACATTTATGCACAGTATTTAGATTGCAAGAGCAGAGTTTAAGAGTACTATGCTTTCATTTACACATGAAATATGAAATCTTTTTCATATGCAAAACATTTTTCTCGATAAAGTCATGGTAACTGCTTAAAATATATATACATAGTTTCTGTACAATTATTTACAACTTGGTGGGATAGCCTTAATTGCTGCCATATTATTCTCCTTCCCATTCGCACCAGGTGTCTTTCTAGAGTGAATATTGGCCGAAATTGTTTATTCAAAAATTGTTTCTTTCTTTTGTGCTTGTAATGCTTGCCCAGTTTCACGCGGTGGAGTCAATATCAATGTTTTCTACTTAGGAATTTTCTATTTCCAGCTGCTTAAATGGTCATAAGAGGGCCAAATTATACCTGCCTAAAACTAGTTTGTTTTGTCAGCAAGCTCGAAGACATGGTCACTCAACTTTCTGACAATAAACAGCTAGTCCCTTCCATAAGATATGTAGTCTGTGCGACGTCTTGTTTAGTAGGGATAACTTATTATGTGCTTTCACTAAAACTAGATCTCCTAGTTTTGGGTGCCATGGCTTCTTATGTCTTTTCTTTTTGCTGTTACGTTTCTCTGCTCGTTGCACTAGACGTTGATATGCTCTTTGTAATTTTTGTATCTCCGTCTCTTCCTCATTGCAGACTGAGCTTGGCATCCCTGCCATGATCTCTGCAGGCTACTGGCCTGTATGCAGCGTTATTGGAGCAAATTCTGTATATGGGTTAATAGAATTGTTAAAAATCTTCTCTATTAATGTATTCAGGAGGTATGTCCGCGATTGCAAAGAATGCGTAAAGGAATTGACAGGTCACCCATTGTTCTCTCGCAGGGGTTTGCTTGAGGGTGATAAGAGGTGGAGTGGTATATTTTTATTCCCGCTGCTTTTATTGTTTCCAGACATATATTTAATTTAAAATGTTGCCACACTGTAAAAGAAGTGTTTAAAAATTCAAAAACTCTAACAGGAGTGTCTCTATATGTCTACAAAATTATTTTGTTAGTTAGAATGAATCAAAATATCAAGAATCTCAACAAAGAATATTATACATATAAGACAAGGAGAATAAGTAACTACCATAGGGTGTGTACAACTAAAGCTGCAACAAACAAAGATCCATACATCAGAGGAGCCATACTCTTTAATAAATTACCACAATATATAAAAGCTGCACAGGGCAACTCTTTTAAAACATTGTTAAAAATTATGTACTAAACAAAAGCCTATACAGAATAGGTGAATTGTAATCTTCTAAAATCTGTTTTGTATGTTAGAGTATAAGTATAGATCGAATTTTAAGTAATATTTTGTAATATTTTGTGCTTGAACTAATCTGTTTTGGTGGTATTGTATAAATGATAGGCCTAAATTGTAAATAGTATCCGATAATATATGTGACTCAACTGAAAATTACTATTAGTGTTATATAAGTGACAAATTAAATTCTAAATAGGGATTGTATAAGTGATATGCCAAATTGTGAATCGATAATACACTAATCCTTCTATAAAAACATATGTTTGTGAGAATATAAGTATACGTTGAATTGTAAATAGTATCTTGTAATCTATTTTTGTGGCGTTGTATAAATGACAGGCAAAAATCCTAAATAATATTTGATAATATATGTGATTCGATTGAAAATTACTATTTGTATTATATAGTGACCAGTCAAATAATAAATAGTGATTGTATAAGTGATATGTCAAATTGTATATTAGATAATATGCTAATACTATGACGAAGCCAGAAACATGTAATAACAATGTCTATGGGTAAATAAATACTTTACTTTACGTATCTGCTTCTGTGAACCGATGAGTTATCGGCCAAAATGGCGGCCATTTTTCCGAACTTGGGAATGAAATCGTCCGTCATTTTTTCGCACATGCTGCACCCGTTAGTCTTTTCATAGGGTACAGTTTCACTAGTTTCGTGAATACATCGACGAGGACGAAAATAAATTGAAGATGTAATGCCGAAACGTTTGTAGAGCAAAGAAAATCGCTGTTATCCCTTGCTCTGTCACACATGCTATTTTTTCTGTGGTTGTTAGGCTCCTTGAAATCATGCTTATACCATATTGAATTCCCTGATTATATAGTTGGCACAAGATGGCGCCGAAACCAGAAATTGCCGCGTCGGTGTAAATGTAAAATGACTTATCCATTTGTGGTTGTTCAAGTAAAATAGCCTTTCCAAATAGTTTCGAAAGCCTTTTGTTAGACCTCTGTCCACCTCCAACGGGCTATTTTTCTTAAGTGGTTCTCTAAGAGGTGCTACTTCTCTAGCGTAATTTGTGAGAAAACGAGCTTCGTACTAAAATATGCCTAATATTCTTCGAAACTGTCTTACATTCTTAGGGGGTGGTAATGTTTTGGTGATTTTGATTCTTTCTTGGTCTGGCGACATTCCTGCACTGAAAATGACGTAGCCTACGAACTTTATTTCTTGCTGAAAGAAATTCGTTTACTCCAAGTGTAACGTCAGGCCATTTTCGCGTAATTTAGTTATTACATCATCTATATGCTTTATGTGCTCCTCCAGCTATTGTCGTGTATTAGAAAGTCATTTACATATTTTGTGAAGACATTTAATGGATGTATCTCCAAAGATAATGTACATTGCGCGGAGAAATCCACTTGCGCTTACAGATAAACCGAACGGTAATCTGGTGTGTTGAAACACGTAACCCCGGTATAAAAATGAAGAATATTTCCTCAAATGTTTTGGTAGGGAGATTTGAAGGTAGGAGTTGGTGAGGTCGATTGACGAGAACCACTTTTTCTGCCTATACTAGAAAGTACTTGGTATATGCTCATTGTCCGGAAATTATCTGTCATGATATATTGGTTGAGGTGTCCGGCGTCAATCGTAATGCGTACTTTGCCATTGATTTTTCGGACAATACAAAGGGGATTGATGTACGGGGATGTTGAAATTTCTATTATGTTTTGTTGCAGCACGTCCTTGATTGTTTGATCGACTGCAGGTCAGAGGTCCAGAGGTAAGTTTCGGCATTTGTAGCGCCATGGGGGTGCCTCTTGTACCTGGAATTCGTATTCCAAAGACGAACACAAACCCGTTTTTGCCGTGAAAGCAGACCGGTTTTTCCAAAGTACCTTGAAAATCTTTTGTTGCTGGTTTTCATTCTGGTGAGGGATAGAAAACTTTGTTTTCAATGGTCGTCCTAATGTCTTTACATCCGACCGCTACCTGCTCCAGTGGCACAAATGAATCTGTGTTTACGTCTAAGTCAAGGCTACAGTAAAATGCAGTAATTATTTTATTTCGACCAGCGAGGTTTGTACTGACATTATCTATAAAATCGTCTTTTTCTTCCACATACTTATCGCTACATACAACAGTGTTAAAACACTATGTTCCTCGCAAGCATCATTAATATTAATTACTTTGTTTCATCCGGCGAGGTTTGCACTCTCATTATCTATAAAATCATGTTTTTCTTCTGCGTACATAGCACTGCCTACAACAGGGTTAAAACATCGTATTCCTCGCAATCATCGCTAACATTAGTTACTTATAGCTTTGCTAAGTATATTTCTTCATCGACCTGAATTAGCTGAACAAAGAAAATTTCTTGTGCTACTTGAGTTCCCGCGGCGGTCAATTGTATGGTGTTCAGTGTCGTCTGAATAAAGGGGGCGATTACCTCTCCTCCCTCTCTCTTTACCTCCAGCTGTTTTCTCTCGTAATGTTCACAAGCTTGAAATGCCTGAAATAGGTCACTACCAAATAAGATTTGTACAAGATAGGGTATAATTAAAAATATGAATTCCATGTGCACAACTTTAATGTAAATTCAATCATTACTTGCATTTGTATGCGTTGTCTCTCTCCCCCAATGGCTAATATAGCGTATACGCTTTTAGTTGGGAGCGTCTGTATTTTAAGCCTTTGGCAACGAGATAAACGTAAAATTGCAGACTACAGACTGAAGCCGGACCCTGGTGTCCAGCGTGCCGAGAAAAAGTTCGTCCTGAATACTTATTTCTACTAGTAGCGTTTCTACAATTTCATGGTACTTTTCTTCCGTCTTTAACCCTACCGCCGTATTGTTGCAGTTATGTGTATTGTCAATGTTTTGGACATTTATCATTGAAAGTTTGTTTGTGTTCCCTTTGTCTGGAACATACCTTGGGGTCGGAATCGGGAACATGGGTCAACACAATTTCAGTTTCCCAAAATTTGTTTACCTGCTTGTGGTGTAGGTCCGGTTGCGCCATTGTCTGGGTTATCCTTATTCGGGGGCGAGAATGCCGGTGCGCCAAACCATTTGTGCCTACTTATGGCTCTTTGGCTATACTCTTGGTATGCCGATTGTGTTCTTTCGGTATGGGTGTGATTATGGTTGTTTTGCCACTCTTTGGTCTCTGCGTTGTCTTTATGTCCCCTGTGTATTGCCGGTGATGGTTGCCCTGATTGGCGCTATTCTGTCACTGGTGGCCGGCGGGATTTTCTCGGGGCGGGCTTTGGACATACTGCCTTTGCTGGTCATTGTAACTGCTTTCAATGTTGTAACGCCGGTTTCTGTTATGGTGCCGCCGCTGCTGTCCCAGTATTTGTATGTAGTTTATGCGATGTGACCGGTAGCCCTGATACCGGTGCTGGTGATTTTCTCGGGGCGAGCGCTGTTCCTGAAAATGTTGATCGTCTTGCCGGGAGTCGAACTGTGGTACCTGGTCAGTGTATCGCTCCCGAGCGTGATCTTGATTTTGTCGCCGTGTATTGTGAAAAGCGTTTGCCCTCGTCCCACTAAAATTCGGGGTATTTTATCCATTATCAACCTACGGACCCGGGTTCGATTCTGACATGTGTGGCTGTAATACCGTTATGAGTTCTAAGATTTCGGCAATACTCTGTGGGTGAACCCCAATTAAATGGTTGCGGATGTGCTGCCGGAAGTGCCTTATTACAAGGGAAATAAATTCATGTTCCTCCATGGGTGGATCGAGCAGTTGATTTTGCTGTGCCAAGTCGAAGAAGTAATCCACCATGGATTTTCCCCTTGCTTCCATATACTTTCCATTATTGATTTTACTTCTTACCGCGTATTGTGTTGGCCCGTTCCAATATTTGGTTAAGAAAATATGTTGTTTGAATTCCGGGTAGTTAACATGATCACCAAATGCTAATCGAAACCAAGTCAGAGACCTCCCCTCTCTGCACTTCTTAACAATTAACATTTTGAAAGAATCAGGAATACTTTTTAAATGAAAGTACAATTCTAGATCCATTATGCACCGCTTGGTATTGTATCTCCCGTCGTTAATATGGGCACAGATATTTCATTAATTAGCTGGTAATGGTTCGGAAAAGCGTTTGGCATGCAGTGGGTGTGTGTACTCTCCGGGCCTATACTACTATTTCCTGCGGGAGGCGATACTGAAGGCGCGGCTGGTTGCACGTTCTGCATTTCTTCCTGCACCGGCTCGTGGCAATTGACAGAGTAATTTGACGGAGTTAGATTCTAATTGGAAACGTAAATGCATTTGATGGCCTCTTTGAGCACTGCCATTTCCCGCGAGTGATGTTCAATCGTGGTTGTAGTGGAGCTACTACTGCCTGTGTAACGGTTTCTTGTATCCTAGCAATTTCATTCCCCTGCTCCCTTTGGTGAGTTTATATATTCCCCCTGATTGCTAACAACTCGGACTGAGTGTGATTTTCGGCACTTTGTTGCCGTTTTTTTAAATTGACACAGGTTGAGCGCAGCTCCTCGCTCAATTGCACATGTAAGTCAGCGTTGTTGACTGATACACTATTTACATGTTCTTTAAGTTTTTCTATTACCTGTTGGGCGTCATGCACATCTGTGCAGAGGTTGAGAAACTCCGCCTGTATTGTCGTCTAACCTAGACTAATCATTTCCAGGACTTGGTTTTGTTTTCCTATCTGTTCTTCTAATTTGTCCCGGTTTTGCTCAAACTGCTGCGTGAACCTATTATGTACTCTTTCCACTATTCGTGCTTCTAGGGTCTGTGCTTGTTCGTTTGTTCTAGTTTCCAAGTGCTCACTCTAGGCTGCTATCCGGGATTCTAAGTTACTCTCTTGGGCTGCTATCCGGGATTCTATTTTACTCTCTTGAGCTGCTATCCGGGATTCTAAGTTACTCTGAAAGTTTTCTAGCATCTGTTGAATCATACTAGTAATGCTCAGAGTAGCTGCGGGAGAAATTTCCTTTTCGGGAACGTCTGTTGGTGGTACTATTGCCTGTTGTTCTGCTATGGTTATGTCTATCACTTTCCCACTCCTAAGTAGCACGAGCACACTGCCTAGCCTGTTTAACTGCTGGTAATCCTAGGTCAGGGATGTTGTGTTGCACTGCAGGAAATGTTATGCATTGTGTACTTACTCGTGCTGGTGAAGGTGTGATGAGCTGGTTACCTCTGTAGTTCCTCGTTGTGGAAGTCCAGTGTGGCGTCCACCTTGAATTAGTCTGCAGAGCTCGTCGCCGGTGAACTGTAGGGGACACCGATGTGGCGGTGCTCCTGGATGTTGCGTTGCTGTGGCCTTGGAGGTTGACATATGTGCAGCTTAAAATGCTTTGTGTGGGATTAGAACGTTGGGCGCCATTTGGTGTGGTATTCTTGGATTGCTGGGTTGTTAGTGGGTGGAGGGCGTATGTTGTTTTGGTTGTAGGTTCTTAGATCCTCATGAGTTCGTTCCCGTTTTCAGTGATGATAGGATGTTGGAACGGGGAAGGATTCTTTTCTCAGGGTTTTCAAGCAAAGAAGATGCAGGTAGCCAGTAGACGACCTTCGGTTGCTGGTCCTTTATTCTAGTAATAACAGGTATCACACTGTTTCCCTTTCACACACTTTCCCTCTGTCCCACATGCAGGACACGAAGCGATGGCTAAAGTTGTGATAATTTCTTAAGCCACTGTCAATTATACTATGTCCCGCTAATGAGTGTCGCTCCTCGCTATAAAACGCCGATTCCTGTGATTATCGCTTACTCATTTGCGCTGCGCTATACTGAACTTTGATAATGTAAACTTAGTAATTTTGCCGACCACTACGTCGGAAATGTAGCCCTTAGCGTGATTTTTCACGTCGGTTATTTGCTGCTTTTTTTCCACGCTTAATTGTTATTTGCTGTTCTCCTACCAAGATTAATGCGAATTGCTATTTTCAATTTGGAGTATTTTATGGCTTGTCGCCCCAGTTCTAGCGTTGGTTTTTCTGCTCTAGTAAATTTGGAGATCGATTAGGCACGTACGTCTTGGTGCAACTAAGTCGTATTGGAATATTTTGTCTTTGTTTTGCGGGCCACATGTTCGGCAGAATTCTTAAAGGCAGAAGATTTTTCCGCCTGTGTCCCGTTATAGCCGCCGGCTCTTTAACAGATATTTGTTCCTTTCTACCCTTCCACAAATTTTAACTCTTTTGAAATTTTTTCTTTATGCTACGTGTTTGACTAATTGTATGTGTTTTTTATTCTATTTGTTTATGATATATGTACATATAAGTAATTATCAGGCGCATGTTTCTCCTTCACATTCCTAAAGATACATTCTGAGAAATTAAGGTTAAGGTTAAATTTAAAAATCTATGATTTACTGTTGTTTCTAATACTTTATATCAACAAATTACAAAGTTAAGCTTTTATCTTTATACTTTCGGGAACCATGCAGCACCTTCCCTTCGGAAATATGTTATTTTTTAAAAATGTTTTGGATGTTCCATTTTGGCATACGAAACATTTGGTTTATTTTAGAATACATGTTTATTCTTGATTCATAAATAGACATTACAAACATAAATGACCTAATATAGATTAACAAAATACGTCAGCTGATATGTTTGATGTATAAAATGCATGTACCAGTACATACAAACATGAATGAACTAACACAAGTTAATAAAATACATCAGCTGATATGCTTGGTAATACAAAATGCATTTACCTGTATCTTTCAGACAAAAAAAACAGACGAAAATCTATGAAAATCATACTTCATCCACATTCAACCCAGATTTTCTCACAAGCGTTGTCACTACAATCACGTACAAAACCGATGTCCTGTACACGTTCACCACTAACACGTCTTGGAGATTTTCATAAAATGAATGGTATACTGAAGGGACGTACTTGAGTAGACTTTTCACACTAAACTTGTCTTCACTTCGAAGTGTACCCTTGGGGCAGATTTCTGAAAGATCAAGTTAATCATGTCTGCCGTTAAGTGTTTTATTGAAGCTTGCTGTGAAAAATATTCATAGTCCTCATTGTGAGCATATTTGTATTCCAGTATGCAAGGCTTTTCAAATTTCATTCGGATAGATGATCCCACATTAGTGTTAGGTCTAGGTAATAATGGGGTGATTTTTAGTTGGAAGAGTTTCACGGCTGTTTCTAGAGATACTTGTACGTTATTTTTGTCATTCATGGCCAATAGCGTTTGTATGTGTCTTTGTTTTATATGAACTGTGAAGATTACTCCTAGTGATTGCATTGTTATGCCTAAAATATTTATATGTGACTGTATCTTTAGGCGTTCTTCTGCGCAAAAAATATATGTGTAGTAGTTCTTCAGCCTTCCTCCATTTCTGAATGTCATAGGTTTGGTTTTGGTCTTATTAATGTACAAATTATTTTGGTTTGTTGATATTGAGAAATTGTCAAGTGCTTCTTGTAGGTGTTCTCGATGTTTGGATGCGACTGCCATATCATCTGCATATATATTTAGACATTTACATTTTCTTTCTTCTCTCGACCTCTTTTACTATGTCCCATGTTGTAATGTTGAATAGGAGGTGGCTTAGACAGTAACACTGAAGTATTCCATTCCACTGGGCTATCTCTTCTGATGTTGCAATGTTATCGTTAATGATGATATAGTTGTCCGCTAGGATGTCCTGAATTATTAAGGCGATTGGGCGATCTTTTCCAATAAGTCCCTTTAGTTTTCTTACGATAATGCTCCTGTCCGGTATGTCAAAAGCCATACTTTAATCTACAAATATCAAAAAGTTTCCTTCCTTTTCTCTGTTTGCTTCCATAATATTATCCATTGGACTTTGTACTTCATTCAGTGTGTTTCTGCTCTTGAAAACAGAATTGTTCCTTGGTTAGTGTATGGTCTATTATCCCTGATGGTTTCATTATTAGGATGGATGTGAATATTTTGAGGGGGTGTTTTCTAAGGCTAAGCCTGTGTGTGAGTCCGTCTTGCTAGCTTCTCCTTTGCCTTTGTAAAGAACCTTCAAAGTGGATCTCTTCCAGTTCTCTGATATTCTTTGTAGTTTTATGCAACGATGCAGGTCCATGTCTGCAACATCCATGGTTGGGTTGTTTTCAGGTCGTACTTGTCGGACATAAAAGACTTGGTCCGGGCCTGCTGCTTTGTTATTTGTTGCCTTTGCTATAGTATCTGCTACCTCTGGGGTGGTGAGTTTTACTACCATTACGATTGTTGTAAGGTTCGTCTCCTCTGATCCGCTATCTTTGTATTGTAGCACCTTGGTAAAGTATTTGCCCAGGTTTTTATTTCAATTTCTTTGTTTCAATTTTTGCTGTCGGCATGTATGAAATTCATTTTCCTGTACTTCTTCTGCTGCCTTTTGCGCTTCTGCTTCTATGTATATTTTCTTCTGAATTTAATTACTGAAATTAATAAACAGCTCTTTTCAGTGTTGGAACTTGGTGATTTTGTCGCTATTTCTAACCAGAATTGTTTCGTGTAAAAATTGCTATGTGAGACATCACGATTTCTAATTCCTGTAAACTTCTCAGTGTAATTTCCAACGACTTTCAGTCCTGCATTAGCCACAGATTCACTCTTTTAGCTCCTACAGATTAATATGACGACATTAAGAACTAAACGCGGCGAAATTGCAAATTCTTAATCGTTAAGTTCTCTATTGCATTTGTGACCACAGATTACTGATATCTCAAAACGACAATCATAACTGTTGATTTTATCCTTTTACTTAGTATATCTACACTAACTGAAGGAGTGATTAAAATTCCTACCTACTTCACTTATGATTTGGTAAGGCATTTTGTATCCCTTGATGTCTCTCCTGCTTCTGATATGGGTTAATGCAACAAAAGTGATTGCTGCCGGGGAATTTCGAATTAAACATGAAGCTTTATTTCAACTGTACACTAGGACATGCATTCATATGATAAAGCACTTAAGTTTCATTCAGTACTATAAATGAAATTGAGTAATACTGGGGCGGTGTAGTGTAACATTGTTGTCGCTAAACATTCTAATTATAAATTATGAAAGTAAAATTACGGACAGTCCTTAGGAGTGATAGGGTAAAAAGCCCTATTACAACCCAACTTGAAGCATTGGCAAATCAAAAGCATACAGTCGCACTGTCGAACTGAAAGAATTATGTTCAAAATTCCCTTCCCTTTCAGAATTATGTTAATATTTTAAAAATGATTTGGATATGTTCCATTTTGGCATACGAAACATTTGGTTTATTTTAGAATACATGTTTATTCTTGATTCATAAGTAGAGATTACAAACATAAAAGTTTGATTGCAGTATGAGCGAAAATTACAATTGAGGTCTTTTTGCCCAAATTGAATCACATTGCGCACTTTTCCTTTACTATTATTAATGAATTACTATTAATCATTGGAATGATCATTGGGTGCAATCCACAAATGATCATTGTCCTTTTGACGTATTATAAATATATGATTACACATAAACCCATTAAACAATTTAACTATAACGTGTTAAATTTTGCTCCGTTTAGCTCAATATGTGCAACCCATGTTTTAGCGTGTTAGGAGCTAAAAGAGTACCTTTCGCAAACTCAGGACTAAAATAGCCGCTCTATTGGCTGCGCTACATGAAACTGATATGGAAATACAAACATAAATGCGTAGTACCTTCACAAAAGATTGTTTATTTTCATACAAAAAAGTACTTTGGTGTTTAGAAAAGCTGAATGCTTAAGTATTTATTAATACAAAGAATTTCATTTTAATACAATCATATTTTGTTAACAGACAGGCGTCGTAACCTGTATGGTTACATTTTATTGGCTGTTCTGATAGCTACCAGCGCAAGAAACATTATCATAAAAGAGTCATATGACCAGTATAATAAATGTATAACCTCCTTAGAATGACAGTTATTTAAATACACGTTTATAAGTTCGAAGTACTTCAGAATTTAATATGAACGTAAGTTAACCTCGTGCCCAATTAGAAATTTGATTTTGCTTATTCTTGTTGGTCACCCTGGAGTGCGCATTAGGAAGAAAATGTGGCATGTTCTGGTATAAGGTTACACGGACGTATTGATTTTTATTTATTTACCGTTGGCGAACAGTATTTATTTCAAAATGAAAATATTTACAAACGAAAATAATCCTGCAGCTCTAAAATTGTTAATAGCTGCAAAGTATTCAAAAATAGACATTATTCCGGAAATAGTGAATGTTGACGGTAAGATTTAGGTTAAGATTTGCATATGTTAGGGAGATTGCATGAAATATATGTTCAAGATGATAATTTTTTTAGTATTATCTCCTTCTAAATTGTGAAATAGGATATCGTTGAAACTTTAATTTCAAGGATATCGGATACATTGCCAAGGAAAATTATCAAAGAAATTTACATTGCATCATCTTTCCTATGCTAACTTAGCTTTCGTGTTCCAACTTTGAATCCAAAATATTTTTCAGGTTGAGGAAAGCGTACTCCACTGCGTATCTTTTGGCATTTGAAAGGGAAAATTAATATTTCTTGAGCAATATGGAATGCTCAAGCCATGGCCATATCATATTGCCTTTTCAGGGAAATTGCGTGTTATTGGTTCACGTTAATATTTACTGTAGTGCTTGACTATAGGCTGAAAAATCAGTTTGGAAATGGTTTTCAAAGTGTTGATATTTATTACTCCAGGATGTTAAATGTATGTAGTGTATCATAGACTTGTTGTTTTCCTTATTGCTTTTCAGTGATTAACATTAAACAATTTCTTACAGATCCTCGCTTTCAATGTCCTCGTCATCTACCAGTTCTCCAACTTGATTCTGGTGACCATTTGTTCCTATCAAATGCAGCCTCTCGGTATTTATTCCCCCCACCAGAAAATGCCAGTTTAATAGTAGACCAGTGGTTAGAATGGGAAACCTCACAGTTTCAGGTATCTAACAAAATATTTTCACAACATTTTTCGTTCATTTCAGTTTTATCCTTATGCTAATTATTAAGAGTTAAACCAATTGTGTCAACAAGGCAGTATCTGAATTTTTACTTTTACTACGTATAGTAAGTAGGGGAAGTATTGTATTCCACCCAAAAATTCGATACCGAGATTTCACCGGAAATACATGTTTTGAGACCCCTGAATCCCAAAAAAGCATTTTTGAAAACATGTCCGTGTGTGTGTCTGTCTGTCTGGCTGTCTGTGAACAGTATAACTCAAATGAACAGTCGGATAAACACCAATCTTGGTATTTAGGTTCAGTATCTTCCAGAGATACGACACGAAGGTTTTCAAGAAATCCCCCAACCCCAGATTACCCTTTACATGGAACATTTTTCGAAAATTATAATTTTCTCAAAAATGGCTCTAACGTTTTGATTAAAATATCATGTTTGAAATATTTTTATGACAAATGAAATGTATATCTCGAATTTTGTGAGATTGTCTCCAAAAGTATTCTTTATTGTGAACGACTTTTGCATAACTGCTAAACCATAAGAGATAGACAAAATTTTACTACACAAAAAATGTAGATCGTGTTAAAATACACAATTTATGTCATATACATTTTTTTTGTTGAGTGAACCATTTTCGAGATATTGCTTGTTATTCCCTTAAATTTTTCAATACTTATTTTCTCAAATGGGAATTCATTATTAATTTTTTTGTCTTGGATATGCAAAGAGTATTAATCTGTGGAAAAGAGAATGGTGCTGCACCTAGCAACCAGCTATTAAGATATATGTCGATGCTTAAAGGCTACTGCATTTTTATATTGCCCTTGCAAACACAAAACAAGGGAAACATAGCACGCCTTAAGCTATAGTCAAATATTTTTAGAACTGGTCGCTATGTGTAAATTGTAATTCTCTTTTCATGTCAAAAGATCGTTTCTGCAAATGTTTATCTCGATTAATATGAAATAGATGGAGAATAAGAGTTTGTAAAAATAGTTTGTACAAGAATAGAGAAAATCATGTGAGTGTAACACATCAGATTTTTTGTTTTATCCAGGACATGTATTGTGAGCTTGTGCTCGCAATATCAGCTGTTTGTTGAGTGCCAGAGCAATTTCTGAATTAACTCATTTGTAACCTGGGACAAATCCAATAAATGTTCTTAATTAATTGATAAATTTATAATATTGGACGAGGGGTCAAAAACTGAAAATAAATTAGTTATTTTTATGCTGAAGTTTTTGTTAGTATTTTAATTGGGATTATGTTTGAGGTTTTATAATAAGGTATATAGAAGTTTATTACATTTATTAGAATTAATAATGATGACCTGTTGATGAACCTAAAGATGGGGTGGTCTGCTAATGATATGTAGAAGGTCGCCTAATGAATTTCAAAGTACCAAACAGTTTTTGCAAAATAAATAGATTATTGCTTGCTAATTGGATGATAAAGATCTCTCAGACTGACAAATGCTGTGTGTTCTTCCTTGGTGTGCAGTTGAAAAGTAGCAAGTAAACAACTCTTGCACAACTTTTGTGAAATTTTGGAATTATAACTACTATTTATTTTGATAACATGCACCATCAATATTGTATCATAACTTAGAATAAACTTTTGCACAATTGATATGTTGCTTGAAACTCCTGTTTTTATTGGTGGAAATTCGGATAATCTGTTTAAATTTGGTTTGCCGTTTCAAAGCTATCATCTGTCTTTAATATATTCTTATAAACATATTGCACGATTCTCATAATTAATAGAAGTACAATTGTGAACTGCATGTTCATTCAGAATGATACAATGCTGGGCCAAACAGGGGTATACTCCTGAAAAATTTAATTACAGCTGAAATGTGTTGTCATTTAGGCACATTGCTAGAATTTGTTTTTATGTGCATTTTGCAAATAACATGAAAGCTTTTGGCTCTTGAGAGATATTTTCTGGTGCATTTAGAAGATACTTGCCTGCTTTGCAACATTGTTACGGTACGCCTACCAAGCTTTACAAATGTGCACTTTTCCACCACTCTGACATTGTTGTGATTGCAAACAAATCATGTCACATAAAGTGAATATCCATTCATTATTCTCTATAGTATCCAGATTTTGTGATCTGAAAGATACCTTTGATCCCTGTGTTTGTTGAAGATGAATGCAGTTATTGCTATGTAGCAAGTTTTAGAAACTCCCCTGAGTATTGTGCGAGCTGTAAAACAATTTTGCAAATATAACATCTACGAAAGATTCCTGGGTCAGTTCGCTCGAGTTATACATCACAAAGGGATTGTCATTTTTTAACTTTGGCAATTTTAAGAAATTTTCACATGACAGCAGTTGAGGTGAAAAATTGTCTGAAAATGCTCACAATATTAATACCAGCAAATGGACATGCAAAAGAAGATTCAGAGAAATAAGTCTGAATTCAATGAGACCTGCCACAGGACCATTATTAATTCTTCAACACCGAAGAGATTGTCTTCATTTTGCTCGAGAGCACATGGACAGGATAATTGTGCAATGAAGTAAAGCGGTTTATACAGGTGAGTCCAAATTCAAGCTTAGGGCTCCAAATGGAAGAGGTTAGCACATTTTTCCCCAAGGGTTCCTTATGGAAGAGGCTTGGTTATGGTGTGGGGTGGTTTAAGCACTAAGTGTTACACGGTTTTTTTTGCTTAGCAGTGTATCTACACACCAATGTATTTTCAAGATAAAGCAGAAATAGAATCAGAAGCAGCATCTACATTTGAAATTGAAGAGTCTTTGTGTTGACATGTTAACATCACTAACTGATGGTAGTGCCTAAGACCACCAACTCTTCAACTTTAGTTGACCAACTCATTACCGTTACTAGCTTCTTTTCCATCTAAATTAACATATGCTACAGTGGTTTACCTATAGAGTTTTTCAAAGTTTGCTGTGATAATCTGGGCAGATTACTCTGCCTTGGTTGAATTAGGATGGGTTTATGGAGGGTGAAATTTAGGGGATTGATGAAGGGTGGTATAATAAGGATTTAATTTTATAAATTTTCTGTAAACTAATCTTGGGAGTTCCCAATAATACTGTGAATGCAGGAACTGATAGAATTAGGAAAGGTAAGTGTGAGAGGATTAATGATGGAGAAAATACTGAAATACTTATTTCAGGTTGGAGGGCTACCTGATACTGATAGTATGAAAACATTCTTGAGATGTAGCGAAGAAAATTTGGGTTTTATGACTAATGCCTGGTTAAAGGAAATTAGAAAACAGTTATTTAAAAATGGATTGCTAGATTTGGGGTTAAAATTGGCTATTTTAAAAGAGTGTTTTCGAAGGAAATGATCAAGATTGGGAAACATGGAGAGACAAATTTTATTTGTCAAGGTTAGGGAGATAAGTTCATTAACGTATTACAAGGAATTAACAGACAGCCAGATGAGGGTAAGTACATTTTAATTTGTAAGAAAAATGAAAGAGCAGGGATAGCCTGGTTTCAATTAGTTTTTTGGAAATTAAGGGGAATGAGGAGGGATATACACTTTCTTGGAAAGAAGGAAGATGAAACACATATTGCTTTCCAGGTAAAGCAACAAATGATTGGAGGAAAAGCTTAATAAACAAGAAATGGTTATTGAGGAATAAAGAAGTTGTTTTAAACATAAACAATTACCTAAATTGGGCAGTTTTTGTGGAAACATTTAATTGATTTTTATTTATGGCCTTTTTATTTTTAACTACCATGGTTCTTAGCGTCCTATTCTATATTGGGTGCGAAAGACCGGAAATTTTGTTCAGAGGCCTCTTAATCAGGCTTGGGGTTCTTTCACATGGCTTAAATGTATGACATAGGACCACCGGCTTTATTTCCCTTCTGAAGTAAGCCATGCTAGGGATTTTTACGTCTGAAAAGATTCATCGCCCTCCACCGGGTTTGAACCTGCAACCTCCAGAACTAGAGGCTAGTATGGTTTCTCTAGACCACAGAGGATGACAGTTTTTGTGAAAGGATAGGGTAAAACGGAGGTGTCAGTTAGAAGAAATGTAAAATAAATTTGAAATTAGTTTAATGTAATTTAGATAGGCTGAAGATGAATGTAGGTTATATATGTAATCTATTTACCTTTTGTATATTGCATTAGTTATGTCTGGCCAATAACTGGGGTTAAGGTCAGACCATAACCATCTACATGCTTTAGTACTTCAATAAATACAGGGTGGAAGGTGACCTATGATCATCCTTGAAAAGGATGACTCTTTGTAATGGATAGAACAAAAAATCGTAGTGCAGTTTTGCTTTTTTTAAAGGAATTTTTGAAAAAAAAGTGAAAATTGTTTAATATTAATTCTATTTTAAACTAAGATTTTACAAAACTTAAATACTTTTTCAAATATTTCTTAGGGAAGATTGAAAGGTAAATATTTTCTGCACATTTAAATGCATTTTAAATTAAAACAATTTGCACCTTTACTACATTATAAGCTTTCAAAATTTATCTCAGTTGAAACTACATCATTAGTCACGAGACTACACAACATGACAACACTGTAAGATCCAAAGAAATACACTTCAGCTGTTGATTACTGCGCTCATGGCTTGTTTTCGAAACAGCAGATTATCAGTTACAAAATGGCTCACTTTACTAATGCCAAGTATCTTGAAATGCTAGTCATTTATGGTGAAATATATCGTAATGCTGCAGCTCAAGAATTTATCAAAAAAGATATCCAAATAGACAAGCGCTACATCATAGGACATTTTTGTTTTCATCTGTCAAAGTGTTATAGATACAGGAAGCGCATCTCCTCATATTGAAGGAGTTGGTCAAAGAGATGTTGTACAAGAAGAAGAACTCCTTCATTTGGTGAAGGAATATCCTGGAAGCAGCAGCCGTGGTATAGCTCGCACTATTGGCATACCCCATTGGACTGTTTTGAGAACATTAAAATAAAAAATTGCTATGCCCTTATCATACTCTGCACATCCAGTATCTCTCTGAAGCAGATTATGTGTCAAGGGTAGCATTTTCCAAACTGTTTTTTCAACAAGGAGGGGACTTTCTGCTTAGAATTCTTGCAATGGATGAAGCAAGGTTTACCAGAAATGGAGTAACTAATTACCATAATGCACATATCTGGGCTTACGAAAATCCACACACAATAAGGCAAGACAGCCTTTCAGCATAGATTTTCTGTAAATATTTGGGTAGGAATCATAGGAAACACATTAACTCAGTCCGTGGATTCTTACGTGGGTTTTGACAGGAGCCATCTATCTCCAGTTTCAAGAAATGTTACCAGTTCTGCTTGAGGATGTTCCCTTGGCAGTAAAAAATTATATGTGGCTATTACATAGCAGTCCACCTCTGCACATAAGTAGATCCGTGTGTGGCCATCTATGCAACATTTACATAGAATGCTGGATCGCTTGGAATGGACCAATAAGATGGCCACCAAGATTGTCAGATTTAAATCCAGTCAGTTTTTTTTTTTCTTTGGGGAGATATGAAAACTCATGTATGCATAACAGATATGCCTGGTGTGGAAATGTTGCAAGAAAGAATACTTCAAGCAGCGGAAGAAATTAAAAACAACCTGGACATACTTCATAGAGAGTAGCAGAATTGGAGAAGCATGTGTGTTGGTGTGGGGAGCACATTTTGAACAATTTCTGTAAACTTTAAAATAAGTTATTGATTTTGTTTTGCTGTAATTATTCACAGTTTTATAATTCACAAAGAAAGGAAGCATAATCTTGTAACTTTGGTTTCTCAAGCTTTTGTTTACTTTTATAAATAGGTGTTCCTGCTAATAATTTGCGTAATATTGTAAATGCTTCCTCAGTTCCATATTCTGTGTGATATTTAGGTTATGTTACAATCATGTGTAGTTTTCTTTATTTGTATACTGGAAGTCTTTATTTGTTCATTGCCATAGCAGCAGAAGCTGAAGAATTAAAAGTTAACCTGTTGAATTTGCAGTGTTGCAATATTATGCAAAATAAAATAGTAATTATCTCAAGAATGGAAAGCTTTACGGAAAAAAATTATTAAGGGAAAACACTCAAAACAATGTGCTCTTTCATAGTTTAAAAGGATGATTATAGGTCGTCTTCCATCCTGTATATCCTACAGTTGCAACATTAATGCTACTCAACATGCCTTGTTTTCAATGTTTTAACCTTAATACTGGCATTTATTTTATTCTTTTCTTACAGCCTATGGTGTCCTTCTATCTAAACGCTTCCCCAAAACCAGATGCAGTAAACACCAGTCATTTGGATGAACTCCTTTCAACATTGGATGCTGCTCTGGTTGGAAAAAGCTATCTGGTTGGGGTAAGATTTAAATAAGATGCTGTTTATTTGTTAACATGTAAAAAGTGTTTTACTGAACTTGCAGTTGCACTGGGACTTGTGCAATATGGAAATTTATTAATGTGTTACAAGAAATAACTGCCCGTTATGGGTCTGGATTGGCTGGTATAATTAGCTTTTAAAGTCAGACCATTAAGATATTTGCAGTTGCTTACTTACTCTACTGCATACTGTGTTAGAGTGAATATTGTATTTCATCCAAAAATCAAGTCACAATCACACATTTTAAGTCCCTTGAAGCAAAAATAAATTAGTTTTAGAAAAAGAAAAGTTCATACACTGCCTGATAAAAAAAGTTATGTACCTAGGTGTGGAGGAAATTAAATTAAACTTCATGTGGGATTATGTGACTACATTTCATTGATTACAAAATGGACACCTCCTCTGGCCTGGATGCATCCATGAATTTGATTAGGAAGGGTGTCATACACCCATCCTAAACTCTCATGAGGCCAGTTGGACCACAACTGTTGTAACTGGTCCTTGATATCCTGGATATGGGCACTGGGACAGAGTTGATGCCTGAGCTAGTCCCACACATGTTTTATTGGAGACAGATCTGGGGATCTTGCTGGCCACAGAAGTGCCTAAACTCCAACCATTCAGTTCGTAGAAACACATTCTATGTGTGGTCGAGTATTGTCCTGTTGATATATTTTACCAGCATGAGAGTTAACACCTGAGAATGCAGGACTTCTGTGACATATCGTTGTGCTGTCAAGTGAGCAAGCTCTAGTTGCATCAATATGACCATTACTGGTGAGATTTTGGGAGCACTAACACCGGGTTTGTGAAACATCAGTGAATTTCTTCAGAAGTTTGGGTTAGGGAACTGAATATTACTATAGGATATGTTAATTCTATTGCTACAGAGATTTCCAAGTATCTTAGATTGTGGGCATGTCAAGCAGGATCAAATGAACGCAAATGATGCCTCATGATGTTATTCAGAGATTCATTGTTCAGACCTACCGCATCCCTCTTACGTGATTCCCTCCTTCCATTTAGTGTATCTTTAACCCTTTACAGATGCTTTTAGGGAACAAGGAAGTGGGAGGATAATGCGACCAAAGAAGTAGTGATTTTTACTTTGTCTACTACGTATAGTAAGTAGGGGAAGTATTGTATTCCACCCAAAAATTTGATGCCGAGATTTCACTGGAAATATATGTTTTGAGAGCCCCTGAATCCAAAAAAAGCATTTTTGGAAACATGTCCGTGTGTGTCTGGGTGTCTGTGAACAGCATAACTCAGAAACGAACAGTCGGATAAACACCAAACTTGGTATTTAGGTTCAGTATCTTCCAGAGATGCGACACGAAGGTTTTCAAGAAAATCCCCCCACCCCAGATTACCGTTTACATGGAACATTTTTCGAAAATTTTAATTTTCTCAAAAATGGCTCTAATGATTTTGATTAAAATATCATATGTTTAAGACATTTTTAGGCAAATGAATTGTATATCTCAAATTTTCTAGGAATGTCTCCAAAAGTATTCTTTATTGTGAATGACTTTTGCATAACTGGTAAACCATAAGAGATAGACAAAATTTTACTACACAAACAATGTAGATCGCGTTAAAATACACAATTATGTCATATACATTTTTTTTGTTGAGTGAACCATTTTCGAGATATTGCTTGTTATTCCCTTAAATTTTTCAATACTTATTTTTTCAAATGGGAATTTGTTATTCATTTTTTTGTCTTGGATATGCAAAGAGTATTAATCTGTGGCAAAGCGAATGGTGCTGCACCTATCAACCATCTATTAAGATATATGTCGATGCTTAAAGGCTACTGTATTTCTATATTGCCCTTGCAATTACAAAACAAGGGGAACATAGTACACCTTAAGCGATAGTCAAATATTTTTAGAACTGGTCGCTATGTGTAAAATGTAATTCTCTTTGCATGTCAAAAGATCGTTTCTGAAAATGTTTATCTCGATTAATATGAAATAGATGGAGAATAAGAGTTTGTAAAAAATAGTTTGTACAAGAGTAGAGAAAGACATGTGAGTGTAACACATCAGATTTTTACTTTCTCTACTATGTATAGTAAGTAGGGGAAGTATTGTATTCCACCCAAAAATTCGATACCAAGATTTCACTGGAAATACATGTTTTGAGACCCCCTGAATCCAAAAAAAGCATTTTTGGAAACATGTCCGTGTGTGTGTGTCAGTGTGTCTGTCTGTGAACAGCATAACTCAGAAACGAACAGTCGGATAAACACCAAACTTGGTATTTAGGTTCAGTATCTTCCAGAGATGCGACACGAGGGTTTTCAAGAAAATCCCCCCACCCCAGATTACCCTTTACATGGAACATTTTTCGAAAATTTTAATTTTCTCAAAAATGGCTCTAACGATTTTGATTAAAATATCATATGTTTAAGATATTTTCATGACAAATAAAATGTATATCTTGAATTTCCTGGGGATGTCTCCAAAAGTATTCTTCATTGTGGATGACTTTTGCATAACTGGTAAACCATAAGAGATAGACAAAATTTTACTACACAAAAAATGTAGGTCGCATTAAAATACACAATTTATGTCATATACACTTTTTTTGTTGAGTGAACCATTTTCGAGATATTGCTTGTTATTCCCTTAAATTTTTCAATACATATTTTCTCAAATGGGAATTCGTTATTCATTTTTTTGTCTTGGATATGCAAAGAGTATTGATCTGTGGCAAAGGGAATGGTGCTGCACATAGCAACCAGCTATTAAGAGATATGTATGTACTTAAAGGCTGGTGTATTTCTATGTTGCCCTTGTAAATATATATTCCCCTTACATCTACAAGAAAATTAGCAATAAGATAGAGTCTGCAAATGTTTATCTCGATTAACATGAAGCATATGGAGAATAAGTGTTTTTAAAAGTAGTTTGTACAAGAGTAGAGAAAGTCATGTGAGTGTAACACCAGATTTTTTTAGTTGAAGGCATCATTCAAAAATATTAATTTTTGGAGGTAAGGAATTGGTACACAAGCTTATTTATTCGACTAGGTGGGACCAGAGGTAATCTGATAATTTGAAATCAAACTATTAAATGGATATAAATCACTAATCTATGCATTTATTTTAGCACTAAGAAGAATAATAAAAAATCACTTTTTGGCACTTAAACTTAATACTTTTATACTTAATACCAACTTTTATTTAAATAGTATGTAAGTTTCTTTTCTTTCAAATTTGTGCTGCATTTGAGAGCAGCATGATTGTGTAGATGTTTCACCAACATCAGTTCAACTGGAGTTGTTTCCATCTGGCATTTTAGATAAACCATTAGTTTTTTCTTTTTCTTTTTCTAGTTCACAAGAGGCATCACTTTTTTGCCTCAAATGTCACTTTTGTTTCCTAATTCACCATCATTGTTGTGTAGCACAGGTGGCAATAATTTCATCATTGGTCATCATACTGTAACCAGCATCACTGCATACATATTTTTGTGGTCAAAAAATAAGCAAAAAATCAATCTAGATAAACTGGACATTCGGATTAATGAGGTCCAAATAAATGAAGTTCTTGTATACAATGGTATGAGAAATGCATTGAGAAGGAGGGAGATTATGTTGCAAAATTACATATTTTCTACCACGTACATAGTAGATAGAGAAGATATTGCATTCCACCCAAAAATTTGGATTTCACCGGAAATACATGTTTTGAGACCCCAGAAGCATTTTTAGAAAAGGATCTCTGTGTGTGTGTGTGTGTGTGTGCGTGCGTGCGTGCGTGCGTGCGCGCGCGTGTGAGAGAGAGAGAGAACAGCAGAACTAAAAACAAAAAGTCCAAACTTGGTATTTAGGTTCAGTACCGAAGATTTTCAAGAAAATCCTCACTACCACAAACTACTCTTTACATGGAAGATTTTCTAAAAAATCGGACTGTTACACTCACATGACGTTCTCTACTCTTGTAAAACTATTTTTACAAACACTTATTCTCCATCTACTTCATGTTAATCGAGATAAACATTTGCAAACTCTATCTTATTGCTAATTTTCTTGTAGATGTAAGGGGAATATATATTTACAAGGGCAATATAGAACTACAGTAGCCTTTAAGCACATACATATCTCTTAATAGCTGGTTGCTAGATGCAGCACCATTCCCTTTGGCACATATTAATACTCTTTGCATATCCAAGACAAAACAATGAGTAATGAATTCCCATTTGAGAAAATAAGTATTGAAAAATTTAAGGGAATAACAAGCAATATCTCCAAAATGGTTCATTCAATAAAAAAAATGTATATGACATAAATTGTGTATTTTAACGTGATCTACATTTTTTGTGTAGTACAATTTTGTCTATCTCTTATGGTTTACCAGTTATGCAAAAGTCGTTCATAATGAAGAACACTTTTGGAGACATTCCCAAAAAATTCAAGATATACATTTTATTTGTCATGAAAATATCCTAAACATATGTTATTTTAATCAAAATCGTTAGAGCCATTTTTGAGGGAATTAAAATTTTCAAAAAATCTTCCATGTAAAGGGCAACCTGGGGTGGGGGGATTTTCTTGAAAACCTTCGTGTCGCATCTCTGGAAGATACTGAGCCTAAATACCAAGTTTGGTGTTTATCCGACTGTTCGTTTCTGAGTTATGCTGTTCACAGACGCACACATGGACATGTTTCCAAAAATGCTTTTTTGGGATTCAGGGGGTTTCAAAACATGTATTTCTGGTGAAATCTCAGTATCAAATTTTTGGGTGGAATACAATACTTCCCCTAGTTACTATACATAGTAGAGAAAGTAAAAATGGTTCTTAACATACCATACTAAACATTAAAGATATTTACATGTCAAATAAAATGTATCTTGAATTTTCTGGGAATAACTTGTGAAGTTCTGTTTACTTGGAATGAATTTGGTATAATGTTATATAAGTGGTAAACATTAAGTAATAGATAAAAATCTACTACACATAAAATTTGAATCTCTTTAAAACACACAATTTACCTTTTCTGTATCATAAGCCATTTCAAAATATCTGTTATTAGTGGTTCAAATTGTTCAGTACTTTGTCATCCTTTTCAAGTCCAGTCAATTTTCAGTTGTTTCTCGCAATTGCATGGAAACAGTATGGAATTTTAAGACCAGCATATAGCATCCAGTTCTTAGTTGCCTTTGTATCTATAATGAAATGTGTAATGTAGTTATTTCTGCAAAGCTTCATCTCGATTATAATGAAGTAAATAGAAAAATAAGCTTTCCTAAGAATAGTTTGCATACCCGCTAATAAATGATAAGAGGGGTAGAGAAGGTCATGTGAATGTAACATCAGAATTTTTTGTTTCTCTAGTTGAATTTGTTATTACTTTGTGTAACCAGAACCAGAGCTAATATTTTCTGTTCATGTGGATTCATTTATTATTAAGTAATATACATTTAACCTTTATGCTAGTTTATACTATGCAACTATGCATATTCAGAACTTACATGGTGCTGATATCATAAGGTTATCACAGCAGATTGGCTGTGATAACCTTGTTTATGCAAATTTCTGCTTGAATGTGGGATTTGAGCTGACGCTAATGTGCACAAACATCAATACTTTTTAGCATTATAAGCAGCAGGATTCAAAATCATTTGTATCCAAAATAGAACTTGTCAGCATAGAACACATCCAAAAACTAACCACAACTCAAGTACACAACATATATGTGCTATCTACATATAGCAAGAAAACAAAGTCATTGTTTATGTAATTCACCTTTCTTTACTCATTATAATTTACCTTCATATTTGTTCTGCAAATTATTCATAAAAAGAGCTTATTTTCTATTTCTTGATATTGACAATAAATATTTTCCAAAATGCTATCAATACATATTTTTATTGTAGATATGAAATTAAAAAGAGAGGAGAGATGGTATATAAATGAAAAGCAAATAGAGGTGGTAAAAGAATTTGATTACCTGGGGATTAGATTCTCAAGCAACGGGAAATGGGAAGCACAATCTAAATATGCACAATTGAAAGGAAAGCTAGCCATGAAAGCTGTTAGAGTTTGTTTGTGCAAAACACCCACGCTATCAATGAACTGGTTGGAAAGGCTATATGAAGCTGTAGTTGAGTCAAATATGTTATATGGAATAGACATATGGGGGGTGGCAAAGCGATGGATCAAGATTGATATAGTCCATAGTGTGTTTTGTAGAGAAGTTTTGGGTTTACCTAAGAGTTCACCAAGGGGCGTGGCACTGGCAGAGCTAGGAAGGGTAGGGAGTAAAGGTATAATAGTGGAAAGAATTTTGAAGTATTGGTATAGATGTTTAAATTTAGAAGATAGTAACATAATAAAAGAATGTATACAGTTTCAAAAAGCTGTCCTAGGAGAAGAGTGTTGGTTTGGGGAGATGGGAAATGTGCTAAAAGAAATTGGCACGACAAATATTTTTCTATTAGATAAATATAATAACGGTGGGTTTTGGACAGAAGTGAGATTGATGGTAGAAGACATTGAGAAACAAGAGATATGGGCTAGTTTTGAGGATAAAAGGTCATTGATCTTGTATAAATCAGTTAAAAGAAATTGGGGAAGGGAGAAGTATGTAGATATATGCAATCAATTTGGTAGAATAGGTCTTGCGTGGATGCACACAGGAGTAATATTTTTAAAAAGGAATGGATATAATTGTTCTTGGAGATGTATTATGTGTGATGAATTGGGTAGTACTTTTCATTGACTAATAGAATGTGATAAGGTTAAAAGGTGGAGAGAGGTTATATGGAATAAAAAATGGGACAAGCTAAATAAAGAAGCAGTAGCATTAAGAATGTTGGGAAACACAAAAGTAGAAACAATTAAAATGATGGGGACATTTTTAGGCAACACAAGGGATAAGTGGATAAGGAGCTTAAGAAAGGTACAGGAGAAGGGGCACAGTTTGGAAAGTGGAGAGATGGTATAGTAGCTTTATCCCACATACAGAGCCTAGGGGCTAAATATGGGAGAGCTAGAAAACTGGAGCATTAGACCTAAGTTTTAGATGTAAGTTTTATTTGTATTATTGTAATAATGATGAAATAAATATTACATTACATTGTAGATATGTGCAGCTACATAGGATTTCCTTAGACAGTCAAAAAGAAACTTTCTGTATGTGTGTTGGGCTTGATATTTTGAATATTCTTTGCATGATCTGTTAGAACAAAAGAACTGACATGACGTTTCAATAGCATGTAGCTTAAAATACTGGAAAATTCCAACAATAAAGGAAATATTTCATAAAAGGCTAAAGCTTCAGAAAAGTGATTTAAACACAAATTGTGTATTCTAATTAGCTCTGCATTTTTTCTTTCTATCTTTCTTTTTCAGAATAAGTTTTTGTTTCTCTTACAGTTTTATAATTACACCTAATTCAATCAGAATGAAGGGTTCTTCACAGGCTGTTCACAGAAAATTCAAAAAGTATATTTTATTCCTATTTCAGCATGTTAAATGTATATTTCAATCAAAAGTTAAAAACTGTTTTTTAGAAAATAAAACATGATAATTTTTCCATGTAAAGCGTAGTAGGGGGAATTTTGTGAAAATCTTTGTGTTGCATCCGTAGCTTTTGCAATAATAATAATAATAATAATAATAATAATAATAATAATAATAATAATAATAATAATAATAATAACAACAACAACAACAACAATAATAATAACAACAACAACATTATTTTTATTAACATTAAGCTTATTACAGTAATAGACAATGTCAAAATTAATTACAATAAATATATTATTTCACATATATATCTCAGTGTTGTTATATGTTAACAAATTGCTATAAAATTACACTGTATTATATTAATACTTTCCATGACATGAATAATACAAAACACAGAGCTAATATAATAGTATGGGTTGTTTAGCAATCTGTCATAAAGCTTACGTTCAAATCTATTATATGGCAGTTGAGTTAGATCATTTGATAGTGTGTTATACAGTTTTATACCTTGTACTTCAAAACTATTATGTGATTTTGACAGTCTATAATAAGGAGTATCTATTTGTTTTGTATACCTCGTGTTGTATTTATGGGTGTCCTGTCTATAGTGGTAGTCAGGTGAATTCTTCTTTAGATAAATAAGAATGGTATAGATGTATAAGTTTAGTACTGTCATTATTCTTAATTTAATGAATAGTGGCTTACAATGTGCCAATTTGTCTGCATCAGATATGATACGGATAATCTTCTTCTGTAGTATAAGTATATTACTAATGTGGCTACTATTACCCCAAAGTAGAATTCCATAAACTATAACACTGTGAAAAAAGGCATAATAAGCCAATCTTATATACGTATCAGGTACAGACTTTTTAAAAAATTTTATAAGATATATAACTCTTGAGAGTGTAGCTGTAATATGATTAGTATGAGGTTCCCAGGAAAGCTTATTGTGAGATATTACAACTAAGTACCACTCATGTTTGAGGTTATCTTGGAGGTTCATAGGGTGCATAAATCAGATGGATAAGTTTAAGATGCATTTAGATGTTTCATCATAGTAACTCAATGGTAGAGCATTGGCATGGAAAGACGTCGAAGTTCAAGCGCTGGCCATGGCAGTGGATGATTCAAATCTAATTTAACTTTCTGTTTACTTCTTTTAATTATGTAGATAGTTTTTGTTAGAAAATATAATTATTTTTGTAGAACTTTAATATTATAATAATAATTATTATTATAACGACCACGACCACTACTTAGTATGTTTTTGAGTGGATGCAATAATAAAGAATTCATGAATAGAGCACCCCAAAACTATTCTAAAACCAAACGTGATACTATTTATCACTATTTTAAGTAAAAGCGGTATGTTCATTAAAGAAAATGTATTTGATAGTGTAATTTTTTTCTTTTAAGGACACACCTACAGTGGCAGATATAACAGTATTCTGCACATTGTTCCCATTAGCAACAGAGCCCAAACATCTACAGGAGCTCTCAAAAAAGACTCAGGTTCAGCGCTGGTTCACTAACCTACATTCCCAAACTCAGGTTAAGGTAAGTTACTGTAGAATAAGTTTATTTTTAGCAACTTATTATTTATTCATTATTTGTAACGCTACTTAAGGAGCATGTTTCCAAAAAGTACCAAATTTAGCTAGAAAAATGATGGCTTCAATTATGTTTTTATAAGAAGTTTTCGCTTCTAGTGTGGTACTGTTACAAATTTTAGAGTGCATAAATCATACAGTGGTTCTTTTATCTCTTAGCATTTTTTAATACTTTTAGTGAAAAGGTGCCTAAGTGGCTAAAAGGAAGAAAAACATTAAATTAAGAAAGAAAGAAAGAATGCAGAAAGACTAAGGGGCGAAAAAAATCAGCATATAAAGCAACTAAAGAGGCGAATAGAATTTTAGAAACCAGTGTTAACCTGCCAAGACTCGTGCATTCAACCAAGCTTTTTCTTCAAAATTTAAATTAATACCTTGTTAATGTAACTGAAGATTGTGATTGAAAAGGTGCTGTCTATATCTTAAAATTTCTGGATGTAATTTGATGTACATTTGTAATTTGTTTGCATTTATAAATTTATAAACTCTTTTTAGGATAAAGTATTAAAATATATTTTCTCATAGGGCATCCACTATCAACTAGAAGCTGTTAAAAATACTGTATTCTCATGTACTGGACTGCACACATAATCTGCAGATCGTTGATTTCCCTAAAGGGTATTGTGACTACAATATGGCAATGTTGAATTTTTAAATTGTATACAATCTACTGCACCAAAAACTTCAGGAAAAGGTACACATTTTGTTTGAAATTGTGTATAATTTGTAGGCATTTCTCTATTAATAAAATTAAACCAGACCTAGCAATTTTTTCGTGTTTATTATACCTAATGGTGTCTAAAATTCACCTGTTATTTTTGAACCTCTGTGCTCTGGTACTGCACACAAACTTTAAAATGAATTAGGAAAGCTACATTAAGTTTTAAATGATCAAGATTTTTTTCTTAACCACACTGTTAATCTTGGTTTCTTTAAATGACCTTCAATTGCTTAATTACCTGTTATATTTTTTATGAGGGGAGCTTCTTGAATATTGATAATCTCAAGACCAGGTTTGATCAAGAATTATAAAACCATCCACAAAATACAGACAGATAAAACAAATGGTTTGCTTATTAGTCTTCAAAGCATTTTGTGGGTATAAAAAAATATGGGATAAAATCACAAAAGCAACATGATGATGTAGAATGATAACAAAAGCCTAATATAACTCATATATTCATCATATCACAATTTTGTTAATTAGAAGTATTTTCAGAACAACTGTTGATAATCATGTTTATGTGTTTTCTCTTAAACTCAAAAATAAGCAAGACATTTAGAATTTGTATTTGTCTCTCATTTACAACAACCTCCCCTCTCCGGGGAAGTAATTAGGGTACCATGTACTAATAAACCTTTATTTTAGTACATTCCAAATATGAAGTACCTAGGGTTGAAACACCTCCAATAGTATTCTTGCTATAAAGGTACAAACAGAAGAACTGACAGGCAGGCAAAAAAAAAAGATAAGCAAATGATATGAAATGCAGTGAAACGTGGCATAAATTCTCAAAAAGTAGACAAACTTTGAATTTTATGCAGATTTTATAATGGTACTGTGGAATCTCGTTAGCACGCTCCTCATTAACACATTTTCCTGCGTATTACGTTGAATTATAAAAGTTCCGGCAGCAAATGTAAATCATAACATTTGTTTAGTACATTTTCTCATGGGGTGAAGACCGGCAGGCAATGACATGCAAGTATGTACGTATTTGTGTGGGCAGGATAGACACTGCTTTAGTTTGGCATCGTAAATGCCAACAATAGTTTCTGCTATTGAGTATTGATCAAACATAGGTAGATTGTGTTTTAACTTTTCGTTTGCAATGGAGAAAAAGAAAGTGTGACAAATAACTAACAGTGAAAAACTGAATATCTTTGAAGAAGCAGATTGCAACCCAAATATGAAACATGTGGATATAGTGCGGAAGTTAAACATTCCTCTGTCAACTTTAAACGCAATTATTAGTGAACGTAATCTGATTGAAACTGCTTTTGAAGAAGGGGGGAAAAATGCTGAAACAAAACTTTCCTTTTAGAAAGTAGGATCGATTGAAATTTATTGCATGGAAACACGTATTCAAATTATATTGAATATGCCAAAGATACTTTCTTGTAACACGATCTACACTCTTCATTTTGTTTTTTTAGTGGAAATTGTTGTCACATGTGCAATAAAACGCAGCAAAGCCACTTTTGTCGCTTCCATAATTCGCAATTTATTCTTCTCAAAAACATTCACTAACCTCAAAACAGAGAAACAAACTAACATATGTTTAAACAGGTTCACCAACATAAAGCTTGAATTATTTATTCTTGGACTTTGTGTATCTAAATTGATCTCAATATGTATTGAATTAAAATGGAAATGTGGATCATATTCATTATGGAATTGGGCTCGATCTCAATACGTATTGAGTTAAAATGGGAAAGTGGATCATATTCAGTATGGAATTGGGCTCAAATTGATTTCAGTTCCCCATGGAAACATAGTAATTATTAGATTTTATTACATAATTATGTTCTTAAATTGCAGATTTTGTATTTTTATTAAAATGTTTTCTCATCTGTGACATCCAATCCTTGGGTCCCTGCAAAAACGTACTAATGAGATTCTGCTGTATAGCTATATTTCTATTACAGCTTGGATGTAAAGGCTTGAACATAAAACAGCAACATATTTTACACTACTGTCCATTCCAAACCAGAGTTCCCTCTGATGTAAACAGAAGCATTTGTTTCGGCTTGTCACGAACCCAAGAATATACTCTTACGCCAACGTAAATAGTTCCTTAATGCATGTACTGTATTATGAAATATTAGAGCAGGAAAGGTATAGAACTGCACATTTTATTGTGGTTATCATAAGAACTCGTCGTTAAAGGTAATGGATATATACTAGCTGTTAAGAGATTACAAAATATGATTTTCTCCTGCTATTGCGCTAATGCCAAGAGCATCTTGCTTGTTAATACCAACCGAATGCATGACTGCCACTCTCTTACATACACAAGAAATGCAGCACTGAATTCCCAGAGGTGCTATCTGAGTACCCAATAAACAGTTTGCATAACACAGGAAATATGATAAGTGAACAGTCATTCATAATACACTAACACACACATGCTCATCTCAGGTCAAATCTTGTGATGTAGTCAGTTGGTATTTGAGCTCACATGGCAGAGGAAGGTGCATGTAGTGCGAATAAACAGTTCAAACACAGAAGCGGGAAACAGTTAAAAATGGCTAAAAACAAACAATACTTCATATATTCAACTCACTATTACAGAAATACCCGACACTTGCATTATTGCATATTACGAAACTAATATCAGATTTTACAGGCATTTCAGTGAGAAGTGTAACGAAAGCGAGCAGGATAAATGAGGATAAAATGTGGGAACTTGTTTTAAGTGCGACAGTGCTGTGGAATTGTGGATAAGCTTGTCATTATTTTGGAGAGTAGTTCTGATTCTGATATGGCAGCTGAGTCATCTTCGGAGGATTTGGATTTGGGTGTTACACTTTTGCCCGAGGATTGTGATTAATGTAAGTAAAATGTTCATTGCCGCATACTTATAAAATCGATTGTTACCTCAGGTTGCATTTTGAACTATGATTCTCAGGCAAGGCACCTTTTTATAGATTAAATAGTGTTCAACAAGCACGTGGGAGGGGAACAAGCAGCCATTATGGGCGGGGATTGCGAACTACTTTTGTGCGGATAATACAAAGAGTTTGTTTTCAGTGAAAGGCACTCTGGTTTGGAATGGACAGTTGGAACAACTAATTCATACTAGATTTCTTTACCACAAGTGTGTAAAATGGACTTCAGTTAGTTTTGCAGGAAAGTATACTTTCTTGTTGTCTGTATGCAGGTTTAAGCACTTTTAAAAACATAAGTTAGTCTTTATTTAAAGGTGAGTCAGAATTGTTACACTAACATCACTTAAGTTCACTCACTTAACATGTTTCGGGAAACGGTTGTTCCCATCCTCAGAAGCTAATCTGACTGGCCCATGTTGTTGGTGTTTCCATTTTGTGGACTGGATACTCTGGTGACATCTTGTGGTGGTGAAATGTACTTCCAGAGAGGATTTGGTGGCAGCAAATCAAAATTCATTAGATGTGTGTTGTGTTTTAGAATGGTGATCTTCTCCCATGCATCTAATTTGGCTGCAAATTTGTCGGTTTGACTAATGTAATATTGGGTTTGATGTTGTGATTAGTGATCCAAAAATGGTGTGAAACTGCAGATTTGTCCATTTATTTGTATTTGATACATCTCATGTGCTCCTTTAGCCTAGTTTCTAGGTTTCTTTTTGTCTTACCTATATATACTTTATTGCAATCTGAACAATTGATTTTGTAGATTCCAGCTTTTTTGTCTTGTGGAATGGGGTCTTTTAACTTGTTACAGAGTAATTTCTCTATGTTAAATTTGTTCTGTGGGATAGGCTGATGTTGTGTTTCATGAAAATCTTCTTAAATTTGTGATATGTTCCTGGGTGGTAAGTGAATTTCTTGAACTTTAGCTGTTTATCTTGCTGTCTGAGATTTGTTGTGTTTTTGATGTGTTTCTGTCATTTGAATTTTTCAATTTTTTTGTCAATTGTTGTTTTGTTGTACCCATTATGTATTGCTGTGTCTAGTATGTGCTGGTATTCTAACTGGTATTCTTGTTTATTTAAGGGGGTATATACCAGTTTATGTGTTAGGCTGTTTAGTACTGCATGTTTGTGTGTGGTTGGATTGAAACTCTTATTTTTTATGTAATTAGTAGAGTGTGTTGGCTTCCTGTATATGCCAAAGGTTAGGTTCTTTTGTTCTCTGATGATTTTTAGGTCTAAAAATGTTAAGTGAGCAAACTTAAGTGATGTTAGTGTAACAATTCCGACTCACCTTTAAATAAATTCAATACACATCACTGTTTCTAGCTTCTTTTCAAATATCAATATAAGTTAGACTTCTGATTTACTAGGAATTAACTGCCATCCTTAGTCTATTTTTCCGAAGTTACAGATTGGTACCTTTAGGAAACAAGCTCTTGATTCATTTTTACAGAATTGTACAGTTTAAGTCCTAATAAGATGATGAATGAAAACCTGGATAGAGTCATGAAACTTAAGGTATTAGTAACACTAAAATATGTTGTTTGTAATGCAGGAAGTCGTTGACCAGTTTTGTCCTAAAGCTGGAGTGGCGGCACAACATTCCCTTGCAAGTGCTACATGGTTTGCAGCAAACATACTCAGTAGTCAGCCTGACAGAGCACCAGTATCACGGGTACAGTCTGTTACAAGCGCAGATGTAAGTTTTATCACCTTTATTACTTTCTCTACTACGTATAGTAAGTAGGGGAAATACTGTATTCCACCCAAAAATTCAATACCGAGATTTCACCAGAAATATATGCTTTGAGACCCCCTGAATCAAAAAAAGCATTTTTGGAAACATGTCCGTGTGTGTGTCTGTGAACAGCCTAACTCAGAAACTAATAGTTGGTTAAACACCAAACTTGGTATTTAGGTTCAGTATCTTCCAGAGATGTGACACGAAGGTTTTCAAGAAAGTCCCCCCCACCCCAGATTACCCTTTACATGGAACATTTTTCGAAAATTTTAATTTTCTCAAAGATGGCTCTAACGATTTTGATTAAAATATGATATGTTTAAGATATTTTCATGACAAATGAAATGTATGTCTCGAATTTTCTGGGAATTTCTCCAGAAGTATTCTTCATTGTGAACGACTTATGGTAAACCATAAGAGATAGACAAAATTTTACTACACAAAAAATGTAGATAGCGTTAAAATACACAATTTACGTCATATACATTTTTTTTGTTGAGTGATCCATTTTCGAGATATTGCTTGTTATTCCCATAAATTTTCCAATACTTATACTTTTTCTCAAATGGGAATTCATTATTCATTTTTTTGTTTATGTGCTGGACATGCAAAGAAAATTAGCAATAAGATTAACATCTCGATTAACATGAAGCATATGGAGAATAAGCGTTTGTAAAAATAGTTTGTACAAGAGTAGAGAAAGTCATGTGAGTGTAACACATCAGATATTTTTGTTATAAGAATTTGTTAGAAAATTAGTTAACCACTGTATTAACAAAATAAAAAAGAAACTACTCTATTGGCCCAAATATAAGACAATGCCTTTACCTTAAAGTGTGCTTTAAAAAACATAAGTCATATCCACAGCCTAATATTTAAACAGACTAATTTAAATTGGCTTGGGCAGTGGGAGTCAACCTGCACATCGCAGCTGACCTCAAGATCATGAATAAACTATAATTTCTTGAGCATTGAGATTGCTGCAATGTGATTTATTGTTACTTGGCTTGAGAGCTATTGTGTTGATGCATTCAGTTTTAGTCCGTGTTCCAGTCACAGCAGATTGTAGAAAGGAGAGTGTTTTCATCATGCCACTTGAATAAAGGAGAGAGAGAAGAACTTGATTGAACTTTAAATTGTTGGTTTTGCGCAAGACAAGACGTACTAATAACATACAAGCTACCATGAAGTTTGCACAACATTGGCGAAAAGCTGAAGAAAAGTTTATGAATGCTTGCATTCAGAGGACCAAAGCGAGGGAAATTTCACAAAATTGATTCACTTGTCATTTGATTTGTGCAGGAGAAACAAAACCAGGGGTTTCTAATATGCCGTGAATATTTTATAATTGCATTCATTATTTAGGTAATTTTTCTTGTGAAAACCTAAAAATTCAGGGTATGAGTTGTCTTGTATTCAGGCCAATACAGTAATCATAGTGAAGTATCTTTATATACTTGAATTAGTTGAGATAACCTTTTAACACTATTGCTTCACTTAGAATATGCAGGATATGTTTCATCAGTTATTTGTAACTGATAGCAGTTGAAGGATTTTTGGTGTGGGGCATCTAATGCATCCCTCTTGTAGACTTGATGGGCTTAAGGAATAAATTGCCATCCAGAATGTTGAAATGCATAAGGTGGTGGTTAACTTTGATAACATAACTCCAAGGTGCTGAGTTATATGTTATTGGTTGTAGTATACTCACTGCCAAAGAAGAAAGGGATTGACATTTCACGGAGAGAGAGAGAGAGAGAGAGAGAGAGAGGTGATCACGTGGAGAGCATGTTAGAATTATGTGTACGAAGGCGATTGGGTTGTGCCTGCACTGTAGGGCATGTATTATTTATATTCGTATATGAAGACTGTTATAAAATAATGAATCTACATGCAAAGGACAGAACATACAAGAATATATCAGCGTAAAGATCTGCGTTAACAAAAGAGACATACCTGTGAAATGTTGATACTTATTCTAGTGGGAAAATGCTGCTGATTCTCTCACAAAACATATTATTTCCTGTGCTTGTGCTTTAATTGGGATACCTTTATCAACTAAGTTTTATTCGGTTACCAAGTACACTGTTTTTCGTTTGGCTTGCTGAATTTGTCACTATTTTTTGGATATTGTTAAATATCCATTAAACGTGTTAACAAAATTGCAAATGCTCACAACACACGCACAGATGCACGAACTCAAACATACATAAACACAAAGCAAATAGCCATACAAATAGGATGATGCAAAGTAACTTGTCAGTACACAGGCAATCTCTGAATTGATGCAAATACATTAAGCTGTGGCTAAAGGAAGACACTGTTTATAACTGTAGCGACAGCAGAAGATAAGACATGCAGTTCATGTTATTGCAACTGTAATGGTCTCTCGCCAGGATGTAATGCTAATCACGTGTTGCAATATCAGCAACAAGGTTTTTGTGTCTGTCATTGCTATGGAAACGTCTTAGTTCTAATTGTTGCTATGTTGACTGCTATGATGTATCAATCCCCTCCCATTCATTTAAAGCTTTCTGCCACATGGTCAATCCCTTTCTTGATGGAATGCTGATTGAATGGTTCCTAATCCAGAGATGTGCTATACATGGTTTGTCTGCTTGTTTGTGTGCAGTGTTTCAAGATTTCTTATGGTCTTCGCACTACGCAATTTTTCACAATCCAATTGTTAATCTTGTATATCCCAGATTTCTTCTTAAGATGAATGGTGACCATTTTGCACAATTTTATAAGATTTTTCAGATTTTATTTCTTCTGTGGTGCTGGAGAAATTTGACTCAGTTTAGTGATCTAATGTTAAATAAAGTTATTTATTTAACACGTTAGTGTTTTTGTTCAAAATCATTAAAAAAGCTGATTCATACATTCCCACAAATTTCACTTACATTTATCACATAGAGAAACAAGAGATATGGGCTAGTTTGGAGGGTAAAAGTTCATTGATCTTGTATAAATCAGTTAAAAGAAATTGGGGAAGGGAGAAGTATGTAGATATATGCAATCAATTTGGTAGAACAGGTCTTGCGTGGATGCGCACAGGAGTAATATTTCTAAAAAGGAATTGATATAATTGGTTGGGGAGATGCATTATGTGGGACGAATTGGGTAATAATTTTCATTGGCTAATAGAAAAGATGGAGAGAGGTTATATGGAATAAAAAATGGGACAAGCTAAATAAGGAAATAGGAGCATTAAGAATGTTGGGAAGCACAAAAGCAGAAATAATTAAAATGATAGGGACATTTTAGGCAATACAAGAGATAAGTGGATAAGGAGCTTAAGAAAGGTACAGCAGAATGGGCACAGTTTGGAAAGTGGTGAGATGGCTTTATCCGAAATATACAGCCTAGGGGTTAAATATGGGAGAGCCAGAGAACTGAAGCACTAGATTTTAAGTTTTAGAATTAAGTTTTATTTGTATATTGTAATAAGGATGGAAATAAATATATTACATATTACACACATTTATCTGTTATATATTATACTATTCATGTAAAAAGGGATTCCTCTATCCATGTTGTTATATGATATATTTTTGTCTATGAATGATTTCAAATTAAGCAAGAAGTGTTTAGTTACATCATAAATTTTAGGAACAGATATAATAGGCAGAAACAGCATTCAACTGTTTAACTGTGTTAACAAGCTTAACCGTGTTAAGAATCGCAAACTTTCAAGCAAATGCATTAGATGGCACTTAGAAGGGTCTAAACATCCTCATGGATTGTGCAGCACACTGGTCAATAAACAGAAGGATTTTTCTGTTAGCAGCTATTTCACAATGCAGCTAGTGCAGGCAATCTTCAAATATTGCCAGGGTAACTAAGAGTTTTTGTTAGCCTTGTATTTGACACTGTTTTGGTTCCTTTAAAGCAATGTATCTCTAATCAGCGGAGATAATTTGATGGAGCCATCTGCATTGCAAGCATGCAACACAATCACACTCTTCTTTGGCCTTTTTTACCACCATAACCTGACTCAGTTTTGTAAGTAGAGCTTTGTTTGGCATCAGATTGAACAACAAGCTAGTTTTGTCTGTGCTGTACATACCTTTTAGGTCATTACCTTCAACCAGGGGCAGAACTTCATCTATTTTGCTCCATCTTTGGGATCCACAATAGCACTTTCTCCAGCAAAAACTTCACATGTTAGATTGTAGCATTTCTGAAAGTAATCTAAGCAATCATCTGATGTCTAGAAATGATTAATCCCCAGTCTAACAGCATCAACTTTTTAAGCATTTGATGTACAAGCATGTTTGAACATCTTAAAAATATAATTGAATGGTAACTGTTAATGGTACAATGCATTTTATTTGAAGAAAAAATAGAGAAATAAGCTAATAACCTTTCTAGTTTTTATTAATGTTTAAATACAATATCTAATGCTTCCTTACTTTCTGAGACAATGCTTTATATTGTTTTATTTCAAGGGTACATCCAAAGAAGCTCCAATTACAGAAGCAGAAATCCAAGCTGTTTCTGAAGCATGGAAACATGGCGCTGCAAGAAGACCCAAGCCCAAACCCAAAGTCATACCTGTGTAAGTTTCAAATTATACAATGGAATCTTGTTAGTAGTTCTCAGTAACACGTTTTCCCATATGTGATGAATTATAAAAGTCCCAGTCCCAACCCAAAGTCATGGGTTCAAATCCAGCTGAGGGTAATCCTTAGCACGCCATCCTTCAGAAGTGAAGTAAAACCAGTGGTCCTGTGTTGTAGATTTATGCCACGTAAAAGAACCTCAAGCCTGAAATGTAAGCCTCTGAGCAAAATTTCCGGTCTTTTATGACCAATATAGAATGGGATGTTAAGAATCATAACAGTTAAAGAGTGTCCGTAAAAATAAACACTTCCAAATGCTGTAAAACAAGTTTATTTAGCATGTTTTCCCACTCTCATATTACGTTCAAATTTGCCGTCTCATTCACAATTTTGGTAAATTCTTGGTCTGTCCAGTGACGTGGGGACAACAACACATGCATCTTTCTGTATGACACATTTTGTATGGGTAGGATAGAAAATGCTTTAACTTTGGTGTGGGGACCGGCAGCCAATAGCATGCCTGCATCTGTGTGATGCAATTAGTGTGTGTTGGATAGATGCTTTAGCTTGGCATTGTATACACCAACGATAGTTGCTAGTGTTGACTAAACATATGTAGATCATATTTTAACTGTGTACTATGTGCATTTGCAATGGAGAAAAAGAAATTGTGTCAAATAACAAACTGAAAAACTGAAAATCCTTCAAGAAGTAGATCGCAATCCAAATATGAAATTTGAATGCAGCATGGAAGTTAAACATTCCTCTGTCAACCTTAAACATGATTTTTAGCAAATGTAAACTGATTGAAACTGCATTTGAAGAAGGGAAAAATGCTAAAAAAAAATGCACAAAATACGTCTGATAAATGTGACCTTCACAGAACCATTCACATTTCCCCACATGCTTCTCCACTGCTGACACCCAAATTTGAAACATACTTTATCCTGTACACTAATTGGAAAATCTATATCACAAACGTAAGATTTCTGTGGTTTTTAAAACAACATTTTTGGAAAAAACATGTCCTATATTTGAATAAATACATTAGATTTCTGTTAAAATTATAGTAATTGCTCTTGCAAGCACAGGAAGTTGTAGCTGGTGCTTGTCTTATACGGTGCCATTGTTTTATGCCAAGTCCGCGGATCGCATGAATGCGTGCTCCGCACCGAGTCTACTACACTGCAGAGTTTTCCGTTCCGTAACTCCTGCAGTACTCATGAGTGTTAGTAACATACATATAATGAGTTACTAACCTTGTTATAATTGTTGTTGAAAGTGGTGTCCATCTGCGCGAAGACATTCTTGACATCGTTGGATGAAATTACTACTCACACGCATACGCATAAGTTCTTCTTGCATAATGTTCATAATTTCTACTTTTATATTGTGTCCTTTAGTTCATCTTTGGTGTGGGGGTTTGTTTCTATAAACTTTATATTTTAGCGTTTAGGATCCCATTCTAAATTTATTGACACAGTGTGTACCCGAAACTGGATAACCAGAAAATTGCTGCTGAAATTATGTACACACCTGTCTACATGATTCACTTTTCATGTATGTATCGTACATAAACATATACTATTCAAGTGTGAATTTATTGACACACATTTCCATGGACTAATAAGAGAATGACATTCCTAAGGAAATCTCACACAACACACATATTGTCGAAACATTTCGCAACACGAAGACAAAGCAACGACTGAGACAGCTCATAGCTGATAAACATACCCTTGACACATACTGCGCTGCTGCTGTGCAGTGGCATAATACTGAGGTTACTGCCATCTCGGCTAAATGTATATAAGGCAGTTTTGGTGTTGGCATAAAACGAAGCCACTGTATTATCTGTAAGCAGCTTTGAATCACAAGATCTTTGTTCATTTTAATTTCTCCACTAATGTTACTGGATGGTTTACTACTGTACTGTTAGTCACTCTCCCTTCTCTCCAAAACCATCTGTTAAACAAGTGTGTCGTGTAACTATAGGAGCATGTATCAACCCAGATTATATTGTGCATCATTCTGCTCCAGTTTGTTTGAGACTCAAAAAAAGCAAGGTTTCAGCATTACTTATCTCAGAATTTTGCTTGATGTTTCATAAAGGGTTACCAATATAAGGCATTGATTTGCCTGGCACCATTTATTACTTTCTCTACTATTTACTTATAGTAAGTAGAGGAAATAAAATCAAACCTCGATCTATCGTTTTCCTAGGGAGTGGGTAAAAGTAACTATGAATGTGGGAAAATAATAGATACGCAAAATACACAAATCATACACAAAAAAATAAAGACAATGTAAGAACAAACTTTACATGTTTGTCACTTTCTTTTAAAAAAAGTTTGTAATTGACATCTGCTTCTTAGTTGCTTTTGTTTTCACATGAAACAACAAATTTTTCACGTTCAACATATTCTGTTGCTCACTTCCGTCACTGTAATTAGCATAGATAAATGCCCATACATTCATATGTGCTCAAAGCTTCGCATGTTCTTATTCACTGCCACCTAGATCTGACAACACCTGAATTCTATCAATGCCCGCAACTCCCCCCACCATAACCAAATGGTGTGAATGTTATTTGAATTCCTCACCCCAGCTGGTATAGGCTGCTGTAAAAGTATCAGCAACTCTTGCAAATTACGATCGCTGCTTCAGTTATTCCAGCTTAAAAAACAATCATTCAAGGATAGAATTCATTTGGGAAAACAATCATTTAAGGATAGAATTCATTTGCGAGTGAAATTTTTACCAAATAATGCAGGAAAATAATACCTCAAGGAATGATGAATATGGATTTTATTTGCTTATAATGTGAACCAGTCGGAACGCATAAATTGAACAGTGAATGCAGGAAAATGATAGATCAAGATTAAGTTGTATTGTATTCCACACAAAAATTTGATATGGACATTTCAGTGGAAATATTTAGTTTAGTGGTCCTTGAATTCCCTCCTTCCCAAAAAAAGCATTTTCAAAAGGAAAAAAAGGTCTATGTGTCTGTGAATAGCACAATGAAAAGTTAGTTTAATACCACAGTTGGTGCTTAAGTTTAGAATCTCCCAAGAATGCAACATGATTTTCAGGAATATCCCCCCCACCCCAAACTACCCTTTATGTGGAAAATCTTTTGTTATTTCCTCAAAAATAGCTCTTACTGATTTTGATTAAACTACACCATATGTTTAAGATATGGATGACAAATAAGATTTTATGAAATAGCTTGACTGAATGACTTTTACATAATAGGTAAACTGTAAGAGATAGGCAAAATCTTACGGAACAGAAATTGTAGATCTCATTACCATACCATTTATGTTAAACAAAATTTTTTGTGGCATTAACCATTTCTGAGATATTCCCTGTCATTTGTTTGAATTTTCAAATACTTGCACTTTTTCCCTCTCTATTCATTTTTTCTGGTGTAGATGCCAAGATGATGGAATTTCAAAGCCATCACATTGCAAACCATTATCACTTTCGTCTACTGTATCCTTATTATACATAAAATGAAATGTGTAATGAAAGTTTATCTCATTTATTAAGAAGTAGGTAGAAGAATAAGCTTTTGTAAGAATGGTTTGTATAAGAGTCAGCAGAGAAAGTCATGTAGGTGAAACACATCAATTTATAGTAACAGAATATAAGACACAACAAAAAGTTCTAATATTTGTTTTTGCAGAATTTTCCTATGAACATGTATAAGAAAATGCTTTTATTAAATAAACAATTCAAGAAAGAAAGATATCCATAAAAAATTATGAATATTTTTATGTCTTTAGTAGATTTTTAAATATTACATTACTTTATTTTTTATCTGTTTATTTCCTCATCTTCTTTGCAGCTCTTATTAGTAATACCCATTGTCAACTTTTCTTGCACTCATCAGTTTTATCAAAAACATAACTTAAATGTTTCATAATATGAATAATTGTAGTTTAACATATTGTAAATAGAGTGATAAACACTTGTAAATTTCAGATTACCAGTACCTGGGGAGCGAAATATATTGATAACATCAGCTTTGCCTTATGTGAACAATGTTCCTCATTTGGGCAATATAATTGGATGTGTCTTATCAGCAGATGCTTTTGCAAGGTAAGTGAAGTCATCATCAAAAAATATCTCTAAAAGTTATTAAGAGATACTGACCAAAGCTCTGCCTATGCTGTACTTATTTAATATAATTTCAGAATGTATTTTGTGAAAACCATGAGTTACTGTCATAATTTCAAAAAAAATGCAACTAGAATACTGTTTGCATGTGATCATTCATTGCTCTACATGGAGCAAAAATAATTTTTAATCACTGGGCAGTATTTCAAGGATCATAACATGATCTCTGTTCAAAAGAGAATTTAGTGAAATAAACATGCAAGAGGCTTGACCCACAACACATAAGAGGGCTGAATAAAGACTGAGACTGATTTTTTTTCACAGATATTTATTACTCCATTTCAATGTTGACATGATCTTTTTCAAAGTAGTCCCCTCCTAACTGAATGCACTTTTTATAGCGTCTCTGCCAGTCCTCGAACACATGGTGCAGGCCATTCTTTGTCAGGTCTTTGAGAATCGCCTCACTTTTCTTTAGCACTGCTTCAGTACTCTCAAATCGAATGCCCCGGAGCTTTGCCTTTAGTAATGGGAATAAAAAGAAATCACAGGGGGTAAGACCGGGGCTTTAAGGCGGATGCGGCACACAGGTAATGTTGAATTTAGCCAAAAACTCCTGGACTTGATTTGCGATGTGAGGCCGCGCGTTGTGATGAAGTTGCCACCCATTCCGATGATGTTCTGGACGTTTCCTTGTAATGTGCTTCCTCAGTGTATCCAATACTGACGGAGTAGCTGCTGTAACAGTAGTGTGAGGGGGGGGGGGAACTACATGCTGGTAAATCATTCCATTCCGAAACACCAGGCCCACCTTGCTTAGCACAGAGGACTCGCCCTTCTTTGAAGTCCTTGAATCACCTAAACACCGTTGTACGAGGTAGTGCATCTTCACCGTATGCTTGCTTCAGCTTTTCGAAAGTTTCAAGGCTGTATGATTTAAACGAAAATAAAATTTTATTGCGCTGTATTGCTCCTCTCGTGTCACCTCCATTTTGTGGTATGCGAAATTCAAGTAGGGTCAACAATATACAGCATTACTACCAACCTACCGTTACAAGAGTGCTGTCGCTTATGGACATTATACATGAAACCCTGATCTTTTCAAGTATTTGTGGTAGAGACAAAACTATCAAGGAAACTACAGAAAAAAATCAGTCTGTCTTTATTGATCAGCCCTCGTAGAACATCTTTCATAGGCCCTTGTCTACATCATCAGCTTCTGTTAACTGGTATGACATCTGATTTGCTCGTGGTTACATAAAGCTCTCAGATGTAATTTAATTGAATCTTGAGTCAGTGGATACACTAAAATTTCACTTACTTGAAATTAATCGAACATCTAATGAACTTTGAAATCCTGGCAACAATCTAAGCAGCCTCATCATGGACACACCAGATAACACCACTTCCATGCCACCTACATCTATGGACCTGAATTTCTGGTATGCTAATTGGAAAAAAGCTGAAGATGAAAGCAGGCGGTGTTTTTGAAACATGTTCAATTAATTTCAAGTAAGTGAAGTTTAGTGTATCCACTGACTCAAGATTTAATTAAATTGTTGTTTTGCTTCACTGCCTCTTAATTTCTGAATAACACTTCTGTCTCTCAGATGTAGTTTGAAGAAATACCTGGAAGGATTATTTCTGTTCGAATTTCATAGTTCATGACTCGCTTTTCAGATTTTTTTATGAAAATCTTCTCCCACATACCTGATTGCTTTGCATTTCTTGAAGGTTTAATTACCTTATTACTTTCTTTTTCATTAATTTCTAAAAAATCAGCCACTACCACTGATTAGTCTGTTTTTGCTTGATATTTCTGAAATATTTTTGCAATCTTTTTTTTTTTCTACCCAAAGTAAATTTTTTTTTAATTAATATAAAGATTTCAGGTGAATGTGTTTTGGGGTGCCAACGATATACAGGGTTATTCAAAAGCAAAAGGCAACTTTCACAATTTATTTCTTGCGAACCACACAATTCCAGCACCACTGGACTCAGGGCATTTCAAAGTTTGGAATAAACCGCCTTGAAGTTCCATGGGTCGATGCTGGGCGCAGCTCTTCTGGAAAATGGCCGAAAGCCACCACATCACAAGCAAGTTTATGAGTGGCATCGCAAATTGTAGAGGATGGGTGCATGTGCACACGACAACGCACGGGTCATCTCCACACATTGGCAGAGTTTGTGGAACATATTCGAGCAACATTCGAACGAAGCCTTAGGAAGTCCACAACATGTGCAAGCCATGAACTGGGCATTCCTTCCCGACGGTATGACGTGTTCTGAGACACGGTCTGCATCTGAAGTCCTATCAGCTGTAGTTATTGCAGGCATTGCAACCCAAGGGCTACAACAAAAGATTGTTTGAGGCCATGGAAGAGGACAATTTTGCTGACCGACTGGTTTTTTCGGATGAAGCAACACTCCAGCTTTCCGGGAAGCTGAATCGCCATAATGTGCGCTTATGGATCGCTAAGGTTGCCATTGAACAGGAATGCGACTTGCCGAAGCTCAATGTCTTCTGTGCCATTCCTTTCTGCAAAGTTTATGGACCTTTTTTTTCATATTTTTCCACAGTTACAGAAACAATTCACCTCCATGTGCTTGAAAACTGGCTGTGTCCCCAACTGCATGATGATTCGCATGACTTCATCTTGTAAGATGGCTCCCCACCACATTTCCACACTGAGGTCTGACGGTTCCTGAACAACACCCTTCCAAGATGCCGGATTGGCAAAGGTGGACAACACAACCATCTTCTTCCATGACCGCCTAGGTCATCGGACCTTACAACCTGTGATTACTATCAGTGGGGGTATGTGAAAGACCGTGTGTATATCCCACCAATGTCTGCTTCTCTTCAGGAATTGCAGCAGTGAATTATTGAGGCAACTCCATACAAGAGACCAGCTGATTCCTGTATGGCAAGAACTGAGCTACCATTGTGACATTGGTCATGCCACTCATGGTGCTCATGTTCAATGCGTCAAACTTTGAAATGCCCTGAGTCCAGTGGAGTTGGAATTGTGTTTCTGTCTTTTGTGGTTTACGAGAAATAAATTTGTGAAGTCTGCTCTGTATTTTATTTTTTAATAACCTTGTATTGTGTTCCTTCAAAAACAGTGTATAGGTGTTCAGACGATATGTGAATTGTTTTATGTAAAGTGATCTGTTTTTGTTTACTGAGTATTCATCTCTTTCAGGAGTTTGTGTTAAATTTCTGAAATTTTTTTTTTTAATATGAACTCTATTGAACTTTTGTACTGTGCTACTTTAATTATGTCCTTGTGTTCCTTATTGTATGCTATTTTGTTTAATGGCAAGTTCACCAGTCTGTAGAACCAATAAACAATATAGAATACAATAAACAATACAAAGAAATAACTACAATAGCCAAGTACAATAGTTTCAGTGAAGAGTTAGTAAGAGAAAAGATTCAGAAACTTCTGAAACAGATGGCCAAATGAAGTGTATCAATATCCATGTTATCACCAGTTAGCAATAAAAGCTCTCCTTTTGTAAATGCAATTGTAAGAATTAATATCAGCATACTGACTTCTGGTATTTATAGTAGAATACAAATACAATTGTATTGGAAAATGTTGCTGTAATTCCAGATCATGTACATTTCAATTTTCAGCTTACAAGCTGGTAAATATTCAGTAAGAAAATCTGTCTTCTGTTGTTATTAAAATTGGATTTAAGAAAGGAGAACTTACATCATTGTCAAGTGATAGTTTAATGTTGGAACATGACAGTTATTCTATGTTATCTAGCTAATGTATATTTTTCCATGCAGGTTCTGCAGATTGTGCAATAACAATACATTGTATATATGTGGGACAGATGAGTATGGAACAGCAACGGAAACCAAAGCTCTTGAAGAAGGACTCACCCCACAGCAGATCTGTGATAAGTACTACAGAATCCATGAGTCCATTTATCAATGGTTTAACATCGAATTTGATCATTTTGGTCGTACTACTACTACAGAACAAACCAAGTAAGTTGAAAGTTTTCTTACCGACAATGCTTAGTCCACAATTCTGTCTTTTATATCTGCATATAGGCAGAGAATTTCTTGTAATTGTTGTGCAAGTGAGATGTAGATTTTCAAATTGAAGCCTAACCTTAAGTCCCATTTTTACTTTTTCTACTACGTATAGTAAGTAGGGGAAGTATTGCATTCCACCCAAAAATTCAGTATTGAGGTTTTGCCAGAAATACATGTTTTGATGTGCCCTGAATTGAAATAAAGCATTTTTGGAAACATTGCATGTGTGCGTGCGTGGGTGGGTGGCATAACTCAGAAATGAAAAGTTCTATATAAACCAAATTTGGTATTTGAGTTAAGTATTTTCCAAGGATGCGACATAAGATTTTCAAGAAAATCCCCCCACCCCAGATTACACTTTACATGGAACATTTTTCGAAAATTTTGATTTTCTCAAAAATGGCTCTAACAATTTTGATTAAAATATCATATCTTTAAGATATGATGGCAAATAAAATGGGTATCTTGAATTTTCTTAGAATGCCCCCAAAAATCCTCTTCTTTCTGAATGGCTTTTGCATAACTGGTAAACCGCAAAAGAGACAAAATTTACTGCACAAAAAATGTAGATTTTGTTCAAATACACAATTCATCTGATGTACATTTTTTTTGTCGAGTGACCCATTTCAGAGATTGTTGAGAACTTTATTTGTTTAAATTTTCCAATACTTATACTTTTCTCAATTGGGAATTCGTTATTCATTTTTCTTACGTCCTGGAAATGCAAAGAGAATGGAATGCTCCACATAGCAACAGCTCTTAAAAGATTTGACTGTCACTTAAAGCTTACCATATTCCCCTTGCTTCTACAAGAAAATTAGCAATATATTGCTAATTTTGTTGTAGCTGCAAGGGGAATATGGTAGGCTAGGTTTAAGCAACAGTCAAATATTTTAAGAAATACTTACTATGTGAAACATTCCATTCTCTTTGTATGTCCAGGACACAAAAAAATGGAATAACAAATTCCAATTTGAGAAAAGTTATTGGAAAATTCAAACAAATAACAAGGAATATCTTGGAAATGATTTACTCCACAAGAAAAACACATATGACATAAATTGTATGTTTTAACGAGCTCTACATTTTTTGTGCAGAAAAATTTTCTCTCTCTTACGGTTTGCCAGTTATGCAAAAGTCATTCAGAAAGAAGAGGATTTTTGGGGACATTCTCAGAAAATTCAAGATATACATTTTATTTGCCATGAACATATCATGATATTTTAATCAAAATCGTTAGAACCATTTTTGAAAAATGTTTCATGTAACGGGTAGTCTGGTGTGGGGTGGGGGGAATTTCTTGAAAATCTTCGTGTTGCATCTTTGTAAAATAGTGAACTAAATACCAAGTTTGATATTTATCCGACTTTTCGTTTTTGAGTTATGCTGTTCATACACACAAGGACCTTTTTCTAAAAGTGCTTTTTTTGGATTCAGGGGCCTCAAAACATGCATTTCTGATGAAATCTCAATATCGAATTTTTGGGTGGAATGTAATACTTCCCCTGCTTACTATACGTAGTAGAGAAAGTAAAAAGGTAGTCTGGAAATAGACACTGGAGTTATATTTGTTGCATTAAGGGGCAGTGCCAATTGAAGCACAAAAACCAATAGTCTTTTCTTAATTCTGAGTACAATGTATCCATGAATATGTCTCAAACTGGGTGCCAATGATTACATCGGGGATGCAATTTCTCCTAATAATTAGGAGTGCTAGTGTTAAACTTGAGTTCAATACTACCATGACTACATGCAGTGAGAAGGCTACATTGTAGTAATCATAATGCAGACTGTGAAAAATATACAAGGCGTTCGATGACTAGTGGTAATTAGAGTTAAACATTGTGCATAAAGTATGTAATTTATAAAGAGGGTAATGACAAACTTCACTAGGATGCAGCATGGAAAAAAAATAACAGAGAGAGAGTTAGAAAAATGCAATGCCACACCTGAGACAGAAATCACAGAGCTTTGATTCTCTGTACCAATGATCTTACTACTTCAGCTACCTTGGTGAGATACCCAATCCACTTTAAATACTTCCATCTGATTCTCAATGATGAAAATTAAGTTTAAAACTCAAATGGCAATAAGTTGACACATGGCAATATTTACTTTTTTACTTTAATAACTATTCAAGAAATTGAAATGCTTAGCATCGCTCATCTAATCTATTCTTAGTTACAGTATTCCAAATATAACTGCTCCACATTTTAATCTGAACTCTTCCAGTTGATCCTAAACAAGCATTAAGCCTTCTGCTAATTGAAGTAAAGTTTTAGTTTCATTTTGTTGCAGGATGTGCCAGGACATATTTATGCAACTATACAATAATGGCTTCCTGTCAACAGAAGCAATGGACCAGCTAAAGTGTGAAAACTGTGATAGATTTTTAGCAGATAGATTTGTTGAGGGTATTTGTCCCCGATGTGGTTATGATGATGCCCGAGGGGACCAGTGTGATGGTTGTGGTCATCTTATCAATGCCACTGAACTAATTTCTCCTCGTTGCAAGCTCTGTAAGAAAACTCCTGTTATTAGGAATTCCAAACAGTTCTTCCTTGAATTGCCTAAGGTAAGTATATTAAAAACAAATGCATATTCACTAAAATATAACTGAACTTAGCCCTATACTGTTTAACTTATTTATTGACGATATCTTAGAATATAGTTGAATAAGTATAACTTATATTTACCCACAGTAAATAATAGAGAAATTCTAGGATTACTTTTTGCAGATGATTTAGTGGTAGGTTTTATTTCAGTAGTAGGCCTAACAAAAGTGTTGCATATCATATATTCATTTTGTAAGAAATGGGGTTTAAGAATAAATTTTAAAATATCAAAAATAATGGTATTTAAAAAGAGCTATAAATTGAAGAAGGAGGAAAAGTGGTATGTGGAAGGGGAAGAGTTGTAAATAGTAAACAAGTTTGATTATTTGGGAGTGAGAAAAAGTAGTAATGGGAGATTGAATGATCACAAAATAAGTGCCTTAGCTAAGGGAAGATTAGCAATGACTGCTATAAGAATATGCTTAAAGAAAATACCAGATATGCAGATTAAATGGTTGGAAAGGGTTTACAAAGCTGTAGTTGAAGCAAACATGGTCTATGGATCAGAGATTTGGGGAAGTGACAAAGGATGGGAGAGGATTGATAAAGTACATAGATCGTAAGGCAATGTTTAATAATACAAGAAAAATTCAGTGATGGGATGAATTGGAGAATTTTAGGAATAAGGAGAATTTTACATGAAATAGGAATGGGTAACTTATGGGAGGAGAGAGAGGGGTTAGTTAAAGGTTTCTGGAAAGAAGTGAGGAACAGAGTAAAAGATACAGAGAAACAAGAATTATTTCAAAGTTTGGAACTATATAGACAATTAAAGGTGGACTGGGGAAGGTAGAAGTATGTGGATGTAGGTAGCTTAGTGAGAGAAGGGTAGGCCTAATCCAGAATAAGTGCATATAAGCTAAGGGGAGATAGGAAGGGAGTGAATTTGAATAGGTGTCCACTTTGTGGAGAGGCAGATCATGATTTGCATTATATAATTGAATGTGAAGAAACTAAGTTGTGGAGAGATCAGTTTTTATCTAAAGAACGGGAGAATGTTAAGAAAGAAGTATTAAACGTTAGGATAATGAAAATACAAAAGGAGAGGGATATAAAAAGAATAGGAGAATATATGGGGAGAGTAAGAGAAAAATGGTTTACAAAAATAAAGCAATATGAATTTGTTATGACCCACCATGCATAAATAACCACGGTGTTAAAATGCATGATGGACCAAAGAAAGAAAAAATAGCAACTCAAAGTAATGTATTAACAATTGTAAGATTTTTGTTTAGCATTATGGAAATATACACACGCATGCACACACCTACCTCTCGCTTATATAGTCATTGTAATCTTTCCACAAGTTTCTAGAACTATTTTGACATGCTCTGGAGGAGGAGGGGGAGATAAAGCTTCCAGAAGGTTCTGTTTAACTGCCTCAGTGCTTACACTGGCAAGCAGTCTTATCAGTGTTTACTTCGACCACCTGGACCAACCTCCCAATAACTTCTGGCCATAGCCACTAGGTATATTTCATCTAAATACAAATGGTGTCATCAAAAAGATAGTCAGATTTCAAAATAGTAAAACAAGGGGTCCCGCAAGGTTCAAAATTGGGGCCATTTTTATTTCTTATATATATATATATATATATATATATATATAAATGAAATTTTTGAGATCATACAAAAAAATGGAAGCATCGCAATTGGATATGCAGACGACATGACTGTCATAATTAAAGGTCAAACAGCAAAAGAGGTTGAAATTAGAGCAAATTCAATTTTAAAAATTATAAAAAATATTACGCTAATTTAGATATGATAATAAATACACAAAAGACAGCATGTATTAACTTTGAATTAACAAAACTTAACCTGAGTAGTATTAAACTAAGTATAGATGGGGAAAACATATCAGAAATAGATTGTACTAATTTTCTTGGAGTAATAATTGATAAATATTTAAATTGGCAATTTCATGTAGCATCAATTAGAAAAAAGATAAATAAGGACATTTATGTAATGAGACAATTAACTAAAATATTGGACAATAAAACAATGAGACAGGTCTATTATGCTCTTATATATTCACATGTAAGATATGGAATTACATTATGGGGAAATATTACAGCAAGAGAAATGGATAGATCTTTAAACTGCAAAAAAAAACCATTAGAATAATAAGCAAAATGGAAACAAACAAATTTGCGGGGGGGGGGGGGGGGTGTTTAAATGATCAAAACTTGTTAACAATGCCATGTATTGCATAAAAACTGTGATAAATGTAAATATGCAAAATAATTCCAGTGTACATAACCATAATTTAAGAAACAATGACGATTATTATGGAATATCATTAAGGGGAACTGTAAATAATCATGCCATAGAAGTTAGAGGAAGAGAATTATTCAATAAATTACCTAGAGAAATAAAGAACATAAACCAACCAAATGTAATGATGAAAACAATAAAGAAATACTTAATAGAAAATGAATTTTTAGTATAGATGAATTTAGACATGGTAAAGCAATGTAAAGTGAAAATGATATTTAAGGTAAACTTAATATAAATGCAATGTAAAAGGATAATTGATACTTAAGGTAAAAATGTTAATGAAAAGTAATTAAAATTATAAGCTGTACTTGTTAAATTATTTTATATTTGTAATTGGACGTGTCCTTTAAATGTATTTAAAAGGATGATAATAAATGGAAATAAAACATTTATCACTATACCCCCGCCGCTATAACGTTGCACTTGACAGCTAGCGTTTAAGTTGGTACACTCGCGAAAAAACAGATGAAAAGCTTCAACCATTTGACTTCCTAAGCCAATCACAAGGCAGCATTCCGGATGGTCGATGACAAAGCGGAACCGGATCTAGAATCAGCTCTGTTGCCGGATGTAACTATTCCCAACCACGTGCTTCAGTTTGTGAATCTCTAGCAGAGCGTCGAGTTGTTCTTTGCAAGCTACATATTGTTCATTGTTATTTGTTATTTAGATTTGTGGTTATTGTTTGATAGTTTTGTTATTGTTCGTTTATACATTTATTTATTTATATTTATCTATTTTATATATATTTCATTCATATTATTTATTTAAACAAAACTTAAGTGCAACAATGTCGGAAAAATGACGCCGATTGCTGAGTGATGATTCACGAAGTGAAAATCCTTTGCGCCGAGGTGTGCCACTTAATAGTCAGGCATTGGAACTATTAAGGAGAACCCGGGAGTTCTTTGAACAGGAAAAGGAGTACGTGAAGCTTCACGGAAATCCCTCTATTCCTGCTGATAAAGCCGTACAACGAACTGCAGCAGCTCTTGGTTTAAGCACGAGAACTGTTGTTCACAAAGGAGTGAAACTACAAGAGAAAGAGGACAAAATTCCTGAACCATCTGGAACACAACAGGTATTTCTATCAACTCCAGGGAAGAAAAAAAAGAAGCCTCGTCCAGTCACAAATATTGATGCTTTCCAATTAGATGCCATAGGTAGACACATTTATGCCTATTATCATAGAAAGGAGTATCCGACCATACCAAAGCTGCTTATATCGCTTATTTTCAATTAACAATAATAATACGAAATAGTTATTATTCAGTGACGTTCGCTACTTACGTACACTTTTTGTATGCGGCTTAGACACGATAGAAATGAGAACAATCAGCTGTTGTTGTTTACTAGCCACTCTAGCAACGTCGCAACCACGATGTAGCCAACCTTACGCGAAGCCACACGAACTGTCAAGTGCAACGTTATAGCGGCGGGGGTATAAGCATTGCTTTTACTGGATTCCACAGAACAAAACTAAACAAACAAGTACCTTCTGATTAATAATGTCTTCTCTTTAATTTACTCCATGTTCCTTCTCCACTGTCTTTATATATAACTCTTTCGAAATGTTTGAGAATGTAAATTCAGGCTGTAATAAAAAGCATAAAAATACTTAATTTTTAATATTAATTTATTCCTCAAACTCCCGTCAGCGCTCCCAATTTTTTAATGTAATTGAAACTTTGTTTTACTTTTTCTAGCACGTACATAGTAGGTAGAGAAGTATTGCATTCCACCCAAAAATTTGATACCAACATTTCACCAGAAATACATGTTTTGAGGTCTGCGTGCATGAGAGAGAGAGAGAGAACAGCATAGCTCAAAAATGAAAAGTTGGATACATACCAAACTTTGTATTTAAGTTCAGTGTCTCCCAAAGATGCAACACAAAGATTTTTAAAAAATCCCCCACCCTTTACATGGAAAAGTTTTCAAAATTTTTTATTTACTCAAAAATGGCTGTAGCGATTTTGATTAAAAACTGTATATTAAAGATATTTACATGACAAATAAAATGTACAGGGTGAGCAGAAAGTCCCTTTACACTACCTTTGAAACTATATAATTATGTATAGCTTACCTCCTATGGGTCCAAAACGTCTGTGTGGGTTCCTTCATGTTTTTAGCATAATTTAATTTGTCTCCATATCCGTTTGTTTATCTGTAACAGCAGATTAGGGGTGATTGTTTGAAACGCTGCACAAACTGCGTTTTCCAGTTACTCATCGTTATGTATCGTTTTCTCACATCTTTCACAATGCTCCACAGTCATTATCAGATGTGGTGAGGTCAGGACTTCTTGGAGGGCAAGGTAATGGAGCCGGAGGTTGTTCTGAGCCATGTCCAATCCAGCGATTTGGAAAAATTTCGTCCAAGCATTGGCAGACGTGGATGGCGAAATATCCTGTTGCCCCGTCATGTTGAAAGAAGACAGTGTCTGCAATTCCTCGTGTCGTCAATTCTGGAAGTAACCACTCTTTGATTATTTTCAAATAAGTGTGTTGATTGACAGGGCCATCAAAGAAATAGGGACCCAGCAGGTGATCCACGGTCATCCCTGCCCAAACCATAACGTGAGGTGGATGATTCTGAATCTCTTCATAAAAATGAGGATTGTCTTTCGTCCAGAAAAACATATTACGGCTACGAGAGGTGCGAAAACATGACATTCTTTTTGTCATTTGCATTCAGAAAGGTTTCAAGCAATAACTGACATGCATGCACGCATTGATCCAGGTCAGCATCTGACAACTCGTTCTCAGTGGTTGGACAAAAACATTTCAGTTTTATATCTTTCTTATGTGGTCTCATATTGTTGATGTTGGAATGCCCAACTCTGCAGAACATTTGCGTAATGATTTCACTGGGGAATGTTCAATTGATGCTTCCACAGCAGCACAAGTTTCAACTTACCCACTGCGTTGCGCATCGAGAACACTTCCCGTGGCAAAAGTCTTTTTCTCCCATTGCAATAACGTTGGACGTGACGGTGGTGCTTTGCCAAAATGCACCACGAAGTTGTTCTGGATATCCTGCATTGTTTGTCTGATGTTTCAGCATTCGTAGACCCACACAGAAGCCACCAAATGCGCTTCCACACTTAAAGGTCTTGTATTTGCCAAAACTTTACTAGCCATTTTGACTTGAGTATTGTTGCACATTGCTTCTGGTATCACTATCGGCGTTGTCAGATCTACTGGCCTTACCAATAATTGATTACACATTCAATTATTCATATTACACATTTCCTTCCTTCTTTGCTTCATAGAACCGGGTGAAAGCAGTGTAAAGGGACTTTCTACTCACCTGTGTATCTTGAAATTTTCTTCATTCAGAAATAACTTTGTATAGTGTTATATAACTGGTAAACATTAAGTGATGACGAAAATGCACTACCCAAATAATGTAGATCACTTTAAAGCACACAATTTATTTCAAATAACTTTGTGGCATAAGCCGTTTTCAAGATATCTGTTATTAATTATTCAATTATTTATTCAGTTGTTTCTTGCAATTGTCTGGAAAGAGTGAGGCGAGCACATGGTGTCCAGTTCTTAAACATTTGACTATCACTATTACCTTTGCATTTATAAGAAAATTTGTAATGTAGCTATTTCCATAAAGGTGTATGTTGATAAAAATAAAGTAGATAGGAAAATAAACTTTTGTAAGAATAATTTGTAGACCCGGTAATGTGAATGTAACACATCAAATTTTTTTCTTTTCTGGCTTCAAGCTCAGCAAAATAGCTAAATGGTACCTTCATTTTAAAAGAATTTGTTTCCTTGATTTTTAATTTGAAAACTGCAGCTTGCATATATAAAAGAGAATGAATCATTTCAAGTTCAGCTTGTGAGAATGTTTTTTCTAAATTAAATGTAACTTAATGGTCAAAAGATCATTTTGTAATTGCAGATTTTACCTTTGTTAAAAAGCTGCTATAAAATTAAATTATGTTTATTTTCAGATTGAACCTTTATTAAGGCATTGGTTAGAGAAAGTAATGGCAGGATGGTCGAATAATGCTCGTGTCATTACGAAAGCATGGTTAAAAGATGGGCTAAAACCACGCTGTATCACAAGAGATCTGAAGTGGGGTATTCCAGTTCCCCTCCAAGGCTACTCAAACAAGGTAATTGAATCTTTCTTCCATGCTTCACTTGCTCTGCTACCTAGTTTTAATTATACCCCCGCCGCTGTAACGTTGCACTTGATCTTTGCAAGTTACATATTGTTCATTGTTATTCATATTTGATAGTTTTGTTATTGTTCGTTTATATATATTTATTTATATTTATCTATTTTATATATACATATATTTCATTCATATTATTTATTTAAACAAAACTTAAGTGCGACAATGTCTGAAAAATGATGCCGAACGCCGAGTGATGATTCATAAAGTGAAAATCCTTTGCGTCGAGGTGTGCCACTTAATAGTTAGGCATTGGAACTATTAAGGAGAACCCGGGAATTCTTTGAACAGGAAAAGGAGTATGTGAAGCTTCATGGCAATCCCTCTATTCCTGCTGATAAAGCCGTACAACGAACTGCAGCAGCTGTTGGACTAATCATGAGAACTATTATTCACAAGGGAGTGAAACTCCAAGAGAAAGAGGACAAAATTCCTGAACCATCCTGAAGGCAACAGGTATTTATGTCAACTCCATGGAAGAAAAGAAAGCAGCCTCGTCCAGTCACAAATCTTGATGCTTTCCAATTAGATGCCATACGTAGACACATTTATGCCTATTATCATAGAAAGGAGTATCCAACCATACCAAAGCTGCTTATATCGCTTATTTTCAATTAACAATAATAATACAGCGGCGCCGTGGCCGAGCGGTTAGACCGCTCGCCTCCCACCGAGGCAGCCCGGGTTCACTCCCAGGGACCTGCATGTGGGATTTGTGGTGGACGAAGCGGCGTCTGGGCGGGTTTTCTCCGGGTTCTCCGGTTTCCCCTGCCATTCATTCCACCAACTGCTCCATCATCACCTTTCCTTTCATCCATTTCACTGACATTTCGTTTCATCTACTTCCTTCATCCCATACCAGGCATTGGGCTGATCACCCATCCTGGATGCTCTGTCCGATCCATGAGTGTCTGCTCCTCGACGGGCCTCTGACCCCAGGCACCCGCTTGTAAGTTCTGGGGGGTGTAAGTCCTACATAAGAGGAGGGTAAACAGATAATGAATGAATGAATAATAATACGAAATCGTTATTATTCATTGACGTTCGCTACTTACGCACACTTTTTTGTATGCGGCTTAGACACGATAGAAAGGAGAACAATCAGCTGTTATTGTTTACTAGCCACTCTGGCAACGTCACAACCACAATGTAGCCAACCTTACGCGAAGCCACACGAACTGTCAAGTGCAAAGATACAGCGGCAGGGGTATAGAACATGTTTTGCAGACTGTTGCCAGCATTGTCAGCTAGGGTCCACTGACAGATCCATAAAGCTATGCAGATGAGGTAGTTCTGGTGCTGGTTTAGGAACTTAAAAGCTTGGAATATCTTCTGGAATATCAAAATTCATTAGTCGTTCCTCTTGTTATGTTTCTTTATGTGAAAAAAATAAAAACTTTAATAATTTGAACATTTGAGAGAAAATTTACATAAAGTAACACGAGAAATGACTCATGAATTTTGACATCCCAGTGGATATTCCAATCTTCAAGTTCCTAAAAGCAGTACCGGGACAGCTCTTTGGATTTGGCTGTGGATGCCAGCTGATGATGCAGACAACAGCCTGCAGAGCATGTTCTAGTTAAAATAAGCTAAGTCGAGCAAATAAAATGATGTTAAAACTGATGAATGGTATATCCAAAAACATAGTAGATTACTTTATATGTTCCTTTTGCTCTAGGTCTTCTATGTTTGGTTTGATGCCCCCATTGGTTACATTAGTATCACCAAGAGATACACAGATAAATGGGAACAGTGGTGGAGACCTAACAGAAAGACGACAGATGTTAAGCTGTATCACTTCATGGCAAAAGACAATGTTCCTTTTCATTCTGTGATGTTCCCCTCAACCCTTTTGGGAGCAAACAACAATTATACTGCTGTCAACTATATAATGGCTACAGGTAGGCATTGATATTACTTCCATTATTTAATTTCCTCTCCCCCTTCTTGAAGTGTTAATGTTCCATGTATTTAGTGACGATAAAGATGTGTCAGCTTGTCTGCCTGAAATGTATCTTTCTTTGCACATGATGCCTCCTCAGACATTTTAATGCTGATGAGTTAAAACATGCATTTACGTAATATAACCATGTGTAAAGCAGCTAATGACACATGCGAAAGCAACAACTAAAATAATTGATTATTAATATAACTAAAAATGTATTCAAATTTGTTAAAAAAAAACATGGTTAAGCTTTCAAAAACACTTTTTGCTCCACTTACTGTCAAACTATGGCAGAACATGTTTCAAGGAGACATCCTCCTCACGATTGGTTGACTGGCTCTCGTCCGGTATTGCTTCCCCTTCCCCTGTTGTTTGGTGATTTGCATGATGTCATTTGATGCCAGTATTTCAAAATTTATGACTATTTGAATTCTTGGTAAGGTACATATTTTCCCACACTATCAATTCCAAATGATTCTTGGCTGGTTTTAAAAACTGATGTTATGATTAAGTGACTAAAAATGATAAGCTATGGCTGATTTTTCTGTTTGTTTGAATTTGATATTTCTCAAGTGTTCCTTCAATCTTGCTTCCATAGTCCTCTTTGTTTTTCCAATGTACAGTAAAATCTCGTTAGTACGTTTTTGCGGGGACCCAAGGATTTGGACGTCATAGACGGGAAAACGTGTTAACGAAAATACATAATCTGCAACTTAAGAACATATTTATGTAATAAAATCTAATAATACATCTTACCTCAAAAACGGATGTGAAATATAGACACTATTTACATTGGTTTGAAATACATATCGATAGTTGATTGCTTTGTTGGTTTTAATGCCAAAATTTTACTGTCCATCTTGTTTAGTAAAGTCATTACATCATCATCAACTTCGAAACTGCACACATATCGCTTCACTATGTCCATTGCCTGCATGGCTTCTGACACTGTAGGTACTGGCTCAGGATCTGGTTCATCGTCACTTTCGTCTCCCACTAATGCTTCATCTTTCACTTGTTCTTCAAGTATTTCATCTATCGTCGCTGTTTCACACACTGGAATTTCATTGTCAATGTTTACATAGTTTTCGAAAGACACGCCGGCATCGTCTGCTATTTGGCGCCATTCTTCACTCTCGGAAAACTCGTCTTCCTGCGTAATTTCATCACCAAGAACTCTGCAAAAACCGGCTTTATTAAAGCAGTTCCTAATGGTATCTTGCGTCACACAATCCCAAGCAGTTCTAATAAAATGCATGGCATCTAAGACGGTGATTTTTCTTGTCGTCGATTTCAGTGCAGCCAACCTTCTCTGTACCAGCCTCTTACAATACGCATGTTTCATGCACCGAATTATGCCTTGATCTAAAGGTTGTAGCTTACTCGTGCAGTTTGCTGGGAAGAAAATGATCTTTATGTTTCTTAAATTTGAAACAGTTGGTGGATGAGCAGCACACTGATCAATAAACAGTGCAATTTTCCTGCTTCTTATGCCCAGTCTTGCGTCCCATGCTCGTAAGAAATTTTCACAGACGGCAGAAGTTATCCAGGCTTTTGTGTTGGAAGTGTACTTACATGGAAAAGATCTCACATTCTTAAAACATCACGGATTGCGTGCTTTTCCAATAACCAGTGGTACCAATTTCTCCGTTCCGCTTTCGTTACAGCACAACAAAACTGTAATCCTCTCCTTGTTAAGTTTCCCACCGTGGCATTTAGTGCCCTTAAAATCCAGGGTTTTGTCTGGCAAAAGATGGAAAAATAGTCCTGTTTCATCTGCATTATACACATCATTGGGGCTATAGTCTTTCAAAATTGACGGGAGCGTTGTATTTTTCCACATTTCTATGTTTTCACACAGTGTAGCGTCAATATCTAAGGCAGCAGCCTCACCTCGCAAACATCTGTAGATTAAGCCATGTCGATTCTTGAACCTTTCAATCCAGCCATTGGACGCTTTGAAATCATCCAGTCCCATCTTCTGTGCTAAATGTGTTGCCTGAGCTCGAACCACAGTACCGTCTATTGGCACATTTGAAGCTCTAGCTTGTGTAAACCACTTTAGCAGAACATCTTCTAATTCTGGAAACTGGCCAGGGCGATTACGTTTTCTTTTAGCATTTTTTCCTTCTTCAAAAGCAGTTTCAATTAGTTTACACTTGCTAACAATTGTGTTTAAGGTTGACGGAGGAATGTTTAACTTCCGCGCTATATCCACACGTTTCATATTTGGATTGCGATCTACTTCCTCAAGGATTTTCAGTTTTTCACTGTTGGTTATTTGCCGCACTTTCTTTTTCTCCATTGCGAACAAAAAGTTAAAATACTTTTACGTTTCGTCAACACTCAACAGCATAAACTAACCACACCAAGCCACTGTTAAACTAAAGCGTCACCGCAGAACACCACAGAGCGTCACTAAAGCATCCCCCCCCACACACACACAAAACGCGTCCCACAAATACGTACATGCATGGTATTGGCTGCCGGTTCCACCCCGCCTGGTTTGACCAAAGTAGCGAATGAGAACTTCTAACTTTGAATGTAGTAATTCTACTCCCGCTGGACCGTTACTTTTATGTTCTCAAAAATGACTATTAATACCGACCGACCAAGCATTGGCATTGGCCAAAATAGCGAATGAGGGCATCAAACTTCGAACGTAGTAAGCGGGAGCGAGAAAACGTACTAAACGAACGTTATTAATGCATTTGATGCATTTTGTGCCGGGACTTTTATAATTCAACGCAACACACGGGAAAACGTGTTAATGAGGAACGTGCTAACGAGATTCCACTGTATATTTTTTGACAATCTTCACAATTAGTGTGATTTATTTCTGATAGTTTATTGTTACGAGTAGTAGTTTTAAATGGGGTTTTAGTAGATTTGTCACACTGTATCTGTTTTGGGAAGTCAATTTAATATTGTAATCTTTAAAAATCTTGTTGAATTTGTTAAACATTTTTGGATGGTATATAAATTTGCAGTAGTTTTCTTTTGATTCTCCCATTTTTAACTTACATCGCCAGTTGTTTTATATCTTCTGTGTCTGTTAAGTCAGTTTTGTTAGAAGGTTTGATTTAAAATCGTTCAAATTTGCAACATGTTTAATGTATTTCAATTCTTTGTTATATTCATTACTTGTTAATGGAATGTTAACCAATTAGACTATGACAGAAGTATGTTGACATGTTTTTGGGTTGAAATTATTATTTTTTATGTAATTGTCTACATGTGTTGGTTTCATGTATATGCCATATTCTAATCTACCCTTATTTCTCATGATTTTTAAGTCCAAAAAAAGGCAACCATCCATTTTGTTCCATTTCCATGGTGAACTTAATTGATCTATCTTGCAAATTCAACAGTTTCAAAGCGTCTTGAGCCAGTTTTTTGGAACAGTAGTGAAGATGCCATCCACATATCTAAACCAAGTGGGAATGCCTTTATAATGAGTATTTCCAAATTACTCACATGTAGATCTGCCAACACAGAGTCATGGGGTTACCCAAAGCCAAACCAGACATTTGTTGATAGAATTTTGTAGTATTAAACAGAAACTATTTTATTAATATTTTATCTACTTCACTGTGTTTCCCATCAAGTGTTATGTTAGAAACTATTTTGCTTGATGCATAACTCTATAAATGAAATGTATTCTTCAATTTGTGATAGTGAAAATCCCCGTTTTGTGAGCCATATCTTTATCAATTTTGGTATCTTTTCTGCGGGGATGCTAATAAATAAAGTTTTAAATGATTCATCATTTTTAATTTTATATTTTAGAAATGTATTAATAAAATAATATTAGCAAAATATTTTGTTCTGGGTAGTAAGAACTCTGCACTGCTGCAATAATATCTCCAGTCATATGGACATAAAGTTGCCCCAAACGACATGGATATGTGTAGAACATGCACATCACATCAAATGCTTTCAACCGTTAATTATTTTATTTTTCTTTTATAAATGAATTTGAATACATTCTGTAACATAGTTCACTTGCCTGTTTTTTAATAATACACTTGAAAGATGGCTGACACAATGGCACATTTTTGCAATTGTCCCCACAAATCATATTGGTTTCCTTGCTGTTCCCTTTTGCAACATACCATTTAATTAGAAAGAATTTCATCTCGTGCATGTATATAAATATCATTAAGAATTACCAAAGAATATGTTTTGGAGGAATCTTGCCTCCATCATTCAGGTGTGACACTGACGAGTTTCCTGGTGCAGATGTAGATGTCACTTATGGCTGTATGTTTTTAGAAATGAGATCATTCAGAAAGGGAGAATTTATAAGCCAGTTATTGTTTTTCTCAAATCATCAACACAGTTGGGTTTTAAATCATTTTGCACATTATGATTTGTTTCCCAGACATTATATGTTACTGCTGAGTTAACTGTTTGTATTTCATGTAACACTGATGTTCCTTGAGCCTCAGGCCAATGCTTCTGTTTTGCCAATTTAACTTTCTCACATTCATTACAGTTTATTTCATGTATGTCTGACAGTTTATCAACTCAACATAATTTCTTTTTTTATTTGTATTTGCCTGAATTAGGTTCTTTAGGCTATGTGTATATATGGATGTCACATTTATTTTAAATTTCATGTGCCCAGGGGTGGTATGCAAGTTTTTCTAATGTTTGTTTTCTCTCTCTCTTGATTTTCTGCAGTATGGTGGATACTTTTATTTGTTTCTCATTTGTGAACTTCAAGATCTTCCTTTCAATAATAGTAAAGTTGAGTGTAAAGTTCCATTCCATATTATGTTTCAATATAATTACACTTTACTGTGCTTTCCTAACAAGTGATAATTACATCATAATTTCACTTAAACTCTAGTTGAACAGTAAGGGCCAATTTCACCAACAGATGCTAAATTTTAACACAATGTTAAACTGATTTAACACTGAAGTTAACACAAATTCTGTTTCATCAAACAATTTTAACTTTAACAATGTGTTAAAGTCTGTGTTAGGTTAACATCGCCAAACCCATTTGTTAAGGCTTTTAACAAATGATAGAAGTTGCAAAACGGCTGCCGCAAACCAAGCTGTTGATGCGAGTTTGCTACAATTGGCATTTTTAATGCCATTCCTAATAGAAAAGTAGTCATACGTCATAATAAATATGAAACCCTGCAAAAGGAGGAATTTTTAAAGCAATATAGACTGTTCAAGGGGTGATGAGCATGGTTTTATGGGAAATACGAGAGGTTAGAATACCACCAACAGAAGCATGTTTCTTTCTCCTGAGCTACAAGTGTTAAATCGGTACTTAGATTTTATGCTACTAACATTTTTTATTCACTTGGTGGGTGATAATATTGGCATTTCTAAACCTACTGTTTGTGAGTTTATCCGGAAGGTTCCCAAACAGTATTTTTTGGGGGTCTGCTTGATTAATCAGCAATAACACATTTTCATCCACTTTAGTTTCAATGTAGCATCCATCACCAGTTTTAAACCGTCTTAAACGCTCTTTGCAGCTAACGTTTCTGGTGCTGCACTTTATGTTAGCATAAAATTGTTACAATTGCTTACTGGACTTTAAGCATTCCAATTAAATTACTTGCAGATTTTGTCCCAGGCTGCAATCTTATCCTTTAATGTAAGACCGTCAGCTTTTTCGCACTTGATAATATGTCTATACTTATTAACCAGATGTTAATTAACGTGTTCCAAATGGAGAAACATTTATTTCAGTTGACATCACAATTCTAACCTCAAACAATTGGGAACATCACATGGCAATCGTCATGGATGTAAATGTCTGCTGCTGACACAGAGAGCGCAGCAAAACATAACAAAAGTGCATCGTAGCACATTCAGAAGCAGTGTAGTTCACCCTTCACCTTCTCGAAAGTTAGCATTCACAGTTGGCTTTGACGTTAACAAAATGTTGGCTAACAATTTGCTGTAAAAGCCTGACAAAATGCAAAATCTTTAGCCTTATGTTAAACTTTGAACACTGTGTTAACAAACAGCGTGTTAGAGTATTTTTAACATCAGTTGGTGAAACTGGTCCTAACAGCAAATTTAAATATTTAAGAGTATAAGAAGTTTCTCCTTTTTACTTATTGTTACTACCCACCACCGCATATTTTCTTTCCTTTGTATTGGTGCTGCCTTTGCCCAGGAATAACTGTAACTTATACAATAACGTATTTCTTCTTTTCAGAGTATTTAAATTATGAAGATGGAAAGTTTTCCAAAAGTCGAGGTGTAGGAGTGTTTGGTACAGATGCAAAAGAGACAGGCATCCCAGCAGATGTTTGGCGATTTTATCTCCTCTATGTTAGACCTGAATCTCAAGATTCCAGCTTTAGTTGGGTTGATCTTGCAACAAAAAATAACTCTGAACTACTCAATAATTTGGGCAATTTTATCAATAGGTAGGTGCTGTAAGATAATATTTTTATATTTTGAAAAGTACTCTTGTATTACAGATGATTATAGTTCACTAAAATTCCTTTCAGGGAAATAATGCAAAGAAAGTTTAAATATATATTTAAAAATTATTATGTGTGATTCTGCATGCTAAATATATCTACTTGAAATTACATGGATGAATTTGCAGTTACAATTATCTGCTTTAAAACCATCTGAAATTGTTACTTGTCTTTGTTGCTTTTGTACTATTCGTATTGATTCCAGGTGTATCTCCATAGCATAATTGGTATTAAATCCTCCAACAGAGATTGATTTGTTTTTCACTATATTACATTTTTTTCTCCATTTATACTGACATCTAAGGTCATATTGGTGACTTTCCTTTGGGACAATAATTGCTCATCAGCAGTGATGTTCACCTACTTTACTGTTGTGTCTTGGCTTGGTTTTATCTTGGGTTTTACTTTATAACATTACATTTGCACACGTTTACTCTCTCACTCATACTTCCAGACTTTAAGGAGGATGGGGAAAAACCCTGGTTAAAAAAAAATTCCCATCCTCCGGCCAGGAATCGAACCCAGGACCTCTGGATTGGGAAGCTAGTATATTAACCACCAGACTATGGCAGTAGTCACTATAGTATTTCAAGTCCAGGATCTTTTGTCAATTTAACTTTTTCTGAAATGTGAATCTACAAGCTGCAGAATTTCCATCTTTTCTTAGAGAAATTCATTCTTTTATATCGAAATATTTGAGTGGATTGATGAAACTTCAGTTTCAATTACTAAGTTTTCACTCAGACCATGTTTTGAAGATGTTTGTCTCCATCGTTAGCTTCATGTCCCCTCAGTGTTTTTGAAACATGGTCTGAGTGAAAACTTAGTAAGTGAAACTAAGGTATCATCAGTCCACTTATAAATTCAATATGTTAAAACATTTCACTGTTTATAATCACTTCCAATTAGCTTAGCATGTCATTCTTTTATCTTTTTTCTTGGTATCACCATCAATGGTTATGGACCACCACAAATTAAAATGACTGTTGTATGTGCTGCTATGTACTTAAGGGATAGGATTATACAGCAGGGGGGGCTTTCTCAAAAGTTTTGTGGGTGAAAGAAGGAATTATGTCACAGAGGCCCGTATAGAAACAGAATGGCAAGTTACAAGTCTATTACCTAATGGAATATTTTGCAATTATAGCAATATACATAGAATTTGTATTTATCAAATTAACAAGGTGGTAACAGTGAATGTTGTGATATAATAATTGTGATTATACGAGAGTGGTCTGAAAAGTTTCCGACCTCAACATGAAGATGGCAGCACTCATTAATAAAAGCTAGTGAATTTCGTTGTTCATCTGTTGACAGTTACTCACCAAAGTTGCAGCCATTTTGGACACACAGTTGTTATGTAACAGTCGTTTGAGTAAGATGATATGAGTGTTTTTATGAAAATGGACAAAATCTAGGATCGAGCTGCCATTAAATATTTGTTTTTGAAAGGCAATATGCCTACGCAAATCAAAGATGAGTTGGATTCTGTGTATGGGGACTTTGTACCATCATTTACCACAGTGAAATTTTGGGCAGCTGAATTTAAACGTGGCTGTAAGAGCTTGGGAGACGATGAATGTTCGGGACATCCAAAAATTGCAACTACCGACGAAAACATCGCCAAAGTTCAGCAAATGGTGCTAAACGAGCGCCGAATTAAAGTGAGAGAGATAGCAGAGGCTATGAACGTGTCAAAAGAATGTGTTTGTCACATATTAGACATGAGAAAGCTGTCCGCGCGTTGGGTGCCGTGTTTGCTCACGTTTGACCAAAAACGTGTTCGAATGAACATTTCCAATCTTCTGTTGGATTCACAGATGCAGGATCTAACTTATGGCGTACCACAGGGATCTATATTAGGACCGTTATTATTTATTCTTTATATTCATGACATAAATGAAATTATGCCAGGTAACAAAACTAGTACAATATACTGATGATACAACCATTTCTGTTTGTAATAAAAATTTGTGTGCATTAGGCAGTAGTATCAATGATACTGTAAACACCATAGTTATGTACTTCAGTAACCTAAATATGTATGTAAATGCAGCTAAATGTGAATTAATCACCTTCGGATTTAAAACAGTTGAGCCAGCGTTACAGCTTTCCATAAACCACAATATGATCCATAGCTTAAACTCAGTAAATCTTCTAGGATTGAACATAGATAAATCACTTACCTATGCTGGACATATACAGAAACTGGGATCAATTATCAGCAAAAACCTATTTGTTTTGAAATATTTAAATAAGTATATTCCAACTGAAGCAGCGATAGCTATATACTACTCCCTTATTCACTCGCATATGGCTTATGCTATTGAACTATGGGGCACCACATCAAAAACAAATCTTAGCAAAATATTTATTCTACAGAAAAGGGCAATCCGATACTTAGGCAAACTAAAACTTAATGACACATGTAGAAATGCCTTCAAGCAACTAAATATATTAACCCTACCAAGCTTATATATTTACAAAACCATTATACCTTTTATGAAATATAACTCTTTGTCACTAACAAACTCTGATGTTCATAGATACAACACTAGACATAGAAATGATTATGCTATCCCTAGCCACAGATTACATTTGTATGAAAAGATGCCTAGTTTTGCTGGAATAAAATTTTATAATGGACTACCAGAAGAAGTCAAGAAATGGCATAATAATAATTTTAAGAAATTTAAACAATTATTAAAACAGTTCTTAATTAGTAAATCTTTTTACAGTATTGACGAATACCTGTGTAAATAAATTTGTAATAACTGTAATAACTGCTCTGTAATACTTCATTAACAGTACTACTTTATATTTGTGTTCTATAACTTGTAACAATTCAATTATAAATTGTTGTGCCAACTGCAAATTGTTCATTGTGCATATTCAGTTACTACTTGGTTAACAGTAATTTGTACATTCATATTTATATTTACATTATATTATTATTATTATTATTATTATTATTATTATTATTATTATTATTATTATTATTATTATTATTATTATTATTATTATTATTATTATTATTATTATTATTATTATTATTATTATTATTATCATTATCATCATCATCATCATCATCACTATCAATATTGTTACTTATATGTTTACTTATGTACTTGTTTACTATTGACTAGATTCAATCGTGTATTACACCATATTGAATTGCAATAAAATTGAATTGAATTGAGTTTAGATGCAATAAATCCGAGTTTTGGCACCGATTAATTACTGTAGATGAAACTTGGATACACCACTATATGCCTGAAACAAAAATACAGTCCAAACAGTGGACTGCAAAGGGGGAACCAGCTCCAAAAAAGGCAAAAACTGTTTTTTCGGCTGGGAAAGTGATGGTGACTGTTTTTTGGGATAGTCATGGAGTTATTTTAATCGATTATCTTCAAAAAGGAAAAACCATTACAGGAGCATACTACGCATCATTACTTGACAAGCTGAAGGTAGAAGTTGCGGAAAAACGGCCACATTTGCAGAAAAAGAAAAACCTGTTTCACCAAGACAATTCACCATCTCACACCTCAGCGGTTGCAATGGCGAAAATCCACGAATTACGGTTTGAACTGCTTGACCATTTGCCTTACTCACCAGTTCTAGGCCCAAACGACTTCTTTTTGTTCCCTCATCTAAAAATTGCGCTCAGAGGACAGATTTTCGTCAAATGAAGAGTCAAAAGAGAAAAACGCCGAGTACTATTTGGACGGGTGACAGAGATGGGTGCATGCTGGGAGAAGTGTGTAGAGTAACAAGGAGACTATGTTGAAAAATAAAAAAAAAAAATTCTGAAAAAATGTCATATCTTTATTAGGTCAGGAACTTTTCAGACCACCCTCGTATGCCATAATGGCTTCATAAAGTTCTCTTTTGAGTCTCAGATCCATTAACACTGCATGCAAGGTAAACAATGGTTAAGAACAGGTGCCTGGATTGCAATTACTATAAATGTGGTTTGGCTCACAATGATATTAAACAAATAATTTAGGGAACACTTCCTATGGGCGTGTCATGCCTAAGATTGCTCTTAGTCGTGGTAACCATTATCAGAATGCCCCAAATCCAGAACTCTCCAGAATTCTCGATTAACACAAAATAATTTACAATAACCAAACAAGCACAGTAATGGTTTAATGGTGAGGACAGGCCAGTAGCTGTTAAATTTACATTGCCCACAAAAGCCAAAAATGAACAATTATGTCATGACACTTACCCAGGTTAAAAACTTGCTCTCCGCCATGAATTACCGTCAGCTAAGGCCCAGAAATCTCTCCCTTGCAATTTTCCCAGAACCCCCCAGCAGTCAACATGAATGCCCTCATCCGGAACTACTACACAGTGCACTAGAGCTCGTGGGCATAAACATAAATTATGGGCATGTAGTCATTGAAACCATAAATGTAACTTGTGCCAAACAATATAATCAGCACAAGGGTTAAGCATTCATTTGTACAATCATCTGACTGGATTGTGATTGCAGAGGTGACAGTAGGTCACTAGGACAGCAGAAATATGGCCAAAAGTATTATGTTTTGATAAAAAATTACAGAAGATTTGTGCAAAAATTTGTTGAACCAATGGAAACTGGTTTAAAAGTAAGAATTACCTTCTGAGAAAAAATGCAAATTATGGGAAATAGATCTGTTTTTAAGTTGTAAATAATAGGAATTCAAACTATATCCTGGTGTAGGATGAAAGATGGGATAAGTAGAAAATAGCTTAAATTGCAGGAATGTGAAAAAGGGGTTTTATTTATTTTGTTGAACTGAGAAAATAATAAATAAAATGCATTGGAAAAAGCCACTTCTGTACTAAAAGTTAGAAATGCATGATAGCAAGGTATAGAGGCTCCTTGTTTTAGTTGTGCATATTGGGTGTTTCTTACATAGTATGTTATTCTACAGGGCTTTAGTGTTTGCAGAAAGGTACTTTGCTGGTCAGGTTCCTGAAATGTCACCAGATGTACAGGATTGGACTCTTTTGGCAATGATAACACGTGAACTGAATGGCTATATTTCATCCCTTGAAAAGGGCAAACTTCGAGATGGTATCCGCCATATTCTAAGTATATCCAGACATGGAAACCAGTACATGCAGAGTCAGCAGCCATGGGTACTTCTTAAAGGCAATGCAGCAGAAAGGTAGGTTTCAACTAGATGAATTCTTTCTCCACCTTCTCTTTCCACCCCCTTGTTATTTTTCTTTATTACTTTCTCAACTACGTATAGTAAGTAGGGGAAGTATTGTATTCCACCCAAAAATTTGATACCGAGATTTCACCAGAAATATATGTTTTGAGACCCCCTGAATAAAAAAAAAAGCATTTTTGGAAACATGTCCGTGTGTGTGTCTGTGAACAGCATAACTCAGAAACGAACAGTCGGATAAACACCAAACTTCGTATTTAGGTTCAGTATCTTCCAGAATACGACACGAAGGTTTTCAGGAAAATCCCCCCACCCCAGACTACCCTTTACATGGAACATTTTTCGAAAATTTTAATTTTCTCAAAAATGGCTCTAACGATTTTGATTAAAATATCATATGTTTAAGATACTTTCATGACAAATAAAATGTATATCTTGAATTTTCTGGGAATGTCTCCAAAAGTATTCTTCATTGTGAACGACTTTTGCATAACTGGTATACCATAAGAGATAGACAAAATTTTACTACACAAAAAATGTAGATCGCGTTAAAATACCAAATTATGTCATATACATTTTTTTTGTTGAGTGAACCACTTTCGAGATATTGCTTGTTATTCCCTTAAATTTTTCAGTACTTATTTTCTCAAATGGGAATTTGTTATTCCTGGACATGCAAAGAGAATGGAATGCGCAGCATAGCAACCGGCTCTTATTTGACTATCGCTTAAAGTGTACCGTATTCCCCTTGCACTTACAAGAAAATTAGCAATAAGATTAACATCTCTATTAACATGAAGCATATGGAGAATAAGCGTTTGTAAAAAGTTTGTACAAGAGTAGAGAAAGTCATGAGAGTGTAACACATCAGATTTTTTTTGTAAATATCTTTTTATTATTTTTTATTTTTCCTGCTTTACTTTTCATGGAAATTAGGCCAGGGCATGAACTTTCAAGTTTAAAAAATGCAGCCACTCTAAAATTCTTGATTAACATGAAGTAAATACAAAAATAAGCTTTTGGGCTAAAAGCTGTAGGCACTCACTAGTGATCTTGATCAGTAGCATATCTTAGACAGCAAATTGGGATTGTGATACAGAGAGAAAATGATTCCAGTGTGATAGGGACATTTTCAGAGTCATCCTCGCTAGATGAAATTTTTTATTTTACCTAATTATAATATTATTTAATTACATTGTTGAAAATATTTCTTTCTCCATTTAAAACTTAAGTATGCTCCAAGACTTTTGTAATCCATGTTCTGAGGAGGAAAGGTTAGTAGTCTTGCTATTTGTAGAAGCTATAGAAAAAATTTCTGATGTGTTACACTCACATGATTCTCTCTACTCTTGTACAAAACTATTTTTAAAATGCTTATTCCTCGTGTTAATCGAGATGTCAATCTTATTGCTAATTTTTTGTAGATGCAAGGTGAATTTGGTAAGCTTAAAGCAATAGTCAAATATTTTAAGAGCTGGTTGCTATGTGGAGTATTCCATTCTCTTTGCATTACCAGGACAAAAAAAAATTAATAACAAATTTCCATTTGAGAAAAAGTATAAGTATTGGAAAATTTAAGGGAATAACAAGCAATATCTCAAAAATGGTTCACTGAACAAAAACAAATATATATGACATAAATTATGTATTTTAAAGGGATCTACATTTTTTGTGTAGTAAAATTTTGTCTATCTCTTATGGTTTAGCAGTTATGCAAAAGTCGTTTACAATGAAGAATACTTTTGGAGACATTCCCAGAAAATTCGAGATATACATTTCATTTGTCATGAAAATATCTTAAACTTATGGTATTTTAATCAAAATCGTTAGGAGCCATTTTTGAGAAAATTAAAATTTTTGAAAAATGTTCCATGTAAAGGGTAATCTGGGGTGGGGGGGATTATCTTGAAAACCTTCACGTCGCATCTCTGGAGGATACTGAATCTAAATACCAAGTTTGGTGTTTATCCGACTGTTCGTTTCTGAGTTATGCTGTTCACAGACACACACAAGGACATGTTTCCAGAAATGCCTTTTTGGATTCAGGGGGTCTCAAAACACGTATTTCCGGTGAAATCTCGCTATCGAATTTTTGGGTGGAATTCAATACTTCCCCTGCTTACTATATGTAGTAGAGAACGTGATATATGATGGTGGGTTAGAGAAAATTATATTAATGTAACACATCAGATTATTCAGATCTGATTGTGCTTCTGAATCATTGTCCTATGTAGGACTAGTATGAAAACAATTTTTATTTTCTCCACTGCTTACTTAGAGTAAGTAGAGGAAGTATTACATTCCATCCAAAAATTTGATGTCGAGATTTCACTGGAAATACATGTTTTGAGGCACTCTGAATTAAAAAAAAAGATCCGTGTATGTGTGTGGAGGGTGTCAGTCATAACTAAAAAACGAAGTCATTTAAATACCAAAGTACTCAAAGTTATGACATGATTTTCAGGAAAAGCCCCCACCCCAAACTACCCGTATATGGAAGATGTTTTTTGAAACTTTTGATTTTATGAAAAATGGCTCTAATGATTTTGATTAAAATAACTTATATTAAAGATATTTATATGATAAATAAAATGTATATCTTGAATTTTTTTTAGAAGTTCCCTTCATTCAGAAGAAATTTTGTATCGTCTTGTACAATTGATAAACCTTAAGCAATAGATGAAAACATGCTTCTCAAAAAATGTAAATCTCTAAAACACACAATTCATTCCAAACTTTTTTTGTGTCATAAGCCATTGCTGAAATATCTGTTGTTAATGGTTCAAATTGTTCAATACTTTGTCACTCTTTTAAAGTCCTTTCGATATTCAGTTGTTTCTCGCAGTTTAATGGAAACACTATGGAGTTTATAGTGTCTAGTTCTTAAACATTTGACTCTCGCTATTCCCTTTGTGTTTATAAGGAAATGCAATGTAGCTACTTCTGCAGAGGTTTATCTCAATTAAAATTAAGTAAATGGAAAAATAAACTTTTGTAAGAATAGTTTGTATACACACTAATAGATACTAGAGCGTAGAGAAAGTCATGTGAATATAACATCAGATTTTCCTAATAAAAGTATAAATACTGTAAATGATGCAAACAACAAATTAAATAAACAGTGCAAACTTTCAATTGTGTTTTGCTTGCACTGTATGCTTGGGTTATGTCAGAAAGTTGATTTGAGTCATTATATATGTCATGTGCAGAATTCGTGCAGGCACAGTGATTGGCATCTGCTGCAACATTGCCTGTCTCTTGGCAGTATTGTTAAAGCCTTACATGCCCACCACATCTGACATTTTGAAACAACAGCTTCAGGCTCCAGAAGATGTGTGGATCATCACTTCAGAGGTTTCAGTTCTTCTTCCTCCAGGACACAAGTTGGGCAAGGTATTATTAAGCACATATATTTTATTAATCTCCTGAGCTTAAGTTTGTCATATTAGGCAATCAGCAAAATGTGAAAAATTAAATATTATAATTGACAGGAAATAGCGATACTATAAATTAGCTTCAAAAATACATTTAGGTAATTCCTAAAATTGTTATAGAATTAATGCTTAACGAGAAAATAATGCAGTATAAATGAAATTACAAAAGGTAAACATTATACAAATGATCTTTTAAGTTTTGAGCAAAATTTTAAATCATAAATAAATCTGAAATTTCATTGATGAATTTCTGCTTAATGTTTTAAAGAAGACATAAAAAACATTTTCACCACATTCCACTTTTTTCATCTTTATACATTATATTACAAGAAATACCATTTGAATTTCTATTTCCGCATGCAGCTCCATCAGGAAATGCATTTTCAAATGCAAAACTGAAGCTTAAAATTGATTGGCACCATGTGGAAACTAAAATTGTCATTTTTTGTTAGCAACTTATCAGAAAAAATATTCTTTACTTAAAATTAAATGCAACTATGTTCACTTAAAAACATTGGATGCAAGGAGCATCAGCAAATTTGAGTCTTATCAACTTTTCCAATTCATGCTGATGAGGTTATACACAGTTCCAAATGTTGTCCTCCATGGTGTAGTGGTTACCATGCTAGCTTCTAGTTCCCAAGGTTGCGGGTTCAAACCCAGCAGAGGGCGATGGATTTTTTCAGGCATAAAAATCCTTAGCATGTCTTCCTTTGGAAGGAAGTACTGCTGGTGGTCCCGTGTCAATTTATGGCACATAAAAGAACCTCAAGCCTGATAAAGAGGCCTCTGAGCAAAATGCCCAGTCTTTCAAGCCCAATATAGAATGGGACGTTAAGGACCACAGCAGTTAAAGAGCGTCCATAGATAAAACTCAATTTAATTTTAATTTTTACAGTTCCAAATAGTGAAAATTGTACAAATTCCTGTCATACCAAGAGAGAACTGAGATGATGCTATCATTGCAGGATGAAAAATTAAGTCAAGATAGTGTATACAGTGCTAAAAAGATTTAATAGTTTCAGACTCTTCAATGCATACAAATGATCTCTTAACTTGAGGCATTACAATGTGTAGATTTTCACATTTATAAAAAATCTGATATCACTGTTACTGGTTTATTCAAATACAGCAGAATCTTGTTAGCACGTTTTTGCAGGGACCTAAGGATTTGGACATCATAGGCGGGAAAACGTGTTAACGAAAATGCAAAATATGCAATTTAAGAGTATAGTTATGTAATAAAATCTAATAATTACTATGTCTTCATGGGTAATTGAAATCAATTTTGAGTACAATCCGTGTTGAATTCAATATGTGTTCAAATGGATTTGGATACAAAGCCTGAGAATAAATAATTCAAGCTTTTATGTTGGTCAACTTAGATTTTTGAGGTTATGAATGATTTTGAGAAAATAAATTGCGAATTATGGAAGCGACAAGAGTGGCTTTGCTGTGCGTTTTATTACACATGTGATAACATTTTCCGCTAAAAAAGAAAAAAAAATTATGAGCGTGCATCATGTTACGAGTACAATAGGCGAATGTATCTTTGGCGTATTCAATACGATTTGAATACGGTAAGTGTTTCCATGCAACAAATTTCGTTCTGATCCTCTTCTGATCCTATTTTCCAAGAGGAAAGTTTTGTTTTTGCATTTTTTCCTTCTTTAAAAGCAGTTTTAATCAATTTAGGTTTGCTCACAATTGCGTTTAAGGTTGAGGAGGAATGTTTAACTTCCGCACTATATCCACATGTTTCATATTTGGATTGTGATCTATTTCCAGGATTTTCAGTTTTTCACTGTTGGTTATTTACTACACTTTCTTTTTTTCATTGCAAATGAAAAGTTAAAATATAATCTAAGTATGTTTGGTCAACACTCTACAGTAGAAACTATCATTGGCGTTTACCACGCCAAGGTAAAGCATTGTCTATCCCGTCCACACAAATCGTGTCACACAAATATTTACATACATTCATGTGATAGGCTGCCGGTATCCACCCCGTGACCGAGGATTGGCCAAAACAGTGAATGAGGACGTGATACTTCAAACGTAGTAAGCAGGACTGGGAAAACACACTAAGCAAACATTATTTATTACATTTGGTACCGGGACTTTTATAATTGAACGTAATACACAGGAAAACGTGTTAATGAGGAATGTGCTAACGAGATTCCACTGTATCATACAAGATTATCACATGTTTTGGTAGCATGACTCACATCTTTGCTCGCATTCATTAGTTTGCCTGATTTAAACATGATAGCATTGTTTGTGTAATAGCTTTGCTAAACATTGTTTAGTTATGGTACCTAAATTCAGTCATCCATTGAAAAGTAAACTTTACAGGTGTGGATTTGGTGTACATGTGTTTTCAACTGTTGGGATGGTTTTATGTAAAGTTTGTGAATAGATAGTTGATCATGAAAAAAAGTATTTTATCAATCAACACATGTTAACAACAAAGCACTTCCAAGAGTGGTGATAAGAAAATAAGGCTACTTCCAACAGACATTGCCACATCTGCAAACAGTTGCGGTTAGATTTGTGTAAATCATTAGTTGACATGGGCAGTCTTAACACAAGAACATTTACAGCAATACCTTGTAGTAATAGTAATGTATAACATAATGCACAATTTGTATGATTTATAAATCAAATATTTGTTGACTAATTTTGAAGATTTAGAAGCTAGTAACAGTGATGTGTCATAATTTAAGATAAAGAGAGTTGAGGGTTGTTACACTACATCACTAAAATATTCTTACTTGAACTCGTTTCGGGAGACGGCTTGTTCCCATCGTCAGCATGTTCTCAACTGATGTTTCCGGTCATCGTCTGGGGGATGTGTGTGGCTAGTGGTGTTCTGTGGTGCTGGGCTGATGAACCTCCAAAGGCTGCTGGGTGGCGGCAGTTCGAAATTCATTAGGTGATTCCTGTGTTTGACAATATGTATTTTTTCCCAGATGTCCAATGTTCCCAGATGTTGATCGGTTTTAAGAGTTTTATGTTCGGAGTGATATCATGGTTTGAAGACCAAAAATGATGTGCTACTGCTGATTTATCTGGCTGCTTGGTAAATGCATCCCATATGCTCTTAAGTCTTATTTCAAGATTTCTTTTGGTTCTTCCTATGTATACCAGGTTACATTCATTACAATCAATTTGATATATACCAGCTGATTTATCGTTGGGGATAGGATCTTTTGTTCTGTTGCATAGTAGTTTCTGTATATTGTGGTTATTCTGTGGAGACAGGGTGATGTTGTATTTCTTGAAAATCCTTTGAAATTTATGATGAGTCCAAGGGTGATAAGTGAATTTTTTCTTGGACTCATCATAAATTTCAAAGGATTTTCAAGAAATACAACATCACCCTGTCTCCACAGAATAACCACAATATACAGAAACTACTATGCAACATAACAAAAGATCCTATCCCCAACGATAAATCAGCTGGTATATATCAAATTGATTGTAATGAATGTAACCTGGTATACATAGGAAGAACCAAAAGAAATCTTGAAATAAGACTTAAGAGCATATGGGATGCATTTACCAAAAGCAGCCAGATAAATCAGCAGTAGCACATCATTTTTGGTCTTCAAACCATGATATCACTCCGAACATAAAACTCTTAAAACCGATCAACATCTGGGAACATTGGACATCTGGGAAAAAATACATATTATCAAACACAGGAATCACCTAATGAATTTCGAACTGCCGCCACCCAGCAGCCTTTGGAGGTTCATCAGCCCAGCACCAGAGAACACCACTATCCACACACATCCCCCAGACGATGACCAGAAACATCAGTTGAGAATATGCTGATGATGGGAACAAGCCGTCTCCCGAAACGCGTTCAAGTAAGAATATTTTAGTGATGTAGTGTAACAACCCTCAACTCTCTTTATCTCAAATATTTGTTATTAAATATATTATCATTATGGCTTTTTAAAATTTATAACACCTTTTTTCTGGGGGGGGTGTGCTTTGATTGTTACAAATGCCTAAATATCGAGGCTCAGCTCATTACTGTCATATAAACTGTTGAATGTTGTATTTGCATGTTGCACGTAATTAAGTGCATGTTAATTGGAAATCATATCTATGCAGATGTCTAGGAAACTTCAGTACAAGAATCACTTTTTATGTGAATAGTATAATATATAAGGGATACATGTGACTTTGTAATGATAGAGAAAGTTATGTGAATGTTACACATCAGGTTTTTAATATTTTTATGTAAAGTTTATCAAAAATGAGTTGTCCGTGATACTGGGATTCTGAAATTTTTAACATGGCTTTTACTTTCTTCCTTTCAATCCTCTCTATTGGACAACAACAGCATGTAAGTTAGCCTGCTTATCTTGCTTAATTGAATGTTTATTTTAAGAAGTGTCTAAAGCTTGTCTCAAACTTAGAAGACAGTCTGTAGGTAAAGGGTATATATCTGTCTCTAACACATACATGTTGCTTTGTCCTTTTCTATTCTCGGGCTGTTGCCAAGTTGCTAATAAGTAATAACATGTATAAATATTCAGTTGTTATAACTTTCAGCTTTGAACACATTCTATACAGAATATTCTTCCATAATTATATCATTTTTAGAGCTTTTATAGATTTCTGTCAGCACAGATTTCTAAAGAAAAGTTTTTCAGTAAAAGTTCAATATTTAGTATTTCTAAATGTTTTCGGAAAACTCTATACCTATGCACTAGAAAAATCAGCCAGCGAGAAACTTTTTTTTTTAGTTTGTTTACAATGGGGATCAAGCAAGAGAAAATGTTGAGAGTTGTAGACAGTTTTTAAAAGAAACCAGAATCCTATAACTTCTCGCATTCATTATGTATGACAAACAAAAGTCACCATACGTTCAGCTAACAGGCCAGGCGCAGGCAGAAAACAGTATAGGCTAACATCAGTTATAAGGTAGTGTCTATGTTTATAGCAAGTGAAACACTGTGAAATATTATGTTATTTAACATTTTACGTAAATATTATGGTTATAGAGGGAGAAGCTAGGAAGAGACAAAATGTTGGTGAACTAAGAAGAAATGCAAAGAATGTGTTAGATTATTTTTCAAGTAAAATGGGTATTAGTAAGGCAATAAAACAAACAACTAATGCTACCCAGGTGTTCAGAAACAGTAGTGAATAGGATAAAAAAGGAATGAATGAAAGAACCTCTAAGGACCCATAAAAAGAATGAAAAAAAATGGATGGGGAAAACAAAAACAAGTTAGGTCAACACAATGTAATGAAATAGCGCAAAGCATTCATTATTTGCTGTTTGAAAACATTCCACCCACATTGAATGTGATTTTCTCAAAGGTAGACAGTGGTGTCTTACATTTGCTTTAAATAGCAGTGCAGATATTTTACTATTTGATGATCTATCATTCACAAGATGATATTAAATTGGTAGGCTGATCACCAAAGTTGAGAGTGTACTAGAATAGATGTGGCAACAGTGCACCCCATTTAACCCACACTGTCTTTTAAGCATGAGAGACAATATAAAGGCATATTGTATTTGTAGATTTATACTAAAATCAATTTGCAATAATCCCTACCCACTGAATATGCATATGTTTCCTTTTTAAATTTGAAGTACAAAAAGTTGTGAATTAAAGTAACAGTTTAGCAAAAAATCCTACAAAAATTTGTGGTCATAATGAGGGGAAAATTAATAACGTGTTATGCAGAACGTCGCATGATTGTTGTTAATATCCAGCTTGGGGTTTGTTGAATGAACAAGTAATTGGAATAAAACTGAAAAGAAAAATATTAGATTTCAATTATTCAGTAAGAACGAATTATGAATTAACTTATAAGGAAAATGCATTAGGATCATACTGTATAAAAAATGCTATGATCACATTTTTTTAACTACTGGATGCAAATTGATTACGTAACTTCTGCAGCATATAAATAAAGCCTGTTGCTTCCTACTTCTTTAGAAAGCTTGGATCTGTGAAGCTTGAAAACGTTTAATAATTTTGCAAGATGATATATGCTGAAAAATATGTGGGTTCGGTTTTACATAGATTATCCACCTAGGCAATTTAAATGTGTGCAGTTCATTGTTGAATAGTTCAGATGTTTTTTAGAGCATCTATTGCTATTTGCAAATTGTGGACTGTTAAATAGGTACATGAAAAATTCTTATAAAGACTGCCTCCAGTTCTTGAATTCTACAGCAAAATTTATGTGAAATTGGAATATTTTTTAACCAATCTGTAAAATTCTGCAAAGTCATAATTTTTGTAAAAAAAATTTACAATGCTAACTGATATAAGAAAATAAAACAAGCTTGTTCATATGTGAATGTCAATGTAAGATGATGCTTATCAAACTTTGTATTCTTTTATATCACTGGTGTTTAATTTCTTTTTGAGCAACGCCCTATCTTAACAATTCCTAAGGGATCCCCATCTAGGAGATATGTGAATGGTGACCACAAGGTGCCCAAGCTGACCAAAATATTACTTCCACTTGCTGATGCTGATGTATTGCTTCTTACTGTTATCTTTCCTATCTGACTTACCGTGGTCATCTCTTGTTTTCTTCTGACCCCGATGCTATTAGGCTACCTGAGAGCCAGGGAGTCTATTTTTTTTTCATTCTACCTTTTCATCTCTCTTCTTCATTCTAAGCAACAGTTATTTCACTGTATCACCAAGAAGGAAGAAATTCCAATCATACCTGCTGACCTACCATGGCATGTACTGGCGACTCTGCATTGGCAATGAGAGGTGGAAACTTTTCAGTCCTCCCGGCTAGGTTAAGTTGACCTGCTGACCAACAGTACGTGTGGTTCTCCATCCAAATTGGCAATTGTGAATGAGTGATGTAGCTGCCATAATATAAAACTGTTGTTCATTCCAAAACAGCTACATTAAAACTCAATAATGAACATGTTTCTTAAATTAAACATCCTTCCTACTCCAAATTATGACTTTGTAGAGAAATGAATGAATGAATTGAGTTTTATTTATGGACATTCTTTAACTACTGTGGTTCTTAGCATGCCATTCTAAATTGGGCATGAAAGACTGGAAATGTTGCTTAGAGGCCTCTTTATCAGGCTTGAGGCTCTTTTATGTGCCATAAATATATGACACGGGACCACTGGGATTAGGATTAAGTGACCGAGGGGATACTAGCACCTCGACCTGCAAGGGATCTTTTCTGCATACACCTCCTGGAGGAACGGATGAGATGAAGGAAGCACAGGAGACGTATGGGCTGGAGGACCGGCCAATGCAGATGACAGAGACATGCAGAGTTCCATAAGAGTTACATGCTTGATCACCTGGCTGGAGAGCGCTCTGTGGCCCTCCCAAGCCACCAGAGGGTAGCTCTCAGGCTCCCCTCCAGCCGAGACTGGGGAAAGGTCAGCCCAGCAGTGGAGACTCAAACAGTTGTCATCTGATGGAGCCAAGGAGGAATTCCAACGTGCAAGCCTCTGTGCCATCTGTCCACAGCTGACCGATACACAAGCCTGGAGTCAATCTGTAAAGTGAAAGAGGAGCGTGAAATGAGGGGAAACAGGGAGAGAGAAATTTGGGGGAGGTAATGATCCTTCCTAGCATTCACCTAGTGACCCAGGGAAACCCCAGAAAAAAGGTCAGGAAGATCTGCAGGAATTGAACCTACAACCTACTGAATACAGACCACAGATGTTACCACCTGAGCCATCCCTCTTGGTACCACTGGCTTCACTTCCGAAGGAATCCATGGTAAGGATTTTTATGTCTGAAAAAAATCCATCACCCTCTGCCAGGTTTTAAGCTACAACCCCGGGAACTAGAGGCTAGCATGTTACCCCTAGACCATGGGAGATGACGCTTTGTAGAGAGGAGGATTCTACAATGAATATGACTCATCTCCAGAAGTGTCAAACTTTAACAGTGCAGATCTTTTATTACTCTACTGGGATGCAAGATGACAAACACAACAACAACTTCAGTATGCTGAACATTAGCAAACAACCAACCAGCCAAAAATTGACTTGTGACAAGGAGGTAGCTGTAGTGTTTTTTTTTTAAGGAAAGCCGATGGACATGCAGAAAGAAAGAGAGAGCTGTATGCTCCCCTCCCTTCCTTTCAAACTCCCCACCAGTATTCAACTATGCCGTGTAAATTCATAAGATAACCTTCAAACAATGAATGCATATGCATTACATTTAAATACTTACTATAATTACTGCTCAGTTAATTATCCTGAAAGGAATCACTTGTGTCATTATCGTCTGTAGTACAAAACATGATAAGAACTGTGGGAACATTAACTATAGCAGTAAAAAGAACATTTCAAAACATCTAAGATGGAGACCGCTGTATCATATTACTCCACATTGTAGTTAAACATAATTTGCTGGAAGACTTCTAGTGGGCATCTATGTTCTCACTGCGCAGCCAAGGCCATCAGTCCTTCATAATTGACAGCTGCTTTAAGATGGCTGGATTGTCGAGCCCATTGTTGTTGCTCCCAGCAGACTACATATAGGCAGGAAAGGGGAATCTGAGTCAGTTCAGAAGCCTTCAGAAGGAAGAGAAATCAAGAAGCACAGAGAAAAGCCTCTGAACAAGGATACCTACATAAGGAAAGCAGCTAGAACTCTGGAATGGTATGGTTTTAAGCAAACCCAAGCAAGCAAAAATTGTGTTTGCTTAGCAGCAAATGAAGTCCTCCAAAAATAAGACATTGGAATTCTCAATTGCACCCCTGGGAAATTATGAAAAAGTGGGAGAAGAGTGTTACAGGACTGCTCTGGGGCATAGAACCACTGAACAAAGGCTTATGGTACAATAGTTTCAAATGAATCAAGGGGAGCCAAAGGCTGGTAGTGTTCAGTCACGAGGGTGGTCTGAAAAGTTTCCGACCTCAACATGAAGATGGCAGCACTCTTAAATAAAAGCTAGTGAATTTCGTTGTTCATCTGTTGACAGTTACTCACCAAAGTTTCAGCCATTTTGGATGCTCAGTTGTTATGTAACAGTTGTTTGAGTGAGTGTTTTTATGAAAATGGACAAAATCGAGCATCGAGCTGTCATTAAATATTTGTTTTTGAAAGGCAATACGCCTACGCAAATCAAAGATGAGTTGGATTCTGTGTATGGGGACTCTGCACCATCATTTACCACAGTGAAATTTTGGGCAGCTGAATTTAAACGTGGCCGTAAGAGCTTGGGAGATGATGAACGTTTGGGACGTCCAAAAATTGCAACTACCGACGAAAACATCGCCAAAGTTCACCAAATGGTGCTAGACGACCACCGAATTAAAGTGAGAGAGATAGCAGAGGCTATGAACATGTCAAAAGAACGTGTTTGTCACATATTAAATCAACATTTAGATATGAGAAAGCTGTCCGCGCGTTGGGTGCCGCGTTTGCTCACATTTGACCAAAAACGTGTTCGAATGAACATTTCCAACGTTCTGTTGGCGCAGTTTAGGCGCAATAAATCCGAGTTTTGGCGCCGATTAATTACTGTAGATGAAACTGGGATACACCATTATACACCCGAAAAAAAATACAGTCTAAACAGTGGACTGCAAAGGAGGAACCGGCTCCAAAAAAAGCAAAAACTGTTTTTTCGGCTGGGAAAGTGATGGCGACTGTTTTTTGGGATAGTCATGGAGTTATTTTAATCAATTATCTTCAAAAAGGAAAAACCATTATAGGAGCATACTACGCATCATTACTAGACAAGCTAAAGGCAGAACTTGCGGAAAAATGGCCACATTTGCGGAAAAAGAAAATTCTGTTTCACCAAGACAACACACCGTCTCACACCTCAGCGGTTGCAATGGCGAAAATCCACGAATTACGGTTTGAACTGTTTGACCATCCACCTTACTCACCAGATCTAGCCCCAAGCCACTTCTTTTTGTTCCCTCATCTGAAAATTGCGCTCGGAGGACAGAGATTTTCGTCAAATGAAGAGGCAATCACCTTTATGAAAAACGCTGAGTACTATTTGGATGGGTTACAGAGATGGGAGCACTGCTGGGAGAAGTGTGTAGAGTTACAAGGAGACTATGTTGAAAAATAAAAAAAAAAAAAAAATCTGAAAAAATGTCTTGTATCTTTATTAGGTCGGAAACTTTTCAGACCACCCTCTATATATATTTGTACTAAGAAGCATGTTCATTGATGGGTTGACAGATCCTTTGAACAGAAATATACTAAGGAGTACAATTAACATTACAGAACTTGTGCTACTTCAAAGGTAACAAGTGCAAGAGGTGTTGGTGACTTATACAAACAAAGTATTTTTTTGGGAGGGGCATATACAAGCAAATATTTGCAAAAAGGTGAATGTTAAGAAATTCACAGTTTGCTGGTAGAAAACCAATTAGTACACCTAATGTCCTAAAAATACTATTTATTTAGGTTTTGCAAGTTCTGAATTTTGTTGCGGTTTACTGATAACATGAAAATACTAATTAGCAATGCAATTATGTACCCAATATACTTAAGCTTTTAATTATAAAAAGCGCTATAGTTTCATTGTGGAAATGTAATTTTTATACTGTCTACAAAATTAGTGAATATTAATAATTCTTTATGCTTCTTTACATTCAGCCTTCACCTCTCTTCAGCAAGATAGAGCCTGCTCGTGTTGAAGCACTGAAACAGCAGTTTTCAGGGAAACAGAAAGGTCATTCACCTGAAGTGAATTCAATAGCAAAGCCTTCAGTTCCACCGCCTTGTTTCTCATCACCAATTCCTGCAGATGCGACAACTGTGGCCAAGCTAACTGCAGCAGTATCTCAACAGGTAATTACAGGAAATGGCATGTTCTTTAGTGTTTGCCGTTTGCATTAAGGGAAGTGGAAGACCCCATTTCTCCAATGTTAAATAGACAAAGTTTGTATAACTATTGAGAAAGCCATTTGGGTTATAATGCTGGATCATCAGCAGATTATTTTATACACTTTTGCATACACTATAGCACAATGTATTTATTGCACAAGGAAAAGATATATGTTTTTACTTAAAAGCATGTGTTTTTAAAAAAAAATTATGCAAAAACAATTTATCAACGGGTTTAAATACTTCTGCTTCCCTAACTTCATTGTTATTCTTATAAACATCATTGAAAGATTCAAAACAATTCATTCCATGTGTTTTTCCTGGAGGTACATATATACTTCTTCTTTAATGGATTAGCCTCCTTGTAGGAGTTAAACCCCCAAAGACTTACAAGCCAATGTCTTGGGTCAGTAGCCTGTTGAGGAGCAAGCAAACCCTGGGTCATAGCATAGGATTTGAACGTAGGACTTCCCAAATGTAGGCCTTACACATCCCACTTGGTCCAGTACATATATACATGCAAGAAAATGTAATCTTTATAAAAGAATGATTAAAGATAAGACGAAAGTTTACACACAACTCCAGTAATAAGTTTAATATCTTACCAGCAGAGAAACATCAGAATATCTAACAAGAAAAACAAAATTTCCTCAATCAAATGGTAAGAGCTAGAACCGCCTAGATCATATTTTAATTATTATTATTATTATTATTATTATTATTATTATTATTATTATTATTATTATTATTATTATTATTATTATACAACTTTATTACAGTCCAGAGTACTTTAAACCACATACTTATAATTTTAGTCCCTCTCCACTTTCTCCTAGGCTGCATATCAGAATAAATGATGATTTACAGAAGTCCTCGAAGCGCTCTAATTTGGGTCTAATAATAATAATAATTAAATTTTTTCTTATAGGAAAAACAAGGTTAAGTTTTTAAACATATTAAATATTTCAGAATGAATTTTTACTTTCTCTACCACATACATTTAGGTAGAGAAGGTATTGTATTCCATCCAAAAATTTGATCTTGAGATTTCACCAGAAATACAAGTTTTGAGGCACCCTGAGCCAATGAAATGCATTTTTAGAAAAAAGAAAAAAAAGGTTGCACAAGGGGGTGTGTGTGTATGCATGCAAGTGAGAGGGAGCGAAAAGTCAGATAAACACCAAACATGGTATTTAGGTTCAGTACCTCCTAAAGATTTAACACAAAAGTTTTCAAGAAAATCTCCCCATACCAAACTACCCTTTACATGAAAGATTTTTCAATGATTTTCTAAAAAAATGGCTCTTAATGATTTTGATTAAAATACCATATATCAAAGATATTTGTGTGACAAACAAAATGTATATCTTGAATTTTCTTGGAATAGCCTTAAAGTCCTCTTCATCGGGAGGGAATTTTGTATAATCTTGTATAACTGGTATACATTTGAAAACATACTATACAAGAAATGTAGATCTCTTTAAGACACACAATTTATTTCAAATAACTTTTTATGTTTCATCAGCCATCTCCAAGATATCCATTATTAATGGTTCGAATTGTTCAGTACTTAGCCATACTTTTCAAGTCTTGTCAATTTTCGATGTTTTTTACAATGCTATGGAAAGAGTTTTAAGGCCAGCATGTAGCGTCCAGTTCTAAAATATTTGACATCACTGTTCCCTTTGTATATATAAGAAATGTGTAATGCAGCTATTTCTGAAAACATCTGGATTAAAATGAAGTAAGTAGAAAGATAAAAGTTTTGCAAGAATAGTTTGTATACCGCTTAATAAGATATAGGGGGTAGAGAAAGTCATTGTGAATGTAACACATCAGATTTTATCACTCTTGTTTTACATTTTTTATCATTCTCTTAAAGAACTTGCTTTGAATCTGCATAGGCTTATTGCCAAGTTCCTCCTATGGTTTACAAATTTCACTTTCTGCCTGGACATACTACATAGTGACATTGTTGTTATAAAGAACATCAAAATTTAACAGCTTAGTAGCAATCATTATCTAGTAGTTATTCTTTCATACCATGTGGTGTAGGCTAAGATTAGGAAATTTAATACACATATGGGTGTCCCATCATGATGTCTCAGTGATAGAAATTGGCATTGAAACCTGAGTATATGTGATTAAATTCTTGGATATGGTATTGAATTATACTAATTACATTTTAAAAAATTTAAAAATAAAATGTTTGCTTTCCAGCTCCCCTTCAATAGTTTATTTAGCCTACCAATGTTTCTATTCTTTTAGTTTCACATGGTTACATATCATGAATAACAAGATTTTGTGTGTATGTATTATATACTCTGATAAAGCATCATTACAGAGTACATTATTGATAGATAACAGCCTCAAAGTCTGGATATGAATAATTTTAAAATTGGTGTCTGGCCATGCAAACCTATGTAGTAGTGAATTTTTTAATCCAAATACAGGTGATTAGGGAAAAAAAAAAAATCTGATGTGTTACACTAACATGACTTTCTCTACTCTTGTACAAACTATTTTTACAAACGCTTATTCTCCATCTACTTCATGTTAATCGAGATAAACATTTGCAGACTCTATCTTATTGCTAAGTTTCTTGTAGATGTAAGGGGAATATGTATTTACAAGGGCAACATAGAAATACAGTAGCCTTTAAGCATATACATATCTCTTAATAGCTGATTGCTACGTGCAACACCATTCTCTTTGCCACAGATTAATACTCTTTGCATATACAAGACAAAAAAATGAATAACGAATCCCCATTTGAGAAAATAAGTATTGAAAAATTTAAGGGAATAACAAGCAATATCTTGAAAATGGTTCACTCAACAAAAAAAATGTATATGACATAAATTGTGTATTTTAACGTGATCTATATTTTCTGTGTAGTAAAATTTTGTCTATCTCTTATGGTTTACCAGTTATGCAAAAGTTGTTCACAATGAAAAATACTTTTGGAGACATTCCCAGAAAATTCAAGATATACATTTTATTTGTCATGAAAATATATTAAACATATGATATTTTAATCAAAATCGTTAGTCATTTTTGAGAAAATTAAAACTTTCGAAAAATGTTCCATGTAAAGGGTAATCTGGGGTGGGGAGATTTTCTTGAAAACCTTTGTGTTGCATCTCTAGAAGAACCTAAATACCAAGTTTGGTGTTTATCCGACTGTTCGTTTCTGAGTTATGCTGTTCACAGACAGACACACACACACACACGGACATGTTTCCAAAAATGCTTTTTTTGGATTCAGGGGGTCTCAAAACATATATTTCCGGTGAAATCTCGGTATCGAATTTTTGGCTGGAATACAATACTTCCCCTACTTACTATACGTAGTAGAGAAAGTAAAAACAGTGAAGTGAATAATATTGAGTAAGAAAGTAGAAAAGGCATATTGTCTCCATGTCAGCTACAATCTTCTGAAAAATTTCCTGGTGTGAATGTACAGAGTGAGCCAAAAGACTCTGAACTGCCTGTGCTGTGTTTTTCCTGTCCTTGGCGCTCGTTGCCGTCTGCCGCTATCATACAAAGGTGCGGATGAAACCATACAACATTTTTAAAGGGTCTTTTAAAGGCTTTACTTACCAACTTTACGAAACTCCTATGCTGAAACTGACCACGGTTGTTGTCCATATATTTTTGGCACCTCTTTAGGAAGTTACCCATCACTCGCCTGCTGCTGCAAACAAAGTTTATATTATACACACAGCGTGTATTTATTTATGGTTAGTATGTGTTAACTCGGTCAGCTTGCCAAGTGAAAGTACGATTTGCAGAAATATTTCCAGGTGTAAAAGTTCCAGGCCGTACAACAATCCATGAATTTTACAGTAAATTTCAGGCCACAGGAAGTGTTCAGGCTAAGAAATCTAAAAGGCGGCATTCGGTTCTTACCGAAGAAACATTAGATGACATCAGTCATCGTTTGGAATATTCCCCCCAAAAATTCCATGATGGATAGTTTCCTACAGAGGTACCAAAAATGTATGGACAACGGCGGTGGCCGGTTTCAGCATTTCCTTTCATAAAGTTGGTAAGTAAAGCCATTAAAAGTAGTTTTAAAGATGTTGTATGGTTTCATCCTTGCCTTTCTATGATAGCAGCAGATGGCAACGAGTGCCGAGGGCGCGGACAGGAAAAACACTGGGCAGGTGGTTCGGAGTCTTTTGGATCACTCTGTAGATGTCATCTTCAGTATTGTTCAGTGTTGTTCTTGTAACTGACTTTAGTAAGTTCATGTTTTTCTGTATAAGATTTTCCCAAATTGTCAATTCATTGGGATTTTCATTAATTTTCCCATATTCTTGAAGTTTAAAGACCGGCAAAACACATCAGATACAAAGAAATAGACAAGTAAGCAATACTGCATTGTTTTTAGGAAATGAATTGCAACATTGAAAGACACAAAATTAATGAAGACAATTTAAAACCAATAGAGTTGACCATTTGGGGGAGAGAGAAAGAGACAGAGACATGAAGAAAAGATTGGCTGGTAAATTTCAATTTCATGAGCAATAACAATGTCCCTCCGGTTATGTTCAAACAAAACTTGACATTACGTCCACATCATTGAATCACAGCTGGTGATGAATGCAGTGTGACTTCAGAATACATTTAGAAGCAATTTATCATGATAATGAAGTGCCAACAAAGGATCTGTTCTGGTTTGTTATCCATAAATTCTTAATTTTGAAACTATAAGATTTTAAACAATTTGCAAATTGGTCCTGGCCTTGGGCAAACTGGAAACTAACCAAGAGCTAGTTATTGGATACTGGTGACTTAAAGGGTAATAATTTTCTATCAGTCTTATCCATGTTGGTAGTAGAATTATAAATGTGTCTATTGAAGGCGGAGCTTGTGCGCAAGATGAAAGCCAGTGGTGCCACACGTTCTATATGGCAGCCACATGTAGCAGTTTTGTTGGAGCTGGAACAGCAATTGAATATGGCACAAGGAAACATGGCAGCCACTTCCAATGGCCTGCATTCTCCTGTGCATAATGCAGCGGAAATAGAACTTCTGCAAGAGCAGGTTGCAAAACAGGTACTAAGACTTATTAACTTGTTTCTTTATCTCCAGCACTGCTGCCTATGTGTTAGTTTTAGTGGTCTTAATATCTTTTGCTTAGTTCGTTTTCTGTTAAATGCTCATATTCTGCTGCAGAAAATGAGAGAAAAAGAAAAACCTGTCATCAATGATTGAAGAGCCAGTTACAATAAGTAACTCATTTATCTTTGTCTGGTTCTTTCAATTCATGCACTATGCTCACAAGAAATTCTTAGAATTTGCACTCTTTTGGCACACAATAGCATGTATACCCCTGCCGCTGTAACGTTGCACTTGACAGCCAGTGTTTAAGTTGGTACACTCGCAAAAAAAAAACAAATGAAAAGCTTCAAACCATTTGACTTGCTAAGCCAATCACAAGGCAGCATTCCGGATGGTCAATGACAAAGCGAAACCGGAACTAGAATCGGCTTGTTGCCAGATGTAACTATTCCCAACCACGTGCTTCAGTTTGTGAATCTCTAGCACGAGCGTCGAGTTGTTCTTTGCAAGCTACATATTGTTCATTGTTATTTATATTTGTGGTTGTTTCATAGTTTTGTTATTGTTCGTTTATACATATATATATTTATTTATCTATTTTATATATATTTCATTCATATTATTTATTTAAACAAAACTTAAATGCGACAATGTCTGAAAAACGATGCCGATTGCCGAGTGATGATTCACGAAGTGAAAATCCTTTGCGCCGAGGTGTGCTACTTAATAGTCAGGCAGTGGAACTATTAAGGAGAACCCGGGAATTCTTTGAACAGGAAAAGGAGTACGTGAAGCTTCATGGCAATCCCTCTATTCCTGCTGATAAAGCCGTACAACGAACTGCAGCAGCTCTTGGTCTAATCACGAGAACTGTTATTCACAAGGGAGTGAAACTCCAAGAGAAAGAGGACAAAATTCCTGATCCATCTGGAACGCAACAGGTATTTCTATCAACTCCAGGGAAGAAAAGAAAGCAGCCTCGTCCAATCACAAATCTTGATGCTTTCCAATTAGATGCCATACGTAGATACTCCTATCATAGAAAGGAGTATCCGACCATACCAAAGCTGCTTATATCCCTTATTTTCAATTAACAATAATAATACGAAATAGTTATTATTCATTGACGTTCGCTACTTACGTACACTTTTTGTATGCGGCTTAGACATGATAGAAAGGAGAACAATCAATTGTTGTTGTTTACCAGCCACTCTGGCAATGTTGCAACCACAATGTAGCCAACCTTACGCGAAGCCACACGAACTGTCAAGTGCAAAGATACAGCGGTGGGGGTATAGTGTAGGGTTCTCTGCTGAGATAATCTCCTTATCGATCTTTTGGAGTTTCTCATTATGTGCATGCAAATTTGGTCAAGTACTGCCATGGTCTTCAGTGTTGAACATTTATCTCTCCTCTTCGCATTTGCAACGAATTATGTAGTTCTCCATTTCTTATACAAATCTTGAATTGTACTGGTTGTGGTGAGCTTGATACCAGAATATTTCGCTTCAAACTTTTTTAGTCTCCTTAATGGAGTGTGTAAAATTCTATAATGTGTAACTTTATCCACTTTTCACTGTCACGTCACTTAACCCTTGTGATGTAGTAGCATAATGAAATACAGGTGAAGTAACCTCTTTTTCCTTCTGCTTCACTCGCTGGGGAGTTGAACACAAGACCTCTCTAATCTGCAGTAGTGGCACTCATGATATGCCAAAATAGTTGTCACTAACCAACAGGTAGAACAGCATTTTTTGTTGCTCAGAAATTGAGTTTTGAAAAGAGTTTTACAATATTTGGGAGGCATGGAAAAAGAAGGTTCCAGAGCAACCCCGCTATCTCTCAATTATTCTTTAGGTGTTTACTCTTGGGTTACAGTACTTAAACATTCAGTCGGTCAGTACCTTCCTCCCAATAAGCTTGGACCATAGGGTTGCATCACAATATCAATTTGGAGTTTAACTAAAAACTGCAGCTTTTCTCTCACAACGCTTATTCACAGCAATTACTTATAAATTCAACTATCAAACTTGTACAGTTATCTAAACTGAGGGCAGTATATCCAAATTCTAAATATGAATGCAGTGAAATTTACTAAAACAATTATTGTACTGAACTTCTTTTGTTAATGACATTTTTATCTGTTTTTATTTAAGAGTAATGTTACAGGAATAAAAAAGCATGTATTCAGGTTTGAATATCAGGACAGTGTAAGCTATTCCACATTGAGCAGCTTGTCTTGGCTTCGCTTTATTTTTAGTTCTTTCTGATTTAAAGGAGTATGCTTATTATCATACTTCATCATTTGAATCCTCATTCTGCATGCTATTTTATATTTATATATATATATTGAGGCAGTATTTTTATCACTTAAATGATATCAGTCTAATTATATAATATTAAAATATAATAACAGCCCATCTTAAAGCAATATGTGTATAATAATGTTATGTACATGTATTACATAGTTTTAACAATGTAGGAGCTGTGAGAATAGAAGCAAGCTACTTTTTGTGGCAAACAGAATTATAAAGTAAAAGCCAAAAGTAGCTAACAATGAGGTAACCTTGAGACAACAGTAAATTAGAAAGTTTAAAAATGCTACTAATAATTCTTGGAACAATAATGTAATATTTAAAACAGTTTATAAATAGCCAATCAAAAACTAGAAAAAGTTTAAGTTAAATAAAAGTATTCTATTGGAGTAGGCTTAGCCAATCAAAGACTTGAAATAGAGGAAATGTGCAAATTCAGGCAGCAGATGCTACAAGATTGCGTACCCGATCGGTACAGTACGTGTTTAATGTGAGACAAAAATTAATTGCGGTGAGAATAATATAAAGTTTACGTGTTAAAAAGCACAATTAACAATAATCTCACAGCTCTATAGTTGGATATATCAGTGAAGTGTTATTTAACCATGTGAAGGATTAATAAACAAAGTATAATACAATTATAATTTGTGTAAGCCTTGTTCTTTAACCATACCAGCCCTGCTAAGAGATACGTGTTCTGAAAATTACTACTGACGCAGCCGAGACATACATATATATTTAATAATACATTAAAATACAAAGTTGATTTTTTTAAACATGGGGCGAAGGCCACCGAAAAAAGTAAACGTGGGGCAGCAACTACTTCAAGTTTGGTGCCCAAAGCGTGGTGCTAATAACGTAAAGATATTCTACTGCAATATTTATCTCCACTAATCTATGATTGTGTGTGGAACAATTTATTATGATGATAGTATTAATAATAATAATAATAATAATAATAATAATAATAATAATAATAATAATAATTTATTCACCATTTGGCAATTACAATAATTACAGCAGGCTTCGTCAAAACAGAAATCTTAAAAACTACACCTTATGCATTACATTATGACTAATGAACACTATTCACATATCATATTTGCTTTCTGAAAGAAATTCCTGTATGCTGTATAGAGGATGTCTTATTAACATTTATACAATCTATCTTTAAAGAATCGAATATTTGTGGGAGTTATTTTTGAGGGAAGTGAAGTGAAAAGTTTTATGCCTTCTACCTTGTAATACTTTAAGGTCTTTTGCCATGAGTAAATTTACTCAGAGAAAATACCTCAATAATAAATATAATACATTATGGGCCAGATTCATAGTACTACTCAAGTGCAAGTGCTCCTTAAGGATTGCGTTTCAATTCACAGTCACCACTTAAGGGACACTTTAGGGTGCTTGCTCGTTCACTTGAGTGTCAATCTGTGGTTGTTTATGTATCAGCAGACCACCACACAGTCAAAATGGAGGATCAGGAATTTGCAAAATATGGAGAGTTCCATGCTTATAATGTTTTCCGGATTGCAAAAAGATACATTAGGGATGCAAATAATCCTTCGGAAATTAGTGTTCAGCAGTATTGTCGTTAGTTTTATTCGCACTTCTCAATATACACAAAACTTAACCTATAACATCAAAGCATTAGGCATGGCAAATATTTTGTCAACCAATAACACCTAACATGTTATTTCCCTATTTTTAAACATGATTCAGTACAAAAAGAGTACTAGCTTCTTTTCACTCTTACTGCTGTTAAATTTTCTGCTCTTGAATCATTATTGGCACAATGAAGCTGCCACCTACCTCTACATGCAATTTATTTTGTATCGCGTTAATGTTTGATGGTGCTTCTACTCAGGAGTTACAAGTAGCAAACTGTTGCGTTGTATTTAAATGTAAAAAAGTAATGCCTTATTTCATGTAAAAATTATGCAGTTTTACAAAGAACAGTGAAAGTGCTATTCATTTTGTCCCTTGGATATGAACTAATCTTTCCAGCTACACGAAGCAATTTTCTTGAGCATACCTTAATACAAAATATAATAAAGCATCATTCATTTCACATTAACATTGTAGATGTAGCAGGCTTGAAAGTGATAACGTTATTTGTCCCTTAGCTAGAAGTGAACTTTGTTGTGGAGAATGTATTACTACAAAATATAATAAAGCCTCACTTCACTATTAATTTATACCTTTTGATAATAAGTATTACTACTTCTCCCTTTATATTAAAACCTAACCTCTTACAGCCACAAGCAATAGCAATTTATTTTTATTTTCCCATGTTATAGCAACCTTGCTATAAACTGAGAATGTTGCGTGCGTTTTAGTTGACAGTTAATCATTCACATAACGTCTATATGAGAAGTGCAAGCAACAAGTTGCATAGCAGTACCTTTGGACACAAACTTTATCATAAATTACCATGAAACCACTGCCTTCTACATAGTTCCTAACCAAAAAAAAATTAAAAACTTGTACTGTTGCATACTTTTTTGAATGTGAGCAGCCCCTTTACCCTGCATTGCTTTATAGGATTTTCTCTCTAAAAACTGTATAAAATAAAAAAATAAATAAAGCAGCTCTTAAAAATCCCGCATGTGCTATTCCTGCAGCAGCAACCAAACAAAATTGAAGCATATATCAATCTTGTAGCAGTTGACATGCTTCGTCGCCAAATGACTATGGCATGCGAAAATGTAAATGATGTCATGATCTTTGCATGTTGCCACGTCTTCTATGGTTGTAAGTGTTCACAGATCACATGTCCTTTAAGTGCCATATATGACTTGCAAACATCTTTAAGCATTCACTCACCATGAGCGAGTGCTTATAACTTAGAGACTTCAGTACACGCTTAAGGTTTGACTATGAATCCGGCCCTATATAAATGAAAGCTTTTATTGTCATATAGAGTAATAAAATTAAAATATGCAAGTAGTGCAATGCTTCAGTGTAACTTGATCTTCTTCTGGAGATGTTTTAAGACAAAAACAGGGGAAATGAAGACTGCAAAATTATAAATTGGCAGCAATAGACAGCCATGATTGGTTGAAATAATTCAAAGCTTCCATTAGCTTAACTGGTCGAAAGATGTACGATATAGGCAAAATGGAATAGTCAACAAAATTTCAATTTCCACAGTTTAAAATGTTGTGCATTGCCCAGGTACAGTTTCTCTGAAAAATGCCTTTTGGGCAAGAAACCATAAGTTATTGAAAAGAAACAGTGACACATGCAAACTTTGCTCTCATGTTTTTGCCTGAAGAAGAGTTTGTGAATTCTGAATGTTGCTGTAACTTTATCTTTCAAAATGTTTGTCTATTTTCATGGGAATGTGATAAAGGATTGTGCATTTGCTTGATTTTGTTGATAATCAATGTGGCTTTTTGGCCAAGTATATTGTGCAATATTCATTTCCCATAAGGGAATGTCGAAGTATGCATTTACAGCCTTCCCACCTTGTGTATCAGCTTAAACAATTTTTGATGATTTATACCTTTCTTACAATAACTGCTTAGAGAGGATGCTTGTCTATTGTTAAATTTTGTGTCTTCTTTCAGGGAGATTTTGTAAGAAAATTGAAGGGAGAAGGTGTGCAGAAGAGTGAATTGACACCACACATCAACAGGTTGCTGGAATTGAAAGCGAAGCTGGCTGCCGCCCAAGGTATTCCAGTCGCCGCTATGGGAAAGGGCAAAGGGAAGAAATGACAGGAGAAGAACGTAACCTATCCAAGGTTTCCATTTCACAAATTGGTGAACTCCAACTACAAGTATTGAAAACTGGGACAGGAAGGGAGGAGGAAACAGCTATTTGGTTTTATCTTGGGTCTAAGATAAAAATCATTGCATTATATATGTAATTATTAAGAGCAATTACAACAAATCCTTATAAAACAGATATTTTGTTCTTAAAACTATTAAATCAAAATGTTGAGCTCCTAAAATAGTTCTCAGCATTTACATCAGTTATTGCCTTTCAGACTAGATTGAATCTGATCATTTTTCTACCTCCCCCTTTTGCTCTCTCTATTTTTTGGACACTGTAAGTTCCAAAATAAACAGAATTTCACTTGTAAATGCTAAAACCATAAAATTAGCCTAGTAACCAATGTTAAATTATGCACTATTGAAAGTAAAATATATGCAATATATGCAGGTACGCTATTCATGTAAAAAAAGTGAAAGCATGAGACATGTTAAATTGTTTTTGCTTGCTGAGAAGTGCACCCCATCACTCTGAAAATATGTAACATTTTTAATAGCAACTATTGCATCGCTATGCGTCAGCAATAATTGTTATATGATCAAGAAAATAGTGATAAAAGAGCAAAGATACCTTTATGTTCTTTAGACCTGACCAACATGGATAATCCACATTCAGGGCTAAAGGAGTGGTAAGAGGGTTATTTAAGTATTATCTATATCTCTACAACACAGACATCTTGTAACATGTCTAAAATAATGCAATCCTTGTTGCACTTGATACTGATGTGTGCATTTAGTTTAAATATATCCATGCAGAACATTATGGAGCATAATGGACTTTTAAGCACTTAGACTTATCTTGCACTCAACTTCATAAAATCTTAGTCTACAGGTTTCTACAGCTGCGAGATTTCTGTAAGTTTTTATACTTTTAAACATATTGATTTTAAATTCTGAAACTCAATTCTGAAACTCCAAAATATACCAGATTTTGTTAATATAATTTCAGCAGTCCAGAAATGTAGTACTAAAAGACTGATCTGTATGCAATTCTTAAGGCAAATAATCACATGTTTTCAGGCTGTCCATTACTTTCTTTGTGAGAGAGTAATAGAAATACAGGTAAATAAATGTGTATATGTACGTGTACTTATGTAATTTTTTGTAAAACCCTTTCTGCTCCTCATTTAATTTGTCCTTACCGGTTTTTATACTTGGCTTTGTGTTCTTTTGGCCATTGTTCACTTTTGCAGTTAAACACAGAAATGTTTGATGAACTTTAAGCATTTTTCTATTTATTTTCTATACAGTAGAATCTTGTTAGCACGTTTTTGCAGGGACCTAAGAATTTGGACATCATAGACGGTAAAACGTGTTAACGAAAATGCAAAATATGCAATTTAAGAACATAGTTATGTAATAAAATCTAATAATTACTACGTCTCCATGGGTAATTGAAATCGATTTTGTGTACAATCCGTGTTGAATTTAATATGTGTTCAAATGGATTTGGATACACAAAGCCTGAGAATAAATAATTCAAGCTTTTATGTTGGTCAACTTGGATTTTTGAGGTTATGAATGTTTTTGAGAAAATAAATTGCAAATTATGGAAGCGACAAGAGTGGCTTTGCTGTGTGTTTTATTACACATGCGATAACAATTTCGGCTAAAAATGAAAAAAAATTATGAGTGTGCATCATGTTACGAGTACAATAGGTGAATGTATCTTTGGCGTATTCAATACGATTTGAATATGGTAAGTGTTTCCATGCAACAAATTTTGTTGTGATCCTCTTCTGATCCTATTTTCCAAGAGGAGAGTTTTGTTTTTGCATTTTTCCCTTCTTCCCTTCTTTAAAAGCAGTTTTAATTAATTTAGGTTTGCTAACAATTGCATTTAAGATTGACAGAGGAATGTTTAACTTCCGCACTATATCCACATGTTTCATATTTGGATTGAGATCTATTTCAAGGATTTTCAGTTTTTCACTATTGGTTATTTACTACACTTTCTTCTTTTCATTTCAAATGAAAAGTTAAAATACAATCTACGTATGTTTGGTCAACACTCAACAGTAGAAACTATCGTTGCCGTTTACCATGCCAAGGTAAAGCATTCTTTATCCTGCCCACACAAATCGTGTCACACAAATATTTACATACATGCATGTGATTGGCTGCCGGTATCCACCCCGTGACCGAGGATTGATCAAAGTAGCCAATGAGGATGTCAAACTTTGAATGTGTTAAGCGCCTTCTCCCACTGGACCGATCAAGGATTGGCCAAAACAGTGAATGAGGATGTGAAACTTCAAACGTAGTAAGCGGGACTGGCAAACATTTATTACATTTGGTGATTTGGTACCAGGACTTTTATAATTGAACGTAATACACGGGAAAACGTGTTAATGAGGAACATGCTAACGAGATTCCACTGTATCTGTTTAAAGTGTTTATGGTCTTTAACAACCCAAGTCTGTAGAGAATGAAATGGTTGGAATGTTACTCAAACATCACAGGATTTATTGAACTATGCAGGCAATCAAAAATTAACCTTTTTGTAGTGTATTTCTGAGATTCTTTTGTATACTTCACGTATCAGAAGAGAATTTATTGCATTTACTTAGATCAAGACAATGTCTTCAAATATGTGAGGTTAGAACCCCGCACAAAAAAACAAAATTCATCTATTCTCACCATGAGAAGATGAGGTTCATGGATGAAGTTTGCAATGAAATGCATCATGTATTTGGCCAAAATTATTTTAGTCGTTTGCGACAGATGTGACAAAAGCATTTTAACTTTCCAGTGAAGTTAGCATTTTGTTTTGGTTTGCATGGGTGCACATACTGTAAATTGCTTTCAAGAATTTTCTATTCTTTGCATTTAAAAGTGTTTTATTAGTTACTCCCCTAATGGTCTACTATGACCTTCAGGTGAACCTCATCCTACCAAGCAATGATAAGAACTCTTTACTTAGCTGGAGGCACCCAACAGGGTACCCATTATCTCAAATAGTGGGATGACAATGAGTTTGGCGATGGAACAAGAAGACCTACATCTTCTACCAGGGAGTTTGAACCACATTTTTCCTTAGGGATACTTCGCAAAAGGGGCAAATTAATGCCATTCCATAATCGAAGACCCTCAATATGAGACCCACAAATAAAACAGCTAACCTACCCAGTTGCCAAAGTGTTTTATTTAAAGCATTCTCTTGAACCAAAATACAAGTGCAAACATTATTTTGTTTGGAGTACCATCAGTAAAATTTTTTCCAGAATACAAACAGCAAGGCTTTTTGATTTTAAAAGTATGATAAGTAATCTAGTAAATGCATTGCGCCATATTTAATGTTTGAGTTCCCACCCAGAGAACTTCGTTTCGAGACTTTTCTTATTAGTCGTATAGGGATTAAGAAAAACTGCAAGAAAAGTCTATCAGACATTTCATCCCATATAAGAATCAAATTTAGAACCTCATGTTATTCCACACCATTATTTCTATTTAATTCTAGTAGTTTTGCACAGTGAAATGATCAGATAATAAAGTTATAGCAAGTACATAGATGCAAAAAAATTTCTGCGAAGAAATGAGTCAGGAAGGAATGTATCTGGTAGGGATGCCACAGCATGAGAGGGAAAGGAAGAGAAAGAGAGTTGACAAACACCTTATTACTACGATGTGTATTCATTTAATTTGTACCTCTTAGTAGCAGGAGTTTATACTTGATGTGATGCCATTGATAATGAGGCAAGGTTAATACTATTGCTCTAGTGGCAAGAGTTGATATTTGATGCCATTGAAGAAGAGGTGAGTTATACTAATGGCAGGAGTTCATGCTTGAATGAAGTTATTCCTTCTAGATAGAGGACTCTTTCAAGGTATGTTCACCAATCAACTATGATATGATTCTTGATTTGTCCACCTGCAGAAATCCCAATACACACCACATACAGTGAATTAAACATTTCCTTACTACATTCCTATGAGTTTCACATATTAATAAGTTAGATATGTGCTCCATGTAAGCTTATTGCTAGCATTCTTCCCCGAGTTTCTTTGCACCCACTTGACATTACAACTACTTGGTAAGATGGTAATGAACTGTTCTTCCAACAGACCACCATGTGTTGGAAAGGTAGAATCAGACTGAAAAATTCAATGCCATAGCTAGGATTTGCAATGGGAAATTTAATGTCGTACGAGCATGTTGCCATGGTAGCTCAGTTGGTTAGAGAAACCAGAAGATCTGTCATTCAAATCCTGGCTAGGGCATTGAATTTTTCAGTTGTCTGATTCTATTTGGTATATAACTAGAATAATTTGATAACATATGAGAGACGGTTTATTGACGCTACATCCTTACCTGTTTATAAAGTGGGACATTTTTTCAAGAGCTCATTTGCTCCCATTAGCAACCTAATGCTGACTGCCGAAGCATGGTGTCCTTTTGCTGGAGATTGCTGTTCTGTTGAATCCTCTGGTGGCTTTCGAGGATTTTCTGCTGAAGTGGTCTCTTGGCAGTAACTCAAAATTGAAGACTCGATCTTTGTTTTTCAAAATGAATATGTTCTCCCAGACTGTTGTTTTTCATTTGAAATGCTTTTTAAAAGTACTGGTTCCAGATCAGTTTCATGCTTTTCTAGCCAAAAGTGATCTGCTACTGGAGATTTCTCTTGGAACATGTTCCATTTATAAAAACTATGTGATAAAGTGTCAATAAACCGACCCACAATAGTTTTATTAAACTATTTAACACATCACTCTGAGGGGGATCAATTAGTTTTTATTGCATGTGTTATCTTGTTGGGTCGCTGTAATGTGTTTGGTTATATAATTTATTATTGCTCCAGCTTGCTATTGTTGTGTATCCTTTAGCAAGGTGTGATCGGAGGGGGATTATAGAGATAACATTTGCTTTTGAATTTTATTGTTTGCTTCCCTACCTCCTAAACAAATATGTACTTATCACAATAAAACAATATACTCTGGTCTAGGTGAAACTGTTTGTGTCTTTAGAATGTGCTATTAATGCAGCACACACTAAATTGATTAAAAGCTTGATAAACTTTATCACTTGCGTTAGCTTTGTGACTTGCAGTTTCACCAACGTAAAAAATTACACTTTGTATTACATGATGTCCCATTAAAGATGAAAGTAAAACTGTGGGACTATTTGGTACGCCCAGAATATATAGTCTCCTGCCTGGATTTGCCTAGCCGTTTAACAAATTTTGTATTGGCTTAACATTAGTGCAACTTATAGTGTCCCTATGTAGGTGATACCTCTTTAGGTTGAAAACCCACATGTAACTTTCCAAAAATCTGGAACTTTCTCAAGCTACCACCACACACTGTTCTTTTTAGCTCAAGGTTTTTTTATATTGTCTGCCTTCCCATCCCCCTTTATTACTTTGTTAGGATGTTCTGGTGACAACTTTCTCTTCCCAGTTTCAGCGTTGGCCTACTTCTAAAATGTTACATCTAACATATTACAAATATATATCTCTGTACATTACACTAACTATATGTGTTATTTAATATTTACAATTGGAGTGGGGTGATTGATGATTGTTTCGTCAGTATTGTTATTGTAATACTGCTTCAACTCTGTATAAACTTTCATTAAGTGGAACCAAACTTGGTATTTAAGTTCAACATTCCCAAGGATACGACAAAGATTTTCAAAAAAGTTCCCCCATCCCAGAGTAGCCTTTACATGAAAAAATTTTCGGAAAGTTTGATTTTCTCAAAAATGGCTTTAACAATTTTGATTAAAATACCATATGTTTGCAATATTTTCATAAAAATGAAATGTATATCATGAATTTTCCAGAATAGCCTCTGAAGTCCTCTTCATTCTGAGTGACTTTTTTATAACTGGTAAACCATAAGAGAGAACCAAAAATGCATTGTACAAACAGTGTAGATCTCTTTAAAAAACACAATTTATTTCAAATAATTTTTTATAGCATCAACCATTTCTGAGATGTCTTCATTATTGGTTTAAATTTTTCAATACGTTCATCAGGTTTTGAAAGTAATGTACCATTCAGTTGTTTTTTTGTGATTTTTATGGAATTTCTGGTCCAGTGTCTGACTATAGTTGCAGTTTCCTCTATCCCCTTTGTAACCCAACAAAATGTGTAATGAAACTATTACGGCAAAGGCTTATCTCGATTAACACGAAGTAGATAGAAAATAAGCTCTCGTAAGAATAGTTTGTAGAAGTTGTAACAAAATTAACAATAGTGGGTAGAGAAAGTCATGCAAGTGTAAAATATCACATTTTTTTTTAAATTTTTTTTATTTTAATGGTTTAGCAAAATATGTTCATTATATTAAGTGTGGGTACATTTTGAAAAGCTCTTAAAACAATATACAAAGCTATATAAAAAGTTGGATATTCTACTTAAAACCAGAGATTTGGAGTTGCTTCCAGTTAAACTGGAGGTAGAAAAAAGTTGGTAATATAATTGTTTGAGTTACGGGTAATGGTTATCCCTGCAAACCAAATATGAACCATGTTCCAAAGTTATTTTGTTGAAGCAGGACTTTTAAAAGTAGTATGGTTTTCTACTGCTGACATCATCTCTTGCATCCTAATATCATCCTTGTCTCCATTTGTGCTTTCTCCAGCACCTACTTAAGGTAGGTAGAGGAAGTATTGCATTCCACTCAAAAGTTTTAAAGATTTCAATAATATTGAGACCCCCAAGTGAAAAAAACAAAATCTAAAAAAAAGAGAGAGAGAGGGACTGAACAGCATAACTCAAAAGCACTTAAACATGGAGTATTTTTATCAAAATAATTAGGGCCATTTTGGAGACAAAGAATAACAAACAGTATTTCATGTAAACAGTAGTTTATGGTGGGGGGGGGGATTTTCTTTAAATTCTTTGTGTCGCATCCCTGGCAAATGCAGAACTGAAATTCAAGTTTGTATTTACCAGACTTTTGTTTTTTTGAGTTTCACTGTTCCCAGATATGCAGACACTCAAGCATGCATGAGTGTGTGCCCTTTTTTTTTATTCGGAGACCTCTCAGTATCACTTTCTTTTAATGGAATGCAATACTTCCTCTACCTAGTATATGTAGGTGTTAGAGAAAGTAGAAAGATTAAATATGACAAGCAGCAAATGAAGAAGGATAAGTATATACTCAAGAATTGGACTGAGAAGACAAAAGGGAAGGAGATGCACAGTAAAACGTTACATACATGTAAATTTTTCTCATTAAATAAAGTGTATCACTTCAACAACAGCTTTGTGATAGGAAAGTAATACCACCTCACTTCTTTAATTAAAATTTCACATTAGCAAAAGATTGGAAGGGATAAAAATACCTAAGAAGAGAATAGGAATGCGAGACACAAGGAAACTAGAAGAAAGAAACGAGAGGAAATTAGTAAGGAGCAGAACAGAAGACAGAAAGACGAGAGACAATGCGGAGGTTTAGAAAATAAGATTAACTTTCTATAGAACAATTAAACATTACAGGGTATATTGACCATTTTAATAAACAGAAACATTTGCATGCATGAGAATGGGGTCAATATTCTTAAGAAGCAGTGAAAAAGAAGTCTGCGAGTAGTGCAAAAAGTGGGACAAATTGGATGATAAAATTGCAGCCATAGAAATGTTAACAGGGACAGAGGAAAAGAGAATCAGAAACATGGAGTTTAAGGAAAATGGGAAACTAAGGAAAGAAGAACAACAAAGAGAAAAGGGGGAAAGAAACAATTTAAAGAGTTAACAGAGAAACAACTACTCATATTGCAGAACTAAAAGGCTTGACTGCGATGCAAGCTGAGGTAATACATAAAGTATTACCAGACAGTTTGTACATAGTTTAAGCTAGGTATATAGGAACAAATAAACAGCTGTGTAAATTGAGTGCAAATAAATTAAATTCATACAAAATTTCACACATCATTGCGCTGTTAAAAGTTTGGAAGCAAGCCCCATGATCAGCAGCAGTTCATGAGTGTATATTTTGGTTCACAAAATTTTAGTCAGACAGCCTGAAAATGTGAAATAACATCTGTTGCATAATAGTTATGATTATGAACAAATTGATGCAACTGAGCTGCTCCTGACAATAATAATCATGCATAATGCACAACTTTTCTGATGAAAGAAAGAGTTTTTGTGGATGTTTGTTGTGTATATAATTAAGTGGACCAAGTTAGGCAAGAATGAAGTAATTTGTAAGTTAAATTGTGGTTTATATTATGGATGAAGAAACTGGGAGAAATTTCTGTGCATAAAAAATTAAATTGAGTTTGTGTATGTTGCCTACTTCTGCTACAGTAACTCTTAACTTCTGACATAGTATGCTACTACCTACTGGCATTGATGTAAAATTGTAAGGGTAGTGTGGAAACAGTGAACGAAAAGCTTTGCCAACTCATGCACTTTTTAAAATGTGCATGACTCATATGTATTTGGCCTTATAAGGTAATTACGTCATACCAGTTGCACATGCTAAGAAGCTCCTTAAAACATGAACAAATCAAGATGTGCTAGCGACCATGATACCATATCTCATCAAGTTTAGAGGACTGGCACAGTAGATTTAAACATCATAGATTTTAAATTACCACTTGTATGTTACGTTTAATAGTACTGTGAAGTAGTTTATGTAATTAGCACCATGCTTTGGGCACCAAACTTGAAGTAGTTGCAGCCCCATGTTTACGCGCCAATCTGAAGTAGATGTATTGCTTCTTTTGGAGAGCCAAATTTGAAGTTGTTTAGACCACGCACGTACGATACAAACTTTCCAGTGGCCTTCATGCCCACGTTTAAAAATCAACTTTGTATTTTAATGTTTATTTAAATATTATATATGTATGCCTCAGCTGCGTCATAGTAATTTGCAGAAACACGTATCTCTTAGCAGGGGTTGGTGCGGCTAAACAATGAAGGCTTACACAAAAATTATAATTGTTTTACTTCACTCCTTTTATTATTCCTTCTCACGATTAAATAACACTTCACTGATGTATCCTACTGTAGAGCTGTGAGATTATTGTTACTTGTACTTTTTAACACGTAAACTTTATATTATTCACACCATAATGAATTTTTTATGTCTCACACTGAATACGTATCGAACTGCTTGGGAACACTGTCTTCTAGCATCTGCTTCTACCGCCTAAATTTATACTTTTACTATATTTCAAGTCTCTGATTGACTAATTTTACTCCAATAGAATACTTTTATTTAACTTAAGCTTTTTCTAGTTGTTGATTGGCTATTTATAAACTGTTTTAAATATTACATTATTGTTCCAAGAATTATTAGTAGCATTATTAAACTTTCTAATTTATTGTTGTCTCAAGGTTACCTCATTATTAGCAACTTTCGGCTTCTATTCTCAGAGCTCCTACATTGTTAAATTACTTAATACATTCACATAACATTATTATACATGTATATAATATAAACATAATACAATGACTGTTACATACACTTTATATATTATTTATATACATATTGCTTTAAGGCAGGCTGTTATTATATTTTATATTATATAATCAGAGTGATATCATTTAAATGTTAAAAATACTGCCTCAACTGAAAGCAAAAATAACCCATAAATTTGCAAGGTGTCAAAAGATAAGTGTGTTAACATGCTGTTCTGCTCTTATGCAACAGCCGCCATTGCCCATAATAATGTTAGGCATCAGGGTGGAAATAACTGGTCTTTACCAGACACAGGTGATTTAAATTTGTACACTCTTGTGCATTTAAATTGGACTCTGTGTAGGGAGCAGAAGGTGAGATCTAGCTCCAGATGTATTTTAACAGTTGTTTGAAAACTGGCCACAACACTTGCTAGAATATTTTATTGCTGTATTCACCTAGTTCAGTTTTGGTTCCATATTCATATTTTAACTGTCCTGCCTCATCAGGAAAGAAAGCTCGCTGTGCATGTAAATCTGGCATATATTAAAACATGCTGATGAATTTAGTCCTGTTTTCAAAGGCAGTGAGAGACAATGAAAAGTCAACAGTGTGAAACAAAAATAACAACTGTTTCTAGCAGAAGGGCAGCATTTATTTTCAATGGAGAAACATAAACAACAAGCTTAAAACAGTATCCATAATGAAATTTGAATTGCATAATAGAATTTTCACCTAAGCAAGACAGTATTGTTTGTGTTTCTTCATGGCATCATTTTTCTGAGATATTACAGGTATTGGTCCTAGCTACTCACTCTTAGTCACTGATCATGCCTTCATTGCAGCTGTGCAACATGTATTCAATGTAAAATAACTGTTAGAGTCAGTTATTATATCTAAGGACATACCATCTGTATGTAATAATTGTAGTATTATCCAAGTTTCTGTTGCAGTTAATCCTTATAGAATTCATTCTATTTATTATGCATCACACATGAATGTAAAGATTCTGAGCCTCCGACAATTCACAGTGGCCGAGCCCCATCTCAAGAAGTACTACTGTCCTGTTGACTACAACGTCCCACATAATTTGTATAATGGGAAAAATAATGGAGTATGGTTACAGGGGAATAACATAGTTATATATTATTAGCTGGTTTACCTTATGTTGCATGAGTGGCTTTTTAAACCTTGAATAATGATTAAATTAATTTCATTTATTCCTCTCTCCTGCTTCTTTATGAAATTATTGTACAATGATATAAAAGATTCTTATGGTGAAACATCCCCCTTACCTCTTATAATTTTAATGTCACACAGTCCCATGATATTTCTAATAAATAATGAAAAATCCATTGATATTCATGGAAATGGGTATGAAAAATAGGTGAATAGTATAATTTAAAATAGAGAGTTGAGGGTTGTTACACTACATCACTATGATATTCTTACTTAATTATGACACATCACTGTTACTAGCTTCTAAATCTTCAAAATTAGGTGAATAGTAGTTCATTAGCCTCCTGCAGCCTATAGTTTTGAAAGTTGCAGAGCCTATAAGTATATTTTTTGAAGCAAGATAGTTAAAATAAATGAGCTTTAAAATCTTTGGTCCCATAGTCATTTAATAATAAGGGCTGCACAGCTTTGACATAATGCAAAAATTTGTAACATCAATACACCACAAAAATGGGGCAAAGCTGATGAATATTAAGATTCTCCACTCTCAGGCCACCAGTTAAACATTTTGGAAATGGCACTCATCTCCAATTACTGAGAAAAATAATCTTGTTTGTTATTATAAATATTGATTACTTTCTGGTGTGATGCTGGACATAATTAAATTAGATTATTCATCATACACTGATAATTAACCCAAATACAAAAAAAAACTTTCTTACATAATACTTTTAAAAGATTTTGGCATAAGTATTGCATACTTAATCATTATAAGCAGATCTGATAGTCTTGTTTTAATACACCTTGTTTTCTAAGTTTATAAATTGTGACCTTATAGTTATACTGCTTGGAATGAACTGTCCAAGACTTTTGTTCTATTTTTGCATGTATGGAAAAAGTTAACCTTCTTTGCAAGTATATTCTTTTATAACTCCAATGAGTTTGCATTCTAGTACATGGGCTTTATAAATCCCTTTTAATAATTTATGAATTGAAAAAATATGTTTTTATAGCCTCTATCAGAAAGAACAATGCTTTTCAGTGCCGAAAGAACTACCAAAATTGGTTCTCTTTCTCCTTTTTTTCTTCCATGAGTTACCACAAGTATATTTTTAGTGGAGATAATTCTTCAAAATCAGATTTATAAAAATGTTTTGAAAATATAGCTGTTGCTTTGGATTGTGTAAAACTTTTTCTGTTGATTCTTTAATCATACTTTGAATCTTCGAGATAAGTTTTTGTATTTAGAGAAAATATGAAAATACATACCTTCTCAAGGAACTCCTTCTTCTGAACATAAAAAATAAATAAATAAAAAGCTAAGCATCATAGCTGGGATTTAAACCCAGGATCTTTGGCTTTCTGTGCCACTGCCCTAACCAAATGGGCTACCATAGCAAGATGCCAGCTCAACATTAAATTTCACAATATTGATCACATTTTCCAGATAAATCACAAAGCATTCTCAAATTAATTTTGAGATGACATACCCCAATGGCGACTTAAATCACAGAAGTACTTAAAGTCCCAGGATTTAGGGAGCCTTAAAACGTACATAATCAGTAAAATCTCAGTATTGAATATTTTGTTAAAATGCAACATTTCCTCTACCTGCTGTAGGTAAGTAGCAGAGAAAGTAATTAATGGCTGTATGAACCTTACATTTACTTACAGCTGAACAGTCTAGACGTTTCAATACAGCAGAACTTACATCATGTATCCTCTGCTTTCCTTACCGATGCTCCACCATGACGAGACAGTAAAATGCATATTCAGTTTCTCTCATCCTGGCTATCGTTCATTAACAGTTACTGAGAAATTGTACCTTAAATTTGACATTCCATGTGGCAAGTAATTTTAATTTCCGGTCTTTTAATTAATCACACTATTAGAGTTAATGGTATTAATTCATGTCTAATAATTCTTTTTATGCTATCAGTTTGTCCTGGTTACAGATACAGTTTGAAACTGTCATAGATGAATAGCACATATATAGAAAAAAAGTTTTGATGAACAGGGTTCCATTTACAATCAATTTGTAACTAATTTTTCTTCAGAATTATAAAATACTTCTGTAATTCTCGACTGGATGTGAAAAGCAGTTAAATCAAAAACTCTTATACTGAGAAAAATTAAATTAAAATACATTTTCTAAATCCCCTATGTGCCAAAACTCTACACATTTTTTTTTAAAAAGAAGCTTCTCGCTTAATACTATTTACACATGAAGTTGCTTTAATTCCTGTACATCTTCATCCCTTATTAAAGATTATCTGAAGGATTGGAGGGTGGATACGTGACTTACCCAATTTTGCACAATACATTTTGACATACCCGCTTTTACACAAATGTTATATTTAAGTATGTAAGCAATTTTGATTGTTTTCTCAGGGATAAAACAATACATATTTATATGTATTTTCAAATTTAGCACTTTATGACAAAATAATATAGCATAAAAATAGTACAACAATAATGAAACAAGACATAATATTATAATCTTTGAAAATAATACCCTATATCAATCACACGTATTTAATATTATATTTTAGCCTTTTATAAATAAAAAATTTAATAGAATTTGACAAGCTTTAACATAATATGATACAAAGTAAAGAAACAAGAAATTTTATTATTATGACTTTAATGTCACATATTTTCTTTTTTCTTTAAATTTTTTCACCATCCAAAATATTAACTGAACACTAAAAACAAATTCATTGAACATTTTCATCAGTATCACCATTTGGAAAAATATTAAGAATGCTTTCGGATGTTTTCAGACTTCTGTAGTATTCCCACAATGTGGGATAGATAAATGGAAGTAGATCCAGCAAGTCCTTTTTTGCAGGATTTATTGCATTTGGAAGAATGTTTAAGTAGTTTGACACCTGTAAATTTATTTCCTCTTCTGAGAAAGCTGGTAAATCTGAAATCATCATCTTTCCTCAACGTATACTTGAAAGGGAATTGACCAAAGAAACCCTTTTGAAAACAGAGCCACTGTATGTCCCACCATACAATTTTTTCAGCCTTTTGTAACACAAGTTCTTTTCCTAACAACACTGAAAAATCATAAAAGTCACCTCTAGACATTTCAGCAACCACATTTCCTGACAGACAAATAAGTCGCATCCAGCTGTGAGGATGATGAATAGGAATACCATACTTCTTTTTCTTTTGATTGCATGATCTCCATCACTCTCCATGTGTAGGACCAGGTATCTACATCTGGATGAATTGTTTAAGGTACTTGTAAAGGCAAGAACTTATTTCATTAGCCCCTCTTAAGGCTTGTCCTTCATGCCACATGAAGCAGTATGCTTGCCGGTCATCAAAATCGTGAACTGTCAAGTTATAGGTCCATAGCTGTCTTTTACAGAAGACAATGACCACTAGAGTTGGTAAACACTTGTAAGTTAAATTTTATGGTTTTGTGTAGCAGGATCATTTCTTGAGAGTGACTTGTCAGTTGACTTTTTTCCATATGCTAAGTCAGCTTTTTTCCTGATGCACTTCTTCATCTCGTTGGAACCCAAGCGTGTTTTCACCTTCAGAAATCTCTATCTTCACTTGAAGTCTATCACATGTCTGGCGAGTGTCCACTTTTGGTTTTTTTTATAGTTAAGATCATGGAAAATAGTTCCAAAGATCCTCCTACTAACATGTTTTCTAGGAACAGCATTTAAATATTCTTCATATAATGCACTTAGAGTGACATGAAATTGTAAATATTTTCATTGTAATTTTTTTCTAGAATAATGGCTTTCATATGTTGGAATGGAAAGCAAATAATAATGGGAGAAATAATTACCTCATGTCAGATTTGTTACCAGGCTCATGTTTGCCCCTTCCATCATCTGAAATATCAGAAACGTTACTCTGCTTCTTCTGAATTATGGTTTCTATAAACCCATTAGTCTCATAGAATACTTTCGAAAAGAGTTACATACTTGTTCCAATTTTCCATTTATGTATAAGTGATAATAAACTGTAATTTGTCAAAAATGTTGTTCAGTATATCCCCTGTTCTCAGTCTTTTAGTATCTTTGTATTTTATTTGTATCAAATTACATATGTATGAAACCCTCTTATCAAAATTACCCATCTTTCAGTAATCATTATTAATTTGTTTTATGATCATCACATATTCATTATTTGCACTTCATCCTACATGGTTCAAGGTTTATTTATAACTTTAGCCTTAGTACTTTTCTTCTCTGAGTAGTGTAACTTTTTCCACTGTTTCTTGCACATTTCCTTTCTTGCCTGGCTCTTCTCATATCTCCTTTCAATCTCGCTTCTTCACTACAAGTCCGATATCTTCATCTGCTAATATTGCTTCCAATTTCTTTATTTCCTCTTCAGTAACAGTCAAATCATTTTCTACTTCATGATTTTCACTTTTATTAAGTTCATCATTTACTTCACTAGATATATTGGTTAAGTCCAGCATTATTTTTTTCTTCTTTATCCCTTCTGAATGTGAGCTAGTGTATTCTTCAAAATCAAAGTCTGGATCTTTACAGCTGTCATCCAAATCCTCTATAGCAGCTTATATAACACCCGAGGGTAGTAAGTAGCTCTTCTCTAAAAGTTAAAAGTAATTTTTCTAGGTTGTACTCATGAGGCTTTTTATTTTTTACATTCATACTCCATCTTTAACTGCAATGGTGTTAACACATATGCACTTGTTATTGGATTTCTAGATTACTTTAGGTTTTTGTACATTAAATCCCTCACACTCTCTCATTCATACTCCTAGCCCCTGTGGAGAATAGGGAATAATATTGGCTAGAGAAGAATTCCCACACTCAGCCTGGAATCAAACCCAAGACGCCTCACACAGCAGGCAGGTGCTTTACCCACTGAGCTATGGGATCAGTCTTGAGGTAATTATAAAGGGCCAAACTTCCGTTTACGAACCCCATGAAAAATGAGTTAAATGGTCTTAAACGCGATGAAAGTAGGTTTAGCGTATTCCCCATAGTCGAAAAGGTCACCATTATTGGTGTTACACACCAGTCGAGAATTATAAAATATGCTACAACTTAACAATGGCCATTTTGGGTTACTGTACGTATTATTATTATTATTATTATTATTATTATTATTATTATACAGATAAATGCATTAAAATTAGGTAATTCCAAAACAGTCAAAAATCGTTTCATTTAACTTCGTTAATGTGCAAGTGTCAAGTAGCTTTTTGTAATCTTTTTATTTTAAAAATGTATTAAATAATTATACAAACGCGTAAAATAAAATGAATATATAATTTCAAATGCTTGCGCAATCAGTTATAAGCTTCAACAGATGTATACTTTTCAATTAAATAGCAATAGAGTGCGTGGTAGTATAAACAAGTGAAAACAAATGCCAAATGGTTTTTAATCAGTGCACCTGGCGCGGGGAGCTAAACGTTAAAGCACACTGTAGCATAACAGACCGAAGAAATCTTTTATTAAATCTATATGTTTTACCTTGCGACAATACCGGAGTGGATGCCTGGATTAACGTTGGCGATGTTTGCCATAAAGAGCTGGCTCTTCAGTCTTACAACCACCGAGTATTATTCATTATTGATGTTTATATTATGTGCTATGCTGGTACATCGCTTGGGATTTCTCTTCAGGTATGTATTAAAATTTTGTGGCAATTGATACAGTTAACTGCATTTTATAATATACATATATTTTAATTCGTTTTGTGGTTCTCGGAAGTAAATTAAAACATAGAGGTGTGCCTATTTCGGCTTTAAATTAGGGACCTAAAATTAACATACAAGGGGGAAATAACCAAATAGCATTAACGTCCAGAAGGGAACATATAATTAGAGAATACAATAGGTAAGGGTTAAGGGTTAATATGTAGGTAAATCGCATTAGAGGGAAAAACTTTGACCAAGTGACAACCATTTGAAAAGACAAATAATCTTACATAGACACTTTAAAGTTTTCGCAAGCAAATCTGAATGCACATAAACGTTGTTAGTCGTGGTGCATGAAATAACCAACAACGCATAATATCCGCATTCAGTTTTTTAGTATATAATTCGTCTCGCTGGAAGCTGTTAAATGGGGTCTCTCTGCACCTGCCTTCCTTAAGACGTTCACAATTCGGAAATTAAAGCATAGTGTAGCATAGTTACACATGCACATACTCGTGCAGCCAACAAGGACAAACTAAGCGTCGAGCCAAAATGCTGAACATAGTTTCGGTTGATGTACATTTCGTGGAATGAGGGAGTGGAGCTTCTGGGAAGGGGTGGGTTTTGGGGATATGAAAATGCATTAAGAATCGTTCAACACATTAATCAGGAAGAAACAAAACAGTCTTTTAACTATGGAGACAAACAAATTGTACAAATGTCAGTTGGTCTGAAAAGTTTCAGACTACATCTAATTTTAAAATGTTTGATATGAGGTGATGCAAGCTCACCTCTGTAGTGCGGGGTCTGCCTCCATTCAAGAGGTCTCTAGTTCGAATTTTGGTTAGGATGAGTTACCCTGGTAAGGATTTTTTCGAGGTTTTCCCATATCCTGTAAAGATGAATGTCGAATAAGTTTAAGCTCTGTGGACCCCGAACTCATTTGAGCATTAATTTCACCAATTTCATTCATCACGTGACCTATCCGGTTAAAGCAGGTTAAACTCAAACCAACTCCTAAAATTGTAGATGAAGTGATGACACACTCTGTAACGTTTGTCCCGTATTGATATAAATTAGAAGCAAATGGAATACTTGACGCCGAGGGAAAATTATAAACTTACGCACGAGGGAAAAATGTAATAGCAAGCTAACATTTATATTTTCGAACTTCGCATTCTCACGAGTACTCTCGTACCCTTGATTATAGTCAGCACGAGTTTATCAGGGGTGTTAAAACATTGCATGATAATCTGCACTTTCAAAGGAACGCATTAATGCATGTTTAACTGTGGTTAAAACTTTTTCCACTCTCAGCAGACGGTAGATGGATAGCTTTTTGACGATAAAATATGCTCGATTTGAAACTAGTAACATGAACATGAGCAACTTTCTAAACTATTTAAAACATTTGTCTAGTAATTACTCTCAAGTGAATATATATTTTATTTTAAAAATACCTTGGTCTACAGAAAGGGCCAGTCCATTATAAGCACTTTAGCAAGGTAGGAGCCGGGTTTTTATTATAGTGAAATAACAAATAAAATTCAAACCAGAATAAGAAGTGAGATTGTTCATTGTCGTTCATTGTCGCTGCGAGCCCGATTCGAATCGAGGTTGGATCAACACTAGGGGCGGGGACGGTAGAAATAAAACCAATGAGTAATCGGGGTTTTCCGGTTCTGGCGTCTCTCTACGATATACCCAGTAAACCGCGGCTGCTGTACCCAAATGAAGGGTGAATCTAGGCGCTGCTTTCGAATACTTCTCTTCGTTTTGTAGTTCTTCGGTTCTACCACAAGCACCCGCATCACCGCATTCAATATGTTGTAAAACACTTCTATGGAGTCTTCTTTAGATAAAAAGTTCACGTAAATATACAAAAGTATACCGATTCAATCAACATTGATACCTCCGTGTCAGTTGAAGTCTTTTCTGCAGCAGGGCAGATAATGAGAGAACGTTATTTCTCAGCCCTAGTCGGGCAGAAATACTTTTTACATAATTCTTATTTTTAGTTTTTTTTCACTGTATGTACAAAGAAATTTATTTTTTGAAGGGATTATATTTTTATATACCTATGTATTTTTTGTATGATAGGGGGAAACCTCGTAGTATCGAATAATCAGGAAGTAATTGCCGAGTCAGTATTCGGCCTTGAAAGAATGGAAAAAACAAATACGATTTCTTGTTTCTTCGTACGTAACCTAGTATACGCGTTAGTACCAGGTATTGTTTGATCTAAAATCGAAAATTACCAGAAAATATCTGATGTTACATTCACATACTTTTTATATCATTTATTTTTGTATCTCTTCTGCAAACTTTTCGCATTGCCGAAACCTATCAAACAACACCAGCAACCTTTCCAAACCTGCGGCCAAATAAGAAGAGCTTACAGCAGAATATTACTGCTTTTATTGTTGTTACTACTTGCTGATATAGCGAAGGTGATGCAATGGCTCTTAATTCACTAACTCGCCATTTAACTTGTATCTTAGTTTTTTTAATTACGAAATCCACATACTTATTTTGGGGTTTTGTTAAGAAGTACAGTTTAACTACTATATTTATCCTCTAAACGAGTGTCAAATAGTGTGATATTATAGAGCATAGCAACTCTTGCAGCAAAACCTTTTGAAGCTACATTAAAAAGAAATACCGTAACGTAAATACTAGAACACGTTCTATTCTCTGAATGTGAAACAACTTGATATGTTTTGCTTGGTAGACAACGAAACCTAGAATCCATCAAAAGTAGGTAACTTGATTTTTCCTTTCCTTGTAGTGGGAAATAGTCACAAAAGGAACGCGCATTTTACCACTTTCCTGATTTTCTGGTATCCTGCCTTAGGCATAGTGTGCAATACAGCAATTTTGCAATAAAAATAGGAAAACCTTGCTAACTTAATTTGATTATCTCATCCAACATATTGCATTACCATGAAAAAAAATTGATGTTTTACACTCGCATGACTTTCTCTACTCTTGTTCAAACTATTTTTACAAACGCTTATTCTCCATATGCTTCATTTTAATCGAGATATCGAGATGTCAATCTTATTGCTAATTTTCTTGTAGATGCAAGGGGAATATGGTAGTTTATAAGCGAGAGTCAAATCTTTAAAGCGCTGGTTGCTATGTGGCGGATTCCATTCTCTTTGCATGTCCAGGACATAACAAAAAATCTGGTGTGTTACACTCGCATGACATTCTCTACTCTTGTACAAACTATTTTTACAAACGCTTATCCTCCATCTACTTCATGTTAATCGAGATAAACATTTGCAGACTCTATCTTACTGCTGATTTTCTTGTAGATGTAAGGGGAATATATATTTACAAGGGCAATATAGAAATGCAGTAGTCTTTAAGCACATACATATCTCGTAATAGATGGTTGTTAGGTGCAGCACCATCCCTTTGCCACAGATGAATACTCTTTGCATATCCAAGACAAAAAAAAAATGAATAACGAATTCCCATTTGATAAAAAAAAGTATTGAAAAATTTAAGGGAATAACAAGCAATATCTCGAAAACGGTTCACTCAACAAAAGAAATGTATATGACATAAATGGTGTATTTTAACCGATCTACATTTTTTGTGCAGTAAAATTTTGTCTATCTCTTATGGTTTACCAGTTATGGAAAAGTCTTTCACAATGAAGAATACTTTTGGAGACATTCCCAGAAAATTCGAGATATACATTTCATTTGTCATGAAAATATCTTAAACATATGATATTTTAATCAAAATCGTTAGCCATTTTTGAGAAAATTAAAATTTTCGAAAAATGTTCCATGTAAAGGGTAATCTGGGGTGGGGGGATTTTCTTGAAAGCCTTCGTGTTGATCTCTGGAAGATACTGAACCTAAATACCAAGTTTGGTGTTTATCCGACTGTTCGTTTTTGATGTTGTTCACACGCAGACGGACATGTTTCTAAAAATGCTTTTTTTTTTGATTCGGGGGGGTCTCAAAACATGTATTTCCGGTGAAATCTCGGTATCGAATTTTTGGGTGGAATACAATACTTCCCCTACTTACTATACGTAGTAGAGAAAGTAAAAATTGTTGAATACGTTGCCTACCTTAGTAGTATGTAATTAAGGGAAATGTAGAAACTTTTATACAATTATTAATGGTAATATAATTATCGCAAGCCATAAGAGAATGTAGAGAATATACTCTATCTGGCTCTTTCGGCAAGATGTCGCAATGGAGATTATAGAAGTTGCCAGACACTAATGAGTTTTGGTATATACTACAAGGCAAGCTACTGACCACTGTAACTTCTGCTACCCATAAGCAAGAAGGGAAACTTAACAATTAGTGTAATGGACGAGGTTGTGTGTGATAATCCTTTCTACATTTTCAAATCTGCCGCCAAATAAAGGACCCGGTTATATACTCGGTGTACCGAGTCGTATGACGTCACAAAATCGAACCGTCCCCAGCCCTAATCAACACTGCCTATTGGTTTTTAGAGATTTTGCTTTAAAACCAAGCTTATGAAGAATATCGGGTAGCTTTAGCGTTTTAAGTGTCCCAACTAGTTTGCACATTTGTAATGTTACAAATATACCCACGTGTGAAATTGCTTTAAACCTGAGAGAGAAGAGAGACAGAAAACTCGAACAATAGTATGAAATGTGAAAGTACTTGGATGATGTTCTTTCTTTATTTTTCTTTCTTTCTTTTTCTTTCTTTCTTTCTTTCTTTCTTTCTTTTTCTTTCTTTCTTTCTTTTTCTTTCTTTTTCTTTCTTTCTCTTTCTTTCTCTTTCTTTCTCTTTCTCCCTCTCTTTCTCTTTCTCCCTCTCTTTCTCTCTCCCTCCCTCTCTCTCTCCCTCCCTTAACCAATTACCCCTTTCCCTCCTACTCTATCTTCCCCTTCATCGACCTTGCCGCTCTCTCCTCTGCGTAATTTGTATGCGTTTTGAAAACCGATGATATAACAACTTTTTCTGGATATTGATAAAAATTTTAAGTTAAACAGCACACAAGGGTGTTTCATTTCACCTATCTTACTATGTGAGTAAAATTGCACTTTTCCTCGTGGTAACAAAAATTTTGCACGATTTCTTAGATGTTTTTCCTATCGAAACTTTTCTGTTAAAAATCCTGTCAGAAACACTGCTTATAAACCTTAATTTTAAAAACTGAATAATAAGCGAAATGTTGACACTGACTTCTGCGTCTCGTTAGAACTCTCTCTTTTGGGGTAAGTGATCAACATACCATATAGGTAGCCATTTTCTAAGTGATGTCTAAGGTATGTTATCAAGTTTCATAATAATCGATTCGGCCTTGAAAGAATGGTAAAAGCAAATACGATTTCTTGTGTCTTCGTAACCTATTATACGCGTTAATACTAGGTATCGTTTGATCTAAAATCGAAAATTACCAGAAAAAATGTCACATTCACATACTTTTTCTATCGTTTATTTTTTTATCTCTTCTGCAAACTATTCTTACAACAACTTTTCTTCTGACTACTTATTAATCCAGATAAACTTTTCAGAAATATTTGTATTATATATTTCGTTGCAGTTAGGAGGCTGAAGCGATAGACAAAACCTCAAAAATTGGGTTGCTATATGCTGGCGTTGAAATTCTATACTCCTTCAAATGACATCATGAGAAACTGGTGACCACTTCCAAACCTGACAAAGTATTAAAAAAATGCAAACCAATAACAAAGAATATCTCGGAAATGGCTGATACCATAAAAATAGTGTTTTAAAGAGATGGTATATTATTTTTGTGTGGTAATCTTTTGTCTCTTGTGGTTTACATGTTGTACAAAATTCATTCCGAATAAAGAGAACTTCACGTGCTATTCCCAGAAAGTTCAAGATGTACGTTTTATTAGTAATGTAAATATCTTAACCTGTGGTATTTTAATCAAAATCGTAAGCCATTTTTTATGTAAAGGGTAGTTTGGGGGTTAGGAATTTCATGAAAAATTTCGCACATCCTTAGAATATCCTTAACTTAAACCTTTCGTTTTTGAGTTACGTTGCTCGCGCACATCCACGTGCGCGCGGACCTATTTTCTAATCTTTTTATTTAGACCCCAAAACGTGTATTTCGGTAAATCCCCATATAGAATTTTTGGATGGAATACTTCCTCTGACTCCTATAAGTGGATGGTAAACTAAAAATTCGCTACATTTTGATGTATAGATGGCTGTAACCGAAAATGCTAACTTGACGTAGAAAGTGGATATGTAATCAGCTTCACCAATTCTGGAGTTATAAGAACTGTTTATGAACTATTTTTGTATTAAACTTTGACCAGGTTAACTTGAATGTTAGTCATACGGTGAGTAAGAGGGCTGGTAAACAAAACGGGCAAGGCGTATCGTCCTTCGAGGGTTTAACTAATGGGATGTCAGTTGAACCGTGGCGAGGGGCTGAGAAACGGGCTCTGCAATTCAAGAATTTACGAGAAATAAAGGGTAAGGCATGTTTTGCTTTGTTCAGAAAATTATTGATGTGAAACATGTAGAATATGAAAGTCATGACTTTCTCTACCCTCTATAGCTTATTATTAGTAGGCATACAATTTATCTTACGAAAGTTTGTTTTCTATCTGCTTCATTTTAATCGAGATAAACCCTTCTGGAAATAGCTGCATTACACATTTCTTCATTTATAGACGCCCTTGAAGCCTAGTTTACTTCAATTAGCATCTGCTTCCTTAAGTTTATTTTATAATGAAACCACTGGCTTCATTAAGTACCGCTTAGTTGTAAAATCAACTGACTAAATTAAATGTTTATTTTACAATTTTTATATGTTAATTTTTTTAAATAATAGTTTGGGATTGTACTTTAAAAAATCTGATGTGTTACACTCTCATGACTTTCTCTACTCTTGTATAAACTATTTTTACAAACACTTATTCTCTATATACTTCATACTGATCGATATAAAAATTTGCAGGAATTATCGTATTGCTAATTTTCTTATAGGTGCAAGCGGAATATTCTACTCTCTTTGCATGCCCAGGACATAAAAAAAAACCCAACGAATTCCCACTTGAGAAAACTCAAACAAATAACAAGGAATATCTCGGAAATAGTTCACTTGACAAAAGAAAAAAAAATTATGACATAAAGTGTGTGTTTTAACGAGATCTACATTTTTTTTTGTATAGTAAAATTTTGTCTATCTTTTACGGTGTATCAGTTATGCAAATTTCATTCAGAATGAAGACGACTTTTTGGGACATTCCCAGAAAATTCAAGATAAACATTTAAACATGATATTTTAATCAAAATCGCTAGCCATTTTTGAGAAAATCAAGTTTCGAAAAATGTTCCATGTAAAGGGTAATCTGGGGTGGGGGATTTTTTTTAATCTTCGTATCGCATCTTAGAAAGATATTGGACCTAAATACCAAGTTTGGTATTTATCCGACTTTTGTTTTTGAGTTATGCTGTTGATACACATACACGGATGTTTTTCTAAAAATGCCTTTTTTATGCAGTAGGCCTCAAAACATGTATTTCCGGTGAAATCTGTGTAACGAATTTTTGGATGGAATGCAATACTTCCCCTACTGACTATATGTAGTAGAGAGAGTAAAAAATTGTTGTTTTTAAGGGCTCGTGTAAACCATCTTTGTAAAGTGAATTTATTAACTCATCATTGTCCTTTTTATTTCCTCTACCACGTATAGTAAGTAGGGGAAGTATTACATTCCGCCCAAAAATTCGATACATGCATTTCACCGGAAATGCACGTTTTGAGGTGCCCTGAAACCAAATAAAGCATTTTTGGAAACCTGTCATCTTCAAAGGATGCGACACGAAGATTTTCAAGAAAATCCCTCCACCCCAAACTACCCTTCACATGGAACATTTTTAGAAAATTTTGATTTTTTCAAAAATAGCTCCAACGATTTTGATTAAAATAGATATCATATGTTTAAGATATTTTATGCCAAATGAAATATCCCCAAGTCGTCCTCAGTCTGAATGATTTTAGCATAACTGGTAAATCCTAAGAGATAAACAATATTTTAGTACACTAAAGACATTTTCTCAAATGGAAACTCATTGTTTTTTTTTATGTCCTGGACATGTAAAGCGAATGGGATTCTCCACATAGGAACCAGCTCTTAAAAGGTTTGATTATCGCTTCAAGCCTATCATATTCCCCCTGTGCGTACAAGAAAATTAGCAATGAGATAGTTTCTCTCGACTAACATGAAGTAGATGAAGAATAAGCGTTTGTAAAAATAGTTCGTACAAGAGTAGGGAAAGTTACGCGAGTGCAGCACATCAGATTTTTTCATGTTATACAATGGCAGTGGAGTCATGGCTGTATCCAATCTTATCTTTATGATGTTTGTTAAGTCTTGTTTAGGACCATACATGAAGCGTGGTTTGTTATTTTCTTCCTAGCTCCAGGAATCTTGGGGATGTTCATTGGTCCATTGTTTAATAACTTTTTTTAGGTGACCAATAATATCTTGGGCTGGCCCCGTAGCTCAGTCGGTAGAGCACCTGCATGCTGTGCGAGGGGTCCCGGGTTCGATTCTCGGCTGAAGGTGGGCATTTTTCTCTAGTCAGGATTATTCCCTATCCTCAGAGTTTGGAAGTATGAACGAGAGCGTGAATGTATGCACCCAAAAGGTCCAAGAAACCTAACGAGAATAGAATAACAGTAACACCATTGCCAATAGGCAATAAGTACCAAAGGAAAGGCCGCCGACAAAGACAAATGCACTTACAGGCGGGGTATAAATGAAACAAAACAAGAAAAATAATATCTTGGATAGGTAATTTTATTTTCAGATTATCCCCATCAGTCCTTGCTTGTTTTGCTTAAATATCTACTTTACAGTTACCCTTTGTTTTTATGTCCAGGGATCCAAATTAACTTGGTAATTTGCATCCCTTTTTTACGGCTAGAAACATTTTGTGCTTAATCTCTATTTCAATGATATTAAAGTTTGCATCCATTCCAGTTTTACTCAGTTTACTCAAAACACAACGTATATGATTCCGAAAATATGATAAATGTCTGCATCTTCCTATCAATAATATGTGATATAGCTGTGCTGATGGCTATAAGCTCGTTATATATACAAAGGGAATAGCTATAGTCAAATGTTTATGAACTGGACGCCATACGCTGACCTTAAAATTCCATACGCTTTCCATGACATCGGAGAAACAACTGAAAGTCGACAGGACTTTAAAAGAATAGCTAAGTATTGAACAGCCCGAACCATTAATAACGGATTCATTCCGAAAAGACGACTTCACAGATTACGCCCAGGAAATTCAAGATACATTTAAATTTTATTTTTCATCTGATATTTAATATGTGGTATTTTAATTAATATCGTTAGAACCAATTTTTAGAAAATAAAACATTTTGAAACGTGTTCCATATAAAGGTGGTTTGGGTTGGATTTTCTTGAAAGGTACTGAATTTCAATACCAAGTGTAATATTTATTCAACTTTTTGTTTTTGAGTTAGGTACGTTCTTTTTCTAATGTTTCTTTTTACTCGAGGGGCCTCAAAACACGTATTTCCGATGAAATCTCGGTATCAAATTTTTGGATGGAATACAATACCTTCTCTACCTATGTGCGTGGTAGAGAAATTAAAAAGCTTGTGAGCATCAGGAATCATATGTTTCCTGGCCAAATCTCGATTTGACGATGCCTCTGACCGACAGATTGTTTTGTTTCAGATGACTTTCTCTAACCACTCTTCTGCAAATATTCTCAAGGTTTTACTTCTATCTACTTGTTAATCGAGAAAAACTTTTACAGAAATGCTTTCACTATGCATTTAGTTACAAGCACAAGAAAGATTAAAGAGGCTGAAGCGATAGTCAATTTATTATAAAGCCGGTCGCTATGATGATGACCGCGAGAAAAACAGCGACTTAGCACTTGCACATAAACGACTTTCTGTACGCACTTTGACGTAATCTGCATCCTAGATTAGACTAGCTCTCTTAAGCTGACCTAACTCACTATAGGATCTAGAGATAGATATGATGTGATACTTTTCCACAGACTATTTTCCAAGACTTTATTTTATTTACAGCATATTATCGATATAAACTTGTGTAAATATGATTGGTTTCATTTCGTTGTAAGGGGGATACGGCGAGTCATATTTTTAAAAATCTGACGTTACCATGTATTCATAACTTTCTCTAACCACTATCATTTGGTATAGCTTTAACAAACTATTTTATTTATTTATTTATTTATTTGTAGGTACAAGGCGGACTCAGGAAACCGAAGCGATAGTCAAAAGTCTAAAAACGCGTCATTATATACTAGCTTTGAAATTCCATACTCTTTACGTGACATCGCGAGAAACAATTGGATGTGATAGCATTTAAAAAGATCTTGTGTGTTACATTCACGTGAATTGCTCTACCCCCTATGGCTTATTAGTGGTATACAAAGTATTCTAACAAAAGTTCATTTTCCTATCTACTTAATTTTAATCGAGATAACCCTCTCCGGAAATGGTTGCATTACACATTTCGTTGTAAATGCAAAGGGAAGAGTGATATCAAATGTTTTAGAAGTGGACGCTATACGCTGGTCTTAAAATTCCATACTCTTTTCACGACACGAGAAACAAGAGAAACCCGACAGGACTTTAAAAGAATGGCCAAGTATTGAACAATGCGAACCATCAATAACGGATATCTCGGAAATGGAAAAAAAAAGTTTTATTTAGACAGTCTTTAACTGCTGTGGCCCTTAGCGTCCCATTCTATATTGGGCGTGAAAGACTGGTAATTTTGCTCAGAGGCCTCTTTATCAGGCTTGAGGTTCTTTTACGTGCCGTAAATCTACGACACGGGACCACCGGCTTTACTTCCCTTCCGAAGGAAGCCATGCTAAGGATTTTTACGCCCGAAAAAATCCATCGCCCTCCGCCGGGTTTGAACCCGCGATCTCTGAAACTAGAGCCTGGCATGGTAATCGCTACACCATGGAGGACATCTCGGAAATGGTTGATGTCACAAAAAAAAAAATTATTCCAAATTAGTGCTTTAAAGTGATCTACACTTTTTGTGTAGTACCTACGTTTCGTCTATCACTTAACATTTACCAATTATACAAGTATGAAGAGGAGTTTACAGGAGCTATTCCCAAAAAATTCAACATACACGTTTTATTTGTCTTGTAAATATCTTTAATGTGTATAGTTTAATCAAAATCGGTAGAGCCATTTTTTTTTAGAAAATAAAAAATTTCGAAAAATATTCTATGTAAAGGATAGTCTGTCGCATCTTTGGAAGGTATTGAAACTAAATACCAAATTTGGTATTTATCAGACTTTCGTTGTTTTAGTTATGCTGTTCCACGGACCTTTTTCTAAAAATGCTTTTTTTATTCAAGGGCCTCAAAACGTGCGTTTCTTGTGAAATCTCGGTATCAAATCTTGGGGTGGAATACAGTAGGTATTACTCGCGCAAAACTTCTGGAATCGTGACCTTGATTGCCACCCCAGCTGCCGAGCCTAGGAATGGTTTATGTTTAGCTTAATCAACGAAAGCGATATGATACCTTTGCTTACTCACAGTGCGTAACACATACAGTCTGCATAGAAAGCGTCCGCATCTTGTAATTTCAAAGAGAGCAGTACGTAAATAGTGCTTATTTTATATTTGTGATATTTATAACCATGGCTCCTACGTTTTCAAAGTTAAATGGTAAGGTATTACGTATTCAAAGCAGGGGAATAATTGCAAATGTCCTCGACTTCATGAAGCAAGAAGCAGAGTTGAAGGAAGAAAATATATGTTTACCCGAGTTCCACAAAAGGCTTAAGAGAGTGAAATAAAGAGTAGCCAAAGTAACTGTTGTTTCACTGAGTTCCGTTTCCAGATTTCTCAAAGACAAGAAAAGCCATATGGATGAAAGAGTACCATTTGACACACCTGTGAAGAAACATAAGGTCCCTAAACGTATTACAGAAATAGACGATTTGGACAAATGCGTCATTCGGTGCACGATTCACAATTTCTATGTGGAAGAAAAAACTGTGCCAACAATAAGCAGATTGCTCATCAATCTGAAAGATGTCATAAATGTTCAAGGTGGTGCTACAAGTCTCAAATCCCGACTTTGGTGAATTTTGCAGTCTGATACTAACTTTCCAAATGACTATACTTTTATATGTACTTATATCAGCATAAATTTTCAAGATGCTGCTAAAAATCTCAGAAAAATTATAAAAAATTTAGGGTTTAAGTGGAAGAAAACGAAACCAAATAGGAGAGCTCTAATACAAAAGCACGACATACGATCTCAGCTGGAAGAGTACCTTACTCAGAGGTACAAATTAGAGGGTCAAACTATAGTGTATGAAGATGAGTCGTACATACACAGCAGTCATACATCTAAAAGTTGAAGTGACGATAGCGAATTAGGTTTTCAGGCACCTGTTGCCAAAGGGCAAATACTTATTATCGTTCATGCTGTTCGTTCCAAATGCCCTTCTTCTACAAGTCGCAACAAAAAACAGGAGATTTTCATCAAGAAATGAATACAGAAAATTACATGAAGTGGATCAACACCATGTTGATACCTAATATGCCTGCTGGGTCTATTCTGGTTATCGACAATGCTTCACAATGTGGGAACACTCAAATTGACAAACAACCTACCTCAAACTCCTTGAAAGAAGAAATAAAAATCTGGTTGCTTAGGCATAATATAACTTTTGATGAAAGCATGAGTAAAACAAATATAACTTAGTTAAAGCCAAGAAATCCCTTCAGAAGTCATAACTCATAATACTTGGCCAGATATTAATACAACATCGCCATAATGTACTTAGACTGCCACCGTATCACCCAGATCTAAACCCAATCGAATTAATCTGGGCTGATGTCAAAAACTGGGTGGCCTGCAGAAATATCACTTTTAAACTGAAAGATGTGGGGCAGTTATGTCGCCAGCGATTTGCAGAAATTGGAAGGCCAGAATGGGAAAATGTATATCGACATGTTGAATAAATTGAGAATCATTATTTCAAAAAATACGGAATTGCAGAAAATCAATTGGAAAAAATTCTCATCCAAGATAATGGTGCAGAAAGTAGCGACAGCGGCAATGACGTTAAGTGATTCCGCAGAAGAGGAAGGGCTGTCAGGTGTGGAAGAACTGGAGGCAGATGGTTGACAGTGTTTTTATATTAAGGGCATTTTACAGCGGTGGATTTAAATATACTGTATATAACTATAAGTTTATCGTGTAGTGCAGTGCATAAGCGGTGTGCGAATATTTGACAATGACTGTCCCACGCATTTCTGCACTTGCAGACGACCGGTCACCTCTTGATCTGGTATGTAACTCGCTTCATAGCTGCCATTAAGATTTTCACGTGTCTAGAACTGTTGCGCCAGTTTATACTTCTTTAATTAGTATACGTAGTAGAGAAAGTAAAGCTGGAGTATTGAAAAACTCGAACGAATATATGTTGGAAATGGTTGATGCCACACAAATCTGAAAAAAAAAAATGTACTACTTCATGTGCTTCTTTGTCTCTATGACTAGTGAATACAAATTATTAGGGATGGAACCTCGATACCGCCATTATCTCGACACATTCGACACTCGGTGGTATCGAAGTACGTCTAATACTTCGAAATAAACCTTCGATGCTTTTAAATTGTTAAGTTTTGCATTAATGAAGGTTGTTGCGTTTAACTTTGTGCTAGATAAGGAATGAAAGAGTAGAGACTTAACGTTATTGCCTCGCATGTGTCCCCAAAGGTTTGCTGGACTTATATTGAAAGCACGCAAAGCAATGGAGGAAGGATTAGGGATACACGTTTCTATAATAGCCTGACTCTCAGCCATAACATTTACCTACTCCGGTGATCAAAATCTGTGAATCCAGCAGAAACAAATCAGAGCTTAAAACGTGAAATAATGCATCACATGGAAATAATTATTTCCTTCCAACTGTTTGTGTTACGCAAGTCAAACCTTTGCATTAACCATATATATGCTAATGTAATGAGGGAGGGTAGTAGAGAGGCTTACCTACAAACTTGCCATGTTTTCGAGTGTTATGTGGCTAATTACTTATTATCGGATGAAAAAAAAACCATAATATTATGTAGCAGTTGTGAATAGTTGTAGAATTGTGTAACAGACATTTTAGTTGAGTTTCATGTTTATATATATATATATATATATATATATATATATATATATATATATATATATATATAAGGTTTATATTTTAAACATTGCACAATGAAGAATTGTTAGTATTTGTTTTTCTATGGATGGAATGTCCTTTAAAAGAAAATTTTCAGAATGAAATATAGTTGCATAAAAAGGGAAACAAATAATATTCTTTCTTATTGTTAGTCTTGACTAACAATAGGAGATAAATAACCTGTGGCATTATCAAGATAAAACAATTGCTGCCAATTGGAGAATGTCAAACAGGAACAATATCGGGATTAGCATACAATATCAAACTGGTTACTACACTACGTGATTAAAAGTATCCGGACACCTGGCTGAAAATGACGTACAAGTTCGTGGCGCCCTCCATCGGTAATGCTGGAAGTCAATATGGTGTTGGCCCACCCTTAGCCTTGATGACAGCGTTCACTCTCGCAGGCATACTTTCAATCAAGTGCTGGAAGTTTTCTTGGGAATGGCAGCCCATTCTTCACGGAGTGCGGAACTGAGGAGAGGTATCGATGTAGATCGGTGAGGTCTGGCACGAAGTCGGCATTCCAAAACATCCCAAAGGTGTCTGTAGGATTAAAGTCAGGACTGTGCAGGCCAGTCCATTACAGGGATGTCATTGTCTTGTAACCACTCCGCCACAGCCCGTGCAGTATGAACAGGTGCTCGATCGTGTTGAAAGATGCAATTGCCATCCCCGAATTGCTCTTCAACAGTGGGAAGCAAGAAGGTACTTAAAATATCAATGTAGGTCTACGCTGTGATCGTGCCACGCAAAATAACAAGGGGTGCAAGCCCCCTCCAGGAAAAACACGACTACACCATAACACCACCACCTCCGAATTTCACTGTTGGCAGATGACGTTCACCGGGCATTCGCCATACCCACACCTGCTATCGCCACATTGTGTACCGTGATTCGTCACTCCACACAACGTTTTGCCACTGTTCAATCGTGTAATGTTGACGCTCCTTATACCAAGCGAGGCGTCGTTTGGCATTTTCCTGCGTGATGTTTTGCTTATGAGCAGCCGCTCGACCATGGAATCCAAGGTTTGTAACCTCACGCCTGTCATAGTACTTGGAGTGGATCCTGATGCAGTATGGAATTCCTGTGTGATGGTCTGGATAGATGTCTGCTTATTACTATTTACGACCCTCTTCAAATGTCGGCGGTCTTTGTCAGTCAACAGACGAGGTCGGCCTGTACGCTTTTGAGCTGTATATGTCCCTTCACGTTTCCACTTCACTATCACATCAAAAACAGCGGACCTAGGGATATTTAGGAGTGTGGAAATGTCGCGTACAGACTTCTGACACAAGTGACACCCAATCACCTGACCACGTTCAAAGTCCGTGAGTTGCACGGAGCGTCCCATTCTGCTGTTTCATGATGTCTAATGACTACTGAGGTCGCGGATAATGAGTACCAGGCAGTAGGTGGCAGCACAATGCACCTAAGATGAAAAACGTATGTTTGTGGGGGAGTCCAGATACTTTCGATCACATAGTGTACGTTTACATACAGAAAACTACCAATATGAACATAATTCGGTGAAGAAGCTGTCGCCTTTACAGTTGTTTACAAAGTGAGTATCGAGAAATAGTGGTATCATCCCATTCTACAAAGGGTATACATCCCTTCCGAATGAAGAGGACTTCATAGGATTTTCCCAGAGAATTCGAGATATATATTTTATTAGTCGTGTAAATATTTTAATCAAAGTCGTTACCCATTTTTGAGAAAATCAAAAATAGTGAAACATCTTTCATGTAAAGGGTAGTTTGGAGTTGGGGAAAGTAGCGACCTTTGTGTCGCGTCTTTGGAAGGTACTGAACTTTAAAAAACAAAGTTTGGCATTTGTTCTCTCTCCCTCACACACAGGATTTGTTTCTAAAACTTTTTTTTTTTGTACCTGAACAACCTGAATGATGTCAAAATTTGCCTTTCCCGTTAAATCTTGATATCGAATTTTTGGGTGGAACGTAATACTTCTACATACTAAGGGTAGGGAATGAAGGTGAACATTCATGTTTTCTTTACACTGCCATTTTACGGATTATGTATTGGAGATTTTACTTTACGTCAATCCTGATGATATTAATATTTGGCTAGAAATAATTACAAATTAGATATTAGGTCATAGTTACGTGCAAGATGTGAAAATAACAATTGTTTATCATAGTTAAATTGTTTATTGTAACAGTGTAAAGAGTTGATTTTAATTGTATAAAACTCCATTGGAATGATGAGGAGGAGTTTACAGATTATTTCTGGGAAATTTGTCATGCAAATATCTTAAGGATATGGTATTTTAATCAAAATTGTTAACCATTTTTAAGAAAATCATGAATAATGAAAAATTTTCTATGTAAAGGGTAGTTTGTGGTGGGGGATTTTCTGTAATCTTTGTGTCGCATCCTTGGAAGAGTGAGCTTCTTTCTCTCATGCGCATACACTCACTTTTTTATTTAAAGGCTCTCAAAATGTGTATTTACAGTGAAGTCACTATATCAAATGTTGAGGCAGAATGCAATACTTTCTCTACTTACCGTAGATAATTTGGTAGTGAAAGTAAACATGCAGAAGTATCAGCAATATTAGTGAATATAATTTTTTGTTAGTCAAAAGTAACAAAGGTACAGAAAGGCATGCAATATTTAGACTTTGCATAATATAAAGTTGAATTGTTTCATTATATGAAGGTTTAGGAGCTATTATTATTCAAATATTCAACTTAATCGCCTTTAAACCAAACAATTCATCAATAAAAAATCTGATATGTTAGACTCGTGACTTTCTCTACTCTTGTACAAACTATTTTTACAAACTCTTATTCTCCATCTATTTCATATTAATTGAGATAAACATTTGCAGAAACCATCTTTTGACATGCAAAGAGAATTGCATTTTACACATAGTGACCAGTTCTAAAAATATTTGACTATGGCTTAAGGCATACTATGTTCCCCTTGTTTTGTGTTTGCAAGGGCAATATAGAAATACAGTAGCCTTTAATCATAGACATATCTCTTAATAGCTGGTTGCTAGGTGCAGTACCATTCTCTTTGCCACAGATTAATACTCTTTGCATATCCAAGACAAAAAAATGAATAACGAATTCCCATTTGAGAAAAGTATTGAACATTTTAAGGGAATAACAAGCAATATCTCAAATGATTCACTCAACAAAAAAAAAAGGTATATGACATAAATTGTGTATTTTAAGGCTCTCTACACTTTTTGTGCAGCAAAATTTTGTCTATCTCTTATGGTTTACCAGTTATGCAAAAGTCGTCACAATGAAGAATACTTTTGGTGACATTCTCAGAAAATTCAAGATACAAATTTTATTTGTCATGAAAATATCTTAAAGATATAATATTTTAATCAAAATCGTTAGAGCCATTTTTGAGAAAATTAAAAGTTTTGCAAAATGTTCCATGTAAAGGATAATGTGGGGTGGGGGGATTTTCTTGGAAACCTTCGTGATGCATCTCTGGAAGATACTGAACCTAAATACCAAGTTTGGTGTTTATCCGACTGTTTGTTTCTGAGTTATGCTGCTCTCTCTCTCACTCTCTCACTCACTCACTCACTCACTCACTCACTCACTCTCTCACTCACTCACTCACTCACTCTCTCACTCACTCACTCACTCACTCACTCACCCACTCACTCACCCACTCACTCACCCACTCACTCACCCACTCACCCACCCACTCACTCACCCACTCACTCACCCACTCACTCACCCACTCACTCACCCACTCACTCACCCACTCACTCACCCACTCACTCACCCACTCACTCACCCACTCACTCACCCACCCACTCACCCACTCACCCACTCACCCACTCACCCACTCACCCACTCACCCACTCACCCACTCACCCACTCACCCACTCACCCACTCACCCACTCACTCACTCACTCACCCACTCACCCACTCACTCACTCACTCACTCACTCACCCACTCACTCACTCACTCACTCACACACACACACACACACACACACACGTTTCCAAAAGTGCTTTTTTTGGATTCAGGGGGTCTCAAAACATATATATCTGGTGAAATCTCGGTATCAAATTTTTGGGTGGAATACAAACTTCCCCTACTTACTATACATAGTAGAGAAAGTAAAAATATGCATTACGTTCACCTGACTTTCTCTATGTCCTATCTTCTATTTATATATAGCTTCACAAACTATTCCTATGAAGGCTTATTTTTCTGTCTACTTCATGTTAATAAAAAAAAACCTTTGCATAAATAGTTTCATTACACAATTCATTGTAGATACAAAGTGAACAGAGGAAACTGAATTGATTAGTCAGATGTTTAAAAACCGGGTCACTTTATGCTAGCCTTGAATTCCACCCTTTCCTTGATATCATGAGAAACAACAGAATAGAGACAGCACTTTAAATTAGATGTATTAAAGCATTCAGACCAATGGCAGCATATCTCAGAAATGGTTAATGCCACAAAAAATTATTTGAAATAAATTGTGTTTTAAACAGATTTACACATTTTGTGTATTACATTTCTATTATCTCTTATGGTTTAACAGCTATACAAAATTTGTTCCGAATGAAGAGATTTTCATAGGCTATTCACAGAAAATTCAAGATAAGCATTTTATTTGTTATGTAAATATCTGAAACATAGTTGTGGTATTTTAATCAAAGTTGTTAAGAGCTATTTTTGAGAAAATAAAAAATAATTAAAATTTCTCCATGTAATGCATAGTTTTGTGTGGGGCAGATGTGCGCGCACGCACACCCCCCCTCCCCCATTTTCTAAAAATGCTCTTTTTGGATTCAGGGGACTTCAAAATATATATTTCTGGTGAAATCTCTACACTGAATTTTCGGGTGGAATTGGAATACCTTCTATAAGCAGTGTTACAGAAAGTAAAGATATAGATCTATTATACAATTTACACAAATGTGGCAATTATTTCCAAAGTGTACATTGTTGTTTGTGTATAACTTTCCATATTTTAAGTAGTATGCTTTGAAGTGTTAATTGGTCATTCTTTTTAGTGCCTGCTTTTTAACTAGCTGAATGTTCTCTTAACCTACAGAGCATACATTAATGCAGTATTACTTAATTAAAAGCATTTCTGCCAAATATGATTATCAGGAAGCAGATAAAAACACGTTTATATGATTTATTTATAGAATCAGAATTAAAATTAATGGCAATGACAGAGGTAGTATGATTCTTAAGCATCAGATTTTTTTTTTTATATTTAAGTACTTCAATAAAACCTTGGGTACCACTTAAATGTTAGTCATAAAGTAGGGAGCCCATAATTTCAAAATGGGAAAAGTGGGTCATGTATTCGAAGAGTGAATAATTACAAAAGTATAGTAAAAAAAAATATACATAGGCCTGTAGAACAAACCGTATCTGTAATTTAGAGAAGAACTTGTCGAGGCAATAGCATCTGTTAAGGTCATTTCCTCCAATGTAGAGGCTGGGTTGTATTGGACGGAACCATGGATCTGTAGAAGTATCTTATGATTTTGTATGTTTCAGTATGTCATTTCTACCACCATGACTTATAGAAAGAAACATCCTCACTAGTGATTCATCTCACTTGTACACGTTACCTTCTTCACAGATGAGAAATGGAAATTGATGTTTTAAAACACTTAAAAAATATGTACTTTCATTTAGGAGAAGGGATCACTATTGCAAATTATGTGTGTTTTAGAAGTTTAAATGTCTACAAAAACATAAAAATGAAACTATTTTTTTTTCAATAGGACAAATATTGGTCCCATTAACCATTTAAGTGCAACATGGGACAAAGGTCTTAAATTCATACATCCCACCTTCCTGGGATCCCTGCCATAAAGCAATTAACTCTGAATTGTTTGCTCATAAGACGGTGTTTCCACAGAGCTTGTAGCTAAGAGTAAGAGTACCCTACCCTCCTTCTCCCAACAAAAATAACTTCTTTTTTTTTTTTTTTTTTTTTTTCCTGAGCCTTTTTGAAAGCTATTGTCTAGATTGCTGAATCTTGCAATCTGTTAAGTGGCATTTGCACTAAATATAAGTAGGTATACCTAACACACAGTTAAAACTATGCTCTTTTGTATTTCAGAAATATCTTCATTCTGAAAAGCCAGGCCACAAGCTACAGCAATATGCTCTCAGAAACTGAATTTTCTGACATAAATAGAACTTCCATACAAACACAGACAGAAAATTTGATCTGGAGGCCATGTGAAAATGCTTTAACTTCTAGTGAAAGTAATATACTGAAAATTAAAATAATAAATGATGAATTGATGCAAATTGAACAACATATAAATGAATTGAAAAATCATGCTCACTGCTTCCAAAGAAGTGATACAAGACAACAGAATGAGACTTTCAATTCAGAAATTTCAAAATGTGAACAGATCAAGCTTGAATTGGAGCTTCAGAAAAAGGAACTCTTGAATTCGAAGGGACATAAAGATCAACTGGATCTTCTGCAGAATAAACTTGGTACTATTTCTGAGGAAGACAAACGACTAATGAACACACAGCATTCAAAAGAAAGTCTGTATGAATGCATCTTAGAGAAAGAACAAAATAAATTACTAGTGAATGCTCAGAATTTCTCTGGATTGTTGGAAAAGATAATTCCAGAGCTAGAAAAATTTCAGTTCAAGCTTCAAAAGCTGAATGAAAGTGACACATGGTTTTCCCTACAGGGGCAAAGCCAGCCAATGGAGAGGCAAAATTCCTACTTCAAACACCGCTATGGAAAACTCCATGAGAAGGAATTAAATTCGTGCACTTATGATATATGGAAGCAAATGCTTGGTAAAACAGATACAAACATTACAGAACATACAAATTCTGGTGTAAAAAACCCAAACTGCTGCTTAAAGCATGTTCATGAGGAAAAGAAAGTTGCTATGGAAATAAAGCAAGAGAAAGCAAAAGCAGAGAGAGAACTTCAGAAATCTTTGTGTCGAAGGGATAGAAACAAATTTAATTATGAAAAAGCAAAATGCAGTATGAAAAGAGCAGAAGACGCTTTGGCAGTCTATTATCAATATTTTAATCAAGCACAAGCAGCGCTTCACTTGCGTGAAGGTACATGTCGACAATTCAATGATGCCATTGTAAAGAAAGGATATGAGATGCTAAAAGATCAGTGTTATAGGTCACAGCAGCTCACAGTGCAGCTAGACAAAGAGCTTACAGTACACTATGAGGAAGTTATGGCTGCACATAATGTTTTAGACATTTTAGAAAAGCATGCTTTGAACTACTTTGAAAGACAGGAACTGTTACACTCCAAGGAAGTCAATCTTGTGGATAAGATGATATTGCTGCTTGAACTGATTAAGTATGTTGAAAGAGATGAGCAAAGACTAAATTATTTCTTGAAGGAGCTAAATGAAAGCAAAAAAAGGTTGGCAGCAATGGTTACAGCAATGGACAACATTGAAGGCCAAGCCAGAAGCCTGAAAAACAGTGACAATGAGAGAGTTAAAGCAGAACTAATGAAAGTTGTGAAGCAGATGCAGTATGCAAAATGCCTTGATAGCTGCAGAGCATTGAAAGATAGTGAACATTTACTGTACTGCATGACTGAGAAAATCGCTTTGAGGCTGCCACAGCTGGACCAATTAAGACTGAAAGGAGAGGTTGAAAGTATTTTAAAGAAATGCATAGATTGGAGCCAACGAGAAAAGACACTCTACATAGAGCAGTTAGAGGAACTGGAGGAAATAACTGCATCCAAATACAACAATTTTTCAGGTAAACATGAATGTATTATTTCACATAATTTCCCTATCTCTGAAAACTAACTGTAGTTAAAGTAGTTAACAGTTGTGATTTCATTCCTTGATAATTCACTTTTTTGAGGTTATATTTATCTTTAATCCTCATTTTAGAGTTAACAATTATTTAATGCTTTTATGTTAATAAAACATAAACATTATTCTGAAATAAACTGAAATTATTTTCATCAGGAATACTAACACAAATTATGTAATAGAATTGTTTTCACCAAGAATACTGTCATAAATTATGATCCTTCACTGTTCATAGATTAACCAAAACTTTATCATCTCTTTGTCTTTAATAATCATTTTAAAGTTAACAGCTGTTTTAATATTTTTTACTCTTACCATTGTCTTTAACCTGTTATGAGGAATCACTATCTCCATTCTGATTGTTGTTTACAAGCTCTTCACATAAATTGAAAGGATCGTCCTCTTCTGAGTCAATATTGGACAATGTAATATGATTTTCAGCCTCTACAGGTTGCTGAAGTATAGTACATTGCAGTAAATGATTCTTGAATTAGCTGGAAACAGTGGATGCTAATTTTTATTTGCAGAGCAACAATGAGAAGTATTATATTAAGAAGCAGGAAAGACAAAATGTGTTACTGGTAAAATTGACCAGCTGTGACCCTAAAAAGTAGCAGTGATGCATTTATAATCACATTTCAAGAATAATATTTTTAAGTGGTCTGCAGTTACTAAATTCATAAGAATTCATAAAGTTTCACTTCACCGAGTTCAATAGTATATAAATGATAATTCCAATTGCTGCAAAACAACTTTATTTATCACTTAGTCCAGGGCTTGCCAAACTCAGCCTACAAGCTGCTTTTGTATGGGTTGCCTAAAAACTTAAAAAAAATTATATATATATATAAAAATAAAAAGAAACTGTGCATCTGTACTAGATTAATTTATTCATGAATTTTGAACAATTAAATAAAGTTAAGCCCTCAGATTTTTAATTGATATACAGCATAATGAGGTACTGAAGGGCAAATACAAGGAGATTAATTTGGTTGATTTTTACAGCTGTTCTCTGAGCGACACATTTCCTCATTTGAAAGACTAGTATCAGTATTCCCATCAATGTATATCTGTGAAAAGACATTTTCAAAAATTAAATATGTCAAATAAAAATACTGGTCTGCTATGACTGATGAACATTTAAAGTTCATTTTGATGGTAGGCAGCACAAAATTAAAACCACAAATGTTTGCAATTATAGCACAGAAAAGTCAGTTTCATTCTTCTCATTGAATATGAACTGCTATTAACGTAAAAATACTTGTGTAACAGATGTGCCTAGAGTTACATTGTTAGGAGGCTATGAATAACTGGTCATTTGTTAAGTATTTATTAATTACATCTATGTAAGTGTAGATTTTAATTCATTAAAACAGCTTGTTTGAAAACTAATCTGATCTGTGCACCTTTTGCCTGTGAGTTTATTGTTCCTATCTTAAATTTAAGTGGTTTGGCCTGCAATTAATTCTCTGATGGTTGATGTGGCCCCCGTTATGAAAAGTTTGGCAACTTTGGCTTAGGCGCTCAGCTGCACTAAATTTCTTTACTGCACTCAGCTGTCGACTGCACTCAACTCTCTCTCTGACTGAACCAAACTCTGTTGGACACTAGCAGTCCCTTATATAGTACCCACATACAAAGCAGAACGTTCTTGAAGGAGGGGGGACTTCTCAAACCTATCGCCATGAAAATTTCCAGAACTGCAGGGAGCACACACAAAGGGTTTGTTGTTTGGGTTATTATTGCACAGGTCATTTGTTCTAAAGGGCTGGCTGAAAGCTCCAACAATCCAGGTGGCCAGGTAAAGGGGCTGGCATGGCCTGCCGGCAACTTTGCGCATGCGGTCACAATAGTATCTGGCATCATTAACCAGTCAGATTTGGCCACTTGGTCCTTCTAGTGTTAAGAATGAAGCTAGTTAACATTTGTTTTACATAGTTAAAACTATTTGTACACAGCACCCTTTGATAGAACTAGTTTTAAATGCAAACTGCATAATTTATAGTTAAGCTGGTCTTATCTATCACAAGATAGTTCAAAGTAATATAAACCTACATTATTCTGTTATCTAAAAACAGCTTTAAAATTATACTTGGTTTTGAATAGCTATATATGCTGCTCATTATTATAGTGTTACATTGTAACATTTGAAATTGGGGCAAAAACAGAGGAAGATTGTTACAAGAATCAGGCAATGTATTGAATGTTGCAAATATTTAGCCTTTTTTTTATTGTCATTTTCATGCATATTTATGTAATAAGTTTTTAAATCTATTGCTGCATTCTCTGTCCGCCTGTCCATCCCTCTATCCTTCCTTCAGCCTGTCTGTTTATTTACACAACTGCAGGCAACTGGCAAAGCTACTCTCTCCGGAAATTGAGTCTGCTTATGCTTTGTGAATCTTGCCTTGCAGTAGTGGCCCAAACCAATGCATACTGATGAGACAAAGTAACTGTGGATGATAAAGTTAAATGACACACTGTATTCTCTATGAACTACTATGTGAACTATACAATTTTCTCTTATTCTGCCAACATTCTTGTAGTGCATATATTCTTCTAGCATAGTTTTAGATACTGAAGATACACATGAATTAATGTGGGGCTTCAATAAACTGGCAAAATTTCGACATTCATGTCCATAAGGAAGCCATACTCAAGCAAGCAGTAAGTCCAGGATTGGCATTCTTGCAGTCATCGGCTACTGATCCTTCAGGCTTGGGTTCACAGCCCTGTCCATAGATTTGCTTATTTTCTTCTCAGGTGATAAGGTTTTAGGTCAGCCCCATTTGAACTAGGTCTGATCCGTGTGGAGGAAGACTAGATTAGTGCATCTCTTCATGCATGTAATCCATTTCTGCAATGGATGCTATCAATAGATCTTAACCAGAAATGCATATTGTTGATTCTGTCCTTCAGGAAATTCCTTGGTATTCCTTCTTAACCATGCATACAGCTACAACTGAACTGAACATGCACCTCTTAGTTCTTTGAACCTCTTAATTCAAGTTATATTGATCAAATATAAAACTGGTAGAACTGAACCTGGGCTGTCTGCTGATACAGATTAATGATGATTAGAGGGAAAATTAGTGTGACTTGGTCCGTGATTTCAAGTTACCAAAGCATAATGTCTTGGCATGTGTGCCCTGGGTACAGACAGTGGGTGAAGATGTATACCATAGTAGGCATGATGTTCCGCTTCACAAACAGAGTAAGAAACAAATCAGACAGAGATATGAGTATGCACCTATTATCTCTTGTGATATCGAAAGGAATTTCTCACGACATAGCTTTTAAGTGAGACGGAGAACATTCACAATCTTCGCATGCTCTTTTGATACATCCTGTATAAGCACTGCAGACATGCACCCATTGTTTACATCTGGACTCACCCTATCTCCTTCAACATAAACAGACTATGGTACAAGGTAAGTTAACCTCATAAAAACTGTTGCACTGATCTGCCCCTTAATGATGACCAACAGCTCCTTCATCTACTTTATGGAATATGGATTATTTGTATTATTGCTGAGCCACATGTAACTCTGAAGATAGCTATAGTGTTGCTTTATCTACTTTGCATTGCTTGCTAAATGTAAAATTCAGATCTTTCCAGGCAGGGTGTAGGCACAGTAGATGACTTGAGGTGAGAGACAGTGAATAGATAACTGCAAGAATGGACTTACTGACATTCAATTTAATGAAGCTTTCTAGTACCCTGAAAGCTAAATATGAGATAATGCACATGTATCAATATACTCCAAACCCCCTCTTTTCATGTCAAATATTTGGACATACAGCAGAGGCAGCATCGTTTATAACATCAATGTAAAGAAAATACACAGTGGATTTCCATGCACTTGATCCTTGCATTATGATGGGACAATCTTGCATATTCTCATAATCGCCCTCTGCATAAAGAAGCCATTCAAGGAATTTAAGTTAATGGGAGTAGGAAGGTTGTACCCTGGCAAAGTTAAAATTTACAAATTTCAAATGTTTGGGAAATTGCAGTCAAACTTTTATCATTTTTCATACTTTAATTTTTCCAATAAAGCTATTTCTTAGCCCACATTCTGGTTGGGGGATGCATTATGCTGGCCACATCACCTCCCTGTAGTGATTGGATAATGCTTTGCATACGTGGACATGGGGCCGACAGACTGACAGTTGATAGCCCCAGACCCCAAATGAATGTAGTGCTTATTATTATTATTATTATTATTATTATTATTATTTATTAACAATTTATTAATAATTTATTAATAATTTATTAAAGCTATTTCATTCTATAGTGTTATTCATGAGTGAGAAAGCAAACCTTGGATTTACCTCTCTTACAAAGAGAAAGGAAATCATAACTTTTATTTCTCATAATTATGCGAATGGTCAAAATAATTTGTTACTGAATTTAAGACGCAATGCAATATTTATTTTAAAAGTATAAAAAAAATTGAAGTTTCATCTTAAGTAGTTTGTAGTGAGCACAACTATGTTTAAAAAAAAAAACTAAAAAACAAGTGTTCGTAACTATTTAAGACCGTTACACTCCATTATGAGACAAAATATTAGTGTAGGTACTATATACATATTGTAGGATATTATTCCAACTTAATAGTTTTCTTTTAATTTTAACCCTAACAATAACCAATAGAATAATGTTTTTTCAATAGAAAAACAGAACACATCAAATGTCAGGCTGTTTGCTTCTTCTATTCGTTAGTAAGCCAACAAAAGAAGCATAAGAAGGGTGAATTCATATAAATTTAATTACTGCATAACTAGAGATGCCCCATGCACTTTGTGTAACCTACAAAATATTATAGAATTTAATTGGTCCCTCCCCCCCTTTTTCTGCTGCTGTAGTTTTTCAGTGATCACTCTATTTAGTTAAAATATAATTGCATATAGTGTTGTATTTGGCTGAGGTATGTAGAATTTCCTAAAGGGCTTGTAATTATTATATGCATAATATTTTTAAGTATGCATTGTTAAAATGATTATATTAAATTGAATGTGTATTTATGTATATAAGAACTGAATAGTTTTAAAAAACTAAAAACACAACTGCTTGACTGATTTAATTAATTTTTTTCCAGAAGAACAAAGTGTAGGCACTGTAAAAGATGTATACCAAAAGGTTTCGGATCGACCAGAAAAAGATGAAAGAAAGGAAGCTGATAATAAGTTTGTGAAAGAGACAAAAGAACACTCGGGCAATGAAAAAAAAGCAGTAAATACAATGTGTGATGTAAACAGCAAGTCCATAGATGAAGCAATTGCCCTAGAGGTTACAGTCTAAAAGGTAATTATGGATACTTGAAGTTTTCATTTATATGTTATACAGGTATGAACAAAACAAAGTTGACAGCCTCCATGTGGGGCAGTCAGTATTCTGGCTTCTCAACCCAGAGATCTGGAATTAGATTCTCAGCTGATTTTGGGAATTTTTCTTTAACCAGAATCATTCCTAACCTCTGCAGGGTCTGAAACTATGAGTGTGGGAGTGAATGCGAGTTTGATAGTAAAATTTAATAAACTAGTGTTAAGGAAACCTACAGTTCAGCAAGCAATAACATAATCAGTTGTTTCTCAAGTCAAAGTGCTCGATATAACCGCTATACCAAAAGAAATATTGGAGATGAGACAAACTGAAAATGTAAAGCTAGAAGCTTCCCTGCCATGCCATCCTTTCTACACTATTTTGGATGTTATCAGGCAACAATCCCAACCTGAAAATTCAGTTGTTCATTTTTTCAGCTCTTCACACAAAATGGCCATTATTTATCTCTCTAAGCACATGCAAATTAATATCCAGAATTAATTAGATGGAGTGGTAGAACACCTTCTTGCTCGTATTTGACCTTACAGATTTACTTTCACCTTTATGTTTATTTTATCTTCGTATCATGTCTTCTGGTCTGTTCTGTCCTGTCTCCAAGTTTAGCTTACCAATATCTCTTTGACCACATGGCCTTTATTGAAGTGTTTTGGATGGTATTCAATATGGAGTCATTTCTTAAAAACTGGTCTTTCTATTTAATTACATAATCATTGATGATAAAATGCAGGGCATGTTTACTTCATTCCTGATATCTTCAATATTTTGATCTAAAAGTGAGTATGCTGCTAGTGGTCTTAACAATCACATTTCTGCAGCCATCCTTTGTTTATGCTGAGCTGTGGTGTCCATAGTTTTGAACCCTACACTAATATTGGTAGTGTCTTTACCTTATAAAATGACTCTTTTCAGTAGCATTGTTTCATTCCCGAAATTGTTAGATAAACTGTAGTCCAAGTAATTAAATGAACTGATTTATTCTGTGGTCTCGTTCTTTATTATTTTGACCCTTATAGGATTTGATCATTGGAAAACAAGAACTTTAGTTTTTGGAACAGATATTTTTAGCTTGTATACATCTTCTATTCTAAGTATTTTTCGTAAAACTTATAATGTAATTGAAAATGCTTAAATATGTGAAATCATTAGTTTAAAGAGGAAAAAAAATTATAATTTTAAAATAAAATAACTTTCCATGTATCACATATTACAAAAACCTTCATTCTGCCTCATTCCTATTCAAATTGAATCATGGAACCTGAGGCATACTAAGGATTTATAAATTCTATACAGCTATTAGATTGTCCTAATATTAATGCCTGCACTGTGAGGTTTTCTGGGTTACATTCCTGTGAATGAACTTCCTCCCTATTGGGAGGTCTGGTATGGGTTGCAATCAACCTATAAAGTCCTTGGAAAGTGATTAAGGAACTATTTGATGGAAAAATAGAGGATCTTGTCTGGGAAAACATAACCAAAAACAATTGGCAGGAAGTCGCATGCAGACTACATTCTTCCCTCATTGAACTATACCCATGTTCTGTTTGGATGGAGGCAGAGTACTGCAGCAGCTATGCTTAGACCTTGGTCCACAAGACTGTCAAATCAGGATAATAAGGAAAATATACCTGTTGGGTTGTGTTAATTACATTACATTTAAGTTTGTAGCAGGTATGGCAAAAATGCATTCATTCCTCAAGTTGGAGGAATATACAACATGTATAATACTGAGTAGCAGCACATAGAATACAAATGGAAACTAGGAGAGCCTCTGGCTAAAAGCAGAATGATAGTAGTTCAAATGTGATTGTAAACTTGTGAACCATCCTTCACTTTTTCTTCTATGTGCATATAGTAAATGGAGGAAGTATGTCACTGTAAATTCATGTTTTGAGGTTCCCTGAATACAAAAAAGAATTTTAGTAAAAGGTTCAGGTGTCTGTGCATGTGTGGTATTTAAGTTCAGTGTCTTCCAGTTGTGACAGATTTTTAAGAAAGTCCCCCCCCCCCTCACCACTCCTTTACGTGGAAAAACTTTAGTTCTGAGTATCTCAAAAATGGCTACAACAGTTTTGATTAAAATACCATATGATTAAGGTATTGCATGACTAATAAAATGTGAATCTTGAATTTCCTGGAAATAGTCTGTGAAGAAATTCATTCTGAATAACTTCTGATAACTTGTAAACAATGAGAGAGAGAGACAAAACTTACTACACAAAAAAATGTGGATCTCGTTATAGGACCAATTTATGCAAAACCTATTGAACCATTTTTTATATACTCTTTATTATTGGTTTGAATTTTCAAATACTTCATACTTTTTTAAACTGCTCTGTCACTATTCATTTTTTGTTGAGGCCATGCAAAGACAACAGTATTTCAAAGCCATCACATAGGCATTGATTATTATCACTTAATCCTACTGTATTCCCTTTTGTACCTGCAATGAAATACATAATAAAACCATTGCTGAATTAACATGAAGCTTTGAAAGAATAGTTTATAGAAGAGGGGTAGAGAAAGTTATGTAAATTTAATGAGATTTCTGCTATGACCAAGTAGAGAATGAATGAATAAGCATGCCTATTTGATCCCTGTAGGGCAAGGGCCTCCTATTTGTGTAGGGATGGCTTGATTAGACCTCCCACTAGCGGAGCTCTATTGTTCTTATATGGTGAGCCATACCATTGGAGAATTTGTACCTGTTTCACACTGACTTACCATCCTCTTGGTAATTTAGAACTTACAAGAGTTTGTGTCTGCTTTATATCATCCTCCTAGCACATATCCTAATTTCTAACAGTGTAGAGAAAAGTATTTTATTAGGTTATTTGACTTTAAAGTTACAGTAATAATAATGGCTTGAAACAGGAACTACAACCACAAGAAGCGATTTCTGATTAGTAGAGCTTGGCATTTGCCTATTTTGTTTATTTAGAATCATAGGCTTTGTAGGTATACATAGGATGTTAAAAAAGAAAGTATTCCATATTTTGAGAGGTGGTGATATGGACCAAAACACGAAAAAGATATCCAGTAAACATGGGTTCTAACATGCATACCTTAAGAGCACTTTATCTTCACTACTGTGAGACATCTCTTCTATTGCAAGCTCTTTGCTATTACGTATCCCCCCAGGGGCTCACCTTATGTGAGTACGGGTTAGGCGCACCCGGGGTACCCGAGCCATTCATAGCCATTTTCACCCATTCATCCCCGTCCGGTCGAGTGGGTTCGTTCTCGTGACTGGGGGACCCAAGGTAGGCTCTCGTGCATTCTTAGCATTACATTCATACCACGCCTCGCCATCGTTTCTTTCTTCTCTTCTCCTTACACACATTTCGCCCCACGCCCATTCATTTACACATCTCTGTTCCTTCTCGCCGGCCTACCTTGCGTGCGAAACGCCCACACAGTTTGTTTCTTTTATCTTTCTTTTAATCCTCCGTGGACACAGCCTGACGGATACCCGCGCACCAGGTGCGCAGCTGGGTGAGTGGGTAATGGCGTCATCCCCACCACCCGGGGTCGTCATGTAGGGTTTGTGTTCGTATCCGCTGTTCAACTGCAGTCCCGCGGGGGGGGGGGCCATTGCATGAGCTGCTGACTTCCGACGGCGATTGGGTCCCTCTGTCTATGTTCTGGGAGGTGTGACCCTGGGGTGAGCTAGGTATAGATAGGCCACTCACCCAAGCCGGGGTAACGCCCGGGAAGTCAGAGCCCGAGGTCGGAGACGGTTGCAATGGTGGAGGATTTTTTTTCACTATGGAGCACCCTTTCTCCATTATTAACAACAAGCGCCGCAAAGTTGTAGTAACAGAAGTAGCACCGCCAACAGCTGGTTGTTACTTAGTGATTACCCGTACCGAGGAAGGTCAAACTTTCGAGAAGGTGAACCCTTTTGTTATCCAAAAGGGCATTGATTCAATTGCTGGTCCGGTTCTTTCCTGCACTCGGCTTCGTAATGGTTCGTTGTTAGTGCAAAGCAAGTCCGAGGCACAAAGTAAGTCCTTGTTGAGCGCCACGCTTCTCCACGGTTATCCTATCCGTGTTGAGAAGCACCGTACCTTGAATTCCTGTCGAGGCGTCATCACCACCCATAGCCTCGATGGTATGTCGGACGAAGAGCTAGTGGAATATCTTTCCGACCAAAAGGTAACGGCAGTTCATCGAGTGCAGGCTAAACGCGACGGAGTATTGGTACCCACTCGTACCCTGTTTATAACCTTCGATGGCGTCGATCTGCCCACGAGCATTTCCGCAGGGTACAAACGGATTTCTGTGAGGCCTTATATTCCTCTGCGTTGTTTTAAATGCCAACGTTTTGGGCATACGCAAGTCTCCTGTAAGAGTGCCGTTAACATCTGTGCCACATGTAGCCAGCCCTCACACGAAGGTGCCTGTTCAACAGCCCCCATCTGCGTCAATTGCAAAGGGTCACATTCTGCTTCCTTTGGCGACTGTCCGCGCTTTTTGGACGAGAAGGCGATCCAGGAGATCCGGGTTAAGGAAAAACTCTCCTTCGCCGAAGCCCGGAGGCGTTACCATGCGCGCCAACCTTCACTCCTGCGATCTGGTACATTTAGCTCTGTTGTTGCCTCGCCAGTACCCCGGAAGGATGCAGAGACTCAAACTTGGACCTTGACTGCATTGACCGCCACTACCACCCGGCCGTCCAAGCCTATTACTGTTACCAAGCCCTATAAACCTGGTCCAAAATGTATGAAGTCACAAGCTCCTGAGAAGAAATCGAAGCAGAAATACCGCAGGGAAGATTTTTTAAAAGACCCTCCGCGTGCGCGCGGCAAGCCAAGTTCACCTTCTCCTCCTCCTCGGAGGTCGCTGTCCCAGGACGCACCTGGGACAAGCCGCGCTCAGCGGCCCCCTTCACCCGTTGCCACCCAGAACCGATTCTCGGCGCTGGAGTCGGTTTCTGGCTCTGAGCGCGTGGGCCCTCCCCTCGAGGAGGCTATGGAGTCTGACCAACTCCATACAAAAAGCCCGAGCCCAAAGGTTAAGCAAAAGATTCTTTTAAGCCGCCCTTCTAAGTAGACAGTTTATCCCTTCTATTCATGGCTATCCTGAGCTGGAATTTACGTGGTGTTCGATCGCATAGGGCGGAACTGCAACTTTTATTGCGTTCCCATTCCCCTATGGTCGTATGTTTGCAGGAGACCAAGCTTCGCCCTCAAGACCCTTTCGATCTCCGAGGGTACACTCCGGTTCGATACGATCTTGAACCGGTGGAGGGCGCTCCTGCCCATGGAGGTGTCATGTTGTTAGTGCGTAACGACGTTTATTTTCAAACTCTCGCTCTTACGTCCGACTTGCAAGCTGTTGCCATTAGACTGCAGTTACCCGGTTTTTTCTTTTCTGTTTGTTCTGTGTATTCACCTCCATCGTCTCCACTCGCTCCCGCGGACATTCGAGATCTTCTGTCCGCTCTCCCAACACCAGTTCTTCTGTTGGGAGATTTTAATGCCCATCACCCACTATGGGGTTCGCCAAGGGCTTGTGCGAGGGGAACTCTTCTTTCCGACATTTTTTACCAGTTCAATCTTTCAATCCTCAATACAGGTGAGCCTACTTTTCTTTCCGATTCTTCTGGTACATTCTCACACCTGGACCTTGCCGTTTGCTCCCTCCAGCTTGCTAGTCGTCTGCTGTGGAACGTCGTCGCTGACACCTACTCCAGCGACCATTACCCCTGCATCGTTTCTCTTCTGTCACACCACGTACAACATTCCAGAGTACCTACCTGGATATTCCCAAAAGCCGACTGGAGCTTGTATTCCAGCCTCGTGCATTTTGACAACCAGCCCTTCACCGACATTAACCAACTAGTGCAGTACCTTGCGTCTACTATTTTCTCTGCTGCCGAACGCGCAATTCCCCGTTCATCCTCTCAACCTCGGCGAATGCCTGTTCCGTGGTGGAACGAGGATTGTCGGGACGCCGTTCGTGCTCGTAGGACTGCACTTAGGGTGTTTCGGCGCCCTACACTTGATAATTTGGTAACTTTTAAACAATCGCGCGCCAGGGCTCGTCGCACTATTCAGGATAGAAAGAAGGCGTCGTGGGCTCGTTTTGTCGAGTCTTTTAATCGCTTTACGCCTTCATCTGTTGTTTGGGATAAACTTCGTCGCTTCTCAGGCAAAGTGTCGCATTGTACTGTTTCTGGCCTTCAGGTTTCTAATGCCACCATAGTGGATCCGGCTGCCATCGCTAACACTCTGGGTGCTGCCTTTGAGGCGGTTTCCGGTTCAGACCATTATTCCGCCGGCTTTCGCTCTATTAAAGACCGGCTGGATTCTGCACCATATAATTTTAGGTCTGCTAACACTGAATGTTATAACGAACTTTTTACAATGCGGGAGCTGGAGCACGCTCTTCATTGCTCTAGGCACTCCGCTCCTGGCCCGGATGGCATTCATGTCCTGATGTTAAAGCACCTTTCTCTTACAGGTCTATAACCGTATTTGGCAAGACGGCGTTTTTCCTTCCGTTTGGCGCGAAGCCACCATTGTCCCTATTCTTAAGCCTGGGAAGGATCGCCAACTACCTTCCAGCTACCGCCCTATCTCCCTCACCAGTTGCATTTGCAAAGTGATGGAGCGCATGATCAACGGGCGGTTGACATGGTGGCTTGAGTCTCAGAAACTTTTAGCGAACGCTCAGTGCGGATTTCGTCGTTATCGCTCTACCGTCGACCATCTGGTGTCCCTGTCGACGCATGTTATGAATGGATTTCTGAGAAAGTGTCAAACCGTGGCTGTGTTTTTTGACCTGGAGAAAGCTTATGACACTTGTTGGAGGGGCGGCATTTTACGTACACTTCACGCATGGAATATCCGCGGTCGTCTCCCCATATTTCTTCGGGAGTTCACGACGGACTGCGTCTTTCGTGTACGTGTGGGCTCGGTTTTATCTAGTCGTTTTATTCAAGAGAACGGAGTACCGCAGGGCTCTGTACTCAGTGTCACACTTTTTGCGATTGCTATCAACCCCATTGTTGATTGTATTCCACCTGGCATTTCATCGTCCCTTTTTGTTGATGATTTTGCAATTTATTGTAGTTTACGGCGGACCTGTCTACTCGAACGCCGTCTCCAGAGCTGTATCGACCGTCTCTACGCCTGGAGTAACGCCAACGGCTTTAATTTCTCCGCCGAGAAATCCGTCTGCATCAACTTCTGGCGCCGGAAGTATTTCCCTCCGCCCTCCATCTTGGGCCAGGGGTACCTCCGTTTGCAGACGAGGCGAAATTTTTGGGGTTGATTTTTGATAAGAAGTTGTGTTGGACCTCGCACGTTTCCTTTTTAAAAGCAAAGTGTGACCGTTCTCTTAATCTTTTACGTGTTTTAAGTGGCACATCCTGGGGAGCTGATCGGACCGTCCTTCTTCGCCTTCATCGCTCTTTGGTCCGATCCAAACTTGTTTACGGGTGTATTGTTTATTCGTCGGCACGTCCATCTGTGTTACGTCGTTTGAATCCCATTCATCATCGTGGTATTAGAGTCGCTACAGGGGCCTTTCCAACTAGCCCCGTGCCCAGTCTTTACGCTGAGGCTGCAGAGCCTCCGCTGTCTTTCAGGCGTGAGATGCTCTTATGTAGCTATGCCTGTCGACTCTCCAGCTTGCCTGACCACCCGTCCTTCGCGGCATTTTACGAGGATTCACTTGACCGGCAATATTTAGTTAGCTCCTCTGCTTTGCTCCCTCCAGGGGTTCGATTTCGACTGCTACTTCGGCATTTGGACGTTCCGCCAGCGCCGGCCCTTACCCGAGGGGAAACGCGTTTTCCTCCATGGTCGCGCGCTGAGGCCCACATCCACCTTGGGCTAACGTCGATGCCGAAAAATGCGACCCCTGCTTCTGTTCTTAGATCCGCCTTTTTAGAACTACAGGCGCAGTTCGGGGACTGTCATTTTATATATACTGATGGGTCTAAGACTGATGTTGGAGTAGGATGTGCCTTTGTTTTTGGTGTACAGAGTTTTACTTTTCGTTTACCTGGACAATGTTCAATTTTTACCGCCGAACTTTTTAGCATTTATCAATCTGTTTTACACATCCAGCGGCACGACTTACGGCACTGTTTTATTTGTACGGACTCTCTGAGTGCCCTTCAGGCTATTCATGCGCTGTACCATTACCACCCACTCGTACAGCGCATACATGACCTGCTCCACTCGCTTGGTGTCTCTGGCATCAGCGTGTCCTTCGTGTGGATTCCAGGTCATGTGGGCATCTCAGGTAATGAGTCTGCCGACGCCGCTGCGAAATCGGCGATTTTATTACCCAGATTTTTTACTTCTGTTGTTCCCTCGTCAGATTCGTGTGTTATTTTACGTCGCCGCATCCTCTCGCGCTGGCGCGATGAGTGGACGGCCCTCCGGGGGAACAAGTTGCGGGAGGTTAAGCCTTTCCCGTTGATCTGGGGTACCTCTTCTCGTTCTTGTCGTCGGGAAGAGGTAATTTTAGCTCGTTTACGGATTGGACATTGTGTTTTTAGTCATAGGTATTTGCTCAGTGGTGACCCCGCACCACTCTGTGGGCAGTGTGACGTGCCCTTAACGGTGAGTCATATTTTAACAGAGTGTCAGGTTTTAGCTGCATTGCGTGCCCGTGTGGGTCTGCCTATTGGCCTAGCCAACGTTTTGGCAGACGACACGCGTGCTGTAGAATGTGTTTTACGTTTTATTCATGATAGTGATTTTACTCTGCGCATTTAATGCGTTGAGCGTCTTTTAGCTTAGTACTTTTATTCTGTCAGTTTTTATGGGGACTCTAATCCCCTGTGGACATATGGCGCTCATGTCCCTCGCATTCTACAGTTCTTGACACGTTTTAATCGTTTATTGCCTATGCTTTTAGTGTGTTGGTTTTTTCAGATATTTGTATTGTTATTATTGTTGTTATTGATATTATTGTTGCTATTGTTATTATTATTGTTATTATTATTGTTATTGTTATCTTATTGTTATTTTTAGCCTTATGGACATCGAGGGTTTAAGTCCCGTTTTTTAATTATGCGGTTCTTTTACCTGTCTTTTATATTTTGACTTTATATTTTATACATTGTAAGGGCGCTGATGACCTCAGCAGTTTAGCGCCCTTAAGCCGCATATCATCATCATCATCATCATCATCAGCTATTACCTATGACCTACAGAATGCAGTAAACAAATGAGAACACATCACTCTATTACTATGAAAGAGCATAGCTTGCGACTACATACAATCTACACTTGTGAACCATTGCTAAAGGTGGTGCTCAATATGGTGCCCATTTATAGTAAGGTATGCTTCTGTCCAACGTCTTAAGGAATCGCGCACTCTCTGAAAGACTCCAGGTTGGTCACAGATGCTATTGACAAGCATTGATGATGCCTTCTTATAGTGTTTGTACATTAATGGGAGCTGCATATACCAAAGATTTCAAGATAAAGCTACAATGTTAAAGCATTTCACAAACTGATTTCATTAGAACAAATAAGAATATGCCTTGCACTTGTCCAGAACTGTGAATACAGTTTACAGTATCAACACTTGACAGGTGTTTACAGCATGCTGTATCCATGGATAGTAACAGTCCTCATCTGTTTGCCTGCTGTAAGTTATACTAATAGCAAAGAACTTGAAGTAGAAGAGATATTTCGCAGTAGTGAAGATGAAAAAATGCTCATAGCTCTTAAGGTACACTACGTGATCAAAAGTATCTGGACACCTGGCGAAAATAACGTACAAGTTTGTGGCGCCCTCCATCGGTAATGCTGGAAGTCAATATGGTGTTGGCCCACCCTTAGCCTTGATGACAGCGTTCACTCTCACAGGCATACTTTCAATCAGATGCCAGAAGGTTTCTTGGGGAATGGCAGCCCATTCTTCACGGAGTGCGGAACTGAGAAGAGGTATCGGTGTAGGTCGGTGAGGCCTGGCACGGTCGGCATTCCAAAACATCCCAAAGGTGTTCTATAAGATTCAAGTCAGGACTCTGTGCAGGCCAGTCCATTACAGGGATGTTATTGTCGTGTAATCACTCTGACACAGCCCATGCAGTATGAACAGGTGCTCGATCGTGTTGAAAGATGCAATTGCCATCCCCGAATTGCTCTTCAACAGTGGGAAGCAAGAAGGTGCTTAAAATATTAATGTAGGTCTGCGCTGTGATTGTGCCACGCAAAACAATGGGTGCAAGCCCCCTCCAGGAAAAACACGACCACACCATACCACCACCATCTCTAAATTTCACTGTTGGCACTACACATGCTGGCAGATGACATTCACCGGGCATTTGCCATACCCACACCCACACCCTGCCATCGGATCGCCACATTGTGTACCTTGATTCATCACTCCACACAATGTTTTGCCACTGTTCAATCGTGTAATGTTGATGCTCCTTACACCAAGCGAGGCGTCGTTTGGCATTTTCCTGCATGATGTGTGGCTTATGAGCAGCCGTTCGACCAAGGAATCCAAGGTTTCTCACCTCACGCCTAACTGTCATAGTACTTGGAGTGGATCCTGATGCAGTTTGGAATTCCTGTGTGATGGTCTGGATAGATGTCTGCCTATTACTCTTTACGATACTCTTCAAATCTCGGCAGTCTCTGTCAGTCAACAGACGAGGTTGGCCTGTACGCTTTTGTGCTGTACATGTCTCTTCATGTTTCCACTTCACTATCACATCAGAAATAGTGGACCTAGGGATGTGGAAATCTCATGTACAGACTTCTGACACAAGTGACACCCAATCACTTGATCACGGAGCGTCCCATTCTGCTGTTTCACGATGTCTAATGACTACTGAGGTCGCATATAATGAGTACCAGGCAGTAGGTGGCAGCACAATGCACCTAAGATGAAAAACGTGTATTTGTGGGAGTGTCCGAATACTTTTGATCACATAGTGTATGCATTTTAAAGCCCATGTTTACTGGAATTTTTTTCTTGTTTTGGCCCATACTACCACCACTCAAAATGTGTAATACATACCTGGTATAAATATGCTTCATGCTTACTGAAGTAAAATATACTTATTTTATAATACCTACAATTACCTGTTTTCATAGTGGTAGCTTTTCGCCTATTTGTAGCTTAAGCACCTATTATAACTTCTTTTTCTAATGAGAACTTTCATCAAGGTTCCAGCCTATTGTAATTTCATTATTTTTGTTACTGTTAGTTATTTATTAATTTGATATTAACCTTGGTATTGCAATTAATTTTGCTCTCTAAACCAATGAGCCATTGTTAACAACATGCCTGAGGAAGTAATACTGGAGCATTCCTTTTCTAACATCAGCAGTTGCATTGTTTGGTAATAATAAAACAGTGGCTACTAAGTACAATAAGCATACAGTAAATGGTCAACTACAAAAAACTGTTGGCTTATGACTGCAAAATTGATTATTTTAGTATTAAGCATTAACTCAATGCTATGCTCCTTAATACAATGGCTTTATTGTTTTCTGCTTCCCATGTGGGCCAAAAGCACAGTAGGTACTGACTTAAAAACACTAGAATTATTTCATTGCAAATGCAACAACAGCCTATTATTTAACAATAATACATAACAGACTCAATAGCAATTACAAACAAGAATGGGGAGTATAAACCATATTCAAGAAAGAAATTACTTAACTGATAATAGGGTTTGCAATAAAAAATATATAGTTAACTGAAGAACGCAAATTTAAAAAAAATAAGGTTTTCACTTCATTAAGAAAATAGTAAAATAAAGTAATTTAATATATGGGATATGGCTATTTGATGTTTCTATACTGTTCTGTCATGTCAAAATGTGTTTTTAATTAGTAAATGAATAAATGTTTGTGTCTACTTCAATGCTTATTATTACTATAGTGCTTACTTTGACTTTGTTGTAGTGCCTGTTTTAAGTTTTTTTGGTGCTTATTGAGCCAAGATCTACTGATTAAGAATATTATTAAAGAACAGAGTAGCACCTATACATTATAACATACACAGTTTATGGCTTGCTGATATTCAACCGGCAAATAATCTTTGTCCCAGCTGAACCCATTTTGCATCTATGAGGGTCAGTTCAAAAGTTCTGTACACCGTAAGATAGAAGTAAAGAAAATAATTTATTTTACAAAATATCTTTACACACCTTCAGTATAATCTCCAAGTTTGCTTATGACAGTTTCCCAACCTTTTGGTAAATTCTGTATTCCGGATAGGGCACCTTCATTGTTGAGCTGTCTTATTACTTGGGTCACCTCACTGGAAGATTCAGTAATTGTATCCAAACATTTTACACAAAATGCTTCCTCAATTTGGGAAACAAATCAAAACTCCGGTGGGCTCGTATCAGGACTGTATGGTGGGTGGAGAAGTATTTCCCATCCATATCCATTGTCTAGTGTTTCTCTCACTGGTAGGGCAATATGCTGTTTTGCATTATCGTGCAAAATGAGGACACCAGTTGCAATCATGTCATTTTGCAGAAACAGTTTGTAGTATGTGCTTGTTATAGACGTCCCCTGGGGCACTGTATTTGTAGCTATGACTCCATTAAGGTCATACGCAATGATCATCAGTTCACCTTTGACTGTTGGCGGTGGAATTTTTACAGGTGTGGAGAGTCTGAACTTTTTCATTGCGACGACTGAGACTTCAGTTTTGGCTCAAAATCTTGTATCCAGGTTTCATTAAGTACAACTATCCTTTTCAGAAACTGTTCTCCTTCTGTTTGATAATGTTGAAGCAATTCTTTTGTGACCTGCTTTCTGCTCTTCATGTGGAACCCATCTGGCAGCAGGTTTTCTTATGTTTAACTTTTTAGTAATGATTCTTTAAACTGAAGTGACAGACATTCTGGCCTCATATGCAATTTCCTCACACGTTTATCATTGATTCTCTCTCAAAATGTCATTAACAATAATCCGAGAGGTGTAGTCTGTTGCAGTTGGTCTTCCACTTCTTGTGTTGTCCTTAATATTTACCCAACCTTCACAGAAACCAGCAGACCACCGTGATATGTGATATGATCCACTAAACTATTCCCACAAACTTCCTCAAAGCGTTGTAAATCTCGGTTGGGTTCTTTCCACTTAGGGATTCAATTTTAATGTAAGAACGGTGGTCACCATGTGTAATCTGACCTGACTCGGTTTCAGCTTCCATTTTAAAACTGAATTACTCATGACACAGCCATGTGAACCAGCAACACATATACAACAGTCAAGCCTAAAGTCTGACTCACAAATGATGTAAATTTCAACTTGATCATGCCAGCATAATGGTCGCACATGTGCTGTGTGCAGGACTTTTGAAGTGAACCTCATATATTTATTTGATCATAGTATGCTCAGTTAACGGGAGAAAATAAAAAGTGCATTTAGTTGAATGTTTCTGAGAAAATGGATCAAATTAACTGTACCTGTATTTAAGGGAGAAAACCAATGGATTCCATTAATTTTGGTAAATTAAACAAATGTCATTTGGAATAAAACTTAGTTTTTCTCTGCCCCTCTAAGCTAGAGGAACTATTGGATCCATTGCAAACATTTGATATTGTGATTTGATGTGCCCTGTATCAAAAAACTGCATGTTAATAGTTTTTTTTACAATTTCTCTTGTACAGGATAAGAAATGGACAATGGAAAGTCAGCAGTTGAACCATTTCATTACATAGGAAAAAACAGACACTCAAGGAATTACATGGCAAGCAAAAATTTATAGTTTCTACTTGCAGTTATTTCTTTCCAAGATCCTTTTATAGTGCTTTATTCATTGCATGTATAAGATTGTAGAAGTGTTTGTAGATAATGTGACAAATCATTTTATTGCTTGTATTTTATTGGTTATACTGTTGTGTACAAAGGTATATCCTGAAATTTTATTGTGCTCTAAACAAATCTCATAGCTTCAGTAATTCATGCTATTACCAGTGCAATGTGATAAATTAAGATAGTAATTTGGCTTAATTTTATTTCGACAATGCATCTCATTACTTAGTTTTTCACGACATTTTAACGTGCAAGGCTGATTTTATTGCTCCTTTATCAGACACAAATTGAATCTCGGGTACGTTTGTACTGTATGTCATTGTAATTTTATATGAATAACAAATGCAGCATTGTGTAAAATATTATGACATTTGTTTATATTCAAAGAGCTTTCTTTGGAAGCATCCTTTTAAAATATTGAGAGAATTAAAAATAGATTTTCTAAAATTCTAAATTTGAGATCCTGCTTTATATGAATATGTTGAAACCTAACCTTGTTCCCTAGATTGTGTGCACTTGTCACTTTTTGTTCCTGATTTATTGCATATTTTTAAAATCTTTTGGGCAATGATAAAGATAGAATACGTTGAAATTAAATACCTGGAGAAACTCTAGCTGCCTATATTAGTATTGCCCAAGACATTTGCACATACACATATGTGGTTGCTTATCTTTCAAAGCAGCAAAATATTTGGAACATTTCAAATGTCAACCTACATATGTAGAATTAGTGTTACCGTGGTTTAATACCAACCTGTGAATTTTCCTTGAAGTTCTAAGTTAAAACAAAGGCTGTGAATGGTATACAAGCCAAAAATACTGTGACGCAGTGGCAATGGCCCGAGGTTAATGGGAGGTCGGCGCCAGACAGTCACAGATAAACAAAGATAAGTGGCGCTCTTGCCTGGCATAAACATCAGAAGTGCTATCAGCAGATAACGAAACTTTTCTGGAAGTTACCATTTCCCCGCCTCCAGAACATGTGTCCAGAAGCTCTAGAACATTCTGCAGAAATTCCATTGGCTATATAAGTGAGCCAGTCAATGGGTGAGTTAGCAAGTGCGTTTCCGATGCAATGAAAAAAGTCTCTCCAAGCTAGTTTGTGAAGACTGCTGTAACACGCAATGAGTGCTGCTTTTGTGAGATTTGGAGGTCTTGTGTTTGACTTCCCAGCAATTGAACTGGAAAAAGGGGTTACATTGTGCATATTTCATTACGCTGCCTCGCAAAGAAATTGAAGCAACATTGAGAGCTTAGAGATGTAACAGTCGAAAAACTGGACAAATTCACAATACATGACAGAGGACACCTATAGTCACATAAATTTTGCTCTCTGATGTAAGGGTTTCCATAAAGGTTCATTATTTGCAATACATTGCACATATAGAAGTAATGTGGCACTTTTGTGGCATATGGTAGTTGCACTGTTGGTTCAAGCAAGTGTTCCAGTGGTCTTCTATATGATGTACACACTGAAAAAACATCTATGAAATCATTCTTAAACGGGGACGTCATAAAGCATCAAATTCACAACTCTGTCACCATTGAATGAAATATGTGGGAAAATAAGGGATATGAAAGACATCCTTCATTGCTATGGTGTCCATAATCACTACAAAGAAGTTTCTTTTGGATAGCCAAAGAATTATATTAAATATTTCCCGAGATTAACTGCTATACACACAAAAAAATTGTTTCCCTTTACAGCAGCATACAGACCATCTTTAGTCATGCCCACCAACTTTTTAGTCTTTACAAGTAAATCCAAAAGAAAATTTGGAAAGGAGAATAAAATTGGAAAAGTATAGAACACAGTTGTTGGGATTGAAATTATGGACCTTTGACCTTTTTGCTGAAGTTCTTATCCTATGAACTACTGCAACTATTTTTCTTTATTTTGGAGACATGTACGAGTTCCTCCCTAAGGTTGTCTGCCTATTACCCACCATAAGTGGCGGGCCTTCTAACTAAAGTCCAATGGAAAATCCCATGGTAGACAGTCACTTGGTTGACACTACCCCTGGGCTTTAAGGGAATGATTGTATCCAGGAAACTTGGATTTATATATTGCATAGACCTCTAAGCTTGGTCTTGCATTTTTAAAAGCCTCTCAGGATCTTATCCCTCTCACTGTTAAGTCAATATTAGGAATTATGACTATATTTTATTTTCCAGCACTGTTAGAATGCATATAAATTCTTTCCGAGAGAAAACAGAAGTAAAAGAAGCAGGCTTACCTCAACAGGTTGACTGCCTCTCTCTCCAGAGTTCTTAAGCTCTGTTTACCAGAGAGCTACCACTATGTACAGAGTACTGGGCTAAAGCTTTAACATGAAATGTGCAATGAATGAAGCCAGTTGTGATATTGTTGGTAGATGTTTGCTTTGAAGCATGTGGTTGATTATAATTACATATATTCTGTATTTTACCGATAAAAAAAAAATGCGAAGTAAAAGTTGATTTTATGTTTTTCAATTAAAATGTTATTTGCTTTTTGGGGGGGGGGATGGGGTTCCATTTATACCTTGCCTTTAACTACAGGTCTTATCAGCCAGAAGGTATTTTTTCTATTTGAGATCAAAAACATACAAAACTCTTTTAAAAATGCAATATTGCACTTTTTTTTTTGTAAAATCTGCATCCAAACTGCCAAAAATGGACATTTGATACCAATAGATGGTCACTTAGCATCCAGCAACAGTCAAACTGTTAAAGTAAATGTGAATATACCACTTCAATTTAGTTAAGTGATAACTTCTTTCTACAGCAGGTATCCCACACAGTAACCTTTTTTCTGAAGAGTCCAACCAGGTTACTAAATATCTAGGTTTTAATTACAGAAATTAAAAAAAAAAAAGTTCTTATGTTCCACTTAATCATGTAATATTAATGGAATATTCTGATATTGGCAACACCTGTTTACATGTGCCTGTTTGATGGATTCAGGATTCACTGCACTTGCACATGCTTACTTGCTTCCAACGAAATAGTATAAAATTTTTTTTAATTAGTTTATGATACTTTTCATGTGCACATACATATATGAGGACTGTTGGGAAGGTTCTCAGCTGAGAAAGGAAATTGGATTTTTAACCCAATGTTTTTTCTTTCAAAATAATATATAGAAGTGGTTGCAAATACACAATTTAACCTATTTTAGTGAAATTGTATATTTGCAACCACTTCTATATATTATATTTAATCTTTTCACTATGTCTTCCGATTTAAAAGTATCACCTTTCAACTCTACACACCACTTACAATACTTTCATTTATACCTTCAATATAAAATAGCTTATCTACCTGTAAAATAAGTTTGTGCAATCACACCTGAGGTAAATCTATCCAGCAAGACATTTCTTCAGATTTGAGATGAGAAAGTCGCTGGGAATCAAATCTGGTGAACATGATGCATGTGGCAACAGTTCAAAGCCAAATCATGCAACTTTGCAATTGAAGTGTGCACTAGTGCATTGTCTTTATGCAAAAGAACTCCCTTCAACTCCTTCAGCAAAGCTGCATAATCTTCTGTTTATGGTTTTACCTTTTTCCAGGTAGTCTAAAACATCACACCTCAGTCATCCCAGAAAAGGTGACCATTATCTTTCCTGCTGAAGGAAATCACTTAGTATTTTTTGGGGCCCTTGCACACATTGTTTGGACTTCTGCTTCATCTCTGGCAAGTGATGATAAATTCATGTTTTTTCAAAAGTAATGTAATATCTCAAAATGTTGGTAGAGTTGCGTCTGGACACTTCTGATTGCCAGTTAACAAATGTAGATCCAGAATGCTGTGAGCTTTCTCATGTGCTTAGGAGCCTCGCATATCTAGTTTCTTCTGACATTTAATGTGGACTTTAGAGATGTTTTCTTCATCCTATGGTAACTGGAGAGTTTGGAAGTTTGTCATAAAAAGTGGAAGAATTTGTGTTGAAACTCTACAGCTCATTTCATTATAGAAAATGGTGAAGAGTCTTCCAAAATTGAATCCCCAATTCCTTTATTTCAGTTGGCATTACATCTTTTAATACAAACTATTAAATGAATGTACATCACTTAGTTTTCTCCAGTTTTAGAAGAAACCTCAACTTATTTGTTTCGCAACACTGTAATAATCAAACAAATGAAAGCACACATATGGAATTGTACATTGTACTATACAAAAGAGCATACTTAAAACCATCCTTGGTATTTAATACTTCCAACACCATCTGTATCAGGACAAGAACTTGCCAAACTGTCCTTGTAAATTGCATATTTGTTTTCAGCAGATATGATGGCAGAGCTAGTAAACCTTATTTGAACAACTGCCATAGTAAAACTTCAGCTTTGACATATATAGGTTTATGTAACGTTTTCTTATGTCAATATTTAATCCTAGCTGTGGCCAAGACATACAATTATTATTTATAGCATAAAATTTGACCGCCTCTATACTTATCTTTTTACTTTCTCTACTACGTATAGTAAGTAGGGGAAGTATTTTATTCCACCCAAAAATTTGATACTGAGATTTCACCGGAAATATGTGTTTTGAGACCGTCTGAATCCAAAAAAAGCATTTTTGGAAACATGTCCATGTGTGTGTCTGTGAACATAACTCAGAAATGAACAGTCGGATAAACACCAAACTTGATTATTTAGGTTCAGTATCTTCCAGAGATGCAACACGAAGGTTTTCAAGAAAATTCCCCCACCCCAGATTACCCTTTACATGAAACATTTTTCGAAAATTTTGATGTTCTCAAAAATGGCTAACGATTTTGATTAAAATATCATATGTTTAAGATGTTTTCATGACAAATAAAATGTATATCTTGAATTTTCTGGGAATGTCTCCAAAAGTATTCTTCATTGTGAACGACTTTTGCATACTGGTAAACCATAAGAGATAGACAAAATTTTACTACACAAAAAATGTAGATTGCATTAAAATACACAATTTATTTTTTGTTGAGTGAACCATTTTCGAGATATTGCTTGTTATTCCCTTAAATTTTTCAACACTTATTTTCTCAAATGGAAATTCATTATTAATTTTTTTGTCTTGGATATGCAAAGAGTATTAATCTGTGGCAAAGAGAATGGTGCTGCATATAGCAACCAGCTATTAAGAGTAATGTCTATGCTTAAAGGCTACTGCATTTCTATATTGCCCTTGTAAATATATATTCCCCTTACATCTACAAGAAAATTAGCAATAAGATAGTCTGCAAATGTTTATCTCAATTAAAATGAAGTAGATGGAGAATAAGAGTTTGTAAAAATAGTTTGTACAAGAGTAGAGAAAGTCATGTGAGTGTAACACATCAGATTTTTTGTTTTGGGTTGAAGAAAATGCATTTTTGGTGGGATTTATATTGCCGCCTCCCTTTAATCAATGCTGTGCAATGTTGTCACTACATTAGTGCTGTTTAGTCCTTACCTATATATTCATTGTCCTCCGTGATCTAGGGGTACCGTGCTAGTCTTGTTCCCAAGGTCGCAGGTAGAGGGTGATGGATTTTTTTGGGTGTAAAAATCCTTAGCAGGCTTCCTTTGGGAGGAAAGTAAAAGCGGTGGCCCCATATTGTAGATTTACAGCAAGTAAAAGAGCCTCAAGCCTCGTAATTGGCCTCTAACAAAATTTCCAGTCTTTCACACCCAATATAGAATAGGACGCTAAGAACCACAGCAGTTAAAGAGTACCATAAATAAAACTCAATTTTTTCCCCTTATATAAGAGGTATTCTTTACTTAAGAATAGGATTTGTGATGAACTAGCAACTACATTGATCTCAAAATGACAAAAACCCTCAAGTTTACCACTTAGATGGGTTTACTTAATGATGCACGCTTTGGAAGAAAAGAAAAAATCACTTATAAATTTTACTCAGTGCAGTTCGCAGTTAATATCTAGCACAGTTGTGTACTTACTACAGCAGTTGCTATAAGGCATATGCTACAATTGCTGGCTACTCTGCAAGTTCTATGGTTAAGCTCATGATGAAATTAGGTGCAGACTGCAAAATTATGACAGTTTGCCATTTGAAGGCGTACCACATTCAGTCTCTTGGGGATTATAATCCAGACAACACCACTTGAGGCGACATCAGGTTCCCTGCATAGCAAGCAGGTGACAAAGGAGCAAGTCCACCAGCAGCAAAAGCTGAGCTCCTATACAATCCTCCAAAAGGTGCTTGGATATTAAAATTAACAATAGCAACCCCAAAAATAAATACTTTTGGATCACACATCACACCAGCGGTGCAGAAGCGCCTTTGCACCACAACTGGCAACCGTTGAGAAGCAATCTTGCTACGTCCTGTCAATCCCCCTACCTTATTCTCACCTGTTTACCAACCCCCATTCAATCCAGCATGTGGTTAAACCCTCTCAGGTTGGTACACTTTATAATACTCCTCGGGCTGTCCCTTGGCTTGCATTGCTTCAACATTCTAACTAATTGCAATAAGCTGTATATGAATTCTACGTGCGGTACAGAAGTCTGCGCATGTACAACCACCTCGAACAGTTTTGTTTTCAGGATCATACTGGCAAGGAACCCTCCACTCATTCAAAACTGGGATTTTGTTTAAGCTGCAAGGTTAGCTGGCTGTGGTAATGTGCTTTTCAGAATTTAAATGATTTTAGCCCAAAGTGGCATTTAAGGCCACTTAATAAGTGCCAAAGCTTCATTTGGTTCCTTTTGTGCTTAACACATTGATCCACTTGCCCAAGAGATATCTCTGATATTGGCTTCGCTTATTCTTACATTCTTTCCACATAACAGAGGCCTACTGTTCGAACTTTAGCACTCAAAAATGCTGCTAAATATCATTTGGGGTTTCAATTTATGAGCTACATGACAGTAAAACTTCATTTTGAACAAGCAGAGGTTCCTTGAAGGTTTGAACATCGCACAATCCCCAAAGTTATAGGCAATGTCTTTGGCTTTTCTTCTTGGTAGGGCTGCAAGGAATGTTTGAATCCATCCACCTTTGTGAACACAGCTTTCATGAGCATCCACATAAGTGACCTGTTTTTTTCTTCTATTTTTTTCAAAAGGGGTAAAATTTTGCAAGATCTAGTTAACTCTTCGGAATACATTAAAATTTCTACCAGAAAGAATTAATGTTTCTAGAAAATATTTTATATATAAGCATAACCAGTATAAATAATATCACAACTGATATTGTGAATGAATTAGTGACACTTTAGTTTCACTTGCTAATTTTTCACTTGGAACGTGTTTTGAAGACTGATCTCCATCGTCAGCTGTATGTCCACTGGTGCCTGGAAGAGGACCGCCTAATTCAGTACTGCCATCTAGCTGTCTAGGGGAAAACTTCACTGTCGTCTACTGGCATAATTTCAATATTAATTACTCTGCATTTTTGGTGATGTGGATCTTTTCCCATACTGTGATTCTGCTGAAGTTTTGGCATGTTTTAAAAGCTTTATTTCCTGTTTAATGTGTTCTCTTGAACAAAATAGTAAGATGCAGCAATTTTGTCTATTTGCTTAAGTTTAAAATTTATTAGGTGTTCCTTTAATCTGGCTTGTAGTGGACATGCAGTTGACAATGGAGAAAATATTTTGGAAACGTATTTCGAGTGAAATCAAAGTATCATCCATTCACTCAAAATTTCAATTACGAGAACATTACTGAAAATTTTTAGAGTGCAGTGTTTCTAAAAACAAATTAAATTTGTTTGTTGGACAGCTACTTTCTAATGTTTTTAAAGTTGATTGCCATGTATTTTGTTGAATATGCTCTAATAGTTTGTTAATTATCATTTAAAGATTTTGTGTTCTTCTAAAAATGAATTTGACCAGAGAACATTTCCAGGCTATGATTTTTTTACAATTTTAAATCATTATTAACACCTAAACAACGTGAAGATTGACTTAAAAATGCATTTGGCGAAGAAGCCCCATCTAAGGCAACAATTTATAATTGGTACAGCGAATTCAACAGATCATTTTTTTTTTTTTTTCTTTCTTAGTGATGAATTTCCTGAAGGGCACCCAAGAACTACCGTTACTAGTGAAAATATTGCTGCTGTTCAATGTTTGAAGAAGATCAACGGGCAGCTTAAGCATTCATTCAGGTGCCTTAGGCATTGGTATGAGTCAAATCCAAAACATTTTACATCAACAGTTAGACATGAGAAAACTTTGTCAATGGATTCCACATAAACTGACTCCCAATCAGAATCAAAAACGCATTGATTGGTGCAGAAAAGCTCTGGAAAAATTCCTGGGCAGCATTTTAAAATTGGTTTGGAATATCATTACTGGTGATGAATCTTGGATTTATTATGATCCTGAAAAGAAACGTCAATTGGCTTAATGGGTCTTTCGAATAGAACCTAAGCCTACAAAGTCCAACAAATTCGCAGTGCTGGTAAGAAGAGTGGTTGCTAGTACTGTTACTGCCAATTGATATATACATGTCTGTTTACTGCAAATTTTTTAAAAAGTTTGTGAAAAATGCCCAAAAGGAAAAATAATGTTACATCATGACAATGCATCGTCGCATATGCAAAACTGAGTATCTGGATGCCCTAAAGGTCAGCACATTGACTCTTCACCATACAGCCCCGACCTAGCATCTTGTGATTTCTTTTTGTTTCCAAAAGTTAAAGATAAAATGCGTGGAATCACTTTTCCGTCATCAGATGAAGTATTGGAACATTATAAAAAACCTGGTTTCAAATCATTTAAATTTTTTAAAACTAATCCCTGTTTGGTTTTCTAAAAATTTTCATTGTTGCACTTGTATAATAAAGTTACGCTGTTTATAATCACTTCTAAACTTTGCATTGAAAAATGATTTTCTTAAAAGGAAGAAAAAGAAAGCCCTTTATTAGTCTATACAATCGCAAGCCCCTCGAGATATTTTGTGTGTAGACGAGTGCCATTTACAAAACCAGGGATTCTTTATACACAGCCTGTAAAAATTAAAGAAATGGAAATATAGAAAATTTTACTTACATGCTATTTTAGCTCAAAAAGGACAAATTATGCAATTGTTTTAGATGCTCATTTGAGCAAAAATATATTTTGAAAATGAATTTTATTACATGCAGTCCTCCAAAATGCAATCCAATATGTGGAATATACACATTCACTCCTTCACAACTGTACATCTTGCATTCTTGTTGGTGCTAACTGAGAATGTTTCCAACATTGTTATATTTAATAAAAATTACATATTTAATGCTTAAAAATTACAAAGCTGAAATATGATTACAATGAAATCACTTGGCAGACTAGATCATTCCTCTTAAGTTACAGAGAGGAAGGATATGACTAACAACAAGTTCAATATTGTTAGTCTTGACTGGACCACTTATGTTGCAATAAAGCATTCATTTCAACACAAAATCATGTTTTAAATTAAAATGTTATATACAAAATTCTACTCTATCAAAGATTTCTTAGTGAAACTGTTCTACTTTATTTAATGTGCTGTCCTTTGAAAGGATTACAATAATAAATGTAGTGAAGTGAACAGAGCTCTATGCAAAAGTTAAGACTAATTCAATGCATTAAAAGGAGGAAGTGTTACATATGAAAAAAAAAAAGCTATATAGTTATGAAGTAACTTGGTCTTTCAAACTTTTTCATAAACTGAAGCATTATAACAAATTCCCTGTAAAAGCTAAGATGTATCCTCTATGTTCAACTTACATAGTTAAGGAAATAGATGTGAATAGATAACTTACTGGGAGGCAAGTTGTCATGAAATGTATTATAAATCTTTTAGCTTAGAGAACAGCTGAAGCAAGGCCAGGGATGAGAAATGAAAGACCAAACTTTGCAGAAGAAAAATGTCTCATACATTTCTCAAGTAGACCAAGCATGCTTACTAAATCAAAAGGTACAATGGAAAAGGTCCTGCACCATGGTGCAGTGGGGTAGAGCATGGAGCTCTGATTCCTGGCCATAGAATGCACCTGGTTTTCAATTGTACCTAAGAGGGGTGCAGACTGGGTGTAGGACCAGGGCCCACTCAACAGTAAGGAAATTGAGAAGCTGCAATAGATAGGCAGCCATTCTGGCTAGGGGATGCACAATGCTGGCAATCAGGTTGATATGCCCAGGCCTCAAATGGGATTATTATTGTACTCCCTGTCTGACGAAGCAGTGCAGAGGTCACTAGTGTGCCATGGCTAAATTTAGATGGGAGAGATAGCACTCGAATGAGAGTACAGTACAGTCACGTCTGACCATCGACACAATGTACATAACAGCATAACTAGATTATTTCTTTTCTTTACAAAAACTGTAACACACTGAATGTTATTTTTCTACTTCGTGAATGTATGACTTCACGTGGCGGTGTTTACGAACCCGTCCACTGTGACTAACTGCTACATTCTTACTGCAGACCTGCACATGCTATGCAACTGAGAATGGTGACATGATATGACCAGTCTGTTATGTTTCTATGCAGCTTCCTCTGTCTCCCATCTGCACTTATTCCTCAGATAGATAATACAATGGGAATGATATATTACCATATTGTAGCTTGAGCAGTTGGAAGAGTTTGAAGAAATTTTGGCTATCTACAGCAAATAGTTTACATGTTAATCGACCAGTAGCCAAAAATGGGGGACAATAAGTTCTTAAAACATATTCTGCCAGTTATTTGGCAAGTGGAGCAATACGAGTGGTTAACGTTGATTCAAAAAACTTAAATTTATTTGGAAAGGTAGAATCAGATGACTGAAAAATTCAATGCCATAGCTGGGATTTGAACCACGGATCTCCTGGTCTCCGTCCGGTTGCTCCAACCACTGAGCTACCATGGCACTAAATTCTCCAGGTGATTCGCATTTTTCCCGGTAAACCACAAGGAGATCTTCATTAATTGACCTAATAGTGGTTGTAACTATAAAGCCCGGGACTTAAAAGTACGAGGGCTGATCAATAAAGACTGAGACTGATTTTTTTTTCACAGATATTTATTACTCCATTTCAATGTTGACATGATCTTTTTCAAAGTAGTCCCCCTCCTAACTGAATGCACTTTTTATAGGGTCTCTGCCAGTTCTCGAACACATGGTGCAGGCCATTCTTTGTCAGGTCTTTGAGAATCGCCTCACTTTTCTTTAGCACTGCTTCAGTGCTCTCAAATCGAATGCCCCGGAGCTTTGCCTTTAGTAATGGGAATAAAAAGAAATCACAGGGGGTAAGACTGGGGCTTTAAGGTGAATGCAGCACACAGGTAATGTTGAATTTAGCCAAAAATTCCTGGACTTGATTAGCGACATGAGGCCGCGCGTTGTCATGATGAAGTTGCCACCCATTCCGATGATGTTTTGGACGTTTCCTTGTAATGTGCTTCCTCAGTGTAGCCAATACTGACGTGTAGTAGCTGCTGTAACAGTAGTGTGAGGGGGGGGAACTGCATGCTGGTAAATTATTCCATTCCGAAACACCAGGCCCACCTTGCTTAGCACAGAGGACTCGCCCTTCTTTGAAGTCCTTACCACCTAAACACCGTTGCACGAGGTAGTGCATCTTCACCGTATGCTTGCTTCAGCTTTTCGAAAGTTTCAAGGCTGTATGATTTAAACGAAAATAAAATTTTATTGCACTGTATTGCTCCTCTCGTGTCGCCTCCATTTTGTGGTATGCGAAATTCAAGTAGGGTCAACAATATACAGCATTACTACCAACCTACCGTTACAAGTGTGCTGTCGCTTATGGACATTATACATGAAACCCTGATCTTTTCAAGTATTCGTGGTAGAGACTACTATCAAGGAAACTACAGAAAAAAATCAGTCTGTCTTTATTGATCAGCCCTTGTACTTACAAAGAATGTAAGTCGCCATTGGGGTATGACATCTCAATACAATTTGAGATCTCCTTGTGGTTTACCGGGAAAATGCGAATCAGCTGGAGAATTTAGTGGTGTGCTGGCATGTTGCCATGGTAGCTCAGTGGTTAGAGCAACCGGACGGAGACCGGGAGATCCGTGGTTCAAATCCCAGCTATGGCATTGAATTTTTCAGTCATCTGATTATACCTTTCCAACACACGGCTTGTGTGAAAGAACAATCAATTTCATTAAATTTATTTGCTTCACTGTGCAAGTTCCAATGATTATAAATTTAAGCTTAGATGTAGTTTTCACTTTTTCTGGATAATTACTGTTGAAGCTTAAACTAATTTTGTTCTAAAATTTATATAAGGAATCCACCATACACTCTTTCTTGCTTTGCTCAAGTATTCGTAAGCCATGGTTCGCATGCATTTGCCCACATTAACTACTGCCAACTCATCTATTGTAATTGTAAGAATTTGAATCAGCTCTGCATATGTTGCATTCAATTTGCTGGGAGTTCTTACTATGACTGTTGACTCACAAATGGCCATGAAGCAGACCCACTAGGAAAGGCAATATAGACCTTGCTTGTACCTTATATATATTTCCGAGTCTTTTCTCAAATGAACTTGGGAGAAATTATATTTGGCTAATAAAATTGTAATGTCGTGTGTGCTTGTCATATGTTACAATGTAGTTGCTTTAGTATACTAACATAGACTATAAATATAAGAGAAAAAATGATTAAGGTTGAGTCACATTTGATAAATTCAATGCCACAACCAGAATTTGAACCCTGGACCTTCAGATTTCTATGTTACACTCTTCCATGAGCTACCATAAGGATTAGGATTCAAAGCGAAGGGAAACTTAGCATGCCGACCTACACAGATCTTTTGTACCTATGCCCTTCTCATCCTGGGAGGGATAAGGTGAGAGGAGGCAGAAGGTGGCCAGACCAGAGGGTATAACAGACAGAGGGCAAGGTCCTTACCATTTACAGATTTAAACTCCCCAGATGGGCACTGGTATAGCTGGCTCCCCCCCATAAGGGGGGGGGGTTGACCCCTTCAGCTGAAGTGGTGCAGGCACTGCGGACCCTGAGCACTCGTACTTCTGACATCACTAGAAGTATGCCGGGCCGAACATTCGAGCCCCTCCTGAAAGGGAGTTGTTCGGATTGGGTTGGATTTGGCAGGGCAATGGTTCCTGATACCCATGGGAGACTGGGTACGCTTGGCTGGTCTGACTGCCCAGGCGGGGTTGTGAGATGCCTCGATGTTCTCCGGCACCAGCCATGAGGGATAGCTGATAGACGGTTGCTAGAAACTGTCGGCCCCACCGAGGTTGTTTGGTAGTCTCCCCCAGTAGGGCTTGCCCCTATTGGTCTGACACGCGTAAGTGGCATATCCACTTCTGTTTCTGTCTGGAAGAGATGGAGGTAACACTCAACCTCGACCAGGCAGGGAAGGAGCGGGTTTTAAAATAGGTACCGTCCCTAAGGAAAGAACCCGTGAGCGGTTAGTCTCTTGAGTAGTCAGACCCAGTCCCATTGTTGATTGTTCCCCCCCCCCCCTTGTGGGCTTACATATCCCCTGGGGAGTCCAGAATTTGGAGACTGCCCATTCTGGGGGGATGAAGGTTTCTACAGAGTATCCTTTTCCCCTGCCATACACACACCAAGACCTCCCACTGGCACATACAACCCTTAAAGAGACCAAGTAGATAAAAGGTGAAGTGAAATGAAAATGGAAGTGAAATGGAGGGGCAGGAAATTTGGGGGACTTAATGATCCTTCCCAGCATTCGTATAGCGACCCAGGAAAACCCCTGAAAAAACTCATGGGTTAGGAAGGTCGGCCATGGGAATTGAACCCAGCATACCCAAATGTAGGCCACAGATATTGCGGTCTGAACCTTCCCGCTTGTTATGAGTTCCATAGTTGTCTATGAACAATAATACTGAATCCTAATAATCTTGTTTGTTTACATTTTCAATAGCCTCCAAGGTACACCCAAATGCCTATCATAATCTCATACGCAACTTACTAGTGCACTTCTTTATTACCACATTTCTAGCCAAAGCTAAGCTTAACTTTTATGAATAAAAATGGTTATTGCTCACAATAAGCAATACACTTTTTATGTATGTATATGTATATATTTATGCATGGTGGGTCGTAACAAATTCATATTGCTTTATTTTTCTAAACCATTTTTCTCTTATTCTCCCCATATATTCTCCTATTCTCTTGTATTTTCATTATCCTAACTTCTTTGTTAACATTCTCCCATTCTTTAGATAAAAACTGATCTTTCCACAACTTAGTTTCTTCACATTCAATTATATAATGCAAATCATTATCTGCCTCTATACAAAGAGGACACCTATTCAAATTCACTCCCTTCCTATCTCCTCTTAGCTTATATGCACTTAATCTGGACCAGGCCCACCCTTCTCTCACTAACCTTTACCTACATCCACATACTTCTCCCTTCCCCAGTCCACCTTTAATTGTCTATATAGTTCCAAACTTTGAAATAATTCTTGTTTCTCTACATCTTCTAATCGGTTCCCCACTTCTTTCGTTTAACTAACCCCTCTCTCTCCTCCCATAAGTTACCCATTCCTATTTCCTGTAAAATTCTCCTTATTCCTTGAGCCCAGTTCATCCCATCACTGGATTTTTCTTGTATTATTAAACATTGCCTCAAGATATGCTCATCCAATGATTTCAATCTATGCCAATATTTAAGTATCCTTTATATCATGCCCTTGCTACCTACTCTTCTCAACTCCAACATTGCTGCTCCATTAGGTGATGAAATAGATAAACCTAATATACATTTACAGAATGATCTATGTAATTTATCAATCATCTCCCATCCTTTGTCACTTCCCCAAATCTCTGATCCATAGACCATTTTTGCTTCAACTACAGCTTTGTAAACACTTTCCAACATTCAAGGCCATGGCTGTGATTGTACTTTCTCTACCACATACCTAGTAAGAAGTATTGCACTTCACCCAAAAATTTGATACTGAGATTTCACAGGAAATACATACTTTGAGCTCCCTTAATCCAAAGAAAGCATTTTTACTTTATCACATACGTAGTATTGCATTACACCCCAAAATACGATATTGAGTTTCACACATGCTTTGAGACACCTTGAATCCAAATAAAGCATTTTCGAAAGAGAGAGAGAGAGAGAGAGAGAGAGAGAGAGAGAGAGTGTGTGTGTGTGTGTGTGTGTGTGTGTGTGTGTGTGTGTGTGTGTGTGTGTGTGTGTGTGTGTGTGTGTGTGTGTGTGTGTGTGTGTGTGTGTGTGTGTGTGTGTGTGTGTGTGTGTGTGTGTGTGTGTGTGTGTGTGTGTGTGTGTGTGTGTGTGTGTGTGTGTGTGTGTGTGTGTGTGTGTGTGTGTGTGTGTGTGTGTGTGTGTGTGTGTGTGTGTGTGTGTGTGTGTGTGTGTGTGTGTGTGTGTGTGTGTGTGTGTGTGTGTGTGTGTGTGTGTGTGTGTGTGTGTGTGTGTGTGTGTGTGTGTGTGTGTGTGTGTGTGTGTGTGTGTGTGTGTGTGTGTGTGTGTGTGTGTGTGTGTGTGTGTGTGTGTGTGTGTGTGTGTGTGTGTGTGTGTGTGTGTGTGTGTGTGTGTGTGTGTGTGTGTGTGTGTGTGTGTGTGTGTGTGTGTGTGTGTGTGTGTGTGTGTGTGTGTGTGTGTGTGTGTGTGTGTGTGTGTGTGTGTGTGTGTTTTTTTTTTTTTTTACCTTATTGAAAGTATGCCATTTCATGTAATTCTGCTTAATGGGAGAGAGGGAGAGAGATCAAAAATGAAAAGTCAAATAAATGCCAAATTTGGTATGTATTTGGGTGCAGTGCCTTCCAAAGATGCAACACAATTTTCAACAAAACCCTCCCACTACAAATTACTCTTTAAATGGAACATTTTTTGAAATGTTTTATCTTCTAAAAAATGGCCCTAATGATTTTTATTAAAATACTATGTATTAAAGATATGACAAATAATATGTATATCTTGAATTTTTTAAGAATAGCCTATAAAGTCCTCTTCATTTGGAAGGAATTTTGTATAATTGGCAAATGTTAAGTGACATGAAAATGTACTACACAAAAAATGTAAATGGTTTTTAAAACACACAATGTATTTCAAATAATTTTTTTTGTGACATGAACAATTTCTGAGAGATTCGTTATTAATGGTTCAAATTTTTGAATACTTGGCTATTCTTTTAAAGCCTGTCAATTTTCAGATGTTTCTCATGATGTCATGCAAAGAGTATAGTGTTCAGTTCTAAAGCATTTGACTATCGCTATTCCCTTTGTATGTAAAATGAAATGTGCAATGCAGCTATTTCTGGAAAAATTTATGTGGATTAAAATGAAGTAGATAATAGTGGGTATCCAAATTAACTATTTTCTTAAGTGATTAGAGGGTAGAAAAAGTCATGTGAATGTAACTTGTCAGATTTTTACAAAAAGCTCCTTATGTGTGCATCTTTGAACAGAATAATTCAATGTGGGATAAATACTAAACTTGGTATTTGAGTTCAGCATTTTATAAAGATATTGTAGTAAAATCCCCATACTCCAAACTACTCTTGAATATAAAATGGTTTGAAGTTTTTATTTTCTCAATCTCTGATAATTTCAATTAAAATAACATAAATTTAAGATGTTTATATGACATAAAAAATGTATATGTTGAATTTTCTGGGAACAGCCCATTAAGTTCTTCTCATTCAGAAAGGATTTTATGTAATTTTGTATAACTGGTAAACCATAAGAGATAGAAACTTACTACCTAAATATTTAGAACTCTTTAAAAAAGCACAATTTATTTCAAAGAACTTTGTTTTGTGGGGTCAACCATTTCTGAGATATCCATTGTTATTGGTATGAGTTTTTCAATACTTTTGTTAGTTTTTAAGGTGCTGTTGCTTCCTGTGATGTAATGGAAAGAGCATTAAATTTCAAGGGCAGCATATAGTGGCCCACTTTTAAATATCTGACTATTGATTCAGTTTCTTCGATCCCTTTGCACCTACAATGAAGTGTGCAATGGAACTGTTTCTGCAAACATTTCTTACTAACCTGAAATAGTAAAAAATAAGCTTTTGTAAAAAGAGTTTGTAGATATATAAAAATAAATAATGGATAGAGAAAGGCATATGAATGTAACAGATTTTTTTTTTTTATTATTATGACACAACTGAAATGTGAAACCATAGTACGATGATTTCTTTGGTCAGCAAGAGTCAATTTTACCATAAAATGGACATTATTGCTTTGTGGTTGAAGGATGCTCGCAATAAAATATGAACACAATGATTTTCAACACTTTCTAAGCTTTGTGTTCTCATACAGTAATTACTGGTTCCCAAGAATAAATTTCTACTTAATACTGCCAACATCCAAGTGCTTGCAAGAACATGTGGAGCAGGGTTTCCACTGGGAGGGACATTAAGTTTAACCCACCCCCTATTTTGTTCTTTGGTTTGCCTACTATCCATGGAGTTTCTATTCCATTAGCATTGTGTTGCCACGAAGTCTCACCACACAAAGCTGGAGGGAGAAAGGAGGAAAATGACCCCCAGTATCACAAAATGGCATGCCTAATGTGGAGTATTAGTGATACATAAAAGGTTGACATTGGTTAGTAAAAGTTCTTTGTCTTAAGAGTTCTTTCAAAGAATTCTGTTCATTTTACTTTCTCTACCATGTAGCTGGTAGATAGTGAAAGTATTGAATTCTACTCCATAATAGACAGTGAGATTTACATGATTTGAGGCTCTCTGAATTAAAAAAAAAAAAGTCTGATAAATATCAAACTTGACATTTAAGTTCAGCATTTTCCAAATATATGACGCAAAAATTTTCAAAAACATTCTCCCATCCTAAACTACCCCTTACATGGAAAAACGTTCAATATTTCTTATTTTCTCAAAAATGGCTGTAGTGATTATTAGAATACCATATAATAAAGATATTTACATGACAAACTATATATCTTGAATTTTCTGGGAACATCCTGTGAAAAACTCTTCATTTGGGAGGAATTTTGTGCAACAGGTAAATCATAAAAGAGAGACAAAGCTTAACTTAACAAAAAATGTAGATCTCTTTGAAACACACAATTTATTTAAAATAACCTTTCTGGGGTAAGGGCATTTCTGAGATGTCTATTAATATTGGTTTGAATTCTACAATACTTGCTAATCTTTTTTAAAGTGCTGTTGCAATTCACTTGTTCGTCATGGAAAGAGTATGGAATGGATTGCAATTATACATTTGATTCTGTTTTTTTGTACCTACAACTCAATGTATAATGAAACTGTTGCTGCAAAGTTTATCTTAATTAGTATGAAGTAGATATAAAAACAAGCTTTTGTAAAAGCTATATAAACGATAATGGCTAGAGAAATTCTTGTGAATGTACCACAGAATTTATTTATTTTTTTATTGACGTTATCTGGCAATAAACACTTGTAGGGGCTGAAACTTTGTTTCAAATAACATATTTAAAAAGTTTGACGCCTAACAATTGAAATTACCTTGGAGGCTAGACAAGAGAAAATTTTTGTATAAGACAAGTTTTCAATGCATTTTCACAGGTGAGGGCCATACTCAGGTGAATAGAGCTTGGCATTGAGTTTTTCAAGTCAGATATAACTCTTTATGCTGAGAATATATCTGTACTGCTAAAATGCAGCATTCATTTTACCCTTGGTAAATATTTTAAAAAATGATGTCAACTATTCTATAAATAAAAATGCTAGTTCCAGAAAATTACAACATTTTTGAATTGGTTCTCTATTTCCTTAACAATAAAACTTGCTGTATTATGATAATATATGAAATGACTTCCATTCAAAACTGAATGGACGGTATAATGAAATCGGCAAAGAAAACAGACATCTTGCTTAAAAGGAAATAGCTCAAGTTAAAAATCTTATTAACTGTTAAGTTGTCTCCTACACAAAATATGTACAAATAAAATAATTAAATTATGGAAACTGAATCAATGTTCAGGACATGTTTCGAGGATCTATTGTTCCTATTTTCAGCTGCTGGAAAATGGGTCCTGCCTGTAATTTGGTAAACGGAGCAATAGGAAAGCTTCACATAGATTCATTTTCCATAATTTAGTTACTTGCTTCACTGTGCGCAAGTTTCAATGATTTTAAATTTAAAATTATGTACAAATAAATCCATATACTTGGCTACACAGCACAAAAGTGACTTCATCATTTATGCAACTATGATTTAATGATTAACTTTACCACAAAATAATGATCCAGCCATTACAGTGCATGTCATTGTATGAAAGTACACTTCTTTAGTTCTTTTTCTTAAATCAAACCAATTCCAGACTTTACTGCTAGTATCAACTTCCTTTTGTGAAAATGTTCAGTGTCTATTGTAGATAGCAGACATCTTGCCTTATTTCAAACACTAGCACCATTTCAGAATACAAAGCAATGCTTCAGTTCGATTTTTTTTTTTTTTTCGTTTTATACAAAAGTTTGTGAAGAAAGACAAAAGCTTTGCACGCAGATCTGCTGCCTCGATACAAGTTTCCTTAAGAGCAAAATTAATCTATTTTAAGGTTAAGTCCTGTTTGTATTCTTTGGAAATATCAAGTGTCTGTATATGACCTTATTTTATAGTCTTGGTAGAATTACGTATTTAAATACATTTTAACAGAAGTCAATATCAATTAAGGCTAAAAATGAATGAAACACAATGAATAAAATTCTTGAGCACCAGATCTATCTTTAGTCAACTGTCCAAAAACCGTAAAATTAATACATTGTAACATGTTTAGCAAATTTTTGAGCAAATGTATAGTAAGCTTGCAATCGTGCTAAGACATTGTTTTCAATTATGCATTGCATATGCAATCGTTAGCTCACTTAAGTACCAAAACACCTGAAGGAGATTCATTACAGTTTGCTAATGACAGATCTGTAGCTGTGTTGTTTTCAACAATATGAAATTACACATTTTCCAAAATTTAGCAAACATCTTTTTGTACCCAAATCTTAATATAATTATTATAATCTTCAGATAACAAAGGTACTAATTTTTTAATATTACTTGTCATACTAAAGGATAAATAGAGCTTTTCAGCTGCATTAGTTTAAAGCAGATTTACAGAACATACACTGCATTAGGGAGGGGGAGAATGGCTGAAAGGCTTGGAACATGGTGTTACAACTGTGAAATTTATAGTTACACTTCCTTCTTGAAAAAGGAAACATACCATACAACATTCATAGCTCTTTAAAGTATCATGATTACCGAGCAACAATACTTTATGCTCTTCAGATTACAGAGGAAAATCTTGCTTCATAAAACTGTAACGTAACCTCATCGTATGAAGCCTTCAATTATGAAAAACTCTCAAAGCTATTCTAAAATTCCAAGCAACACCATTATAAAAATAATATTGATTTTGAGTTATTTAAGGGTTAGCAAACACAGCCTGGAAAATAATGCAGCTGATTTTTATCTGCTCAGTATTTCTAATAGATGCTAGAAAGATTACTGACTTTTTTTATAGTTTCAGTCAATAACTATTACAAGCAATACATTGGGCCATGGCATACACCATACTAAATGTACAAATGATTTAAGTGAATTAAGCATATGAACATAAATACACGAGTATTGAGAAATAATTGTTCCATGAAATACTGCCACAAGTGCCATTATTAGGCCTTGCAATTTTGTGCAATATGAGTTAGTTTTTAATCAACACATTAACTGAATCTTTTCTTATCCAGAGAAGTGTTCCACTCCAAATTAGAAGCATAATGTTAGGCACAAGGGAAAATAAAACTAGGCAACATGAAAAAATGATTGCTAACCTTCTGGAAATTTTTCAGTGTGCAATGATCTCTATCCCACAAGTCAAATAAAGCATTAAGCTTGTGCATGGTATGTCCTGCAGTCATTCTCAGCGTACACTAAGAATGGTTTGCATACAGAGAAAGCAACAATTGTTTTCTTTCAGTTTATAGTCAATTAACCAAACAAACTAACAATGGAATAGATCTGGGGTGGGGGGGAAATGCTCAAAGTCCAACGTTTAACAAAATTGTTTTGGTACCACCAGTTAGAATGCATTACCAATATTTTACTGTGAAAGATGATATGAGACAATATACAAGGCTTGTAGGCATCTGCAAGACTCAAGTCCGTGCATTTTATGAAATAATGATAGTGTCTTATCTGTGGACTCAAAAAAGTTTGTTATAAGTAAGGTGGCTACCTGTCCCATATTCCCCTAGAGACTCCTGTGCCCTTTTTTAACCTGTCCCAGAAATAAGTTTTCCTGTCTTAATTTTTATGTTTCTGTTTCTTAGGTGTTTTAAGGCTGGTCACAATTACCCAAGAATGTTAACCAAGAGAATGGGAAGTATTACAGCATACAAGATTTTAGTTTACAATAGCCCAGTAATGAGAACTGGAATGCATAACGCTCATATCAATCACAAAGTGGAAAATTGATTTTGCGCATTGAGATTTAATTTATTTTTAACTGACCAATGATATCTTTTCATCTGCTTCCAATTCAGCCAACTTAATGCGGGTTAACTAACATCAAAATTCAACATAGTAAACAACATCTAAGTACAGACCCATTTCCAATTCCTCTAGTCATGCCAAGCTTTCATTTCTTTATTTAATGGCATACAATAAAGTTGTTTATTGTTCTTTGTTAATTTCTACCAGAAATATGCTGTTCTTTATAGCTTTTGCTATTGTTTTTTAGGCAACAACAAGTTTTGAGTTGATATAAACAAACTAAAGTTGCCCCTTTCACTAGAAGAGCCAACAACACTCGATTAATCTGAGGTTAGGATGTACATAAACTAGAATTTCTTCCAGTTTCATGTTTCCAGCTTGCAACTAGGAGAGCACTAGTGGCTGTTTCATGTCGTGGCCGCCCATAATAATCTCTACAATGAAGAGTCTAACATGCACAATATGGATCTAATATGCCATGCCTGGGGAGAACGAGAAAGTTAATACTTGGACTATTCTTCTTTCCTATTTCTGGTTAACGGGAAAGCTTCCCATCAGTTGTGAACACTCCTATTAAAATGCATGTATTTCAACTTTGTCATTTGTGTTCTGGTTACTGTTCTTGGTTGTTGTGAACTAGCCTTTAATGATTTCCATAGTTCTAATATGTTGCTCATGCTATCTTTTAGAATTATATGAGCAAATTAGGATTAACCCATTTCTTGATACTTAATTATCACTTCCCTTTCAATCCTTCCGAATTGCATTGAAGGCTTAGATATTAGCTGTAATAAATTTTAATTTTTGAAAATGGGTACAGGAAGTCACTAATTATTTGAGGTGCAGTTCCTATGAAGATCATGGTAACAGAGAATGAAGTAAGGAAATAGATAGGAACATTTGGCATGCACAAACATAAAAATTAACCACATATTTAAACAAAAGTCTTTAACCCCCTCCTACAAGCAAAATATGAAGTTTTTACTTTCTCTGCCACTTTACCTGTAGGTAAAAGGAAATATGTGATGTTGCACCAAAATTAAACGTTTTGAGGGCCTTGGATGCAAAAAAAAAAAAAAGCTTAGCTCTGAAACGAAATGTTCAATAAATACTGAACTTCCATGTTTAACTTCACTATTTGCCAAAGATACGATGCGGCAACTTTCAAGAAAATTCCCCCACCCCAAACTGCCCTTTACAAGGAAAAACTTTAAATATTTATTATTTTCTTAAAAATGGCTTTAACAATTTTGATTAAAATCCCACATATTTAACATAATATATATATATATATATATATATGACAAAATGTATCTTGAATGTTTTTAGGAACAGCCTGTTAAGTTGTCATCTTCTGAAAGGAATTTTGTGTAATGGATAAACCATGGAGATAGACAAAAACATACTACAGAAAAAAGGTAGATCTCTTTAAAACATTCAATTATTTCAAAATTTTTGGTATTGGCCATTTGCAAGGTATCTGAAAATGGCCACTGTTGTCCATACATTTTTGGCACCCCTTTAGGAAACTATCCATCACTCACCGTAGTTCACGTTCAGAAATGCTGGCAATTTGCTGGCGGATATTTTGTTTTAATTCTTCCAGGGTGTGTGGATTTGTCTTGTACACTTTGTTTTAAGTTACTCCGGAGATAAAAATTGCAGGGAGTTAGGTCGGGGGACCGAGGGGGCCACAAATCTCTACTAATAATTCTGTGCTCAAACACAGTTCCAATTCTCATCGAAATATTGGCCATATGAGCTGTTGCAGAGTCTTGTTGGAAAAAAAAAAGGCAAAATCATACTCCCTATCTGCTAATTCTCTAAAAACGGAGCAAAATTGTATTTGTGTATGCACAGGCTTCCACTATTGACAAAAAAAAAAAAAAAAAATTGGCCCTATAACTCTTTCGCTGTCTTTTAGATTTCTTAGCCTGAACACTTCCGGTGGCCTGAAATTTACTGTAAAGTTCATGAATTGTTGTACGGCCTGGAACTTTTACACCTGGAAGTCTTTCTGCAAATCAAACTTTCACTTGGCAAGCTGAATTAACACATACGAATCATAAATAAATAAATACATGCTGTGCAGTAGAAAACATATACTGAGCCATAATATACTTTGTAACTAAGTACAGGTCAAAATAATAAATAACTGAACTACATCACATTACTGTCAACTCAATACTGCACTTCACACTGCAGAGCAAAACCACATCAACAGCATGACTTTGTTTATAGCAGCAGTGTGTTATCGTGTTTCTATAAGCCCAGTGGAAAACCACTGTGCAGCTGGTAATATTGTACATGAAGCACCCCTTCATGACGAAAAAATTGGTGTATGGTGTGCCATGAGCGGAGAAAGAGCTATAGGGCCAATTTTTTGAGGCAACAGTTGAAGCCCATACCTATGTGAATACAATTTTTTTTTTTGAAGAGGAAGAGAGATTTTTTGCCTTTTTTCAATTAGACTCTGCAATGCTTATATGGCCAATATTTCAATGAGAACAATTGAAAGTGCGTTTGAGGAAGAATTATTAGTAGGGATTTGTGGCCCCCCTCAGTCCCCAGACCTAACTCCCTGCAATTTCTATATCTGGGGTAATTTAAAACAATGTGTAAAAGAGAAATCCACACACCCTGGAGGAATTAAAACAAAATATCAGCCAGGAAATTGCCAGCATTTCTCAAAGAAAACTATGGCGAGCGATGGATAGTTTCCTAAAGAGATGCCAATATATGGATATCGACGTTGGCCAGTTTCAGCATCTCCTTTCATAAAGTTGGTAAATAAAGCCTTTAAAAGTAGTTTTAAAAATGTTGTATGGTTTCATCTGTGCCTTTCTATGATAGTGGCAGATGGCAATGAGTGCCAAGGATGCGGACAGGAAAAACACTGCATAGTCAGTTTGTGGTTTTTTTTTGCCCCTCTCTGTATTAGGCAAACAATGGTAGGATAGGATTACAGGCGGAGGGGACTTAGCATCTCGACCTGTGCAGATCTTTTGCATGCATGTTTATAGGGTGCCCCTTGGAGGGAGACCTGACCAGGAGGCATGACAGGCAGAGAGCAGGGTCCCTACCATTTAAAGATTTGAACTCCCAGAATGCTGGCTGGTGCAGCTGGCCCCTTCCCACCCTGTGGGCTCACACATTCCCTGGGGGATGTGGGACCTAGAGACTGCTCTCAGTTGGGGGATGAAGGTTTCTCCTTTTCCCCTATCATGCACACAAAGAGACCTCCCACCCACACTTGTAACCCTGGAAGAAACCAAGCAGGTGAAATGAGAATGGAGATGAAATGGAGTGGAAAGGTAAAATGCTGACTAATGCATTGAATTTTTTTAGTACGATTCCAGCTTTCCAACCTTGTCCTAAACACAGCTTGCATGAAAGATAGAGAGATGGTAAAAAAATTGATAACAGTAAAGAGCAAATATTGGAAATGTTAAATTTTAGCATAAAACAATTTTAATTTTTCAAATAGCAAGTTAAAGGTTCAAATTTTGTTAAAGCTCTGAATTATTTTCTACATATTTCTGGAAATACTTATGGAGAGAAAAACTTGTAATACACAATTTGTAATCTTTTCCCTTTAATATTTTTTTCTCTGCATATGTAAAATAGAATATGAATTAGATCTGCTGATTTTATGTGCCAAATGATATTTTCTTCAACATTTTGCTTCTATAGACAAAATAATGGAAACACAAATTCCTCCAAGGCTGCATGGTCAAACAATACCTGAGCCATTTTATAGAGGTTACTAAATAAATCCATCACAAAAATAATATGGCACATATATTTCTTACCAAACACATTCCTAAGCAATCGAACATTACAGCAAAATTATATATTGACTTACAGTACAAAAGCAGTAAATACAATTTAAACTAAGAGGGAACAACACAAAAGCTTAAAAGCAGGGGAGGGGGGAACCCATTATCAAAACGTTTGCTGCCACTTCTGAGATGGTAAAACATAATTTTACTGAAAACAACTAAGGTGTTCCTTACGAAACCTACATTTAAAAAAATTAGAAACATTCATGGCAACAAAACCATTTCATTAGTAATACCTCAGCTAAAATCCTATTGCCTTTCCAAATATATGTATTTATTTGATGGCAAATCAAGAAATTTCACTTTGTAAACGTCAAACAAAAAAATTATATACTCACAAATTCATTATTGACATTATATAATATATATACAAGAATAACACTGAATAATTTTAAGGCGTGATTCAGAGATTATATTTGAGTATTTTTTACAGGGAATGTATGTCTGTAAATGTTTTGTTATGGAGCTAGAGGACATTAACGTCCTGTCAAATACACCCCTGTTCCACCACGGCTTTGGAAAATCACTTGTGTTCGGTTTTTAACATATTTTATATCGCCATTAAACTAAAATCTACATTTTGTTATTTAAGTGGTAAGGGATTCCATTGCATATCATATACCACTTTGTGGTTTCTACAAGAGGTGTAGGTTATCAATCTCAGCTATCGGGATATACCAAAGTACTCCATTTATTGGAAGTACTTTCAGTTTTGCATCCTATTATAAAAATGTTCCACTTTACTTATGGAGAACTAGCAGAATGCATTTATGTTTGTGATGCGCTGCTTGGGGAAATGCAAAAAGGGCACGAGATCTTTATGCTGAGCTTTATCCAAGGAGACATTTGCCTCATCCCAGGCCTTTGCTGCTGTATATAATGACTGCGAGAAACAGGAACTTTCCAAACTCGAGCGCATCATTCTGGAGTCCAAAGAAATGTAAGAACAGTGGCTCTAGAAGAGGTTCTTGGCTGGCTCCATATTCTCCATCCACAAGAGCAATAGCACATGCCATGCATCGAAGCTATCTTTGGTTATTAGAATTCTGCGTGAACAGCATGTGCATGATCTCACCAGAGTTCAACCACTGTGGCCAGATGACTTACCACCCCAACTGCAGTTTGTCCAGTGGTTTCTTCATAAATGTATTGATCAACTAAGATTTCCTACAGAACGGACAGGAAGGTTTTTACACAAAAGGGCATATTTAGGCACACGAAAACCTAAGAGTTACAAATTACCAATGCCCATTTGCAGTGAACATTTGAGCTGGCATGAATAACACACTCATAGGGACCTACTTGATGGGCCATATTTACCTACAATTTTTACAGCAGACACTGCCAGATGTTACTTTACGAATACATCAGTTAATGTAGTTCCAAGGTGATGGGGCACGTGCGCCGGTGATGTAAGGGATTTTCTAATTGTAATGTATCCTGATCACTGGATTGGGAGAGGAGCATCAAAATCATAGCCAGCACATTCATCAAATCTAACATCTTTGGATTTTTTCCTTTAGGAACATGTTCAGACTCTTGTGTACATTTAACGCTATGCCAGGTATTTTTGAAAGAACTCATATCATTATAACATCAACTGTAATATGAAGTCAAAGGTCGGTATTTTGAACATCTTTTATAAACACATGCACTTCTTGAATTCTTGTTCTTAGTGTAACTATGTCTGTATCACTTAACACTGTTTTAAATGTTCTCAAGTAATTTGTATAATGGTGGAGAAAATTTGACCAACAATAGTATTACAGTAAAATCTCGTTAGTACGTTTTTGCGGGGACCCAAGGATTTGGACGTCATAGACAGGAAAACGTGTTAACGACAATACATAATCTGCAACTTAAGAACATATTTATGTAATAAAATCTAATAATACATCTTACCTCAAAAACGGATGTGAAATATAGACACTATTTACATTGGTTTGAAATACATATCGATAGTTGATTGCTTTGTTGGTTTTAATGCCAAAATTTTACTGTCCATCTTGTTTAGTAAAGTCATTACATCATCATCAACTTCGAAACTGCACACATATCGCTTCACTATGTCCATTGCCTGCATGGCTTCTGACACTGTAGGTACTGGCTCAGGATCTGGTTCATCGTCACTTTCGTCTCCCACTAATGCTTCATCTTTCACTTGTTCTTCAAGTATTTCATCTATCGTCGCTGTTTCACACACTGGAATTTCATTGTCAATGTTAACATAGTTTTCGAAAGACACGCCGGCATCGTCTATTTGGCACCATTCTTCACTCTCGGAAAACTCGTCTTCCCTGCGTAATTTCATCACCAAGAACTCGGCAAAAACCGGCTTTATTAAAGCAGTTCCTAATGGTATCTTGCGTCACAAAATCCCAAGCAGTTCTAATAAAATGCATGGCATCTAAGACGGTGATTTTTCTTGTCGTCGATTTCAGTGCAGCCAACCTTCTCTGTACCAGCCTCTTACGATACGCATGTTTCATGCACCGAATTATGCCACAGTACAGTCTATTGGCACATTTGAAGCTCTAGCTTGTGTAAACCACTTTAGCAGAACATCTTCTAATTCTGGAAACTGGCCAGGGCGATTACGTTTTCTTTTAGCATTTTTTCCTTCTTCAAAAGCAGTTTCAATTAGTTTACGTTTGCTAACAATTGTGTTTAAGGTTGACGGAGGAATGTTTAACTTCCGCGCTATATCCACACGTTTCATATTTGGATTGCGATCTACTTCCTCAAGGATTTTCAGTTTTTCACTGTTGGTTATTTGCCGCACTTTCTTTTTCTCCATTGCGAACAAAAAGTTAAAATACTTTTACGTTTCGTCAACACTCAACAGCATAAACTAACCACACCAAGCCACTGTTAAACTAAAGCGTCACCGCAGAACACCAAAGAGCGTCACTAAAGCATCCCCCCCCTCCACGCATCCCACAAATACGTACATGCATGGTATTGGCTGCCGGTTCCACCCCGCCTGGTTTGACCAAAGTAGCGAATGAGAACGTCTAACTTTGAATGTAGTAAATCTACTCCCGCTGGACCGTTACTTTTATGCTCTCAAAAATGACTATTAATACCGACCGACCAAGCATTGGCATTGGCCAAAATAGCGAATGAGGGCATCAAACTTCGAACGTAGTAAGCGGGAGTGAGAAAACGTACTAAACGAACGTTATTAATGCATTTGATGCATTTTGTGCCGGGACTTTTATAATTCAACGCAATACACGGGAAAACGTGTTAACGAGATTCCACTGTATTTGTATATGTTACTGGCAATAACCTGTATTCACAGCTGCAGATAGGTTAAAAAAGGTTTTTGAACTACTTCAGAGCACATGGATATAGCACCATGTAATTAAATAAAGATTTACGACTTACTAAATCAACTTAAGAGTTTTATACTGTTTAAAATGCCCTCTAGCTTGATAATAAGATGTTTACAGGCATACACTCCTTAAAGAAATAAAACCCCTGAATCACATCCTAAAATTATTCAGGACTATTCCAAGTCATCCTGTATATATACAGAAAATCAAGATTATTTTGGCAATATCTTTATTTGAAATCTTATAAACTTTTATCTGACGATGCGATTCAAGTAGAAAATACTACAGCTAACTCATTAATTACCGACATAAACCCAGTCAATTTCTTTTTTTGCAACACATGGAGGTTCTGCAAGAAATACCTCAATTGAACTACGAAGAAGCTAAAACATGTCTTAATTACACAGGGTGGACCACTTAAGTTGAGACTGTACAATATCTCCAAAACTAAGCATTGTAAAAAGAAATGTGTTTAATAAAAGTTGCTTCATATTATAGGGGAAAATAAATGTCATTAGCTGTATTTTGTTTGGAGGAAATTATGATAGTCGTTTTAGGGTCAATCTAATTTTTTTTAAATGGGAACCTACAATTAGGGTCAAATTAAATTGACCCTAAAATGAGCATCACAATGTCTTCCAAATAAAACACAACTAATGGAGATTCCCCATAATTTGGAGATATTTTACAGTCTCAACTTAAATGGCCCACCCTGTATAACTGTGAAATAAAAGTATCAAGAGTCTTTGTTACATAGTTTTGATCAGGTTTCAGTTTCAATAAACATCTAACCTCACACTAAATAAACTATAATACTGAAAAGTGGTATATGACACTATAAATAATAAATTGAGTTGATTTTTATCAAACAACTTCACTTACACTTTCACTTATATTTTCAGTCCACAATTATACCCCCGCTACTGTAACGTTGCACTTGACAGCTGGCGTTTAAGTTGGTACACTCGCAAAAAAACAGATGAAAAGCTTCAACCGTTTGACTTCCTAAGCCAATCACAAGGCAGAATTCCGAATGGTCGATGACAAAGCGGAACCGGAACTAGAATCGGCTCTGTTGCCGGATGTAAAACTATTCCCAACCATGTGCTTCAGTTTGTGAATCTCTAGCACGAACGTCGAATTGTTCATTGTTATTTATATTTGTGGTTATTGTTTGATAGTTTTGTTATTGTTCGTTTATACATACACACACACACATATATATATATATATATCGACGCTGATTGCAGAGTGATGATTCACGAAGTGAAAATCCTTTGCAGCAAGGTGTGCCACTTAATAGTCAGGCATTGGAACTATTAAGGAGAACCTGGGAGTGCTTTGAACAGGAAAAGGAGTACGTGAAGTTTCATGGCAATCCCTCTATTTCTGCTAATAAAACCGTACAACGAACTGCAGCAGCTCTTGGACTAATCACGAGAACTGTTATTCACAAGGGAGTGAAACTCCAAGAGAAAGAGGACAAAATTCCCGAACCATCTGGAACGCAACAGGTATTTCTATCAACTCCAGGGAAGAAAAGAAAGCAGCCTCGTCCAGTCACTAATCTTGATGCTTTCCAATTAGACGCCATACATACACATTTATGCCTATTATCATAGAAAGGAGTATCCGACCATACCAAAGCTGCTTATATTGCTTATTTTCAATTAACAATAATAATACGAAATAGTTATTCATTGATGTTCGCTACCTAAGTACACTTTTTGTATGTGGCTTAGACACGATAGAAAGGAGAACAATCAGCTGCTGTTGTTTACTAGCCACTCTGGCAATGTCGCAACCACAATGTAGCCAACCTTACACGAAGCCACACGAACTGTCAAGTGCAAAGATACAGCGGTGGGGGTATAGTTAACAAAAAGGTCACTCCATGGTGTAGTGGTTACCATGCTAGCCTGTAATTACCGAGGTCGCTGGGGGGGATATATTTTTTTGGGCATAAAAATCCTTAGCATGGCTTCCTTTGGAAGGGAAGTAAAGCTGGTGGTCCTGTGTCGTAGATTTAGGGCATGTTAAAGAACCTCTGCCTCTGAACAAACTTTCTGGTCTTTCATGTCCAATACAAAATGGGATGCTAAAGACTAAGCAGTTAAAGGGTATCCATAAAAAAAAGTATAAAAGGCAAAAAGAAATAAAAAACTCCACCACTCTGGAAACCCAGAGAGGACATCATTCCGTATGCGGGTAGGAGGTATGAAATTTTAAGAAACTTACAGAATTGGGGTTTTTTAATATGCAGAGTTGATTGTATTGTATACTGGGTTCTCATTCGAGTTTAGACGTGTAGTACTATGGCTAAGCCCTGTTGTCGCTCCGAGATGCTTCACTCCTCTCCTTGTAAAAAACATCCCTCGACTACGTCTTGTGGCTTAAGGCCCTCGATGTTACAATTTTGGCAGCAGAATGTGTATTAAAAAACCCTGATTCCATAAGTTTCTTAAAATTTCATACCTCCTACCTGCATACGGAATAATGTCCCTCAGAGAAAAAGCAAGAAATTCAGAACATTCACCTACCACTCATGGCTACATAAAAATTTCCAAACTTTTTCAAAATCACATCATCATTCTAGCCCCTCAGAATAAACACAACTACAAGCGCTACCAAGAGAACAGATCCACAAAAACTGCAATGAAAGTATATATATAAAACAAAGAAGAACCTCAAAATAAATCAGTGATCACTTTGCCATATAAAAAAGTAATTAAATCTGCAGTTGCCACTCACTTTTGGGACTTCAATCATGAAATAGACGCAAATACAACCCTAGGAAAACATGCCAGCCATCCATTAAAACCAGCTGCTTGGAGAAAATCATCACCAAATACAAACATAAAATTATGAATTTTGAAATCCTGCCAATGGATAGATTCAGCAAATTTATCACACCTACTTCCTTATCCAGTCTTATTGATGCTACCAACACCTTTAGCTGAGGATGAAAGTGATAATTCTTAAAACATATCCAAGTTTTAAAAAAGTGTAAGTGAAGTTGTATGGCAAAAATTGATTCACATAATTTCTAAATTATTGCAAGTTTCACTGTTACTAACTTCTTTTAATCTGAAATTAATAAATAACAAAATTTAAAGTGAAAACTAACACAAATGCAAATCTCTGAGTTGAAAAAAAAACATCGGAACTATCATATAGGTACACATGAAATCACCGGGTTTAAATCCTCCTTGACTATGGCAATAATCCAACACTTATCATTTCCTTTGTTATTTAGGTATCAAAAGGATGTCCACTCAGTAGCATTTATTGGCACGTTTGAGGCCTGCTACACGTTGCTTTCCATTCTTTCCTCCAGCTTTCTGCGCAGCAACAGCTGTCGTGGCTGTGAATCCACTGCAGTCCAATTGTGGGCTGTGCATTAATGACCACACCTGGCAAAACAAATACATTCACTAAAAATAAATGATACACTGGTGGCTAACAAAATCATGAGCATTATCAATATCACTGGGAAACACCTTACGAAATGCTGATTATACATAAATATTACATAGTGTTTTGTGCAAGGTTGATACTACTAGCTGGCCAAGAAAGTTTGTTTATTTTTTCATGGCAAAGATTTTGCTCATCTGAACCTACACATCTTCAATTAGCGGAATGATTCCATTTCAGTGTTCCAAGTTCTTTGGTTTGTAGACACAGGACAATCTAAATTGGATGCACAACTTGCATATCTTTAAAGCAATATAGGCAAGAGGATATACGTCCTAAGAGTTTTAAGACAAATGCCAGCCTTCAAATGTTTAAAACTGCTTATTTTGCTCAAACATATGGAATAGCATTTTGGGATAATTCAACACAAGCCAAGAAAATATTTATTGAATCGAAGCAAGCTATATTTGGATATTTGGTAAAAAGAGGGTATGTGAACCGTAATTAAATTAAAAAAAGGACATCCATTGTCATGTGCTTATACCACGTGTTTCATAAGTCATGTATAATACCAATAAAAACTGGTAAATGGAAATCTTTTTTTTTTAAACAAAATGCTCTACGATTATTCTAAAGGATGTGATGTCATTGACAACATTTTTATTATTTTTTATTTTTTTCTTAAACATACTTATTTTCTTTAACTACATGCAAAATTTCATTTGTTTCATGCAGAAGGTTTGGTTGCTATGGTAACGGCAACAGCAACCAAACTGAATGGACTGAAATTCTGACGATTATGAAAGCTAGTGACAGAAGACATAACAAGAACTATGTATACTATTCAATGAGGTAATCCAAATCTAGTTCACGGAAAACAGAGTACAAAAGAAATAAAATTCAAAGATCATATGTGTGTGGGAGATAGAAAAAGATTCCAGAAGACCTCAAATTAGTAAATTTTACTACAATTTTGATGTTTAAATCAGTTAAAATGAACGCTAACCTTGGCTATAGGGATCCTTGCCAATTCCTATGCAAGAGTTTTCAACTGGCTTGCAAAATTTAAAAGGGGCCGAATTGCACTCCAGGCAAAGAAAGTTGCAGGAGTGTGTAAAAAAGGAGTGACTGAGGAAAATATTGACATTGCAAAAAGATCCCTGATTGACTTGAGGGAAACTGAGGCAAAACTGAAGACTGGATTGGCAAGTGTTACGAAATCTGGCATAGTTTTCTTTAAATCAAAAAGATTACAGAACAATTGGTGCTACAACCTTGCCAAAAGCAGAATGGTGCCATGGGAAGCTCTAGCAGTTTGACAATGGCAACTTGCTGTGTTTCTGAGATAACAGAAAACCAGAGATAAAGCATCCATCCTCTGTGTATGTTTTTCCAAATAACATTCCACCTGTCAAAGTCAAGAAAACAAAGTATTTTTGGGGAAAAAAAATGGTACTGACATTCTTTGCCACAAGCAGTCATGTGACAACAATACACTAGAACATAGGATAAAGACTGCACAGAGTTAAAAAACTGCTGCTGCTATCTTGGAGAGAAGGGCAAGAACTATAATGAGAGACATCCTCCTTTACCACGACAATGCCTTCGCCAACATAGTAAATGCCTTTGAATTTTTTGAAGGGGATTTCTAAGCAGACACTGCCCATCCTTCCTGCAGTCTGAACCAGGCACCCTGTAGCTATTTCCTGTTTTCTCTGGTGGAGAAACGACTAAGAGGAAAGTGATATTTTAGCACTGAAGAAGTAGCTAATTTTGAGGTGCTTGGGACTTCATTGTTTAAAAAAATAAAAATTAAACAATGGATCAATTTCATGATTAATAGTTGATTATTACATACATAATACATTAAGTAAAATGAGACAAGTAGCTGACCCTTCCAAAAAATTTTTAATTTAAAGGCTCGTTCACAATAACTAGGAACAGATACCAGAAAGACGATGACAATTAAAATAACTATATTGTAATGTGAGCTTTCTCAATTAACGGGAAGCTTTCCCAGGTCCTGGAAACGGGAAAAAAAACTTGGTCAAATTTTAACTTTCTCATTCCCGTTCCCAGGGACAGCACATTAGCATATTAGAGCTCTATTATGCATATCAATTCTTCACTGTAGAAATTATTAAAGATGGCCATGACATGAAACAGCTACTAGAGCATTCTCTAGTTACAAACTGGAAGAAATTTCAGCAAATGCACATCATGCCCTCCTCAGATTCATTAGGCATTGGTTCTTCTAGCACAAAAAAAAGAAGAAAGAAAGAAGGAACAACAAAAAGCAGTAGAAATTTAACCAGTATAAAAAAACAAATAACTGCAAGGTACATTATTAATAAAGCAATGACGCATAGTTTGAAAAAAGGTACCAGAAATAGAATTGAATTTAGAAAAAATTATTCAAATTTTGAATTTTGATATTGGCTAATCTGCATTTTGTTGGCTAAATTGCAAATGGGTGAAAAAACATCATTGGTCAATCAGAGACAAATAACATCCCAATGTGCAAAATTGACTTTCCACTTTACTATTGAATATGCATTCCCATTCCCGTTCTTGGGATATTGTGAACCAAAATATATCTGTTTTGCTTCCCACTCTTGTTTCTATTCTACGTTATAAACCAACCTTAAGAGAGGTACCGGTTTGGCTTAGGTATATAAAAGCTGAGGGGGAATACTTTGAGAAGTATTGAGGTAGGTTTTATATTAAAGCTATAGGGTAGTTAAATTATATTCGAACCCACTAGCGGCCTCTGTCTACTGTGCAAGACAGCCAGCAGTCGCCGGGGAAATTACACCGGCAGAGGCGGATTAAAATCCTTACCTTATAATAGATGCTGGAAATGTTGACCTTCTGCTCTCAAACAGGCAGCATATCTCATGTAAATATTCTCGCTCACTCTCCGAAGCTCAGCAGCAGAATTCTTGTGATTTCTTGCACAATGTTTTCTCTAAGTTCCTGTAGTGTACGAGGATTGGAACGGTACACTGTCTTTTAAAGAACCCCATAAATAAAAATCACAACTCATTAGGTCAGGAGAATGAGGGGGGCCACAAATCAGTACTAATTATTCTGTCATCAAACACCTCTCTTATTGCATGTAATGATTCGGCAGCCGTATGGGTTGTTGCAGAATCTTGCTGGAACCAACCATACGATTTCTCTTCTTCTGTGTAGTGATTGCAAAATGGCCTCAGAATTAACCTCTGATATCGCTCTGCATTTATTGTTTCATCAAAGAATATGGGCCCTATTATTCTTCTAGCACTTAGCTGGCGTAATTTCTCCGATGACTGCTGGCTGTCTCATGAAGTAGAGAGAGGCCACGAGTGGGTTTGAATATAATTTAACTACCCCATCTTAACAAGGCAGTATCCAGAAACATTCTGAGGGACACTTGTACAAGTATAAAATTAACTATGGATATCTTATAAATAGACTTTATGATATATATACCTTGCGCAGCTCAGAGCCATTTATATGATGGCTTGTAATAACAGACTTGTCTTTGAACAGGCAAGGGTCCAGCCGTCGCCTGGCATATGAAAAGGCTGGATGATGGCGTGGTCGAATTCCTGCCACATGAGCACACATGCCCGTCAAGTACACATCCTCGAGATGAAACAGTGGTGTCTCTAATGCTGCCTTGTATAAACGTACCACAACATTTCGGGACATTACATACCCTGTCCCAGATAAGTAATTAGGGTACACACGACCTGAGTACATGTACCTTGGTGCATACCTGCAATACAACATATTTAATGCAAAACATATTGACAAAATGGTACTTCTATACTTAACAACCTCTAGTAGAAAATTACTTTTCCATTTTAAAAAATATAAATTTTTCCTTGGACTTAAATTTCATACTGCAATAATATCACCTTAATCTGGAAAAATCTGAGCTGAGATGTCTGGATTAATAAAAAGAATATGACAATTTCAAGATGAAAACTCCTTTATGTTGATATGCAAATATTTAGCTGCAGCTTGAATTTCTACATCCCTCACAGATGTTTCTCCTGCAAGAAATTTCTGATATCATTTTTGCACTAAATCAGTGGCTGCACTCATCAGATTTGATTACTGCCTTCCCCTACATAGCATTTGAGGATAGTTGTTAGTTTTTAATCTTTTTTTTTCTCCAGCAGGTAGTAGGTAGTGGCTGTAATATTTAACCCAATATTTACCAAATAAAAGTATTAAAAGAGCACATGTGATGTGAGAGAGAGTGAAAGGAAAGTGTTTCATAAAATTTTGGTCTCTCACAACCATTTAAATGACAAAAGTTTTTTATCGTTTATTTTCTCAAAATTGAGAGTAAGAATTTTGGCTAAAATGTCACACATTTTATTTAAGTTCTATCTTCCAAAATTGTGACACAAAGATTTAAGAAAATCTCCCAACCCCAAACTACCTTTACTTGCAGGATTTTTCAAAACATTTGATTTTCTCAAAAATGGCTCTAACAATTTTGATTAAAAAAACATATATTAAATATATTTGCATTACAAATAGCAAATAGTCCATGAAGCTCTCTCCACTTGGAAGCAACTTTGTATAATCTTGTAAAACTGATAAAGTTGAGTGATACACAAAAAAACCTCTTTAAAACACAGATTTTATTTCAAATAATGTTTTTTATGCATAAGCCATTTCTGAGATATCTGTCATTAAAGGTTCAAACTGTTGAATACTTAATCCTTCTTTTCATGTCCTGTTGGTATTCAGTTGTTTCTCACAATTGCATACAAAGAGTATGGAATTTTAGGGTCAGCATATGGCATCAAATTTTTAGGCATTTGACAATTGCTATTCCCTTTGTATCTATAACGAAATGTGTTGTAGTATTTCTGCAAATGTTTATCTCGGTTAAAATTAAGTAGATAGAAAAATAAATTTTCATAAAATTACAAAGTTTGTATACCCGCTAATAAATGATAAGAGGGTAGAGAAAGTCATGTGAATGTAATGGATCACATTTTCTCCTTTGCTCACATTGTTTATTAGTTACTAGCAAACACATAATCAGAGCTGTTTCCACACGTTGCATGTAACGAAACATATACCCCCGCCGCTGTATCCTTGCACTTGACAGTTCGTGTGGCTTCGCGTAAAGTTCACTTCGTGAATCATCACTTGGCGATCGGCGTCGTTTTTCAGACATTGTCGCACTGAAGTTTTGTTTAAATAAATAATATGAATGAAATATATATACATATATAAACGAACAATAACAAAACTATCAAACAATAACTACAAATATAAATAACAATGAACAATATGTAGCTTGCAAAGAACAACTCGACACTCGTGCTAGAGATTCACAAACTGAAGCATGTGCTTGGGAATAGTTACATCCGGCAACAGAGCCGTATCTACTTCCGGTTCTGCTTTGTCATCGACCATCCAGAATGCCTTGTGATTGGCTCAGGAAGTCAAACGTTTGAAGCTTTTCATCTGTTTTTTTGCGAGTGTGCCAACTTAAATGCTAGCTGTCAAGGGCAACGTTACAGCGGCGGGGGTATAGTTTGAAACTATTTGTAGTATACACTTTTCATGAGTTAGATAAAGTGGATATAATAATTCACTTGAATCAGAATAGGTACACAAAAGCTGTTACACTGCACAACACTCCACATTTTTGATCTTATGTTCAAAACATTTAGCTTAGCAATTCCGTACACAGCAACACTGGCAACAATAAAATACTTTTGGAATAATTTTCTGCTTCTGGGTAAACTGATCCCTTAAAGCCTACTTCACTTAATAATCATTTTGCTGCAATACTTCTAACAGGACAGTCCTCTGTCTTTACTTACATGTTTTAGGAGGTCATTCAAACAAGTGGTTATTAGGATAATCCTGTGGTGCTACAGTCTGCGATGGGCCTGGCCTGCCAATCTGACTGCTGGCCTCTCACCCACTTCTGTTCAGCAGAGGTAGGCGATCATCCAACCAATATGGGGAGGTGATGTGGCCAGTATCGCGCATTCACGAGCTCAAAAGTTGGCTCACGAGGTCAGGACCGCTGCCTATCGTAGCACCTCACTTTTCTCACAATGCTGTTTGGGCACTGGTCCTATAATCCACACCCCCAAAGGTGGGATCGAACCCGAGCACTCTGGTTCCGTGGTCGGGAACCAGAGCAGCGTGTCTAGCCCAGGCGCAGGACACATGTGAATATTAGCATGATTTATGATAATTAAAAACCAGGAAACATTGTTGATTTGATATCTTTTCTCAAATCTAAATGCGAAATTTCGTCACATTGGTTCAAAAATTCCATCAACATCTTAGTAGCACCGCAGGTCACCAAGGCCGTAAGTAGGTAATGTATGCTTTAGTTTGAAAAACCTGTTTTTACCAAAAATAATTTGTGGTCAAAGGGGCTAAAGAAATTTGTACTTTCAGTTTCCTGATGGTTTGATACTCTACAAGCCTTCTTTTAACTTGAACTGAAGATTGCAGAAAGAAAGCATTATACTAATTATATTGCTAAATAGTAAAACTGAAGGTTGCAGTTAAATGGAACAGTACAGATGGTGAAAAATTATCATTCTTCTTAATTCTCAAAATTTGGGACCTTCAAACCGTCTCATCCCCAGGTATGTCACCATGATAATTGATCTGTACATCTTTTGCAAATATTTATTCATCCTATTGGTTCATAGTTTACCATTCTCTTTGGGAACCTAGTTTTCTCCATTCTATATTACATGAGATAACTTTTGATTTCTGTTTTCTGTTGTTTTTACTTTCTCTGCTACTTACCTATAGCAAGTATAATGTATTTTTACTTTCTCTACTACATATATTAAGTAGGGGAAGTATTGTATTCCACCCAAAAATTCGATACCAAGATTTCACTGGAAATACATGTTTTGAGATCCCCTGAATAAAAAGAAAGCATTTTTGGAAACATGCCCGTGTGTGTGTGTCTGTCTGTGAACAGCATAACTCAGAAACGAACAGTCGGATAAACACCAAACTTGGTATTTAGGTTCAGAGTCTTCCAGAGATGCGACACGAAGGTTTTCAAGAAAATCCCCCCACCTCAGATTACCCTTTGCATGGAACATTTTTCGAAAATTTTAATTTTCTCAAAAATGGCTCTAACGATTTTGATTAAAATATCATATATGTTTAAGATATTTTCATGACAAATAAAATGTATATCTTGAATTTTCTGGGAATGTCTCCAAAAGTATTCCTTATTGTGAACTACTTGTGCATAACTGGAAACCACAAGCAAAAATGTAGATCGCATTAAAATACACAATTTATGTCATATACATTTTTGTTGTTGAGTGAACCATTTTCGAGATATTGCTTGTTATTCCCTTAAATTTTTCAATACTTATTTTCTCAAATGGGAATTCGTTATTCATTTTTTTGTCTTGGATATGCAAAGAGTATTAATCTGTGGCAAAGGGAATGGTGCTGCACCTAGCAACCAGCTATTAAGAGATATGTATGTGCTTAAAGGCTACTGTATTTCTATATTGACTTGTAAATATATACTCCCCTTACATCTACAAGAAAATTAGCAATAAAATAGAGTCTGCAAATGTTTATCTCGATTAACATGAAGTAGATGGAGAATAAGCGTTTGTAAAAATAGTTTGTACAAGAGTAGAGAAAGTCATGTGAGTGTAACACATCAGATTTGTTTTTATCTCATAATATACAATAAATTCTTCAATTTTTAAATACGTTTCCTATGTGTGTTGTTGGACCATACCTTAGCCCACAAACACCACGGTACCTATAGTAAGTAGAAGTACAAGGTGTGTTAAAAACACACCAAACTTTTGAAATAACACATCGACCAGCACAGGGAGCATGCTGTGGCTATTGAGCACACCTAGTAGCAGATTTAGACAACAAACTGCCATTTGCCTTGTTTCACTATGACCGTTAATTGCTAAGCAACAGCATATGCACAAGCTGTTCATTGGATTAATGACAAAGTGACAATGAAAGAGCTTGAAGAACGCATGTGTGTGTGCGTGTGTGTGCACGTGAACTTTGATACAAACTTGGCAAAACTTTTACAGAGACATTTCAATTGCTTAGACAAGCATATAGGGACTACATGAGTCACATGGCAGAATGTTTATGGGTGAGGATCCCAGGCCTGGAAAGATTTCCACATTAACAGATGATGACTATATCGAGAGTGTTCATGCTGTGATTCGTGGAAATCATTGCTTAACTGTTTGAGAAGTTGCTAATGAAGTGGGCAACATTGTAGGATCATGCCATCAAATTTTGAGTGAGAAACTTGAGATGCATTGTGCCAGTGCAAAATTTTTGCCGTATTTGTTGACTGACAATCAGAAACAGACCTGTGTTGAAATTTGCCAGGAACTGCTTGCCACTGCAAATGCCAATGAAAACTTCCTTAAGAACATCATAACAGGAAATAAGATGTGGGTTTATGGCTATGATGTTGAAATGAAGGTGCAGTCGTCGCAGTGGGTCTTCTTGTCCAAAAAAAAGCATGAATGAGTCATTCAAAGATCAAGGTGATATTCGTTGTTTTTTTTTGACTACAAATGCATTGTCCATCAGGAATTTTACCACATGGTCAGATGGTAAACAAGGAAGTCTACCGGGTTATTTTAGCACATTTGAGGGGTGCTGTGCGCAGGAAAAGGCCTGAATTGCGGAAAAATCAAACTTGGATGTTACATCATGACAATGTGCTAGCTCACGCATTGCTCCTTGTCTGCAGCTATCTGGCAAAACATCAGACTCTTGCTGTGCCTCATTCACCCTATTCTCGGATCTAGCCCCAGCTCACTTCTTCCTGTTTCTCAAACTTAAAACCATGCTGAAAGGACATTGTTTCCAAACCACAGAGGAGATTCAGGACAATGCAACAAGAGATCTGTGTGCCATCCCAGAAAGTGTGTTCCAGGGGCCTTTGCAAAAATGGAAGAAACGGGAATGACATATTGCCAGTAGAGGGCACTGCTTTGAGGGGGACAGTGCTTAAAATGTTGTATACAATGAGCAATAAAGATGTTATAGCAAAAGTATGGTCTTTTTTGAACACATCTTGCATTGCATTCCAAAAAATCTGATGTGTTACACTTACATGACTTTCTCTACTCTTGTACAAACTATTTTTACAAATGCTTATTCTTCATATGTTTCATGTTAATCGAGATATCGTGATGTTAATCTTATTGCTAATTATCTTGTAGATGCAAAGGTAATATGGTAGGTTTTAAGCGATAGTCAAATATTTTAAGCGCTGGTTGCTATGTGGCGCATTTCATTCTCTTTGCATGTCCAGGACATAAAAAAAAGGAATAACGAATTTGAGAAAATGTATAAGTATTGGAAAATTTAAGAGAATAACAAGCAATATGTTGAAAATGGTTCACTAAAGAAAAAGAATGTATATGACATAAATTGTGTATTTTAATGCGATCTACATTTTTTGTGTAGTAAAATTTTGTCTATCTCTTATGGTTTACCAGTTATGCAAAAGTCGTTCATAATGAATAATACTTTTGGAGACATTCCCAGGAAATTTGAGATATACATTTCATTTCCCATGATAATATCTTAAACATATGATATTTTAATCAAAATAGTTAAGAGCCATTTTTGAGAAAATTAAAATTTTCGAAAAATGTTCCATGTAAAGGGTAATCTGGGGTGGGGGAATTTTCTTGAAAACCTTCGTGTCACATCTCTGGAAGATACTGAACCTAAATACCAAGTTTGGTGTTTATCCGACTGTTTGTTCTGAGTTATGCTGTTCACAGACAGACACACAGACAAACACATGGACATGTTTCCAAAAATGCTTTTTTTGGACTCAGGGATCTCAAAACATGTATTTCCGGTGAAATCTCGGTATCGAATTTTTGGGTGGAATACAATACTTCCCCTACTTACTATACGTAGTAGAGAAAGTAAAAATTTGATAGCAAGATTTCACTGGAAATGTACCTTTTTTTGAGGTTCCTGAATAAAGGATAAAATATTTTTATAAAGAGAGAGAATGCGCACATGTGCATTCATTATATTAGATTTTTTTCAAAAATGACCTTAAAGATTTTGATTAAAATACCATATGTTTTAACACTTCATACTCAGAATGTGAGCATAACTGCCAGCATCTGGAGGTGAGGTAAACTTAGTTACTAACTGAGCATTTGTGGCTGGATCTAGCTAATGCTTCACACAATCAAGTCAGATGTCCGCAGTATGCAAGAATGCCATTTGTAGCCAGTTAAAGTATTTTAAAGGAGATTCCCAGCTAAGGGTTAATGAGATTCTACATGCATTTGTGTTAGTAGTTCCCCTTTTTTAGTCTTTTGCATGATATACGAAAATTGCATTGAAATGAACACTGACAATAGTGAAATAATGTCATTCTTTAATGAATTCAATGACATTCTTCTTATTTTGAGTTATTTCCTCATATGGAAAATGAAAGAGATAGAAGCCATTTAATTAACAAGGTAATTTCCAGCCAGTAAGCATTTCAAACTTTATCACACAAAATAAAACCAACTTAAGAGTGAATCTGTGAGTGTGTAATACTGATGCTTTATGTTTGTATAGTTTTCAGCACATACATGATATTTAACAAAATATTACCCATCAGTATACGACGTCTGTTCAAAAAATTCCGGAATTTTGTCCACAACATTTTTCTACGCTTAGCTTTTACTTATTGTGCATGGTCTCCTTTGAAATATTCTCCTCCACAATTGATATACCGCTCCCAGCACCGTTTCTGCTTCCTGAAGCAGTCTTGGTACCTCTCTTTCTGGATTGCGTGAAGCACCATCTGTGAATTTTCTTTTATCTTGTCTATTGTTGCAGATCTTTGCCCGTTCAGTGAGGTTTTCAACTTTGGAAATAATAAAAAGGGCCAGGTCTGGAGAGTACGGAGGATGAGGCAGCACAGTGATATCGTTTTTTGTACAATAGTCTTGCACCAACAGGGATGGATGTGCGGGTGCATTATCGTGATGCAAGAGCCATGGATTGTCTTGCCACATTTCAGGCAGTTTCCTTCTCACAGGCATCGCAACACAATCAGTCTTCGATTGGCATGCACAATTTCGTTGATGTTCCTGATATGAGCGTCATCAGTAGACGTCGAAGGGCATCCTGAACGAGGGTCATCTTTAACTTCAATCCGGCCATTTTTAAATTGCATGAACCATTCGTAATACCGAGTACGGCTTAAGCACTCATCACTGTAGGCTTCCTGCATAATTTGATGTGTCTCTGTAAAGGTTTTCTTGAGTTTCACTTAACATTTAATGCAGACGTGTTGCTCCTCTAACTCTGCCTTCTCGAAATTCTCAAACTATACAACACAACGTTCTACTCAATACAGCACTGAACAATAGTTAACAGACATAGAATAATGAAACTTCCGGCAGTTACACATTAAGCACAGGTGTGTGCAGGAATGCCAACCGTATTTTGCTCCAACACTCCATTGGCATGAAATTATGAATGTTCTGGAATTTTTTGAACAGACCTTGTAAGTGTAAGCTTGAGGATGACACAGCAGGCATACATGCACTCTCAAATGATATTCTTTCCCACAGCTTTTTAAAAAGCTTAATATGGTGCACAAATGATATACAGTTTAACTGAGTCTGCATAAAAAACTGTATAACGAAAACACACAGAATTATATAATAATTTACAAGAATTCATACACTAATTCTCAGAAAAGCATCCATGAAAAAAATCTGAGATTATAATGTATTAGTCAGTCAGATGTTGCATGAATATGGAGGCAACATTCCTCCTAAAATAAGCCATCCTTATCTAAATGAATTCAGCTTCTTAAGCACTTGTACTATGACTGCTAGATAAGCAACAGTTTTAAAATTAACCAACAGTTTGCAAGTTATCTGAAAAGTTGCACTGAAAATATGTACTATGACTTCCACCAATCTGGAAGAATATACTCTAGATTAGCTAATTCAAAGGTTGAGCATAATCTGGCACACAGAGATCTAAGAAAATCAAAGACAAAGCATTTTTCTGGATGTGTATACTATTCAAGTTATCAGCAATAATTTTGGAAAGTTCTACTCTTTTGGCTTGCGTAAGAGATCAAGAGAGGTAATGCCTGCAATACCAAAATGCTCAGCACTACCACTACTACTACTTTCAACTGTGTATGTAAATGCAGTCCCTAATAACCTAGCACAAAGTCCTGGTATAATGTTTGTTTAACAGTGAAAAAATGGAAGCAAACAAATGAATGCTATTGTACCCAGTGATGCCAAACTAGTCCTTTCATAGCTAAATCTAGCGCTTTTTAAAGAAATGGTTAGCTAAAATAGGCATTTCCAACCATTTTACATACTAGCCATTTTCAGTTTTCACTGTATGACTTTTAAATTAAAATAACTAAGCAATCAAATGGATGTTGATTACCTATACATTAATGAAAAATGGATCTATGAAATAAGAAATGTTAGTCACAAGTTCTCATTTCCAAAGTTCCATACTTTGGTGTCTGCACAGAGGAGTGACAAAGGTTTCGAAGTAAAGAATGAGTTGCAGCTTATAAGTTAAAATTTGTATGGATGAATGTTTAATTATCTGGCATGTCGCATGAAATTTGAATTGCTGATGGGTACAGAATCCATGTTTCTTTTTCATTAATTTTTACTTTCTCTACTACGTATAGTAAGTAGGGGAAGTATTGTATTCCAACCAAAAATTCGATACCGAGATTTCACCAGAAATACATGTTTTGAGACCGCCTGAATCCCCCCCCAAAAAAAAGCATTTTTGGAAACATGTCTGTGTGTGTGTCTGTCTGTGAACAGCATAACTAAGAAAAGAACAGTTGGATAAACACCAAACTTGGTATTTAGGTTCAGTATCTTCCAGAGATGCGAGACGAAGGTTTTCAAGAAAATCCCCCCACCCCAGATTACCCTTTGCATGGAACATTTTTCGAAAATTTTAATTTTCTCAAAATAGTGTGACACAAATATTTACATACATGCATGTGATTGGCTGCCGGTATCCACCCCATGACCGAGGATTGACCAAAGTAGCCAATGAGATTGTCAAACTTTGAACATGTTAAGCACCTTCTCCCACAGGACCGATCAAGGATTGGCCAAAACAGTGAATGAGGATGTCAAACTTCAAACGTAGTAAGCGGGACTGGGAAAACGCATTAAGCAAACGTTATTTATTACATTTGGTGATTTGGTACCGGGACTTTTATAATTGAACGTAATACATGGGAAAACGTGTTAATCAGGAATGTGCTAACGAGATTCCACTGTATATGGAGAATAGGCATTTGTAAAAATAGTTTATACAAGAGTAGAGAAAATCATGTAACACATCAGATTTTTGGGAATAGAAATTATTGCACTACCTATTGCATCTAAATTATAAATTTATCTGAAACTGCATAGTTAAACAAAAAAATATTCTGCATTAACTGGAGTTGGCAGGGTTTGCCATAAAAGCTGCTCAGAGTGCAAATTTAGACATAATGTTTACAGTTTACATTCCATTAAGAGAACAGTGGAATTTAGTAAACTTAATACATGGTATATGGCCATATGACATTTCTGTATTTTCTATCAAGTCAAGTGTTTTTTAGATGGTAAATGAATAATTGTTTGTGCCTACTTCAATGCTTATCATCATTGATAGTGCATATTTTTAAGTCTTTTAGCGCTTATTATGCCAAACTCTAATAATGACTATAAGCTGGTCCATACTTAGCCATTTCTGGTCTTTTTGAAGGTCACTTTTTGCGACTTTTCATCACCAAGAGTTGGCAACACTGGTAGGACCTACATGATAATGCAAAGTTTTTTGTGTGTAAATTATCACCGACAAAAATATTACTAGATCTTGCAGATAACAATATGTTGGTTAAAATCTGTTGGTAATACACAAGAAAACATTTATCTTCCACATACGTAAGCTGTAGTGTATGTATTTAATAGTTTATCTGGCAATCATGGTACAAGTTCTATATTATTTGTTTACAAAATTAGGTTATATTTCATTAAAAAGATTAAAAAAAAAATTCTACAGTGCTTCTTGCTATTCATTTCCAAGATAAAATCTTATTACAATGAAATCTAGTTGTTGACTACTCTCGATATAAAGGCAATTTTCATACCACTTATTCTGGGTATCCGATATGGGGCGTGCGCCACATATGAGCGATCCGAGTAGCAAGTTACCCATTGTGCGGGTTCTAAGGAGTTTAACAAGATTCTCGATGTTGACAAACATGTCATCATCGGTCTTCATAACATAATGCACTGAGTGGCAATGTGTTGTCACCCATTTGAGCATCATAACAGTTTTCAGTGTAAGGTTGTTGTAGCTGTCTATGAAGCCCTCTTGAATAATATCAGCAAACTGCATATTTTCTTCCTCCACAAGCTCCTGTGTAACAAAATAAAAGGCACACCTTGTAAGCACACAAACCAATAGCTAGATGAAAGGACTACATAATAAAACAGACACATACAGAAGGTATGTAAAGTACAACCTCACTTATATGTTTTCACAGGTAGATGGCTAAAATAATGTATAATTGAGAAAACGTAACAAAATGAATTCTCTTATGAACTGATAGTGTTTTATGATAAATAAACAAACTGGAAGTGGTGCACAATGAAGTGAAATTATAACTTTTAAAAGTAACATTGAGTCGAAATTAACACTTAATGCTTCACTAACTCATACCTAGACGCAGTGCATATGCTTCATAGAACATCTACATTATCAGCCACCTTCGATTGCCAGAATCAGCAAAAGATCTTCCATGGTTATAACATAGTGCTGCCCCACAAAATGGACACGGTATAAAAATCTTAATTAAATCAAACAGATCTGATGTAACACCTTTAAAGAAACCAGAAATTTACAAAATCAGTTGTGGAGATTGCGAGAAAATATACATAGGAAAAACTGAAAGGAGCAAGGAACACCTTAGGCACACAAAGTATAAACACACAGAAAAATCAGCCGTAGCATGCCAGTTTTGGAACTCCAGCCACAACATTAAAAATTGCATTTATCTTTTGAAACAACTACAAAGACCAATGGAACTTGAAACCTGGGAGATGATTTTCTTCAAAAATATTCCAAAACTAAGGTCCAGTGAACAATATTTAATGGATGGTAAGCCTAAATGACGTTTCATGCCTGCAGTGCTGTCTACCTACTCCTGAGGAACCTACTGCAGTGTTGGTGTGATGCAATGTTTGCCAATCGGTGAGAGCAGATCACAATGACCTCGACAATTGTAGATCCTGCCAGTTGTGAAGTGCGCAGTGTAATTAGATTTTTGCTGGCAAAAGGATCGTCAGTTGCGGACTTCCATCATGAGTTATGCCTCATGTATGGACCGGACATAATGAGTGACAAACAAGTTCAACACTGGTGTCGAGAAGTTTGAAATCGCTGCACAAATGTGCACAATGAACGGCAGAGTGGTAGGCCCAGTATTCGGACTGACAACATCCTTGAGCAAGTGAACCAAAAACTTTGAAGTGATCGGTGTTTTACAATTAGTGGTCTGGCTGATGAATTCCCAAATGTTACTCGAACCTCACTTTACAGGATTGTCACTGAACAGCTTGGATATTGGAAACTTTGTGTGAGGTGAGTGCCAAAACTGCTGACTGATCAGCACAAAGAGAAATGGATTCAAGTGATGTTAGGACTAAAACCTCAAGAATCTTGTAGAAATCACTTAAAAAAATTAAATGTTCTTATGCTGTACTCACTATATATATGAAGTAATAATGTATTTGAAACATAATGAAAATAATACAAAAATTAATAACCAGATCCATGATCATTATACTAGAGGCAGCACACAATCTCACTTAATTTCACACAGATTACAATTGTATAAAATGAAACCTACTCTTGCTGCTTGTATGTATTATAATATACTACCAATTCGGCTACAACAAATACATAGTGTAAATAAATTTAAAATTGAACTGCAAAAATTCATGGTGCAAGGATGTTTTTATTCAATTGAAGAATTTATGAACTGAATTTTCTCTGTATATATATTTTATATCTGTAAACTGTACATAATACTTTGATTTATATTGTGCTATTTGACAATGCCATGAATTCCTGTAACTGTAATCGACAGCTACAAAAAGAATAAACTACCTGTACAGTTAAAAGAATGATCCATGTGCGGCTTCAAAGGGATTCGAAGAGCTTACTATTGAAAGGGGTTTTTTACTCTGTAGATGAGTTTATTGACTCAATTAGTAATTAATTTAAATTTTATTTTGTATTATGGTATTTGATTAAAAATGTATTATGTTATTAAGATATTTGACGAAACCATGTATTCTTGTAATATTAACAGTGAATAAATCTATCTATCAATACATAGCGCACGACAGTTTTTGGAGCGCTATAGACAAGATGGAGATGGTTTGTTTTCCACATTGTTACGGGCGATGAGACATGGATAGCGTACACCAATGCAGAAACAAAACAACAGTCAAAGCAGTGGCGCCATTCTGGTTCACCCAAACCAAAAAAGTGTAAGCAATCGCTGTATATGAATTGCAAAATGATGGCTACGTGTTTTGGGATGAAAAGGGTGTACTTTTGATTGATTTCATGAACTGTGGGTGAATAATTACTGCTGACGTGTACTGTACAACGCTTACCAAACTGAAATGTGTGAACCAAAATCGACGCTGTGGGAAACTGTAGCCTGGCAGCATCCTCCTGCACAACAATGCATGCCCGAACACTGCTGGCAAAACCAAAGAGAAGATTCAAGAGTTTCGTTGGGAACTCTTTGACCACCCTCCGTACAGTCCCAACCTGGCACCAAGCGATTATTTCCTCTTTTTGTATTTGAAACAGTGGCTGGGTGGACAACAATTTCAAACCAATGACAAACTCAAGACGAGCGTTAACAACTGGTTCAAGTCCCAGGCTTCTATGCCGAGAGGCTAAAGAAGCTGGTGCAGCGTTACAGCAAGTGTATGGATGTGAACGGTGATTATGTGGAAAAGTAAAGTATGTATGTAGGCATATATTACTGTCAATAAAAACCTTGTCTCATGAGCGATGTTGTTGTTATGATCAAACGGACCTTAGTTTTGGATGTATGAGTCAACGCTAATGAATTTTGAAATACCTGCTGAAGACAACCCATTTCACAGATTCATCAAATGTCTAGTAGGAGAGCCTCAAGATTCCAGAGGGAACACATTTATCATTCCGGCAGTCGAAGGTAGCTGATGTGCAGACATCTGTGAAACACATGTACTACGTGCAAGTAAAAGTTAGTGAAGCATTACGTGTTAATTTCAACTCATTACTTTTAAACATTAAACCGTTTTATTAAATTACTAAAACTAATTATGTATTATTTAAGATAAAACAGTAAATGAAACAGACAGTAATAAATGTAAAACTCTATTTAAGTATTTATGTGCATACAAGCACTGTTATTTATAATTCAAACAAACTAAATCAAGAATACCAATACTCACTGGTTTAATAAACTTGTCAATTGTTCTTTCCTTTGATTTTTCCATACAGTCATACACTAATCACAGAAATGCTGTCAGTATTTAAGCTTTGGGATGATAGAAATCATTGTGCAATTTCTAGAAGTTGACTTGCCCCATGTAGACTGGGAAGACTTTCATTATTTAGGCTTATTTTTTAATCATCATCATCATCATCATCATCATCATCATCATCATCATCAGATACAACATGGGGAAGAATGACTTTGCAAGACCACATTGTTAACACATGCATAGCAATAATTCGTTCCGAAAATATTGATGTCTTGTCCAACATCTCTACTGTACTGCAACCGCAAGGATACAGTATACAGAAACTATGCAAATATGTTTTAATATAATAATGTATAAATAAGTTAATATATTTTGTACATGGGGACCAGAAAAATGTGACACATTAGTGAGAAAATGTACATATGAAAATATGTGCGCATATCTGTGAAAAACGTAGAAGCGAGATTAAAAACAAATTAAATTGAGTTTTATTTATGGACGCTCTTTAACCACTATGGTCCTCTTAATGTAGAAACTATTGCCTCTCCATCATGCAGTTCAAATAGTTTCATGAGGCTGAGCACAATCCATACTAGACCTGCCAGCAATGTTAAATTCCCCATATTGATTCCAGATACCTGCAGACAGCATTATAGGGATAGCCCTTCCATTACTATCCAAAGGTCATTTTTCAATGCTTGCTTATCTTTCTACAGTAAAAGCATGAACTGTAAATTGGAAATACATATGGGTTATTAAATTTTTATGTAAAAAAAGGGCAATTTCCATGCATGTTATTTGCCTAGGTATGGTTTCAATTTGTACAGTGTTTCTGCTTTGCACTGTAGCCACCAAGCGCCCACTCTACTCATGCATTGGCTGCCGCAGCTTGGACTCCCCCCCCCCTGCCCAAACACATAATATGCCCACACTACTGCCTCAACTCTTATAGTTACAATTACAATGGTATTAAGCGCATATCATAAGAGATATTGGAAATGTCATTCTCTATCTACACATGTCTGTCATCTTCTCAGGAAATTTTCATTCACACTTGAGAGTTAGATATGCAAAATTGAGTGAATTTTTCAATTTTTACTTTCTCTACTACGTATACTAAGTAGGGGAAGTATTGTATTCCACCTAAAAATTTGATACTGAGATTTCACCAGAAATATATGTTTTGAGGCCCCCTGATTCCAAAAAAAGCATTTTTTGGAAACATGTCCGTGTGTGTGTGTGTGTGTGTGTGTGTCTGTGTGTGTGTACAGCATAACTCAGAAACAAACAGTCGGATAAACACCAAACTTGGTATTTAGGTTCAGTATCTTCCAGAGATGCGACACGAAGGTTTTCAAGAAAATCCCCCACCTCAGATTACCCTTTACATGGAACATTTTTCGAAAATTTTAATTTTCTCAAAAATGGCTCTAACGATTTTGATTAAAATATCATATGTTTAAGATATTTTCATGACAAATAAAATGTATATCTTGAATTTTCTGGGAATGTCTCCAAAAGTATTCTTCATTGTGAACGACTTTTGCATAACTGGTAAACCATAAGAGATAGACAAAATTTTACTACACAAAAAAATGTAGATCGCATTAAAATATACAATTTATGTCATATACAGTTTTTTTTGTTGAGTAAACCATTTTCGAGATATTGCTTGTTATTCCTTTAAATTTTTCAATACTTATTTTCTCAAATGGGAATTTTATTTATTTTTTTGTCTTGTATATGCAAAGAGTATTAATCTGTGGCAAAGAGAATGGTGCTGCACCTAGCAACCAGCTATTAAGAAATATGTCTGTGCAAGGGCAAATGCAAAACAAGGGGAACATGGCCTTAAGCGATAGTCAAATATTTTTAGAACTGGTCGCTATCTGTAATATTTAATTTTCTTTGCATGTCAAAGGATTGTTTCTGCAAATGTTTATCTCAATTAATATGCAATAGATGGAGAATAAGAGTTTCTAAAAATAGTTTGTACACGAGTAGAGAAAGTCATGTGAGTGTAACACATCAGATTTTTTTTATGTCCTGGACATGCAAAGAGAATGGAATGCGCCACATAGCAACCAGCGCTTAAAACCTACCATATTTCCCTTGCATCTGCAAGAAAATTAGTAATAAGATTGACATCTCGATAAACATGAAGCATATGGAGAATAAGCGTATGTAAAAGTAGTTTGTGCAAAAGTAGAGAAAGTCATGTGAGTGTAACACATCAGATTTTTTGAACAGCTCACCAACGTTGAATTTCAGTCTGGATTATTCCCCTGATATAACTTTATATAATTTTTATCTATGGGGGAACTTGAAAAACTAAGTGTGTCCAACAAACCCCATGCACTGGAAGAACTAAAAGAAAATTTCAGGCTAGAAATTCACTCAATTTTGGATACTGAACTCTCGAGTGCGAACAAAAATTTTCTGAGAAGATGACAGAAATCAGTGAATAGAGGACAACATGTCCAACATCTCTTATTATCATTGTAATTATAACTAAGAGAACATGAGATGGTTGAGGGGATATTATAACTGTTTTGGTGGGAGTCCAAGCTGTGGCAGCTGGCCTGAGCAGCTGTGCAGTGGCCATAGTATGAAGTAAGAACACTGTAGTTTTCATGTTGAAGAGCTCTGTATGCTTTTTCACTCAGAGTTTCTCTTGAAATCAAAGTCACACTACTAACACTGAAAATAATTTTTTAAAAAAAATACAATTCAACTTCTACTGCATCACCTTGTGGCGTAATCCAGTCATATAATGATATTATTCTAGTCCATTAGTAGTCAGTTCAAAATAATTAAAGTATTGCGTTGCATTTTTATGTGAATCCTCAATTAGTTTGGTTTAAAGCAGTGCAATTAAGGTTTGGTCAACTTAGAGAAAACAAAGTTTAAACATCAATGCTTTTATTATGAGTATTTTATTGTTGGCTTTTATAACAATTTTTTAAATTTTAAATAAAAGAATCAAGACAGTAAAGACAGTTTGTAACTCTATGTCTGATACTTAGAAGCCTAAGATGATTATGGAGAATGCTTAATAATAACAGAACTATTCTGTACTGTCAAAAGAAAGAAAATATTAATTTTCACTGACCTGCAAAGTGGAGTTATCTGGGTCCCCAAGAAGGAAAGCCACACGGACGCTGTTACTGGAATTTGCAACGGATGTAATGGATGCCCATGTGTCTCGGATTGCAGCTCTTTCCTTGAAATTGGCAACTGCTGAGCATACAACTACTAGGAGAAACAGTTTCGGACTGCTACAGATTTCCGGCTGTGGGATGATTGCTGTGACATTATCCGGGAGTACATAAAGTCGCAAGTCCCGGCTTGTGTTGTGTGACCACCCTTGGATTGCTACTGTGAATCACACCACTCATATTAGATCCTGAATCTTATGAGGTTATCATTTAAAAATGAATAAGAAAATGAGGCATTCAAGTATATTATAGTACATTATTTATCACAACATTAGATTTTCCTTTCAAACTAACAAATTAATAATCTGCGTTATGTCATTTATGTTTTAGAACTATTTGCTAAACCAAAAATATAGGCAACCTTATTATGGAATATAATGCATCATCTAAGTTTATGCACTGCAAAATCAACACTTTTTATGCTACAGATAATCAATTTTATATCCAAGAAATAAAAAATCTATGCTTTAACCAACAACACTTAGGATGTTTCTGAATTTCAGCACATGAATTCCAAAGCTGGAAGAATGAACATAGACCATTTTTTGGACAAAGGAAAACTTACTCTGTATTCACTCTTAGGTTGATCCGTGTCAAAACAAACCCCAGGTGACCAGTGCACCGCTATAATGTATCCTTCTGCCATTCGCACTAGAAATACTGTCACACTTTCAGACCATGTGTCCAGTATACAAGCGGCACGTAGTGCAAAATTGAACAGAGTCCTTATTTCGACAACTGAAATGGTGACTAGCATATTCTGTTAAGGGTTAAAGGTGATACGATTGATACTGCAACAAAATAAACATTTGCATATATAATAATAGTTAATTCTAAAATAAATGAGCTAAAAATAAGTAATAGGTTTGCGATAACTTAATTTATTTGCTCTCTGGAAGCGGCACTTTATTAACTGTTGGCGGCTCATTTTAAAAAAGAAATTGTGCACTGTTAGGCGAATTGCATTCTTCTCAAAATCACTACATTCTTCCATCGCATATTCCATATGCTTTTGTTTGTTTGTTTTTTTATTCTGGTGTAACCACTTTTCCCGTTTCAGATTTTTCTGCACAAGCACTGTTTATACTTGTACTCAAAACACCGGTGAACTCAGAAGTTAATTTCACCATTTCTTTTGTGGAAAGTGTTGGATATTTCTCACATAACTTATAATAAAGATTTATACTATTTAAGGATAAATTTATTCCAAAATTCAGATTATTAGCATGAGACTACTTTCCTGCGCGCATTGCTACTGTGTTGCACCACGGTGCACTGACCACGTGGGTTTGTTTTGCCGCAGATCAACCTAAGAGTGAATAAAGAGACTGACGTTCAAAGTCTGAAACTATTTGAAATTATGATACTAGATACTAAAGGCAAGCTTTGTCTATGATTTATCATTCAACATAATGATTTCTACTGCGCTTAGTGGGGTCAGTAATTCTTAAGAACTATTCTTGAGGTGTGAATCAGTTCTATTTATATACTCCTATTCTACTGCACTTCTCTATATTTGTATATTAGAAGGTTCTTAAGAGAGATATTTATCATTATGATAAACAGTTTTGCTTATAAACTAAATCATCTTAAGAGAATTATGCAGGCTAAGCTTTATCATATGCAGTCTTATTTTCAGGTTAATCCTTAAACTGCTGTGCTGAAAAATTTACTAAAGCCAAATAGAACAATCTGGTTCTCACCTCATGGATTGAGAGAGATTGCTCTTTTGATAAAAATTTGTTTCCAGAAAGGAATGTATGAGGGTGAGTCAATAAATAAGTTGCAAACGTAACATATTTAAATTTTGCAAGTGTATTTTGACAGCAGATAGCAGCATGTTGTAGCAGGTGCATGGCATCACCTAGGCATCTGGTCAGTCAGTGGCAGCCAGAAGGAGATGTCAGGTGTGTTGCAGGAGTGTACACAAGAAGAATAACATACAATTGCACGTTTTTTGTGGGCAAAAGGACTGTTCACTGAATAAGTGCATTGTGAAATGCATCCTGTGTATGGTGAGAACTGTTTATCATGGAAAGCTGTGTTCAATTGGACTCAGATGTTTAACATGGGAAGGGGAAGTATCAGAGATCAGAAGCATCCTGGTCGTCCTGCGGAGGTGTGAACTGTAACCAAAGTGCAGCGTGTGGAACAAATCATTCATAATGACGGCATGTGATGATCGATGACGTAGCACATGCTGTAGGTTGTTCACAAGGAACTGCTTACATCATCATCATCATCATCCAGCAACTGAAGTTTCACAAAATTTGTGCATGTGGGAAACATCCCACTTCCCCAACAAAACACCAAAGTTCAAGAGGATTCTATCAGTCGCAAGATTTTGGGACTTGCAAGGAATCATACCTTTGACACCTCTGCAGGATGACCAGGATGCTTCGCCTTTCTGTGTTAAACTTCAGAATCCAATTGAATACAGCTTTCCGTGATAAACAGTTCTCACCATACAGATGATGCATTTTGCAATGCACTTCGTCTGTGGACAGTCCTTTTGCACACAAAACACGCACGATCACATGCTGTTTCTTCTGTGTACACACTCCATTTTCTTCTGGATGCCACTGACTGACCTGGTGCCTACGTGATGTTGTGCACCTACTATGACAAGCATACATATGCTGCTATCTACTGGCAAAATATACATATGGAATTTAAATGTTATACAGCAAACTGATGTTTGTGACTCACTCTCATAACTAAAATGCTATGGTGCACCTTTGATTACACAAGCTAATTGGAAGAGATACTTGTTTAGCTCAGCATTGTGCACAGAAAATGAAACTATTCCGCCACATTTTTTGTGAAATATTTTTTAACGATGCCAGTAACTGCATGGGTCATGTCACCACAGTACCAGAATTTTGTCTTGCAGAAGTTCTTTTACCTTTATACTTCAATGCAATCTGCCTGCTCTGTCAATGCAATGGATCACTATATCTGTTTTCTGAGCATCCTACATTCCTCTTTCCATGAGAATCCTTTGTGAGATCCAGAGCACACTGATCTGGTGTGTGGAACCTGGTCAGAGAGTCCTTCGCACACGGTAACAAAATCTCTAATGGCTCCCAGAGCACAAGGGCTTTGGACTTAAGTTATCTGGGAAACAGAAGGGGGCAATCACCTCTTCAGAGCTAGTACAGAGAGCCTGTAGGAAAACTCCGCAAACCCTCCTAGGTTTGCACAGCACTTTTAATATGATCAACTCAAAATATTTCATTACCGATAATCAACAAAGCATACAGATGGACAGACTTCTTTCGCATGCCAATTAATCTACTGATTTGCAGCTGTTGAATTTAAGAAGTGAAGCAGTATCATCCTGGGTTGGTATCAAACATGTGCCATATTTCTGACATGAAGCAGTATCAGAAATAAAATATTTAATAAGTCAGGTGCTATGCATTATGCTGAAACTGTGCAAATTCAAGGGAGTGCAGTGCATACACATGTGCTGGAACATACTTTCTAGTCTTAATGTGGGAAAAGTGGAAGGAAAGAAACAGCAAGTTTTAATGAGTGCAAACTGGTGGCCCATTTACGTGCCAAATGCTGCTTATGGACTGAGGACCACCTATGTGCATACAGAATGATGAATTCCAATTCTAGTCTTCATTTGTAGCTTCTGCAGGGAAAAAAAAGAAAAAAAAACCACCCACTATCATATTCCCAAACTTGCAGGCATGCATTTTGGAGCTATAGGATGCACATTTATGGTAATGGAAAAGAGCATCATCTTCATTTATGATATGTTGATCTATTCACTAACATTTAAAAAATCTGAATCCCTACAGTGCAGCTGTTCTGAACGTATGTGTAATCAGGAAAGCTCTGTTTCATCATAAATTTGTACTTTCTCTACTGCTTACCCATGCCAGGTAGAGGAAGTAATAATGTATCCCGCTTGAAAATTTCATACTGAAGATTACAGTGAAAATGCACATTTTGAGGTTCCCTGAACCAAAAAAAGGTATTTTAGTAAAGGGTAGGTGTGTGTGTGTGTGTGAGAGAGAGAGAGGGAGAGAAAGACAGAGAGAGAGAAGCTTAACTCAAAAATGAAAAGCCGGAGAAACATCAAATTTCATATTTGAATCAGACAACCTCAAGAACCAAGGTTTTCAGAAAGCTCTTCCCACGCCAAACAATATTGAAAACATTTTCAATGTTTTTGTTATTTTCTCAAAAATAACTAATGATTTTTGATTAAAATATTGTGTGTGTTGTTTCCAATGCTCCCCATGTGGTTTATTATGACCTTCACAGGAATCTCATCCCATCAAGCAATGACTGAACCTACTTATTAGCTGAGGCATCCAGCAGGTGGTGTCTGTTAACTACAATGGTAGGGTGGTTATGTAACAAGGGGGCCTACACCTTTTCCTGTTGATTGAACTATGTTGGGCTTTGGGGACACTTGAAATGAGCTAGTCAGAGGTGAAGACCTGGATAGCTACCCCTCATATACTGAGCTACATGATAAACAGAAAACATATATAACATTTTCTGTGAACAGCCTGTGGAGTTTTCTTTTTTCTTGCTTACTGAATTTTAAAATATTTCAGATTGACAAAACCTGTCATAGAAAAACTGCTATTGAACTCATTAAAATATACAGTTCATACCAAATAATTTTTTTGCAGCATTAGCCATTTCAAAAATATACACAGTTACATCTTTTAGGTTTTTCCAGACTGTATTTTGTTTTCACATCATGCATGCAAATAAGCCCATATTGCACAATTTGAGAATATTTTTAGGTAAATAATTATTGTGGTTATAAAGTGGATATAAGAATAACTTTTTATATTTTGTTTAGTAGTATTTAATGCCCATTCTTAGGCATACAGCACCAACAACACGGACACTGATAAATGAATCATAATTGGGAAAGGAAATTTTTTTATTTTTGGGAAGGAAGTGTTCCAGGTCTAAGTTTAGGGCAACTCTCCAGCATTTGCCACTTGTGAGAACCGAGGAAACTGTGGAGAAAAATCTCAGTCAGGGAGGACAGTTCTAGCAGATTTGAACAGCAGACCTCCTGTTCACAAGTCCGAGCTTTAACAATCCGGCTACCCATGTCTGTGACTTCTTATATGAATATTATAATATATAATGGATACTTGTTATTGGTAGAGGAATCTGTGTGAGGATTTGCCATCAGATTTTTTAAAATAAACAATGGAAAATACCGCAGTTTTTCCTTGAGGTGACTATACAGTATTTAGTGTGTTGCGGTATCGTTGTGTTATCTTATTTGCTGAGCGCCTGTTATTGTTTTACTACTTTTAATTTTGAGTTCTTTGTCCTCTGGCTAGCTATTAACACTCAGTCGAGCAAATCTCTTGAACAGGGTGTGTAAACGGAAAGGAGTTGTTACTAAAAGATAACACTGATAAAAGAATTTGTTTTTCCACTTTTATTGCCGTCACACTTTATTCATTTCACATAATTACTCTTGATTCACGCTCGACTGAAACTGTTATATTTTTGAATGTAACTATAATCACTTATTTGCCGCACATTATTAATTCAAGTATTTCACATTTTTGTAACTAGCTTTACGACGCGAGAGATTCTGTAGAATTGCGCGACGTTTAACCTGTGGATGATTCTGTTGAACTGAGCGACGTGTAACTTGTGAATGTTTCTGTAGAACTGCACGACGTTTGCCTTGTGAATGATTCTGTAAAACTGCGCGACGTATAACCCGCGAATGATTCTGTTGGACTGAACGTTACCCGTCTCTGGCTTTATATATTTATACTCCCTCACCCCGATATGCCTAAACATTATAACAGAGCTGCTATTGGTTAATAAAACGCGCCAACATTAGCGTCTATTTTTATATCCAATCAAAATTACGAACACATATGCTCTAGGGAAGATATTCCCTCCATTTCTAAAGAAAAGCGCGCTACTCTGATGTCATTTGTTTGTCTCTTCTAATTGATAAACAACTCACCCCCTTGCTACATTGTTACCAGCTCCTATTGTCAGTTTCAGTGAGGCCGTGTAAACTTATTTCCTAACAATGCTTATAATTAACAAACATCTCAAATCATTGTCATACAATAATATTAAGTTACACTACAATCACTCTGGCATTCACAGTGTTGTGATATAAAATACTGCCACAAGTGGGATAAGGATTTCCTGTTACTGCCAACCTATTCTAGGAGATTGTATGACAAACCAGAAACATGGCTGAGACCTGAAGCTATTGTGAGCAAATACTAGAATGTTCAGTAATTAAATAGCCTGAATAGTCATATGACAAAGAAAGAAAAGAATAACAACCTGACTTTCCTGGATGTTTTGGTTACTGGCAAGATGGACCTTCATCTTGGGCATACAGTGTATGTAAACTTCCAATGTCAACTATTATTTACCTAAGTGACTGAATCATCGTCTCAGACAAAAGTATGAGATTAGCAACTCACTACAAGAGCAGGCAAAGAGAATCTGACCACATAAAGCACGAAATGGGACATCCAAACTTTGATCCACTCTCTAATGGCTACACCAGCAAGCAGATCAATGTTCTGGTCATACTAGAGTTCCAATGGTGGAAGAGTGGGAAGAAAAGTTATTCAAAGCTATCAATTTCTTCTGATATATGAGTACACTGACCCCTAACCCCTGCATAGAAATACTGCTGGGAATCTATGGAGTATAAACTGTCTATAAGCAAATGCATTAGGAAAGTAATGGGCTCAATGAAGTCATCCAAGGACCAATGACATTCTAACTCCTCAGCAGGTTCTTTTTTATGTGATCTCACACAATTGTGGCAAATATACATAGTCTTGAAGCATAGAATGGTGGGTAACTTTAAGATATATCAATCCTGGGCTCATTTGAGCATCATTTCATCGATTTCATTCATTCATCGTCCGAATGATGGTAATGGGTGAAATTTCTATTTTGCACAATTTTAAAGCTACATACTTAATTTTTTGCACACATATTTGGGATGTTATGTGGAACTACTTGGCAGAGTTTCATTTTTCTACGTTTTTGAATTATTGAAAATTTTCTTTCAAAATATTTGCAAATTTCTAAATGAAATACACTTCACAATGTTTTGAGAAAAAAAATTTGAATTCTTTTTTTACAAAATCAGGAACTCGTTTAAAAAAACTTGATGCATGAGTTTTGTAATATCTTAACTGTAAGGTAAAAAAAAAAAAAAAAAAAAAAATATATGACCTGCATAGCAAACATTTCAAAATTCTTGCAATCACTACACACATTTTATTTTTATCTCAAAAAGCACTAAGTTAATCCTGAATTCCATGTGTCAGTTTTTTTGTTATGCTTTAGAGAATGCACAGTAAAAATTTCAGCTAACATGTAATTTGTTAATATTATTTTTTTTTAATGAGTAAAAGTGTAGCAAAAAATTAAAGTGAGGAAAAATGAGTTTAAAAGTTTGTGTGCATTAACCAGAAATAATGACTTGCAGACTTTCCTAGAAGTATCCAACATAGATGTGTAATTTGTACCCTTTTTTTCGTTACAAGCACTGCAAATCAGTTTTAATTTATTGCATAAGCCAAGCCTTTCAGTGCCAAGTCTTATATACAAATGCTTTTGATTGTGGTCATTACACTTCAGGTCAACACATAATGGAAGGGTCATCTCCACCTCTGCTAATTGGGTTAGGTTTGTATAAGCTACAGAGGATGTTGGCAGTACTGGTATCAGAAAATAAATTGTGCAAGAACTTCACATGAAGGCAAGGGGATTTATCTTGATTGTTTGCAAAATGTGCGATAACATTGAGTATGTGAAACACCATAAAGGAAAACCATTGAGATGTGGCAAACATCATTTTGAACATTTTTGTGAAATTCTGTGAAAAATATCTGACTTTGGCAATTAAGGATATCAGGAATTTGACAGCCAAGTTTACCAGCATATCAATGGCAAGTACTAATTCTGCAAGAAGTGAACAGTACAAAAAAGACAATTATCAACACCAGGAAAACTAAGAGATGTAAAAAATCTGTGTTAGTGCAGTGTGATGAGTTCATACAAAGTGCAGTATGTCAAAAAGCACATAAGTTTTTAAACAGAAATTAACCAGTAACTGTATGGAAAGTGTTAAACTTTCGTCAATAATGATCCTGATCAACCCAATTTCAGAGAAAGAAGCTTCAATAAAATCCTGTTCAAAATAAATTTTGAATTTGTAAAAAGAAATAGAAAAAAACCTAATTGTTGACCTAAGGATATTTTGATGTGGTGCAGAGAGTATTTGAAGAAAATGCTGCATACAGGAAGCAGAGGTGTAAGTTATATTTCCTGAATGAGACCTGGGTGAACGAGGGACATACAACATTCAAGGTGTGTGGGTGGACTCTACTGTCAAAAGCAAAAAGCAAGCATTTCTTTCAGGACTATTTTGCTGCATATTGGAAGTGATGGCAGGCTTTTACAGGGTGGGGAGCTATTGATGGAGCCAAACAAAACTTATGATTATCATGAGGAGATGACCAGTGATGTTTTCAATGGTTAGTTCAAGAATATCTTGCCTTCACTTGCACTGAATAGTGTAATTGTTATGGACAATGCCTCGTATCACTCTGTGAAATTAAAGCTCATTCGTGGCTTAAAAAAAGATATAATCCAGTGGACAAAGCAAAAGGATCTTGACTTTGAAAAGGACATGGTGAAATGATTTGTGTAATTAGGAATGCCAACCTGCATAAAAGATACGATAAATTTGCTGACATTTGGTGGAGGAAGCTGGCCACACAGTGCTTAGACTTCCTCCTTATCATTGTGTTTTAAATCCTATTGAGTCAGTGTGGAGGCAAGTTAAGGGCCATATTGCTAAAAACAACAGAACTTTTAAGCTCCCCGAAGTACAAAGGCTAATAGGTGAAGGAATGAGGTTCATTACACCGGGAATGTGGCAGTCTTTCATATATCACATGGAAGGAGAGGAGCAAAAATTCTGGGAAGTGGATGGGCTGAGTGACTACATTGTTGATCGTCTGGTGATTAATCCCTGCAGCAGCATGGACGAGGAGGAGGAAGAAGAAGAAGAAGAAGAAACAGATCTGAAAGAAATTCAGCCCCTCCCATCTGATTAGATAAGATTATCTCACAAAAGAAAAACTAAAATTCACGAATTATGTTGTGTACGTCAACCACAAGCGACTGTTCAAGCTGGCTAACATTATTATGTTGCATAGCTTTTGACATAGCACTTGGACATTCGGATGCTCTAGTAATGAGTGATATACATACTTGTAGTGATTGCTATTATATTAATGCCATCAATTATTATTCTTACTACATTAATAATAATTTTATTGCCTATCGGTTCTTTTACAAGCAAGGTAATGGAATGTGTCATGATAATGACAGTGCATGTAGTCAGATATTTAATCATTTACTTTTGGTGTCGTCCTCCGTGGACTAGTGGTACCGTGCTAGCCTCTAGTTCTCAAGGTCTGGGGGATTCAAACCCGGCGGAGGGCGATGGATTTTTTCGGGTGTAAAAATCCTTAGCATGGCTTCCTTCGGAAGGGAAGTAAAGCCGGTGGTTCCGTGTCGTAGATTTACGGCGCATAAAAGAACCTCAAGCCTGATAAAGAGGCCTCTGAGCAAAATTGCCCAATATGGAATGGGACGCTAAGAACCATAGTAGTTAAAGTGCGTCCATAAATAAAATCCAATTTCAATTTTTCATTTACTTTTGGCCCTCAACCAATCAGAGTGGTGACTACATAGGAATACACTGCACTCAATATTTACATACGTAGCAATGAAGTAATTATTTACTTAGTAATTTAATGTGTCAGGAAGTAATTAGAAGATTTTTCATTACCAATAAATGTTCCATGCCATTGCTGGGTTTGAACCATGCCAAAACTCTTCCACGGCTTACACAATTTTCTTCTGTAGTTTACACATTGTTAATGTGAATAAGGACAATTTTTATAAGTTCTATACAGAAATTGATTATAACTCTTGATTAAAGGATTAATTAAATGGTGAATGTTTTACATATAAGTGCATGGATAATAAAAGTTAACTTTTTTATTCAAGACAAACAAGATTTACTATGTGATTATCATATAAATTATCTGCTGCAAAATTTAATTTTCATGTCAATACTTTATCATATGGCAGAAGAAAGCCACAGAGCAGAAAAAGAAAGGTAATTCAAAACTATGTTCTTTCTTTGTATGTGTCTCAAAAGATAGCAAAGCAAAGCTCCTAAAGAACTACAAAGATATACATTTTAGAAGAACAAAATTGGATCATAATTGCATGAATAACAACACTATCTGAAAAAAGCACAAAGAGGCAAAGAAAAGCCATACATTGCAAAACATACTAATATCTTTATTTCCACAGGGCACATATAAGCAAGAAGCATTATTAGAAGCATTTTCTCCGAGATGAGCATATACAAATAAAACATTAGTAAACTCATAGCAACTTAAAATATGTTAATGAAGCAATTTTAAACAGTTATTAGCATAATGTAAACAGAAGTGTTAGCTGATTCAATTTTTCACCTTTTTAAACTCAAATACATCCATGCATTTTAAGAACTTTACAGTGCATTTGATGTGGTGCAAAAATTATTATTCATGTATTAAAGACAAACAGCTCTGCTTTTACTAATAATTGAAAGCAGCTAGAAACAGTGAAGCAGGTATATATGAAATATTTTGTGAGTCAATTTGTGACACTACCCTTCATTTAGTATGATATATATAATTTGGTGAAATTACCTGGTGGCAAGATGTGTGATGAAAATTTTTTCCCAGGCAGAGAAGTCTAAAGGGTGGATAACATATTTAACCAGAATTGCATGCACGTGTATTTCATCGTTAAACGTACCAGAAATGTGCAGCAACCGCAGACTTATCCACTTGTATTTTATGTTATGGAAATATTACGAAAAGTAAGAAAAATAAAAAGGATGCTTTAAGTGTGCACCAGCAAGCGCTTTCATAATATAAAATACAAGCACATTTCTGGAACTTTAACAAAAAAAAATAGATACAGATGCAATTTTTAACATTTTCACTGTCCTTTAGAAGTCCCCATCTGGGAAAAAGTTTTCATCACAAAACACAAACATCAAGTCATAAACTTAGAAATCCAACCACCAGACAGATTTACCAAATTCATCAACCTGGTTCCAACTCCATATCTGCAGACACCTTGGACCACAATGACAGACAACTTTCAATGACAAGCAGTGATATCCGAAACTAGTCCTATATTATACTAATGTAGGTGAAATGTAGTGTCCAAATCAACTCTCACAACATTTCACAGCTGTACTTTTCTTTGCAGGACAGAAGCTTCCTAACTTAAAATTACAAAATTATTGCACTAAGCCATTTAAAATGTTTAAGAGAAGCGATACGGCAACAGCGTTTCATAAGTGTTATTCTTGTAACACGTATATACCCAAAATAAAAAGTACTTATGCATGAGGTAATTAAATAGAAATGAAGCTGTTATCTCAGGGAGGAAAGATTGCAGTCGTATAGCTTGTGAAACTGTTATGCTTAGGTATATTAGGAGGCAGCATTCTCATAGTGATGATCCATACTAGCATTCTATTTCTTGCACAAGAACTCCTTGGCAATGAACTGAGCAGTGGCTGAACTGCATCCTACATAAGTATAGCCTCTGGGTACTCTAAAATCTGAAGCACCTTGGAAGTTATTGTTAAAAATATCTCAACGTTAGCTAACAGCATGATTAACCCTTTCCAGGTGATCTACAAGTGTCAGCTTCACTTACACAACACACAACTGAGCCACTGTGGCTTATATGCTTTTTATTTAAGGGGGGTGATGGGTGAAATTTCTATTTTGCACAATTTTAAAGCTAGATACTTAACTTTTTGTACACATATTTGGGGTTTTATGTGGAACTATTTGGCAGAGGTTCATTTTTGTATGTCATTAGTTTTTGAATTATTGAACATTTTCCTTCAAAAAATTTGCAAATTTCAAAAATTCACTCCACACTTTTTTGAAAATAAATTTGAAATTTTTTTTAAAAATCCGGAAACCCATTTGAAAAAACTTGACATATAGGTTTTGTAATATTTTAACTATAAGGGAAGTTAAAAAAAATGCAATCACTACAAACATTTTATTTTTTATCTCAAAAAGTAAAAAGTTAATCCTGAATCCCATGCAACATTTTTGTTTGTTTGTTATGCTTTATGGAATGTACAATAAACGTTTCAACCCTGTAACACCTAATTTGTGGATGTAATTTTGTTTTGAATGAATAAAAGTGAAGCAAAAATTAAAGTGAGGAAAAATGAGTTTAAAAGTTTGTGTCCAGTTAAGCAGAAATAATGACTTACAGACCTTCCTAGAAGTGTCCACTTAGATGTGTAAGTTGTATTTTTTTTTTCACTACAAGCACTGTAAATCAGTTCTAATTTATGGCATAAGCCAAGCCTTTCAGTGCCAAGTCCTATATACAATCACTTTTGATTGTAGTCATTACGCTTCAGGTCATTCATTAAACTGGTATACACCAATATATATTTACACTCTTCATTATTTATAACAGGTATACATTCATAATTATCCTCCAGCTGTTTCTGCTTTAAATTTTTCGTTCTTGCTCATCTAACCTTGCATCACTGGTATTATTTACATTATTTACACTTGTTTCTGGCTCATGTATATGAAAAAAGATATAATTTTATGTTACATGACATCTACCGGCAGAGCTGTGTTGTTATATTATATCGATCACAGTGGCTCAGTGACGAATCAAACTAACCTTCACGGAAAAAAATCCCACAAAAATCTATATAAAAAAAAAAAGGAGATTTTTTACTTGATGCAGCGATTTTATCACTTGCCATGCCTCCTCAGGCACATTTCCTTTAAATATGTAATTAGAGCAACTTCCAGGCACTGTAGTGCTTTAAAACTTTGCATATATGCACTTCAAACCACCTAGTATTTTTTGGTACAAAAAACACAAAATGTGAAATTTTGTCATTTTTGGTCACATTTTCACCCGCTTCCTCCCTCAAATACACTATATCATCAGAGGCTTATGTGCATGTTGATGTGGTTCTGTCGATCACTTTACTTGTACTGCGCGACTATGTATTTTGTGTGGTCTCTTTGATTTATTTTGGGATATTTTGCAAGGCTTTTGGATGGCAAGGAAAAGTCTTTATGGATAAAATCAAGTAAAGTGTTGTATCTGTGTTAAATAAAACATATCAAAGTTACTTAAGTGGCTGGGAAAGTGATAAAGTATGCAACAATGATACATCACCTGAAGTAGGAATTTATGAATCAGTTTCCATGGACACACCACTATCAGTACCTTATATGCACCATGTGTATTGTGGTGAAAAATCATAATATGGAATCATGTAAGAATATTTCTATTCATAATGTGAATATATAACAATGAAGTTATTTTGTTGCATATCCCACTTTTCATTAAAGAGCTGCAGCCTCAGAAGAAAAAAGAATTTCAGTGAAAGGAAAGTTGGGTGACTTTATCAAAGTTTTAAATTTTGCTTATGTTGCCAATGCAACATAAATGTTGTATATAAAGTTTAGTCAATAGTGGATGTGTGTTGTGTTTACGTTTTAAAATTTACAAACTATAATTACTCCTGGGTGGGTTAATTAAGTGCATCCATGACTTCCTATCCCCAGATATTCTGACATTTATTGTGCAAAATTCCTCAAAAATACTTTAACCCAAGCAAACTGCAACAAGTAGAAATAATTTTTCTGACAATGACAAAAGCATGAAGTGTACCCAATAATTACACAGGTTCAAGTGCATTCATGACATTTCACACATGAAACAAAGCATGTAAAGACAGACATTGCAGATGAGATGAGATCTTAATGAAGACAAACAAAACGTACATTTTAAGTTGCCACACAGATTAATAAGGCAGCATCAAAGACAAAAATGAAGAGAGAGAGAGAGGTAGAAGTGTGCTTTCACAAAGGAAGTGTGTGAGCAATAACTGTACAGCACAACTTTATGTTTGATACTTTACAGGTAACGATCAAACCTTGCTGCTTTAGAGATGCTGTGTTACGGAGTTGATGACGCTGTATATGCCTTGTATCTTTCCTTGTAACATTCAACTGGTTCTTATTGCTTGATGCAGCACCTTTTGCACCTGCCAACATGTGAACAGCTCGTAAATATGTGCTCTCTAACTAGCTGCAATCTTTCCAATTCTGTTAAACAGTTACTCAATTAATTTGCCTGAAGAAAGAGAGAATTTAAAAGAAATAAAACATGATTATGCCAACGTAACCAAGGAATAAATTGCATGCAACCTTCCTCTTTGAGATCACAAAATGCTGCAAAAGCTTGGCAAGCAACCATTTCTTATTGAGGCTATATTTGGAGGTGTTACTGATTAAATTTGTAAATCACAATCACTGGTACAAGAGAAATGTTTGCATATCTATAAGAAAGGTACTTTCTCCTTAATGTACTGTAGTAACCAACAGTGGCAGAACATGTACTAAGAGAAACCTAGTTGTAACTGAAGTTGATTTTATTTTATCACATACCAATCACTAACATGGCATAAAAATAGTCTAGTCTGGTTTATTATTATTATAATTATTACTACTACCCCTAAGTGAGTACACCAATGGATTACCTTGCATTGGAAGTCTATTTCAATCCTTTGGTTTTTAGTTGCAAAAATATCAACGACATCACTTTTAAACATAATTTTAAATCACATCTTATACAAAACTAATTTTTACTTTCTCTACTACGTATAGTAAGTAGGGGAAGTATTGTATTCCACCCAAAAATTTGATACCGAGATTTCACCGGAAATACATGTTTTGAGACTCCCTGAATCCAAAAAAAGCATTTTTGGAAACATGTCCGTGTGTGTGTGTGTCTGTGAACAGCATAACTCAGAAATGAACAGTCGGATAAACACCAAACTTCGTATTTAGGTTCAGTATCTTCCAGAGATGCGACACGAAGGTTTTCAAGAAAATCCCCCCACCCCAGAGTACCCTTTACATGGAACATTTTTCGAAAATTTTAATTTTCTCAAAAATGGCTCTAACGATTTTGGTTAAAATATTATATGTTTAAGGTATTTTCATGACAAATGAAATGTATATCTTGAATTTTCTGGAAATGTCTCCAAAAATATTCTTCATTGTGAACGACTTTTGCATAACTGGTAAACCATAAGAGATAGACAAATTTTCTCAAATTCGTTATTCATTTTTTTTATGTCCTGGACATGCAAAGAGAATGGAATGCGCCACATAGCAACCAGCGCTTAAAATATTTGACTATCGCTTAAAACCTACCATATTCCCCTTGCATCTACAAGAAAATTAGCAATAAGATTGACATCTCAATATCTCGATTAACATGAAGCATATGGAAATAAGCGTTTGTAAAAATAGTTTGTACAAGAGTAGAGAAAGTCATGTGAGTGTAACACATCAGATTTTTTAGTATTAATTGGTGCAGCATATAAAGCCCAACTGTTTAAAGCTGAGATTGAGCTAGACATGAAGGTGCTCTGCATACTAAAGAATTAAATAAAATTTTGCTTATACAAAAACTGATTACTTTCATTGTGAGCTATGGAGAATCCTAAGTATCTAAAGAGCAGACCATTATTAAATTATACTCCAAGTAATTCAAGTTTTATTCAGAAGTTAGAGACAGTGAATTGAAACAAGAAATTAATTGAATGTTGAGTTGGTGGATAAACTAAAACGTTTCAAGTAAGTGAAGTTTAAGTGTATCCAACAACACAAAATTCAATTAATTTACACTTGAACTGTCTATTCTGCTTAATGTTGTATAGAGCAGTCGTTTTATGGCCCAGCCTGTATTGCGTCTATGCGTTACATACTCATGAGTAATAGTAATGTGCACTATAATGAAAATTAACCTTGTTATAAGTGATGTTCAACTGTATTGAGACATTCCTGGCATTTCTCGTAATCACAAGGTTGTAATTGGTAAGAGTTGTAAGAGTGTTTTGAAACACACACTTCTTTGAAGTGTTTGAATGCACCAATTTTGTCAATTTTTTTCCTCCATAACATGTCTTTCTTGCTTTTTAGGTTTAGCATTTAGCAATCCTGTTGTACTAAACTTATTAACCAGATATCTTGACAGTATCTCTATTTGGAACTGGAATACCAGGATTGTTTGTTTGATTGTGTGAGTGGAGGGGAATCACATTTATGTACCCCAGAAAACTGGGAGTGTGGAACTTGCCATTCAAGGATGGCCCTATCCACTGGAGTAGGAAGCTTTGCTGTAGTACTGTCTTAGGCACCCGCACAGGTTTAGACTGGGTTGCAGTGCAACAGCCAGTGGGAGAAGGAAAACTGTCCAACTTACAAGCTTGACTGATGCCCAGCTTACCAAAGAATGTCTACTGAAATTGTCTAAACACCCGTCGGCATGATTTAGTTTTTACTTTCTCTACTACGTATAGTAAGTAGGGGAAGTATTAGATTCCACCCAAAAATTCGATACCGAGATTTCACAGGAAATACATGTTTTGAGGTACACTGAATACATATAAAGCATTTTTGGAAACATGTCCATGTATGTGTCTGTCTGTGAACAGCATAACTCCGAAGCGAGCAGTTGGATAAACATCAAACTTTGTATTTTGGTTCAGTGTCTTACAGAGATGCGACACAAAGCTTTTCAACAAAATCCCTCCATCCCAGATTACCCTTTACATGGAACATTTTTCGAAAATTTTAATTTTAAGACATTTTTATGGCTAATGAATTGTATATTTCAAATTTTCTGGGAATGTCTCCAAAAGTATTCTTCATTGTGAACGACTTTTGCATAACCGGTAAACCATAAGAGATAGACAAAATTTTACTACACAAAAAATGTAGATCGCATTAAAATATACAATTTATGACATATACATTTTTTTTTGTTGAGTGAACCATTTTCGAGATATTGCTTGTTATTCCCTTAAATTTTACAATGCTTATTTTCTCAAATGGGAATTCGTTATTCATTCTTTATGTCCTGGACATACAAATAGAATGGAATGCTCCTCATAGCAACCAGCTCTTAAAATATTTGACTATCGCTTAAAGCCTACCAATTCCTGTTGCACCTATAAGCAAATTAGCAATAAGATTAACATCTCGATATCTTGATTAACCAGAAGCATATGGAGAATAAGAATTTGTAAAAATAATTTGTACAAGAGTAGAGAAAGTCATGTGAGTGTAACACATCAGATTTTTATGCATGTATCGTACATAAAAATTCTTTGTTCAAGTGTGAATTTTTCAGTGGACTAGTAACAAGACAAGAACAGCAACAATATTAAAAATACTCTAAAGCAGTTCACACACAACAGAGACATTTAAATGAGCTTTCACTTTAGAGATACATAATGAGCAAACTAGTCTTCACAGATGAACAGAGGGCAGCAACTGAAGTTAACATTCGCAGCCAATAGAGCATAGCCTTGAGCTCATTCACAGCTAGTGAGCTAGTAAAACATACCGAGGTCATTGGGTTACTGCAGTGCAAGTGAATCATGCATACACATGATCATGGGCAGGCTATGAAACAACTGCTCTACACTTCTACATCTAAACTTTATATTACTCCTTGTGGAAATCTCAGTTCCCCTTTTATTTCCCAGAAGTTGCAGCTTTTTCATGAAAAAGTGTGATTAAATGAGTTTCTTTGTTGAATCCCTGCTTTGCAAACATTACTTAAATCACAATTTTTAAAAATTAATAGACACGGAGCCAGGGAACTAAAACACAATTGTGTGCATTGAAATGCTGGGCAAACGCTGTAGTTTCAATTTTCGAATGAAATGTGGTTTGAGGACCACTTTCAATCACTTTTAATTTCTCCTCAAATGATAATGAACCAACAGAAACTTTTCTATTGAACATTTGCATTTACTTTCTTTACGTGACATACCAGATGTAACTGAGCTACTTTTGCCTATCACCAGCAAAGCCAACCATGCTATTGTGATGCGAGTTGCCAGATACATACCAAGCTGCTTCTACATTACAGGTTTAGTAATAAACATAAACACTTATAAAACACACTATTTCTACTATAACTGCAGTGGAAACAAATTACACACACATTAGGCATAACACTAACTTTGTTTATGCTCAAAAGTTTGCAAAAGAACATGTGAAAAATGATTCCATAAACTGTCGAACTGCACGTAGATGAGAATCCACATCCAAGCTAGTAGGTATTATCACTGATCCAAGGATTTTGAATGGTTATAATAGTACCATCCAGACTGACAAGGTGTGCTTACCTGCACTCTAGTGGCACTATTGGAAGCCTTAGAAGGAATATACATTATGTTTCCTTGATGTGCTATGGCTTGATGCTTGAATCAACCATCATTCTGGAATGAGCTACGTTGTAACAAGACAAAAGGAAAACGTGTAATATTTTGGGGAAGCACCAATTCCACAGCTTCCATGGACTATGCCGCTAGTAACCACTCCCTTCACAAAGCTACCTTGTAGTACTTTTAACAAATTAGAAGTCCTGAAAGCTGATGGCTAAAACATTTACACTTAAGTTACCTTCTTTTTACTTTCTCTACTACGTATAGTAAGTAGGGGAAGTATTGCATTCCACCCAAAAATTCGATACCGAGATTTCACCGGAAATACATGTTTTGAAACCCCCTGAATCCAAAAAAAAGCATTTTTAGAAACGTGTGTGTGTGAACAGCATAACTCAGAAACAAAAAGTCGGATAAATATCAAACCTGGTATTTAGGTTCAGCATCTTCCAGAGATGTGACACGACGGTTTTCAAGAAAATCCCCCCACTCCAGATTACCCTTTACATGGATCATTTTCCGAAAATGTTAATTTTCTCAAAAATGGCTAACGATTTTGATTAAAATATCATATGTTTAAGATATTTTTATGACAAATAAAATGTATATCTTGAATTTTCTGGGAATGTCTCCAAAAGTATTCTTCATTGTGAACGACTTTTGCATAACTGGTAAACCATAAGAGATAGACAAAATTTTACTACACAAAAAATGTAGATCGCGTTAAAGTACACAATTTATGTCATATACATTTTTTGTTGAGTGAACCATTTTCGAGATATTGCTTGTTATTCCATTAAATATTTCAATACTTATTTTCTCAAATGGGAATTCGTTATTCATTTTTTTGTCTTGGATATGCAAAGAGTATTAATCTGTGGCAAAGGGAATGGTGCTGCACATAGCAACCAGCTATTAAGAGATATGTATGTGCTTAAAGGCTACTGTATTTCTATATTGCCCTTGTAAATAGACATCTACAAGAAAATTAGCAATAAGATAGAGTCTGCAAATGTTTATCTCGATTAACATGAAGTAGATGGAGAATAAGCGTTTGTAAAAATAGTTTGTACAAGAGTAGAGAAAGTCATGTGAGTGTAACACATCAGATTTTTTTTTCTGAGAGGCAAAACATTTAGTTTAAATTGGACAAATTTAATATGCTTCCACTCTAACACCATTATTAAAGCCTAAATGCCATAATACAATGTCATGCAGCAGTATTATGTTTGGCAAGAGCAGCAGGAGCTGCCATGTTCAATTTTGTTTTGTAAAATGTGCAGGGAACTCTGCAGCAATACGTATGCACAATGGAAATGAAAGCATGTATTCATAATGCTTACATCTCTGTTGTGCTGACTAAATTACATATTCAAAATGTTATGCCATAAATATGCAAAGTAGCAAACACCTATTCCTTTATCCAATACTTTTTGTAATGTCAGTTTACATCTAACAGTTGAACATAGCAGAAAATGCCCTTTTATTACTTTGTCGAGTGCAGGTGATGAATGGAATGAGTGATAAAATGTGCTGTTGATGAGCTCAGAGTACACACTATTAGGAGTTATGTGGCATTAATCCTTTTAGGGTTTAGGAGAGCTTTGGCCATCCATCTTTGGCCTGCAGTTTGGAAATGTTATCTTCATATCAACATGACTGAAAAACTAGCTTGTATTTCTGCACAGGCCTGTGTGCTAATCATAAATATGGGAAAATACCTAAATGAGAAGCTTAATAAAACAATTATTCTCTGATAACTGTTCTTTTACATTTGTTGTGTGTAGGCAGTCCAAGGCCAGGATTGAAACCATGGTTCTGTCAGATACCAGTAATAATAGACTTAAATTTTGTATAATAATAGGGTAATCACTTTTTCTTTCTTTCTTATGATTTCACAAAGTATTGTGACAATAATGCACTAGGTAAGTTTCTTTTAATGCCTTTGTTGCATAGTTTTCACACATGCTGAGTGCTGTTGGACTAATAGCCATATTGCATCATGCCCTAAACTACGTAATAACGCCAAATATATCATCCATACACTGGAATCTTGACACTTCAAAAGAAACACAGGAAAAGCACTTTCATAGTTTAGGTTTACATTTCTCTAAAGATTAATAATAAAAAAAGAATGCATCAGCCACTCAGCAGCTTAGAATAACATTTCTGCCCCTCATATAGCACACCTGGGTTTAAAGGCTACTGTGACAAGGTGTCTGACTGAGTATGGGTTTCTGAGCTCATTTGTACACTCGTTTCATTCAATTATTCAATTAAAATATGTTAAAAAGTGCATTACCAAGCTTTGACACTATTGTTTACCTGAATGGGCTTCATTTTCTCTACTCCGAGCTTGATGATATACTGGCAGATACAGCATCAGAAGGACGGAGAAAAAAGTGACACAACCAATAAAACAACGAAGGTACTTGCGATGGTGCATTTCGCTAACAGGAGACAGAGGGTGGTGGTGATGGATTCGGGGTGGACGCAGCTCATATAGTAGCTTCTCTTGCTCCATTCTCTCCGTGCTTTCTACGGCACGGAAAGCCTGCGTTCAGTATGGTTGTCCAACCTTGAAAGAGATAAACATCTTCTTAAGTTGAATACATCCTCGTGCTTATGCTTTATTGCCGGTTCCCCCTAAATATCACGAATTGTTTTTTAATAATGAACTATTTGACACCGTACTATTCTTACACCACACAAGAAGTAAGGTTATGTTAATCATATTTTTTGCAATATTTCAGTAACACGCACTAGTATGTTTTTCCTAATCCCAGGTCTGATGGTAATTTAATGGAAGCACACATAAATGTATACGTTTATTGCACTAATGTTTACATTCGACAGTGTGGCTATGCCCCTGTAAATGAAACATTGTCCTACTACAGAGGCACACATTAACAATATCGAAAATTTTGGGGCTTTTAAAGTGTTCACTTCTTAACATAAGGAATAATTTACGAATTACTGTAGTTCAGAGCCGGTGTTATACTATTTTTGCACTGCACAGGTTACCCACCATGGTACAAGGTTATTTGGATATTCCTTACTGCATCAGATGATTTGTCCAAAATTACTTAAACTACCGTTGCCAATTTCTTCGATAGCATTTGTTGTATACATAAATTCTTTCTATGTTTGTCATTTGAAAAAATATATTTATGTATCAGATATTTAACGTAGAATTTGACATTCGCCGATTTCAATGCATGCTGCTAACACCAAACTGGCAACTGGCTTCTCAGATGGTTATACACAGGTTAACCAACATACGGAATAAACCAATCAGAAAAAATATATATAATTTAGTTTTCGTTGGACCAAACAGTGCATATTATTTAATATTTGATTATATTTTTAGTATTTAAAACTGCACATTTATCCAATAAAATAAAATGTTTAAATATATGTATTATAATTACATCCTGCTTCGTGTTTGTTAAGTTGCATGTGTAATACATGACAGCAAACTGGCGTGTTCCGCAAGCGCAACTGGTCATGGTTGGAAACTAAAGGAAGAAAGCATATTTAAAGAAAATCACAAATGCTTTTCGTTTATTACTTAAGTTAAAAAAAAGTAATAAAAAAAGATAAAATATAACATTATTTCTAAAGTATAACACAACAAGGAAAAATTCCTTTTGCTGTAGGTCCTCGAAAAAGCGGCACATGTCCTTGGGTTTCTTCTTGTATTATGTTAACTAAGATTGGAAGATCGCTGATGCATGAATTAAACACCGGGTACAGCAGTTTACATAATAGGAGGTAACATGAGAATGTATTATGCAATTAATTGCAATGAAGCATGAAGGGGAGAACGAACCAGATTCGTTACCATTCTGTTGCAGATGTGCCTTGCATAAAATATGAAAGTGGACTTGTTATTAAAAAGAAAAATAACTTTTCCTACTTCCATAAGATTAGTATTAAAGACGTAGTACACAGTTTAATTATCGATGCCGCACCTCCCCGATCACACGTCTCTCGTGTTCCGTGGTGTAGTGGTTAACATCCTAGGCTCTTGTTCCCGAAATCGCGGGTTCAAACCCGGTAGAAAATGATGAATTTTTTTCGGGCGTAAACATCCTTAGCATGGCTTCCTTCGGAAGGGAAGTAAAGCCAGTGGTCCCGTGTCGTAGATTTACGGCATGTAAAAGAACAAATCTGATAAAAGGCCTCCGAGCAAAATTAGCGGTCTTTCACGCCCAATATACAGGATATATCTTTATTGGTGTCATATTTGGGGACGTGTTCCTGACATCAAAGCAGTAAAACACCAAAAGTCCATATGTACATGGGTCTGAAAATCAACCGTTTCGTTATTATAGGTCAAAGAAGATGTCCCTATTCCATTAGTGAACAGACGGATATGCACTACACGTATGGCCGTGTAGACGGCAATGCAGCACGAGCACGTGAACTTTGTGCAGAAAGCTACCCTGAGAGGCCGTTACCGTGTGCAAGAACATTTGCACGAATTCACCAACGCTTGAGAGAGAATGGCGCATTTGAGAGGAGTACTAGGGATGTTGGAAGACCAAGAGCGAAATGAGGCATTGAGCTTGAAGAACGAGTTCGTGCTGTCGATGCAGAGCCATCACAAAGCACAAGACATATGGTTGTAAGGGAAAGAGTCATATGACTATCTGGAGAATTCTGCATGAAAATCTTCTGTACCGGTATCACCTTCAACGTGTGCAAGGATTAAATGAGGCGGACTTTGAGCCAAGAAGACGTTTCTGCCAACGCATGCTACAGCAGTGCGCTGTGTTCATCAATTTCCTAGCCTGTATCTTATTCACGGATGAGGCTGGTTTTACACGCGACGGCAGCTTCAATTTTCATAACACTCATAGCTGGGCATTTGAAAATCCTAATGAAGTACGACAGGACAACCATCAACAGAGGTTCTCTGTCAACGTTTGGGGTAGAATCATTCATGATCACCTTATTAGTACCTACTTCTTTCCTCCGAGTCTGAATGGACAAACCTATCTGGAATTTCTCAGAAATAAGTTGCATCACTTAACTGATAATGTGCCTCTGGACATCACCCAACGAATGCGGTTTTTACACGATGGTGCTTCAGCTCATTTCAGTATGGTAGTTCGCAAGTTTTTGAATGATTGATTTCCGCAAAGATGGCCTGCTCGATCGCCTGATTTGAATCCAATGGATTTCTTCGTCTGGGGGCATATGAAGTGCTTGTTTTTTGCGACTCCTGTACCTGATGTTGACATTTTGAGAGGACGTATCCAAACTGCATTTGACCAAATACGAAACACACCAGGAATTTTCAACAGAGTATGTCAGAGCATGGAACGCAGGCTTACTGCATGCATCGAAGCAAGAGGAAGCCACTTGGAGAAATATTTGTAACTTTCGATTTTGTGTTGTAACTTTGAAATAAATGATTTTCAGACCCATGTTCATATGAGCTTTTTTTTTCTTTTTTTACTGTTTTGATGTTAGGAACACGTCCCCCAAATATACAACACCAATAAAGACACATTCTGTAGAATGGGGCACTAAAGACTATAGCAGTTAAAGAGCGTCTATAAATAAAATTAGATGTCTTTAATCAAGCATCTGCTTTCGGTTCCAAATAAAGTATTGATGTATGTATGTATGTATGTATGTATGTATGTATGTATGTATGTATGTATGTATGTATGTATGTATGTATGTATGTATGTATGTATGTATGTATGTATGTATGTATGTATGTATGTATGTATGTATGTATGTATGTATGTATGTATGTATGTATGTATGTATGTATGTATGTATGTATGTATGTATGTATGTATGTATGTATGTATGTATGTATGTATGTATGTATGTATGTATGTATGTATGTATGTATGTATGTATGTATGTATGTATGTATGTATGTATGTATGTATGTATGTATGTATGTATGTATGTATGTATGTATGTATGTATGTATGTATGTATGTATGTATGTATGTATGTATGTATGTATGTATGTATGTATGTATGTATGTATGTATGTATGTATGTATGTATGTATGTATGTATGTATGTATGTATGTATGTATGTATGTATGTATGTATGTATGTATGTATGTATGTATGTATGTATGTATGTATGTATGTATGTATGTATGTATGTATGTATGTATGTATGTATGTATGTATGTATGTATGTATGTATGTATGTATGTATGTATGTATGTATGTATGTATGTATGTATGTATGTATGTATGTATGTATGTATGTATGTATGTATGTATGTATGTATGTATGTATGTATGTATGTATGTATGTATGTATGTATGTATGTATGTATGTATGTATGTATGTATGTATGTATGTATGTATGTATGTATGTATGTATGTATGTATGTATGTATGTATGTATGTATGTATGTATGTATGTATGTATGTATGTATGTATGTATGTATGTATGTATGTATGTATGTATGTATGTATGTATGTATGTATGTATGTATGTATGTATGTATGTATGTATGTATGTATGTATGTATGTATGTATGTATGTATGTATGTATGTATGTATGTATGTATGTATGTATGTATGTATGTATGTATGTATGTATGTATGTATGTATGTATGTATGTATGTATGTATGTATGTATGTATGTATGTATGTATGTATGTATGTATGTATGTATGTATGTATGTATGTATGTATGTATGTATGTATGTATGTATGTATGTATGTATGTATGTATGTATGTATGTATGTATGTATGTATGTATGTATGTATGTATGTATGTATGTATGTATGTATGTATGTATGTATGTATGTATGTATGTATGTATGTATGTATGTATGTATGTATGTATGTATGTATGTATGTATGTATGTATGTATGTATGTATGTATGTATGTATGTATGTATGTATGTATGTATGTATGTATGTATGTATGTATGTATGTATGTATGTATGTATGTATGTATGTATGTATGTATGTATGTATGTATGTATGTATGTATGTATGTATGTATGTATGTATGTATGTATGTATGTATGTATGTATGTATGTATGTATGTATGTATGTATGTATGTATGTACCTTCCAGAATGCTGTAAAATTGAGGAGTGAACTTTCAAAAGAGACGTCCACAGTACAAATAAATCAGTGTTACATACATACCTACCTATTGCATAGAAGGATCATGTGCACATTTATAAATGCTCACATCAGTCACAGCCTCCTGTATCTCCCTTAAGCCTACAATGAAATGTGTAGGGAAACTCTTTCCGCAAATGTTTACCTAAGTGTAGATATGTCCGGTATATAATTCATTACAACATGAAAGTTGAGGTTCTCCTCAACAGTGGCGGTTTTTTGGGTGAAGAGAGTGAAGGGGCCCCCTTCACCTTCTTCACCGGCAACCGCCGAACCTCCGCCGCCACTGCTGAGGGAGCAGCCGGCCGCAGCAGGCTCCGCCCTCTTTCCAGAGCCGGCCCAATCAGGATCGCCTCGGCCTCCAAAGCCGAAACTGACATCCACTGCGACACAGACCTCTCGGCCTTCTAGGCCGAAGCTGGCCTGTACTGCGACGCAGACCGCCGCCGCCTCGGTTCCTCGGGAATCGAGCACGCAGACGCCGTCAGTAGCTGACCCGGCCACTAAGCCTTCTAGGCCGAAGTTGGCCACCGCCACGACGCAGACGCCGCCAGTTACTGACCGGGCTTCTCCCATGAATGCAGCCCAGCGGCCAATCACCGCTACCTCTGCCTCTTCACCGCCGGAGAGCCCACCGACGCCACCAGCTGCCCGCCCGGCAACTGACCTGGGACTACAAACGACGCCGGCGCACTCCCGGATAGATGGACGCCACAGCGTCGTTATCTGCGGGCCTGCCACCTCATTATGTGCTGGAAGCGGCACGACAACACTGGCGCTCGGCAATACGGGCCTCATGCATTTCTTCTGCAAGAGGCCCAACATTGCTGGTCCGCCTGCACCTGGGAGCCGCATCGGACGTGGAAGCGGCCAAAGCCACAGGTCTACCTCTCCTTGGGAGGACCCTGCGTGCAGAGGCCACTAGAGGTGATCGTCCGGTGCCCTGCCGACGCTGCTGTGCCTTTGGTCACACAGCAGAAGCTTGCAACGCTGCGCCCAGATGCCACTACTGTGGGTCAGGTTCCCTTACGTCAACCTGCACCCATCACGACCTCAGACGACGCCGACGCTTCTGCGCCACCTGCTCCGGGAACACACACTTTACAGGGCAGGCACATTGCCCCCTGTATCCCCGGAGCAGACAACCTTCAAGACCAAGGACAACACCAGCAACTTCAACGACACCAGCACTGTCAACGACGCCAGCAACTTCAGACGACCAACTGACGCAGCCCTCTGGGAGGGCTCAGCACCTGACCAGCGGCATCACCGACGAAGAGCACCGCGGACTTCAACGCCTCCTGTCAGCTATACAGGCAGGCATACAGGACCTCACCTCACAACTGGCTGAGCTGAGCCGTGCAACCTTCACGCGCCTTTCGGCCGTGGAGGCCAAGCAGCGAACTTCGGCCAGGGTGATAACTACGCTCACCAACAAGATTCACAAGCTTCAGGACGAAGATGGGGTTCTCGCGTCGGCCCAGCGCAAGCTGGGGAGAATCGAGTCTCACCTTGTCGAGCCCTACACCGACGGCAGTGACGACCGGTCCACGAGACTGGGCGCCCTCGGCGCCTCAGTCGAAGGGATTCGAGAGCTGCATACCAGCACCAGGAACTCCATCACCGAGAAATTCAAGGCGCTCAGCGCCAACTACGACCAGCTGCACGAAGGATACATCCTGATCCGGAACTTCCTTGAATCCAATGTGATGCCACACCCCTCCCAATCCTCTTCCCAACCTCATCCTCAACGTAAACCCAAACGCCATTAACACACTATCACCAGGAATACCCAACATCATCTCCTTCACTTCGCTAGGGGGCAGGCTGGGCCTTGGTCAAGCCTGACTCCTAGCAAACATCCTTACTCCACTGGCGACCGCACTGCGGGCCAGTTTTAACCATCACCTCGGACTGCGCGGGTGCTTTAGGCGGTACCGCAGCAAACCTTTCCTTTCAATCCGGTGGAGGAGTTTTTAGTGGGTATGCCGACGCCTCGGTGAGTCCCACACTCTCAGTCCCGACTCCCATCGGGGCTGGGGTAAGTGATTAAATCATTTTCTCCTCCACTCGAAAAAAAAACTGTAGGCAGGTGCGACTCCAGCTCCGAGATGGCGAAGAAGAAGGTCCGCTCTGCCGCCGCTCCTGCTAAGGCAGGAACCTCTTCGTCTCCTCCAGCACCCGCCGAGGAGATCTCGCCGCAGCCACCGCTGCCTAGGGCAACCTATGCCGCAACCGCCGCTTCGCCGCCAGCCAGCGCAGCTTCTCCGCGACTGCCTCGGCAGTCGCCACGTCACTCACCGGCATCCACGCGTCCGATTCTGGGTAATTCCCAGCCTCCGCAGAGCCAGCCTGTGCCTCAAGGGAGGTGCAGTGCAGTCATCAGAGGGGTCCCGAGGGACCTGCCACCCAGGTTCCTCATCGCCGCAGCCCACCAGCAGTGGCCTTCAGCTCTGAAGGCCACTAGGATCATCGGAGCACGGGGACCTACGTCACTAGTTAGGATGGTGTTTGCAGACCCTAGCGACTACGAAGCTGCCTTGAGGGCGGGCCTGCCCTTGTTAGAGCGGTGCTTACGCATCGAGGCCAGCCGAGTGGAACGCCAGGCTCCCTGCAGGCGCTGCTGTGCTTACGGCCACAACGAGACATCCTGCACAGCGCAACCTAAGTGTCACTATTGTGGTGCCGCCAGCTCAACTGCAACGTGCAAGCAGCACGACCTTCGCCGCCGACGCCGCTACTGTGCGACCTGTGGAGGGACAACACACTACACCGGCCAAGCGCTCTGCCCCCTGCATCCCCGCAGGAAGGCACCGCCGAAGCCACCAGCACCAACATCGCAGCCATCAGCACCTCCACAGACACCGACACCAGAACCATCACCAGCGCCGACAACAGCATCTTAAACTCAGATCCACGAGGAAATCCAGGGTTTGCGCGACGCCGTTAAGGATCTCCACGCGGAGGTCCTGGACATTGGTGTGCGCATCGCGGCTCTGGACGACTTCATCTCCACCACCACGAGAAGCTCCAGGAATTGCAGACCGCCATCACTGCTGGTACCACCCAGCAACAAACCACCGCCGCTGATCTGCTGTCCAGACTGCACCTCATCTCCACACGGCTGCAAAACCTGGAGACCAGCTTCGAGGAAGGAAGACCATCAGCATCATCACAACCACCAGAGAAGTCACCGCTGGTCATCTCCGAGAGCCAGCAGCGCATTCTTGCACAATGCCGTGTGCTTGTGCAAGACAAGGCCAGACGACGACGGCATCCAGAGCCAGAGTAAGTCCATCTTCACAACCATCCCTTTCTAATATTCCCTTGAATCACCTTTTTCTATTACCACTTCCTAACCCCTAGGCTGCAGTCAGGGCAATTTGTCATGGCTGTAGGCTAGGACCGCACTTCACGCCGCTCCCGCCCATTGGGTGGCAGCATAGAATCTTTCGTTCGACTAACACGGGTGCTATGCGGGACCGTGCTACCTTTCCTTTGAACTTCCTTTCCAACCCACCACCTAACCGGTGGAGGAGTTTTTAGTGGGTATGCCGACGCTCGGTGAGTCCCACACTCTCAGTCCCGACTCCCATCGGGGCTGGGGTTAGTGATTAAATCATTTTCTCCTCCACTCGAAAAAAAACTGTAGGCAGAGACTTCAAGATGGGGAAGAGAAAGACACGACGAAACGCCGCAGCATAAATCGCCGCTAACCCTCGTGCATCCGCCGAAGGGACAGCCACCACGCCGACCACTGCTGGAGCTACACCGGCACCTGCCGCTGCTGATTCACCGGCCGCTCCCCTGGCATCTGCCGGGAGTGCCGTCTCAACGCCGCCGGTGGCCGTGCCTCGGCATCCACTGCAACAGCAACCAATCTCATCTCCAGTCGACATCACACCTCACCTTCCACCGCCGCAGTCGACAACACCAGCCATCGCAAATCAACAACCAACGCAGTAGCCAACATCACCGCCTTCAACACCAGCGACGCTGTATCCACGATGCAGCGCCGTGATTTCAGGAGTACCCCGGGACCTTCCATCACGATACATTCTCACTGCCGCACAACACCGGTGGTCATCAACCCTGAAGGCCACAAGGATCGTCACATCCCGGGGACCTTCACCTCTGGTTCGTCTGGTCTTCGCAGACCCGGCCGACCGCGAGGCCGCCTTGAGGTCCGGCCTGCCCTTACTAGGGCAGGTCCTTCGAGTTGAGGCTAGCCGAGCGGAAGGCCATCGGCCTTGCCGACGATGCTGCTGCTACGGACACGACGCCTCCTCCTGCGCCGCACCTCCCAGGTGCCATTACTGCGGTGCTGCAACTCTGACTGCACACTGCACCAGCCATGACCTCCGCCGACGCCGTAGGTATTGCGCCACCTGTAGTGGCCACGACCACTTCACAGGGCAGGCGCAGTGCCCGCTATACCCACGCCGAACAAGGACCGAGTCACAGCTTCCAACAGGCGCACCAGCGCACGCTCGGGAACTGCTTTCCACAGGGCAGACACCAACACAGACACCTCCACCCAGAGATAACCTCACAGCGCCGCCATCAAGACATCAGGAACTACGGACTGAGATCCTGAAATTGGATGGACGCCTTGGCAACATGGTCGAGGACATCCCACTGACCAAGACCAACATTGAGGAACAAGCCGAAGCCCGTCTCCGCCGGAACAACAAAATTGAAACCACGCTACAGGACTTACACGCATTGGCAACACGCAACGCTACTAAGCTAAACCAGCTTCACGCGCTCCTCCAATCTCTGGAGAAGCGTGTATCTGAGCTTCAGGATATCCACAGCAACCAGACTTCCACCACCACAACACCAAAGCAGTCTTCGCCATCACCAAGCAACTCCACAGACACCTCTCCAAGGGATGCTGCGCCGCTCTCTCCCCGGTGCGAGCGAGCCCGCCGCAACCTACGATTATTCGAGGACTACACACGGCTTCATAAGGTCGAACTGATACACTACAACATACCCAACGAGACTTTCGCAAGACTCATCAGCCAACAGACGCCAACGACTACACCTGAAGGAACTCCTTAGACCTCCAGGGATACACCAACTACAAGAACTCTACATACACAACGCACATCAACCTTATACCTTCACCTAAAATTCCTACCATTCTCACCTTCACTTCGCTGCGGGGGCAGACTGGGCCTTGGTCAAGTCTGTCTCCCGGCAATTACTCCTTACTCCCCTGGCGACCGCACTGCGGCCCAGTTTCAACATCACCTAGGACTGCGCGGGTGCTTTAGGCGGCACCGCAGCATACCTTTTCCTTCCAATCCGGTGGAGGAGTTTTTAGTGGGCATGCCGACGACTCGGTGAGTCCCACACTCTCAGTCCCGAACTCCCATCGGGGCTGAGGTTAGTGATTAAATCATTTTCTCCTCCACTCGAAAAAAAACTGTAGGCTTAAAAAAGAAAAGAATGAAAAGAAACTGTAGGCTTGAGAGAGAGTAGGAGTTTTTGGAGATGAGTAAGAAGAGACAACGCCGTCTTGCCGATAATACAATTGAAGAAACCTCAGCCGCTACCATGACATCCGCTGAAGTGGCATCAACTGATTTGTTGAGATGTGCGACTACCATTGCAATCACCACAACTGTTGGTCGGGCCTTCTTTTGCCTCGGTCACCAAATCGCCAAGACTGCAGGAGGAAACGCATCTTCACAAACACCGCAGTGCTGTTAAACCAGCAACGGACAAGATCTCTACTTCTTCCCCGGCAAACGCTGTGGTGGCACGCGGTTTCGTCGATAACGCTGACAACTTTTTTGCCATCACCACAGATACAACGGCCGCTTCCCAGGCATCCACTAGGTGAACCGCTTCACCACCGTTGCTGACGGAACGGCCTTCTGCTACGGCCAACGACTCGCTGCGACTATAGAAAACACAACCAACATACCGGTCAGCACTACACATCGCCTCACACTGCATCCATCACCATGGATCTCCAACTCACCTCGCTGCCGCCAACGCCTCCAGCCAGATGCAGTGTTATGATTTATGGAGTTCCCCGGATTTACCTACACGCTTTAATCTCACCACAGCTCAACTCCGCTATGAAGGCAACTAGAATTGTGGCATCCGGGGCACAACCACACTCATCCGACTGGCACTGGCAGATCCGGCTGACTGTGAGACAGCCTTGAGGTCGGGTCTGCCCTTATTAGGGGGGGTTTTTCGCATCGAGGTCAGTCAGAGGAAAACCATAAGCCATGTCGACGCTGCTGTTTATATGGCCATACCTTAACTCACTGCACTTCACCGCTGAGATGCCATTAATGCGGTTATTGCAGTTCGCCGAACCTCACAACAGAGTGCACCAACCACGATCTTCACAGACGACGCCGCTATTGCGCCACCTGTAACGGCTACGGTCATTACACAGGGCAGGTGTACTGCCCAAGATACCCCCGACGCAGCAGACAGCTTCTACAAGCCATTGCAATTTCTTCAACATCACCGACAATACACACCGATGGAACACATCAACCACCACCTACTACCAGAACATCCATGGACAACTCTGCACCAACCATCGTTACTACACCCGGAGCTGTACGCCGGATTCGAGCAGACGTACATGATCTTCACACCGAAGTACTGAACTTCCAATCGCGGTTGATCACCTTGAAGATGCTATTGCCAATATCACCACCACCGTCAACACATTCGTCACCGCAGCTGACTTCACTAACCAGTCCAACCAGCTACAGCGTATTGATCACCAGCACACACCACTTCTGCAAACAACCCCACAACCTATGCAGATGTGTACCTTACAGGACTCAGTTGCCAAAGTCCAGCAGTTACACCAACCGGCATCGCAGAAATCGCTCACAAACTCATCCACTTTTAAGACCATCACCGGCAGCTCGATGAAGGCTACGTTCTAATACGCAACTTCATTGAACAAAGCGTCCTAATGTCACCACCTACAACTTCAAGTCACAAACATCGAGTGAAATAGTACAAACATGTCAAATCTCCGCCAAGCACTTGAACACAGCACCATCATCTCAATAAAGTACTCCAACATCTTCACCATGGGTGCAGTCAGGATTCGCCATGGCTGTCTCCCGGTACATCCCCGGGAGATATACATCGCTGACAATCAACCACTCCCGCTGCATTTACGGAGGTGTTCAGCGGAACTCCGATACGTTACTTTACTCTCATCGCTTATTCCGCCAACCACATTCATTGACCGCCTATCAACTTACCCCGTAACTCCACCTCTATATTTCTCCTTCGGCAAAATAAGCCAAATCTTTCTCCCTTACAAGTCTCTTTCTGACTCTCCTTTAAAAAAACGGTAGACTTGGAGAGATGTGAAAGAAGAAGAACCGCTGTTTTGCTGAAACTGCGCTGGAAGGAACCTCCGCTCACCTTCCGACATCCGCCGAGGGGGTCGTCACCCAGCCGCCAACACCCGAGGCCACTCCGGTTCCAGCTGCCGCCGACTCGCCTACCGCTCCCTTGGCATCTGCCGGGAGGGCCGTCTCTCCACCGCCACTGACTGGGCCTTCCTCCGACGCATCCGCAGCAGCAGCGGCAGCCAACACACCAAGTTAGCACCACACATCACCTTAAGCCGCCGCCTGCTCTGACTGCCGAACAGGCTTCTCCACCCATAATCAGCACCAAACCACACTTCACATGCAGCTAACTCCACGGACCTCGACGACGCCACCGCCGCTGCAAGCTTCTCCAGCCAGGCACACTGCAGCGATCTACGGAGTCCCCGGGACATGCCTACGCACTTCGTCCTCCTAGCCGTTCAACTCCAGTGGCCATGAAGGCTACCAGAATCGTCACGTCCCAGAATCTCAGGACCAACTATACTGATCCGTCTGGCACTGGCTGACCCGGTCGACCGCAAGGCAACCTTGAGGTCGAGCTTGCCCTTTTTAGGGTGGGTTTCACATACTGAGGCTAGCCGAGTGGCGAGCTCCAGCCACGTCGCCGTTGCTGTGGCAACGGCCATGATTTGACACACTGCGCTGCAGCACCAAGGTGCCACTACTATGGATCACCGAACTGGATGACTGAATGCAAGCACTCGCCTCCGCCGCACGTACTACGCCACCTGCAGCAGCTAGGGCTGCTCGCGGTATCCACGACAGCACCGACAGACAACCCAACCAGCATCAGCTTCTCCAGTCGCAGGAATTTCACAGCAACCGGTACGACCCATGGAGACCGTACAGCCGCCACCCCCAGAACAGCTTGCAACACCAGGATACAGCATCGACCTGTACCTCCGAGAAGCTGTTCAGTACCTCTATTATGAGGTCCTGAACATAGACGACCGTCTCAGGGCCGTCGAAGATGAAATGTAGCACATCACCTCCGCGTAACTGAAGCACACTGAGTAACCCGATTCCGCCGCCTCAGACAGACTGAAAACACTCTTCAGAATCTGCATGCCCTCACCGCAGTCTCTGCTTCCAAACTCGACAATCTCTACATACTCCTCTAGTCTTTAAGAGGACAGGTCGTGCCCGGCTACCGAATCACAGCACAACAATCTTCTTCACCGAACCCAACAGGACATCACGCAACAAGCCGCCAAAGATTCCCAGAGATCTCCCAACCAGTCATAGTACCGTCCTTTCTAAGACGAGAACGAATTCAACGCAACTTCGAGCTCTCTGAGACCTACACAAGAAACAGCCACCAGAACATCAGAGACAACTACTTCCGCCACTACCCCGCTCAGTTAGACCTGATGAGGAAATATCACTTCAGCATATACGGATCCCCTTCACCTGCGACGTTCAACCACCAGGACGGAGCACCTTGTGCACAGTTTAGTTAGTTTTGTTAATAAAGCACACTTCTCAACAACCTCCCAAGCTTCACCGTTGTGCCAGTCAGGGTTCGCCATTGCTGTCATCCGGCAATCCCCGTACGCTCCCAGCAATAGCTGGCAGCTATGCATAACCGCAGCACTATCGGAGGTGCTCATTGAAACTCCGCTCTCCCACACTTCAGTCTTATCCTTTTGGAAAAAAAACCACAGGCTGGCAAACAACATTCGCTATAAAGGCAGTGTGTGCTCTATCTCTCTCTAAAATTGAATTAAAAAAATTATGGACGCTCTTTAACTGCTGTGGTCCTTAGCGTCTCATTCTTTATTGAGCGTGAAAGCCCGATAATTATGCTCAGAGACCTCTATCAGCTTTGAGGATCTTTTACGTGCCGTAAATCTACGACACGGGACCACAGGCTTTACTTCCCTTCCGAAAGAAGCCATGCTAAGGACTTTTACGCCCGAAAAAAATTTATCGCCCTCCGCGGGTTTGAACCCGCGATCACGGGAACCAGTGGTTAGCATGGTAACCACTACACCACGGAGGACGACTTTTGTTTCTAACCACTTGCTTGCTAATAATGTGAAGGGACACTGCCTACCAGACTGTTTACTTCTAGTTTATATGGTTGCTATGACAACGTGGCGTCAAACATTTTTTCTGATTGCGATTTTAAACCGGTAAGTGTTAGGATGGTCTCAACAGATAAGAATCCTTTCACGTGCTTCCCAACTAATTGTGAATCATGTTTACTACGGGCCTGGGGTCAGGGGAGAGATATACTAACATCACACTCAAGAGTCATTCTTTCGTTATTGTTACAATGGCTTGTGAATGCTATCGTTTGCGTCTGCGAAATAAATCCAATAAATGACATAGTATGTAATGTACTTGAGACAGGTGGTTTTCCAGAAGGAAAGACGAGGTTAAGGAAAACATTAACAGTTGGAAGAGTTACCACGCCTTTGAATCTTTGTATAAACCAGAAAAGAACGGTTAATATTATAATTTTAATTTTAAAACATCTTAGTTTTCGAAATTTCCGTGGTTGTGCAAATTTAGAAAGACTACTTTATTGGCGCTGTTTACTTTTTAATAATAATCATAATATCTGGAGTAAGGAAGGATTTTCGGATTTTAAGAACATTATGCGAGCTCTAAATAAGCAAAAACATTCCGCTCAACACCTGAAATGCAAATTGCAATTGAACACTTGTTCAAAGAATAGAAATACAATTTCTGTCTCCCTACAGGAAAATGCAAGGCTATTTATAGTTCAATTCAATGAAAATGTTGGAATGAATAGACTATTCAGCTGGTTATAGATACTGTGCTATATTTAGGTAAGCAAGCACTTGGATTTAGGGGGCACGATGAAAGTGTAGTTCAATAAATCTTGGAAATTTCAAGGAACTACATACCTGATGTATTACTATCGAGGATTCATTGGAAATTCAAAATCACTATTTGAAAATTAATAGTGTATTCAGGGTTACTCTAAGACAATTCAAAATAAAGTCATAAACTGCATATCTGAAAAGGTACATACAAAATCATGTAAAAATGAAATTCATAACAGTAACTGTTTTTGCTATTAAAGTTGACAATAGCAAGATACAAGTCAAACATCGCAGTGTTCTATCATAATAAGATGCATGAATTTTGAAGGAAATGTTTCTGAGCGTTTTCTAGGGTTATATGATGTTAGTGCTGATAGAACATCTGAGGCTTTGTTTAATCTTCTGATGGGATTTTGTCTGAGTTTTCATACTAGAACAAATAGTAGCTCAATGTTATGACAGGTCAGTTAAATGTCTTTAGCAGAAAATAAAAGACAAGGTACCTCAATTGTTTTTGTGCATCGCTTAGCACACTGATAAAACTTGGTGCTTCAACAAAGTTTAGATTGCATTTCTAAATGTCGCATATTTTTTGCAAGTATCAGTGGGATTCCTTCATTTTCCCACCATTCATAAAAAAAGAACACGATACTAGATTCATTTTCAGCTAGACATATTCCAACCTTAGCACAAACTCGGTGGTGTTCTAATTCAAAACTAATTGTAGAAGATTGGAAAAACTGAAACAAGTATTTGATAATATTATGAATGACAAACAATCTGATAAAAGATCAATTCCGCCAATTAGGATTTTTTTAACAAAATAAATAGTTTCAAATTTACTTTTCTGGCTGTAGCGTTCAATGACATTTTTTCTTTGACAAACATTCCTTTTGAAGTTTTGCAAAAGAGAACACTGGAGATTGCTTATTGCATTTCATTTGAAAATTACGCTAAGGATTTTCCTTCTTCAGCTCTTGAAAATTTACAACGATGAAATTAAAATATATTTCAAATAATTGATTATTTAAAGAATGAACTGTGTCTTTTCATGCTGATGGGATGTACAGGTCTGTTACTACAGTGGAGTATTTTTACTAATGTGTTTGAGGAATCGCGCAAGTTATTTGCTTTAGTTTTAGCAATTCCATTCACAAGTGCATCACTGGAAAGAAGTTTTTCGTGTTTGAAAAGAGTTAAATTTGTCACTAGAAACACTATATCTTAAGGCAGACTCACTTCATTAGCGAACATCTCTTTCCAGAGGGAAGTTTTGTGTAAACTTATAAGGAATGGACCATTTTATGACATCACGGATAAGTTTGCTGTTCTCAAAGACCGGAGGATTGACCTTAATATATAAGAAATAAAATAGCGAGTCCTGCATGATAATTATTATTCAACTAAATTATTATTTTAAATTTAACTATCATTATTTATTTAAGTCTGCAGCACTTCACCTACTATTTAAGGCAGGGGCCGCCACTGGTTCACAGCCTGAATGCATTTAAACAAGACTCTATTACATCCAGCCAATTACCATAGAAAATAATTTATCAGAATACATTGCACTGCATACTCAAGATGCGCACCTTACAGCTGACTGGGTTATGGTGGATTGTTTGCAGTAATAGTTTCAGTTTATAAATTTAAGTAATCTGTAAAATAATTATGGAGTCTGGTGGTACTGTGAAGGTAGGGGATTCTAATCAAGGGGCCAGAAAGAAAGGAACGGTTTTAAATGGAAGAGAAGGAAAAGAGAAAGAAGTGTAGTGCATCTTTTGGACATAACCTCTTCGTACCTTGTGTACTGTAGCGGGGTTTGGTAGTGGGAATTGGTGTAATGGTTCGGCTCTTGGTGGTTGGGTTGTTAATTCGGGAGGATCGTTGTTGCTGCCGGCTACTCAGGTAGAGGAATTTGGGTTCTTGAGTCTCTTACCTCAGGGAGTGTGGATGGGAGATAAATGAAGTTCACTTTCTCCTCTCAGATGGCCCGTTTATTGATGATCCACACTGAAGTCCTCGTCCGAATTCCGTTTCCACACAAGACGCGATTGTTCCTATCACCCCTGCTACTGTTTCCGGGCTCTTACCCTTTCTTAATTACTTGAAGTTGGAGTATGTTACCATATTACGTTAATGACTTTACCTTTTTGTCATTTCCTAGCTACCCAGTTACTCACGTTTACTTTAAACTAGTTTTCAATACATAAATAGTTACCCGAAGACCTCTGCACTGTTTCCCTCTTTCATATAAAATACTTTGAATTTCTATATCTATCTTATTTTCCCCCACGTTTCGACACAAAATCTACTTCTTTCCCCCAGCTCATCTTCTCACCCCACGTTTCTACACTGAGATTTCTTCTCTCCCCGACGTTTCGACAGAGTGAATTATCTTACCACGTCTGAATGTCGCTCTCCTTCATAGATATTTTTCTATTTAACGCCAACTTTTCTAGTTTCGTTCTCTCTTTTTGCTATTCACGTGACTTTTATTAACTCTTATTGGTTACATCTTTGAATTTTTCTCCATCTTCCATTGGCTCTCAGTTTCATCGTCTGAGCATCGCTCGCGTCTAACATTAACAAATTATGTTCACTTTACTGAATTTTCTGTGCGCTTGACTGACTTCGGTTTCCTGCCCGTTGTCTTGACATCCTGTGTGCACAACTCGGTTCCTATTGTCACTAAAGCGATTCCTAATGTTTCTTTTCCTGTCCTTTCCTACGTCTGTTATCTTTATGTGATTTCGCCACGTTTCTTCGTTCTCAAATACACGTTTTCTACATTTTATTTCATGTTATTATTAATAATTAATATCTACTCTACTTTATTTCTCTCGTTATGATTTTACTCCCCCCTTTTCTAATTCTTAATGTTCTCTTTTATTCTTCCTTCATACTGGTATTCCTTCTTGTTATTTTGATTATATGCTTATTAATTATTCTTATTATTCGTTATTATTTATTATTCATATTATTTGGGCGGATCTTATCACTTCAGTACGTGATAACAAAAGATTTCATTGCAAGAATTTTAGACCTACAACTATTTGTTTATGAGACAAAAGGTATTCTATCTTCCAAACAAAGAGGCACAAGGTAATTTTATAGCATCAAAATCACTCTACAACCAGTAATGAGAAGCCGCCTACGACAAATAGTGAACAATCACATGCTAATAATTTGATGTTTGTTTACCAACCAGAGCAGAGAATCCGCCTCAGGTTTGCAAGAAATTTTTCATGTCTGTGCTACTGATAAAATTGAAATTGAGTTTTATTTATGGACGCTCTTTAACTATTATGGCTTTAGGCGTCCCATTCCATATTGAGCATGAAAGACCGAGACTTTTGCTCAGAGGCCTCTTTATCAGGCTTGAGGTTCTTTTAAGTGCCGTAAATCTACGACATGGGTCCATCAGCTTTAATTCCTTTCCGAAGGGAGGTTTGGATGCGAACAAAGAGATTCAGTCATCACAACCTCTTTCAGTTCAGTTCAGTAGCAGCTGACAGAAGAGTGAGTAGTCAAACTCTTTGGTGAGAATTGGCACGAGATAAGTCTGAAGTGGTATAAAGAACTCTTAATTGGTGTACGTAGTATTAGTGTTCCAGATGAGGAGGATAATCCAATATTATGTGACTGACTGCTTAGAATACTATTGGGGCTTTCATATTTAACAATGCTTTATGAGGTCTGTGCCAAATTGACCCTCCCCGGAGAAACCTGCTCTAGGCGATTACGGGTTCCACTAAAGGAAGGTTGACATCTACGGGAACATAAGCGAAACGGCTAGGGTAGTGGTTTGTCAAGGAGACGACAACAAGAAGAAAGTGCGCAGTTAATTTGAGTTGTGTAGTACGTCAGGCGATGGTGATCGTCGACTGCGCAGGCTGCTCTCCTCAACGTGCAGTCCACAAGGCTGATCAGTCTTTCTTCGACGGCGGGAGAGATCACGAGGAAAAGAGCAGGACAGCGTTTAGACAGAAGGCATTCCGGACGTTATTTCTAAATTCTTTTTGGCTTAAGCTATTCAAAATTCTCTTTAGTAATTATTCACCGCGGAAAGGTTGATCGTCCGAACTATAGATTTATTGGGGTTTAGATTTCAAAGATATCGGTAAATGTGAGAACAGGAAGCAAGTACATAATTATTGTAATTTAATTTAATGTATTGAAGCCGTAAAGAATGTAAAGAATTGTGAAAGAATAAGGGTTTCTAAAAAGGTAATCATGTATGTTATTGAAGTGCAGCTTTATTAAATGAAAGAAATTCTGCTTATTATTTAATTATGTAATATATATTTAAGTAGAAATCTGCCATTATTCCTACATTCAATTCACTTCCTCTTGGGTTAGAAAAACACGTTTCAGGTCTTATTTTGACCAATAAAGTTGATGTTTTCTTAGATTAATTTTTTCTCTATTTTGTAAGTCCTCTGCAAGTATCTTTTAGCATTTTTTTAAATTTTTTTTATTATTATCGTATAAATTAACTATACTTTTAATAGACCATAGCCTGTTCTAGGCAAGTTTTTAATATAGAGTCAACTGAAAAATTCAACGTCACAGCCGGGATTTGACACGGATTTCCCGCTCTCCGTGCGGTTGCTCTAACCATTGAGCTACTGTGACAACATGCCGGTGGAACATTGTCTGGGAAACAACTTGAGTCAATTGGTGAATTCAAATTCCGGCTGTGGCGTTGAATTTTTCAGTTGACACTATATTAAAAACTTGCCTAGACCATGCTAAGGTCTATTAAAAGTATAATTAATTTATACAATAACAAAACACAAAAAAAATCTTAAAAACGCATTTACCCAGCACTGAAGTACTTGCGATAAGCAGGTCGCCGCTAAGTTTGTCATCTCGAGTGAGATGCCTTAGTGGTCTGTCTGGGAAACAACTTGAGTCAATTGATGAATTCAATGTCCCCCCCGCTATGTTATCACAGTAGCTCAGTGGTTAGAGCAAACGCACGGAGAGTGGGAGAACCGTGTTCAAATCCGGACTATGGCGTTGAATTTTTCAGTTGACTCTATATTAAACATCTTGTAGCATGTTTATCCAATCAGCATGCCTGTGCCCAGCATTATGAAAACAATACCAACCGTGTCCAATCTGCTGAATCAAAAGCAGCTTTGTCCAAACATTTATGTAAAATTTCTACAATGTCACTTAATTATGATTTAAACAATTAGATTGATAACATTATATATATATATATATTAAATCATAAGTAGGTATCCTGCACACAATTGTAGCACTTGTAACATAATAAAACACATTTTTGTTCATATTAAAAAATTCTAGTTGAAGGTCAAAGTCTCTTTTGAATATTTGTTTCTCAGTTATACTAACTGAATTGAGGTTATATTATGAATTTATGAAATGTTTATGGTGTACGTAGGTACATGACATTTCGAAACTCTAGTAAATTACCTCAATTCGCATTCGCACCAATATCTTACCGTGCAAACGTTAGTGTTGGGAAGAGTCTCTAGTTTTACTGGCCCGAAGTATAGTTGTCCTGTGATTCAAATAATACGTGTTTCTGAATTTCTACAGATCCTTATGGTTCACCGTTTTTTTTATCTCATCCGAGTTTTACCTTTTTATTTGTGTGTACGTATGTGTATAGGTATATCCTGTGGAAGGGGTAGGTATCATCCTCTTAAAAGGTGCATTTGAACGAATAAAAAATTATACCACAGTTTATGAATACTCATTTCAGAAGATAAAAAAGGGTCGTAATTTTCGTCGAAGTCTTATTGAAATATAGCATAGAAACTAATCCACAATGTTTGTTATTTTCACTTTCTTCCTTTCTTTCTTAAGCACTTCAATTCGCCATAATTAAACATTCCTATTTTGTACAAATCGTAATTTAACTTGACTTATGAGGGGCAACAGCGCGCTAAGGCGGCTGAAGGCTTACCCCACACTCAAGATTTGCACAGCTGGTATGCATTTATTTGGTTTCTTTTTGACTATTTAAATTTAAATAAAATAACTTACTTTAATTGTGTAACCCCGTTTATTAAGCGTTTAATAAAGCAAATAAATAGCTTTGCTTTATTGTGTTTCCTGCTTAAACTGTTAAATCAAAAAATATTTTTCCACTGAATGCTTTGATAAGCACCTGAATCTAGTGTATCTCATAAAGTACTGTACCTATCTGGTTTTTACATAAGTGCATAATAAGCGCATATTAATTTAAAACATTTATTTGCTTTTATTTTTTTAGTTCCATTTATACCCCGCCTTTAAGTGCATTGGTGTTATCGGCGGCTTTTCCTTTGGAAATTATTGTCTATTGACAATGGTGTTAACTCGGGTAACTCTTCTCGTTGGATTTTCTTGCACTTTGGTTTCTAATCATTAGATCATACACACATTCCAACAGACCATAATTTCGTAGAGAATGTTCTACACTATTAGCAGAATGCCTTTAGTTGTCCGACAAAACGTGTACTTCATGCACGATGGAGCACCTCCTCGTTTTTGTGATAATGTCCGTCGGCTTCTAAATAACAGATTCGGTGACAGATAGTAGAGGTGAACCAATTACCTGGCCTCCATGCTTCCCGGATCTAAACCCACTGGACTTTTATTTGTGGGGCATTTGAAAGCTCTTGCGTATTGAGCCCCAGTACCACATGAGTCTCCGTGCCCGTATTATGGAAGCCTGCGAAACCATACGCAATACCCCAGGGATGCATCAGCGCAACCGAGAAAGAGTTGCATGTGGTGTGCTGGTGCGTTCTATTCTTGTGTGTTTCCCATGATTAATGAGTTGTAGAAAATGAGTTGTAACATGGTAACAAAGTGTTTCCAGACCTATGTTCATATAACATAATTTCTTCGTCTACGTGTGGGGAATGTGTCCTACAATTTGTGCCGTACACCTTTGTTACATCCTGTATTTGATGATAAGGCAAAAAGGAAATAGGGGAGACAAGTTTTCACCTACTCATAAACTCTGCACGACTTTTATAACCAATTGCCGTTCGAGTTACTCTCCTCATGTGCGTGTTACAATTGACGAGCATCTTTTAGGATTTTGTGGCAAATGCCCTTTCCGTGTTTACATTGGCTCAGAACCAGATGGGTATGGCATAAAAATAACAACAATGCACGATGCAACATATGCGACAGATCCTATTCCGTATGTAGGGAAGGAGGATAGAAACACAACTGAAAGTCTTCCAACATACACTTCCGTTTGTGAAAATTGCATCACCAAGAAGGAAACGCATGAATTGAATACCACAGGTTAGGTACGTGACAAGTAATAAATGACAAACTTTTCAAATCTTTACATGACCTTTGAGCCCTAATACTCAGTATCTGGTGTGGCCTCCATGCGCTGAAATTAGAGCTACTATACGCCGTGGCATTGAATTAAAAAGATTCTGAATAAGTTCCTGAGAGATTTCCCTCCACGCAGTTTCTATTCGAGCCCACAAATCCGTGACACTGGTAACTGGAGGACCGTGACGCACCAGGTGCCGACCAACATTATCCCAGACGTGTTCGATGGACGACATGTCAGGCGAACGTGCAGGCCAGGAAAGCAATGGTACCCGTCGCTCTTCGAAGAAGGCTTGTACATTCATCGCAATATGTGGCCGGGCATTGTCCTGTTGAAATGTGACCTGTAGAGACAGCTGAAATAGAGGGAGTACCTCAGGCTCTACAACTACCGTTAGGTACCGGTTGCTGTTCAAAGTGCCCACAATTCGTAGGAGGCGAGATCGGCTGTTGTAACCAATGGCGCCCCAAACCTTCACACCTGGTGTTTGTCCGCTATGCCGCTCAACAATGCAGTCCTCCAGGTTGCGCTCACCATGGTACCGCCGGACACGTATGCGGCCATCACTGTAGGACACATTGAAGCGGGACTCGTCCGAAAAGACTACCTTTTGCCACTCAGCACCCCAGTGACGGTGTTCATGTGCCCATTGTAGTCGGAGGAGCTTGGTTTCTGGACAATGGAAGCCGACGTAATGACATGCATGCAACCAGTCCAACCTGCAGCAGACGGCGGCGAACCGTTGATGCAGACAAGTTCACACCTGTTGCAGTGCTCCAGCGTCGAGCCAACACTATGGATGAAGCTGTACGGACCGTTATGGCCATGTGAACAAGCTGACGGTCATCCCGTGCTGTGGTCATGTTCCGTTTTTTTATATATGGACGCTCTTTAACTACTATGGTCTTTGGCGTCCTATTCTATATTGCGCGTGAAAGACTGGTAATTTTGCTCAGAGACCTCTTTATCAGGTTTCAGGTTGTTTTACGTGCCGTAAATCTACGACACGGGACCACCGGCTTTACTTCCCTTCCGAAGGAAGCCATGCTAAGGATTTTTACGCCCGAAAAAATCCATCGCCCTAAGCCGGGTTTGAACCCGCGACCTTGGGATCTAGAGGCTAGCACGATACTACTAGTCCACGGAAGACGAGGTCATGTGCCGCGGTCCAGTACCCGCTCTTCGCTGCGTACGACCTTCACCTATTCACTGATTCCACACACGCATTACTGTCGTAGCAGCATGCCCTGTACGAGCCGAAATGTTACGGTATGACAAACCCGCTTCCCGGAGACCAATCATTCTGCCCCGTTCGAACTCACTCACATGCCGATATGGCTCCCTTTGAAGTCGACGAGGCATACTGGCACTTACTTTATTGTTTCCACTTGTTTGACAGCTCTGCACTGACTACACTGACCGCAACACTGACCTTGTCGGACCGATGCGAGAGGGCTCTGCTCGGCCTACGTGTACCCCATCTCTCTGCAAACCTAACCACTTGCTTGCACACTCTTCTACACTTTCACCAAGTTTGGAGTTATTCGGAAAATTCTTTTTTGGTGTTACAATTTTCACAAACGGCAGTGTATTATGCTCCAACCTGCAGCAATTCGTGGTACAGGAGAAAATCACTTGTGATAACTGTTTCACATCTTACCTTTGGGAGACATTATGCTGAAAGTGGATTAGACATTTGATGATGCGACGAGAAAAAGGATACATTTTCGACATCAAGATGTCGACTGCGCCGCATCAGAACCGTCTATTTCAATCAGCATGCTGGCAGCACCGCTACGCCGACGACAACAGCCGAGGAAACAGAATGGGACTATGGGCCATGGGGAACGCCGCAGACACACCGGCATTCGCCGAATCGTCGCCGCCACTGCAGAGGGAGCAGTCTGCCGCAGCAGGCTCCGCCCTCCTTCCCAAGCCGGCTTCGCCGCCAGCTACCAGCCCTCAGGCGGAGCAGGGCAACACCACGAAGAAGCAGGCCTCTCGGCCTTCTAGGTCGAAGCTGGCCTCCTCCGGGACTCAGACCTCTCGGTCTTCTAGGCCGAAGCAGGCCTCTGCTACTACTCAGACCACCGCCGTCTCGGCTCCTCACAGGGAGTCGAGTATTCAAACGCCGCCAGCTCTGGCCCGGCCTCTCCAAGGGAACCAGGCCAGCAACAAACCGCCGCCGGCTCTACTGTTACACCGCAGCAGAGTCAACCGACGCCGCCAGCCGCTCGCCCAGCACCGACAAGGGATCTGGGACGACAACCGACGCCGGCGCACTCACAGATGGATAGGCGTCATAGCGTCGGCATCTGTGGTGTGCCCAGAGATCTACCACCGCACTTTGTGTTGGAAGCAGCACGACAGCACTGGCGCTCGGCAATACGGGCCTCACGCATCACTTCTGCTAGAGGACCAACCTTGCTGGTCCTCCTGCACCGGGAGCCCGTGGAAGTGGCCATTGCCACAGGTCTGCCTCTACTTGGAAGGAGCCTGCGTGTAGAGGCCACCAGGGGTGAACGTTCGGTGCCCTGCCGACGCTGCTGTGCCTGTGCGCCCAGATGCCACTACTGTGGGTCAGGCTCCCTTACGGCAGCCTGCACTCAACACGACCTCCGACGGCGCCGACGCTTCTGCGCCACCTGCTCCGGGAACATCCATTTTACAGGGCAGGCGCTATGCCCCCTGTATCCCCGGAGCAGGCAACAGGAACAACCACGACCGAAGACAACACCTCCTACATTCACCAGTAACTCGAAACAGCCCTTAGAAAGGGCCAAGCAGACAACAAGTGGCAATACAGCGAACAGTCACCAAGGACTTCAAGACACCCTGTCAGCAATTCAGGCAGGGATCAAGGAACTCTTCTCACAGCTGGCTGAACTACGTCGCGCAACCTTCACACTCCTTTCGGCTGTGGAGGTCAAGCAGCGAACTTCAGCCAGGGTGGTCACTGCACTCACCAATAGGATCATCAAGCTACAGAACGAAGACGGGGTTCTCGCATCTGCCCAGCGTAAGCTGGAACGAATCGAGTGCCACCTTGTCGAACCCTACACCGACGGCAGCGACGACCGGTCCACGTGACTAGGTACCCTCGGCGCTTCAGTTGCAGGGATCCGAGAGCTACAAACCAACACCAACAACTCCAACAGACAGAACTTCAAGGAACTCACCGACCACTACAACCACCTACAAGAGAGCTACATCCTAATTTGGAACTTCATCGAAACCTATGTCATACCACATCCCTCTCCATCCTCTTCCCATCCACATCAACCTAACCGAAAATCCAAGCGCCACTAATCCTTCACACTATCACCTGGAATTCCTAATACTTTTCTCCTTTACTTCGCTGCGGGGGCAGACAGGGCCTTGGTCAAGTCTGTCTCCCGGCAACAATTCCTTATCCCCCTGGTGACCGCACTGCGGCCCAGCTTCAACCATCACCTTGGAATGCGCGGGTGCTTTAGGCCGTACCGCAGCAAACCTTATCCTTTCGATCTGGTGGAGGAGTTTTTAGTGGGTATGCCGACGCTCGGAGAGTCCCATACTCTCAGTCCTGACTCCCATCGGGGCTGAGGTCAGTGATTAAATCATTTTCTCCTCCACTCGAAAAAAAGAGGAAAAATAAAGCGGTAATTCCATAAGTTTTCTACCATAGAAGGAAGAAAGTGCTATCTTTGTAATTTATTTTTCATCAGATTAAACAAAAAAAAATCCTTGTCTTTCACTCTTAAAAAGGTGAAATCTGTAGTACTTTTGTGTAATATGCCTAGTACTCCTGATGTTAATCAGGCCACAAAAAAAAACAACAACAAAAACAGAGATCATAGAATTTTATAATACAGGGAGAGCCAAAAGACTACGAACCGACTGAGTGGTGTTTTTCCTGTCCGCGTCCTCGGCGCTCCTTGCAGTCTGGCGCTATCATAGAAAGGTGTCGATTAAACCATACAGCATTTTTAAAACTACTTTACTGTTTACTTAACAACTTTATGAAAGTATGTTTGAGGACATTTGTGGCCCCTTTGGTCCCCCGACCTAACCCCCTGCGATTTCTATCTTTGGGGTAACTTAAAACAAAGTGTACAAGACAAACCCTCACACCCTGGAGGAATTGAAACAAAATATCCGCCAGGAAATTGCCAGCATTTCTCAACGTGAACTACGGCGAGTGATGGATAGTTTCCTAAAGAGGTGTCAAAAATGTATGGACAACGACGGTGGCCAGTTTCGGCATCTCCTTTCATAAAGTTTGTAACTAAAGCCTTTAAAAGTAGTTTTAAAAATGTTGTATGGTTTCATCGCGCCTTTCTATGATAGCAGCAGACGGTAACGAGCGCCGAGGACGTGCACAGGAAAAACACCGCGTAGGCGGTTCGTAGCTTTTTGGCTCTCTCTGTAGTATCAAAGGAGGCGTAGATGTGTTTGACAAAATGGTACATGCATGCTCTGTTTCAAGTACACGGCGCTGGCCACTTCGTATGCTTTATGTAATTTTGGATCAGGCAGGAATAAATGTTTTCATTCTTTTCTTAGTAAAAATCACAAAAGAAGATGAAAAGAAAAGGTTTTTCTAAGGAATCTTGGATTTTAACTTGTTTCACCACACATTAAACCTGCAAAATAACCTGCCGCGGAAACTGTCCAAAAACATAACATCACTTCTGGGAAAAAAGGATCTACAATATCAAGAACCCAAACCCACAAAACTGCAGAAGCAAGCAAGATGACAGAAAAGTAAAAATTGTTTGTGTAAAATGTAGCAGGCCTGCATGCAATGACCATAGAAAAGAAGTTTGTAGGAGGGTCGTCGAATAAACAAGTTTCCCTATTTTATAAAAAAACTTTACACAAAATTGATCATGTTGAATTAATTTTATTTATATTGTACAATTCTTGTTACTTTTCTACATAGTCAATATGTTTCTCCAAGCATTTTTGGGGACGTGACACAAGTTTTTCCAGGCCAGTGTTGTTCCAGTCGGGTCCTGGGCTCGCAACTAGCTGTTCACTTCTGATTGATCTTCGTCACGGTGTTAAACTGCTTACCTCCAAGATGACCTTTGAGTCAGGGGAACATGTGAAAATCACTTGGGAAAAGATCTGGTGAATATGGAAGATGCAAGAAAACTTCCCAGTTGAATCTTCTGAGCTCCACCTGGGTCAAGATTCAACTTGGAAGTTTTCTCGTATCCTCCTTCACCGGAGTTTGCCCCAAGTGATTTTCACGTGTTCCTCCAACTCAAAGGTAAGCACTTTTAACACCGGTGATGAAGTCAAATCAGTGAACAGCTGGTTGTGGGCACAGGACCCGACCTGGTACAACACTGGCTTGGAAAAACTTGTGTCACGTCCCCAAAAATGCTTAGAAATACATGTTGGCTATGTAGAAAAGTAACAGAAGGATTGCACAATATAAATAAAGTTAATTTAACATGATCAAATGTGTGTAATGTTTTTTATAAAATAGGGAAACTTACTTAATAGACGACCCTCGTATATCTTGTTTCTCTTAAAGTACAAGTTATAAAAACTGTTATTAAATTACTCTAAAGGGGTGCCAAGTTAATAATAATAATGTTAATGCCTAACAATGGACCGATTTTCAGTGTAACAGTTTTGTATTTTTAGCACTAATTATAAAACAAACCATTGGGGTGACGAGTCACCCCTGTTACCATTGAATGCTGTACTATTCATGTTACTAGCGGAGGAACTTGGGCTAAACATTTTAGATGCAAGAATCCTCACACAGAGGCACGATGTTCTCTTCCGTCATTGCTGTTTGGAAATTTCTAGATCTACTCTTTCTATTCAGAAACAAATGACATGTTCATATTTCCGGTGATGGCTTAAGTCTCGTAAGAAAAACCCAGTGTCTTAATAGTGGATTAAAATGCCTGATATCACACTTGCTTTGAGTTCAGGGTCGTGAACTGTGACCCAGAAAATGTTGACTGTTACACAACAGAACTGTTCTCGCATATCACCCATAATATCAGGCAGCTGAGGCCTGATGTATGGTTATCATATTTTGTGAAGGACTTAGATTGCACTATCTTCAGTAACACCAGGAGTAACCGATATGATATGATATTCCAAGGAATAGAGGGAACACTTCGCACTTCGATCCAATGCGGATATTTCCTGCTTACCACACTCAGGAGGAATGGATGAGGTGAAGGAACTACAGAAGGCTATAGGCCGCAGGACAGGCATGCCAACAGAGATACGCTCAAGTCCCTAACGATTCCAAGCTTGAGGACCCGATCACACCGATGAGTTGCTCAGAGAAGTCTTCTCTCTGGCGGACCAACGAAAACTCAAGCCACACTGCACAGCTCCTAAGCCTGCCTGAAACATGAAAGGGGAAGAGATAGGAAATGAGCAAAAGGAAATTCGTTTTAGAAGAGAAACCACCCCAGAATTCGCCTTGCCAAACAGGGAAAACCACAAAAAAACCAGAATGGCCGGCATCAGAAATCCAACCCAGGATCTCCCCAGTGCGAGCCTCGTACGTTACCGTGGAGAGATCTCGTTTGGTTGGAGTGTGGGTAGTTTTTCGGTAATATAACTGAAGGCTTGTTGCCACGGTAATTATTTCGAGATCGAATTTGGAAGTTCAATTAACTTACGTAAGAAAAATTATACGCAACAGGGGATTCAATAAGATGATTAAAATGCGAGAACAATGACTTCTTCTTCTTCTTCTTCTTCTTCTTCTTCTTCTTCTTCTTCTTCTTCTTCTTCTTCTTCTTCTTCTGATATTCCTAAATATTCCTAGGTATTTAATTTCTTCAGCATATTCTATTTGTTTCCCATTGATTACAACTTAAAACTTGAAATCAATGGGAAACAAATATAATATGCTGAAGAAATTAAATATCTAGGTATTGCACTAGATAGAAAATTAAAAATGAAAGACCAGGTACAAAATGTCACGCAAAAGGCTACTAAAAGAAGTAATATATTGAAGAGATTAGCCGGATCTAAATGTGGCAGTTCAATAGAAGTTTTAAATAAAACATACAACAGCTACTTAAAACCAGTATTAAAACATGGATGTGAATTAATATTAACTGCAACCGACGATAAAATTAATATGATTGAGAAATGTCAAAATCAGTGTTTAAGATTGATAACAGGAGCAGTGAAAACAACGCCAGTTAGTGCACTTCTTGCTGGAACAAATAATAACCCAATGAAAGCCAACATTGAAATAAAAACAGCAAACATCAATGGTTTCAACAACTACCTAGAGAATACAAGCTAAAAACAAAGATCAAAAACAAATCCTTTTTAGAGAAGAATTATAATTACCTAAATTTATCAGAAAAATGCACTCCTCATCCACCTAGAACTAATTGAATGGATTTTATCAAGATAGTAGCAAATAAAGAGCTGATAGAACAACTAAATAAACAAGAAGGCTCACCAGAAGTATACAAAATTGCTACACTTGAACATCTACACAATCAATTCTGGCTTAGAATTTATACAGATGGTTCTGCAGATAAATTGAGAAATAATGTGGGAGGTGGTGTATACTGTAAATACTTTTCACATTATTTTACGTTGCCTAGACAATCCACAAATTTTGAGGGTGAAGTTGTTGCAATACAACGAGCATTAGAACAGATATACTACAGGACTGACATAAAAGAAAGTAAAGTAGCTGTTCTCACAGACTCAGTTTCCGCCATTCAAGCAATAGAATGATATTGTAGTCCAGATGAATATTATAATATTAAGGATGTGAGATCTTATTATAGATTACTAGAAACAAAATTTCAACAGATAGTATTACTGTGGATACCAGCACATGTGGGAGTGAATGGTAACGAGACAGCAGACTTTCTGCTCAAAAAGGGTGCAGTGTCATATTCAAAACCTATAAAGTCTTGTGGACTAGATATGAAACTAAAAATGTCAAAATTAATATAGAACAAAAATACCAATATAATATTCAAAAGGAAATTACTTACAAAAATTACTCCAACATAAAAGAAAAAAAAGAAAGAAAAAATGTCCCAAGGAAAGAAGCCGTTGCTCACTTCAGATTAGGCACTAGACGCCACTGTCTGGAGGAACCTCCACATAGATTAGGTTTTATGAATGACAAAGCGTGTAAAATTTGCAATGCTGACAAGATTTTAAATTGAGAGCGCCTACTAGAATGCCCAAAATTGAGGAAAGCTGTACCAGATGGAAGATACACAATTTATATTGGCTAGCAAAGGAAAAAATCTGATGTGTTACACTCACATGACTTTCTCTACTCTTGTACAAACTATTTTTACAAACGCTTATTCTCCATCTACTTCATGTTAATCGAGATAAATATTTGCAGACTCTATCTTAATGCTAAGTTTCTTGTAGATGTAAGGGGAATATATATTTACAAGGGCAACATAGAAATACAGTAGCCTTTAAGCACATACATATCTCTTAATAGCTGGTTGCTAGGTGCAGCACCATTCCCTTTGCCACAGATTAATACTGTTTGCATATCCAAGACAAAAAAATGAATAACGAATTCCCATTTGAGAAAATAAGTATTGAAACATTTAGGGGAATAACAAGTAATATCTCGAAAATGGTTCACTCAACAAAAAAAATGTATATGATATAAATTGTGTATTTTAACGCGATCTACATTTTGTGTGTAGTAACATTTTGTCTATCTTTTATGGTTTACCAGTTATGCAAAAGTCGTTCACAATGAAGAATACTTTTGGAGACATTCCCAGGAAATTCGAGATATACATTTCATTTCCCATGACAATATCTTAAACATATGATATTTTAATCAAAATAGTTAAGAGCCATTTTTGAGAAAATTAAAATTTTCGAAAAATGTTCCATGTAAAGGGTAATCTGGGGTGGGGGAATTTTCTTGAAAACCTTCGTGTCGCATCTCTGGAAGATACTGAACCTAAATACCAAGTTTGGTGTTTATCCGACTGTTCGTTTCTGAGTTATGCTGTTCACAGACAGACACACAGACACACACACACGGGCATGTTTCTAAAAATGCTTTTTTTGGATTCAGGGGGTCTCAAAACATGTATTTCCGGTGAAATCTCGGTATCGAATTTTTGGGTGGAATACAATACTTCCCCTACTTACTATAGGTAGTAGAGAAAGTAAAATTGATGGATCAAAATCCTGTTCATTAGATCAACAACAACATGTGTTCTTTTTTAAATATAGAGTCCCAGCGGGATTTGAACACGGTTCTCCGCCGGTTCTCTCTCCAATCCCGGCTGTGGCATTGAATTTTTCAGTTGACTCTATATTAAAAACTTTCCAAGACCATGCTAAGGTCTCTAAAGGTATAATTAATTTCAATTAATTAATTTTATATATATATATGATAATTAAAAAGAATGTTTTCTTTACCAAGCGGTGTGGCTCAGTAGGAAACGTCTCTGGATCGCATTCGGGAGGTCCCGACTGCCCACTCTGACCCACGGGTTTTTCGCGGTTCCCCGGGGTCGATAGGCGAATGCTGGGTGGTTTGCTCTCTGCCACGATTACCTTTCCGCCCCTTCATTCCATTTCCTTCTCATTTTTCAGGTGTGTTTATAGGTTTCGTGGTGTATGGCGGTGCGTGCTCAATGGAAAGAATGTTTCCCGTGGGCACTAGAGGGCTGCTCGACTGGGAGTCAATCATCTCCCTGGTGGCTCCACCAGAGGGACGGATCTGAGTATGGAAACGTTAGGTACTCCCGCGCGTCTCTGTGGCCTGTCTGCATACGGCCTGTAACCTCTTGTGGGGGTGGTAGACACAATAGACCTATACAGGTCGAGATGTCCCCCTCAGTTTAACTTCCTATGTCTTTTCTATACAGCTGGAACTAAAGATAGAACTTTTAACATAAGACACACAAATTAAAAGTATATCACACTACGACATTACATTTTTATGCTACTACATTGTTACAAACTTTATTTCCAAGTCCAATCAGTTCCCTTTGTATTTGTACATGTTTAATAAATCGACTAGGTAGATTAGCTTTTACATTTCACTATGTCTTTTTACAGGTTTAATTTCTCATCTCTTCACAATTCAAATCATTATATTTCAGTTTTTCGCAATCATTTATCCAGTTAACCTGTTCCTGCAACAGGTGTTCCGACTTGATTAAAATACCATGACGAATAAAGCATACTTCTTAAATTTCTTGAATAGCCTGTGAAGTCTATTGAATGAATTTTGTATACTTTTGTATAAATGGTAACATTCAAGAGACGGCAAAAGCTGCAGAATTCGTCAGAACACAAAATTTATGTCAAACTTTTAGGTGCATTAGCCATTTCGTAGTTATTATTGCTTTGAATTTTCAAATTCATACTTTTTTGCAATTCGTTTGCTTCTCGTGGTCATACGACTCGCCTTTTAAACATTTGACTAACGCCTCAGCCTGCTGTTTCTCCTTTATATCCACAATGAAGAGCGTGGGAAACAATATCTGAAAACATTTATCGCGATTAACTTAAGTAGGTAGAAAAACAAGGTATCGTAAGAATGTTTTTGGAAATAATAAATAATAAACCAGTGGGTAGAGAAAGTTATGTGAATGTTAACACACCAGATTTATACTTTTTCTACCAGCTACTTAGTAGGTAGATGAAGTACTGCATTCTGCGCAAACATTGAATATGAAGAATTCATCGAAAATATATGTTTTGAGATCCCCTGAATCCAAAAGAGCAGTTTTAGAAAAACATATGTGTGTGTCCTGAACAGCATTACTCAAAAACGAAATGTTGGATAATTACAAAACTCTTATTTTAGTTCAGTACCTTCCAAAGATGCCACATGAAAAATTTTAAGAAAATCCCTCCAACTAAACTACTCTTTACATGGAACATTTTTCGTTAATTCTTATTTTCTTAAGGATTTTGATTAAAATAGTACATATTTAAGATATTCAAAGACATATAAAATGCACCTATATGTATCTTGAACTTTCTGGGAATAACCTGTGAAGTTCTCTTCAGCGGAACAGATTTTTTTTATAAAGTTTTAAAACTGGTAAATCACAAGATATAGAAAAAAACTTATTATTAGACAATATAAATTTATTTCAAAGGACGATTTTCTGTGGTATCAGCCATTTCTGTCCGCTTTTATATGTTTGGATTTTTCAATACTTCAGTCAACTGTTTCTTGGGATTTCATGGGAAGACTGAAATTCATGGCCAACATAGAGTATGAGTCTGAAGTCCACGGAAAAACTTCAGGGGGTGATTTCTGACTGGAAATGAAGCACAAAAGTTCATATCACCTTGTGCCCAGCAAGGCATAGTTTCCACGGTAGATAGCACTGAAGAACGACATCAAACAAAGAGCCCTGGCACTCAGTACATGGCCTGAATCCCGTCCATGTCACAACAGATGTTCAAAATGGCCTCCATGGGATGCAAGCACGCATTCACAGGTCGCATCATGGATTGCCTCACTCGTTCCAATGTTTCGGGCTGTGTCCGAATATCGCCCCAGGTTACGTGGACACGCCGTTGAAGGGTCTGTACACCAAGAACAGGCTCACCGTACACAATGCTTGTCAGATGCCGGCGCAAGTAAAGATCAAGGAGGTTTAAGTCAGTAATCGAGCAGGCCATGTAAAAGGGCCTCCACGTCCTATCCAGCGTCTGGGGAAGATGTTGAGGTACGGGCTAATATAATGCGCAATTGTGCTGCAGCCGCATTGCCTTCGTGATGCCAAAAGCACATTCTCCAGCAATGGAGGCAGAGTGTTTTGCAGGTAGTCCAGGTACGTTTCTTCGTTCTGGTCCAAGTAGGTGGTCACCAATAATTTCTGTCAAAACATTGATGCTGAACCGCTGCTGATGGGACGCTTCAACCATTCCGAGGATTTTTTGTAGCCCATGCAGGTTAACGATGCCATCTCTACCAAAGGTCGTTTTATTGGGGCAGAGGACTGAAGACAGAACCCATAGTGTTCTGGCCTGATGGCCTGTTGCACAAACTAGCGACAGAATCGTTCCCGTGGTGGAAAGTCCGTCGATGATAATCCCTGTACACGTTAGAGGTGATAGGAATAATGGTGGTTGTCATTTAGGGCACAGATAACCGTCTTGTGGCTTACACCATGCTGGCGAGCCAATTGCCTGGAGCTTGTACCAGGGTTGTTCTCAATATCATGGAGAACATATTCCTCCACATATGGTGTACGCATAGTCCGCGGCCGCCTTGAACGTTCATCTGTCTTAAGGACCCTTGCTCACACAAGCGCCGAAAAATGGCTCCAAATGTGCGATGTGCGTGGTACTATCTGTGAGGGTTTGTGGGCTCGGTACATCCGTACTGCCTCTCGACAGTTTCCACCTGCTTGGCCATACACGAACACCATCTTGGCTTGTTCCTAGAATGAATACTGGACCATTGTGCTTCTACTACTATCTACAACACATAAAAGAAACACTGCAAGTTATGAGACTATCTGCAATACACAAAACGCACACTGCAAGCTATGAAAGAGTGTCATCAATGCTATCTGCCGTGGAAACTACGCATTTCCGGACACAAGTGAACTTTTGTGATCCATTTCTAGTCAGGAATCACCCCCTGAAGATTGTCGGTGGACTTAAAACTCATCCTTATGCTGTTGCTTACCGTGTTGCCTATAGAGCGTCATTTGTGCCTCCTTCATTACAACTAAAGCAAAGGAGCCAAGTTCAAGAGTGTTTCCATTGTTGCAGTAGAAGTTGTTTTCATAACTCCTGTAACTGCCATAATTTAGTTGATTTTTAGAGCCTGTTTGAAGCATTTTTCCACCATATTAATGCGCCATAGGTTATCGATGGTATGATTATCCTGATATATATCCTGGATCATAGCAGGTCTTAGTTCTCCCATCTTTTACTTCGAGTGCGTCCAACTACTTCAATAGTTGCTTTCGCAAGTTTTATTGTTTTCTTGAAATACTGTTTCCAGTCCATCTTGGAGTCAAAAGTGGTTCCCAATTATTTGACTTTGTCAGTCATTTTAAGTTCTTTACCTTGAAGATATAGAAGTCACAATCCCTTTCTGTCTCTTATTCTGGTAAACGGTAGTAAGGCTGTTTTATGAGGACTAATAGTTAAGCCCTCATTCGCAGCCCATTTTGTCGCATTCTGGGCCGTCTGCACGAGTTCCTTGACTGTTTCTATGTATTTACCTGGAACTATGATGACGATAACATCAGCATAGCCTATGATATAAAAGTCTGGGTTACTTCCTTGAACAAGTATTCCATCATCCACCAGATTCCACAGTAGGGGTTATAATATCCCACTCTGTGGACAACCACTCATGAACTTTGCAGCTAGGCTACTATTCATGAGGCTTTTATGAACTATTCTGGCTCTCAGCATGCACTGAATCCACCTATAACAAGTTTCATCAATTCCATGTTTCCTTGCAGCAGTAGGAGATTTTATAAAAGGCACCCTCAATATCAATGAAGGCACAAGTCCCACCTCCTTTTCCTGAATTGTCTTCTCTAGTTTATAAGCAACCTGAAAAGGGTAGTTTCAGTTGATCTGTCTGTACGATAAGCATGGTGATTCTGGTGCAGAGGATAAACCTCCAAAGCACCTAGTCTTACATGCCTATTGTAGCGGGGATAAATAAGAAAGGGTTTTTTGGTATCGGGTTTCTGACTCGGAAAGGATTGTTCTTGCCGGCTGCTCAGGTAGAGGGTTAATGGTTGGATCCGGACTCTTATCTCAGGGAGTGTGGATAGGAGGTTAATGACACTCAGATTCCTCCTACAGTGGCACGTTTATTCTGATGATCCACACTGCGTTCCTTTACCGAATCCCCGTCATACAAGACTTGATTCCGCCTATCATCCCCAGCTAGTATTTACGTGTTTTCCCCTTTCTAGTTATCTTTAGATGTTGAAAAAGATAATTATATAAATTTTAATGACTGGACTTTAGTCATTTCTATCTATCTTTCCGCAGTTTTCCTGAACACTAATTTTCAAACATATAAGTGCTTTAAGTTTGGACATATGCACTGCTTCCCTGTACGATACGAAGTAATTTAAGTTTCTACATCTATACTGCTCTCCTATTCGACACGAAGTGATGTTTGTAGCCACATGTATGCTGCTCACCTACTCGACACGAAGTGATGTTTGTAGCCAAATGTATACTGCTCACCTACTCGACACGAAGTGATGTTTGTAGCCACATGTATACTGCTCACCTACTCGACACGAAGTGATGTTTGTAGCCACATGTATACTGCTCACCTACTCGACACGAAGTGATGTTTGTAGCCACATGTATACTGCTCACCTATTCGACACGAAGTGATGTTTGTAGCCACATGTATACTGCTCACCTACTCGACACGAAGTGATGTTTGTAGCCACATGTATACTGCTCTCCTATTCGACACGAAGTGATGTTTGTAGCCACATGTATACTGCTCTCCTATTCGACACGAAGTGATGTTTGTAGCCACATGTATACTGCTCACCTATTCGACACGAAGTGATGTTTGTAGCCACATGTATACTGCTCTCCTATTCGACACGAAGTGATGTTTGTAGCCACATGTATACTGCTCACCTATTCGACACGAAGTGATGTTTGTAGCCACATGTATACTGCTCTCCTATTTGACACGAAGTGATGTTTGTAGCCATATGTATACTGCTCTCCTACTCGACACGAAGCGATGTTTGTAGCCACATGTATACTGCTCTCCTATTCGACACGAAGTGATGTTTGTAGCCACATGTATACTGCTCTCCTATTCGACACGAAGTGATGTTTGTAGCCACATGTATACTGCTCACCTATTCGACACGAAGTGATGTTTGTAGCCACATGTATACTGCTCACCTATTCGACACGAAGTGATGTTTGTAGCCACATGTATACTGCTCACCTATTCGACACGAAGTGATGTTTGTAGCCATATGTATACTGCTCTCCTACTCGACACGAAGTGATGTTTGTAGCCATATGTATACTGCTCACCTACTCGACACGAAGTGATGTTTGTAGCCACATGTATACTGCTCACCTACTCGACACGAAGTGATGTTTGTAGCCACATGTATACTGCTCTCCTATTCGACACGAAGTGATGTTTGTAGCCACATGTATACTGCTCACCTACTCGACACGAAGTGATCTATCCTACACACGTCTCAAACTGCTCTCCGTCCTAGATAATTTTTCTATTCCCCGCCTATTTTCTAGCTTCATTCCTCCTTTTTACTATTCACGTGACTTTTATTATTTCTCATTGGTCATTTTTCTAAGTTTTACGCCGTTTCCCATTGGTTCGTTATATTTTCAATTTGACCTTGCCCGCGTCTACCATTATCGCCTTATTTCTGCCTGATTACGTTTTCTGTGCGGTTGACTGCATCTGACTTCCTTTCTGTTCTTCTCGTTTCCCGTGGGTCTCACAAATTTCTATAGAACTTAAGCGCTTGCTAATGTCTCTTTCCTGTCTGTTCTTAAAATATTTCACCTTTTACAGTTTTCATTATGTATCTCTTCGCTCTAAAATACGCGTTTTCCTACATTTCATTCCCATCTGTTTTTTCTTTTATTCACGTTCTGATTATTTATTCGTATCTGTTCTTTACTTAATTCTTTCGTTTTCTAATCCTTCATATTATCTTTATTCTTCCTTCTTATTATTATTCCCGTCCTTATTATTATGATTATTAACATTATTATTATTATTATTACTATTCTGGAGGATCTTATCACTTCCATATGTGTTAATTCTCAAGAGTTTTCAGAATTGACATTAAACTAATGGGTATTAGGGACCATTGATAGAAGCATTTTTTAAAAAATCAAAATTTTGAAAAATATTGCATATAAAGGGTATTTAGTGTGGGGAGATGTTTTTGAAAATCTTCATGTCGCATTTTTAGAAGGTACTGAATCTAAATGCTAAATGTGGTATTTATCCGTCTTTTCGTTTCAAGTTATACTGTTCAGTCACACACACACACACACACACACACACACACACATACACAGAGAGAGAGAAAGAGAGAGAGAGAGAGAGAGAGTGAGACACACAGGCACATACGAACCTTTTCTAAAACTGCTTTTTCTGGATGCAGGGGGCCTCAAAACATGTATTTTTGAGAAATCTCGGTATGGAGTTTTTGGGTGGAATGCAATACCTTCTCTAATTACTATGTACCTGGTAGAGAAAGTAATAAGCTTTAGTAAGAATAGCTTCTATACCCACTAATAAAGATAGAGGGTAGAGAAAATCGTGTGAATGTATCACATCAGGTTTTTTTTAGAAAAATATCCGTGTGTGTGTGTGGATCTGTGAACAGCATAACTCTGTAAGTCTTTCAAAGATGCGACACAAAGATGTTCAAGAAAACCTCCTTACCCCAACGAACATTTTTTGAAATTTCTGATTTTATAAAAAATGACCCTCGGTTTTGATTAAAATACCATATACTAAAGATGTTTGCATATTTTTTGGGAATAGCCTATGAAATCCTCTTCATTCGGAAGGAATTTTGTATAATCGAGTATAACTGATAAACATTAAGGAATAGACGAAAACATACTATACTCAAAACGTAGATCTCTTTAAAATACACAACTTATTTCAAATAACTTTTTGTGTGGCATCAGCCATTTCCGAGATATCCGTTATTAATGGTTCTAATGTTTCAACACTTAGCCATTGTTTAAAGTCCTATCGACTTTCAGCTGTTTCTCGCGATGTCATGGAAAGAATAAGGAAGTTTAAGACATCGTATAGCGACCAGTTCTTCAGCATTTGACTATCGCTGTTCCCTTTGAATCTACGAGGGGCGTCCAATAAATAAGTTTCCCTATTTTATAAAAAGTATTACACACCATTGATCATGTTGAATTAACTTTATTTCTATTGTACAACCCTTCTGTTACTTTTCTATATGTCAACATAATTTTTCAAGCATTTTTGGGGACGTGACACAAGTTTTTCTAAGTCAGTGTTGTACCAGGTCGAATCCTGGGCTCGCAACCAGCTGTTCACTGGTTTGACTTCATCATCGGTGTTAAAAGTGCTTACCTTTGAGTTGGATGAACATGTGAAAATCACTTGGGGCAAGCTCCGATGAATACGGAGGACACGAGAAAACTTCCAAGTTGAATCTTGACCCAGGCGGAACTTAGAAGATTCAACTGGGAAGTTTTCTCGCATCCTCCATATTCACCAGATCTTTTCCCAAGTGATTTTCACATGTTCCTCTGACTCAGAGTCATCTTGGAGGTAAGCACTTTAACACCGTGACGAAGATCAATTAGAAGTGAACAGCTGGTTGTAAGCACAGGACTCGACCCGGTACAACACTGGCTTGGAAAAACATGTTGACTATGTAGAAAAGTAACAGAAGAATTGTTCAATATAAACAGAATTAATTCAACATGATCAATTGTGTGTAATGTTTTTTATAAAATAGGAAAACTGACTTTATTGGATGATCCTCGTACAATGAAATGCGTAACGCAGCTATTTCTGAAAAGATTTATCTCAATTAAAATGAAGTAGATAGGGAAATAAACTTTCGTAAGAATGATTTATATATCTACTAATAAACAATAGAATGTGTGAATGTAACACATCGATTTTATGTTGTTAAAGATAGGGTTTCAGCGTATTACAGCAACCAGCTTTACAAGATTGTTGCTTATTCCACAGAAAGCAGACCCTAAAAGCGTCAGGTTGCCACTATTGCTTACTGGCGACAGATGGTTTACTTTTACCACACCAATAAGCCGGCACTCCGGCATCGCCACGCGTTTGTTTTTTGTTCTCTGCTCAAATAATATCTTCCTCGATTCAATAACCGCGCTTTTATGATCCTTTCTTTGGCCCTAATCTCTCCACTTTTTGTCTTCTTGGTTTCTTACACTCGAAAGCTTGATGATACTTCAAAACGCGTAGGAAAGCTGGAGTGTTTTTGAAACTTCTGACTATAAAGGAATCGCTTTTAGTTTCTAAAATATTAAACACTAACAATGGGTAAAACTTTAAATATTAATCATAATTACATGCTAGCACATTTCGACCAACGTACGATCTCATTGGTGCCCTTATTCACCAATCAGAACCAAACTTAATCGATGGTTTTAAAGCTTGGAACTCAAAAACTAATAACTCTTAGTTTTTAGTTTCTCTATCACGTACTTAATAGCTAGAAAAGATATTGTATTCCGCCCAAAAATTCAATATTGCGTTTTTACCGGAAATACGTGTCTTTGAGGCCCCCTGAATAAAAAAATTTTTTAGAAAGCATGTCCGTATGTCTGTGAACAGCATAAATCAAAAACAAAATGTCGAATCAATACCAAACTTGGTACTTAAGTTCAATACTTTCCAAAGATACGGTAGGAAGATTTTCAAGAAAATCCCCAGTCCTAAACTGCCCTTTACACTGGAAAATTTTCGAAATATTTTATTTTTTTAAAAATAGCTCTAACGATTTTGATTAAAATACCATGTACTAAAGGTATTTACATGGCAAATAAAATGTATATGTTGAATTTTCGGGGAATAGCTTGTGAAGTCCTCTTCAATCGGAAGGAAATTTATGTAATTTTGCGTAACGGGTAAATGTTAAGCGATGGACGAAAACGCACTACACAAAAAATGTAGTTCTCTTTAAAACGCAGAATTTATTTAAAATAATTTTGTTGTGGCATCAAACATTTCCGAAATATCCGTTATTAATGATTCGAATTGTTCAGTATTTAAGTCATGCTTTTAAAGTCCTGTCGAGTTTTGGTGCCAGGGAAAGAGTGTGGAATTTTAAGGCCAGCATATATTGTCCGGTTCTAAACATTTGACTATCGCTATTTCCTTTGTATTTATAACGAAATTTGTAATGCAGCTGTTTTTGGAAAGGTTTATCTCGATTAGAATGAAGTAGATAGGAAAATAATTTGTATACTGCGGTGGTATTTCTGGTTGTTGATTGTGGGCCCCACGTTAGGGCGCCAATTTGCGGTGGTACGTTGGTTCTAGAACCACGCCGGGCGGCCAATTTGCGGTGGTTCTTTTGGGCGCCAATTTGCGGCAATATTTCGCCTATTTGCAGTGGTATGTGGCCATTTTACGGCACAGGATTTGTAGGAATGGTCCCGGGTTCGGTACTAGCTCAGGGTTCTTTGCATGGATACGACTGTTTGTTTTCCTGCTCGTTTATTTACCGTCACCATTTTAACATTTGATTCCTGCTATTTATTCGACACACACACGCGCATTTCCTATTTGTTACGCTTCATGTCATCGCGCCTATCCGCTGACACTTTTCTGACAAACATCTCCCAGGAACTACCACGACCAAGTGTGTATTCTAAACTTTTCTGACAACCATCTCCAAGGAACAACCCTGGCCATGTGTGTATTCTAAAATCTCCTGTTTCTCTATTTCAAACGTTCTATATCTCCCCATTCTACTATCACCTGATTTTTAGCTGCTTTCATTGGAGGCCTAAGGCTATCTGGCTTTTGGCGAACATTGACCCTTTTCTACACTTCTGCGTTCCAGCAACCTAACGGGACACTTAACAATAGAGGGAAAAACCACCCGTTTCCGGCCGCTGATGGCCTTGTCTCTCTCAACCCTTCGACAAATTTACAGTCACACTCGCTTTCCAGTTTTATTTAACACTATCCTTACTGTTATTGATATTTATTCTCCCTATGATTGTAATTTTATTTAACTACTAAAACGTACTGCTTCAATACCCACTAAAGTTTTGGGGCCACCAAAGGGCTCGCCAAATGGGATTACAGAAACAGAGTTGGGAGTAAAGGAAAATAATGACAAGAACATTGAAGTACTGGTTTAGGATCAACGACTTGGAAGAGAATAACATCTTGAGACATTACTTAAATTTTCAAGACAAAAATTGAGGAATAATACCGGGGTGAATAAACCCAAAGAGACCATGGAAAAAATCTGATTGGTATTATGTGGTGTGACAGAAAGGTTAAAGAGAGGGGCTTTTGGAAAGAGGTCAAACAAAGAATTGAGGATATTGAAATTCGAGATATTTAGTAGTCAAAGTCATTGAGGGTATACAGGGAGACAAAGAAAGTGTGGGGTAGAGATAACTATGTGGATAAAGGCAGCCAGAGGACGAGAGAGGGAGCTGCATGGGCTCGAATGGCGTAGTGGAATTGAAAGGAATGAGAAGGGGGTCTGAAAATAGAGGAATGTCTAATATGCAGGAGGCAAGATAATTATTGGCATGCGATTCTGGAATGCGAAGAAACCAAAATAATGAGAGGAAACTTAGGACTGAGAAATGGGCTATTCTACCAATAGAGATGAAGGAGGAAAAGTTGATGAATTTGAAATCAAAGTAAATCTTAGAGTTTGGGGAGTGTCAATAGAAAACGGAGGAAGAAAATAATCTTGGGGAATCAGAAAGTGTAGAAATATAATTTAAATTGAATAGAGTCCGAGTATAGCGTTAAGGATAGCTAGGCCCGATAGTAGAACAACCACAAGGTTGAAACTAGTCGGGCCACTTGTTAACACAGCAACTCTCGAGAAAGTCACGAGTATTTAGTATTGATGGTTTACTTTGTTTGGTCAAGAGTTTGTAAAGTAATATTATACATATTGTATGTATTACTAAGTGGATAATAAATAAATTCAAACATTGTAGACCACTAATAAGCGATAGAGGGTAGATGGAGTCATATAAATGTAACTCATCATAATTTTTACTTTCTCTACTACGTGTAGTAAGTAGGGGAAGTATTGTATTCCACCCAAAACTTCGATACCGAAATTTCACCGGAAATACATGTTTTGAGACCCCCTGAATAAAAAAAAATCTGATGTGTTACACTCACATGACTTTCTCTACTCTTGTACAATCTATTTTTACAAACGCCTATTCTCCATATGCTTCATGTTAATCGAGATATCGAGATGTTAATCTTATTGCTAATTTTCTTGTAGATGCAAGGGGAATATGGTAGCTTTTAAGCGATAGTCAAATATTTTAACGTTGGTTGCTATGTGGCGCATTCCATTCTCTTTGCGTGTCCAGGGCATAAAAAAATGAATAACGAATTTGAGAAAAAGTATAAGTATTGGAAAATTTAAGGGAATAACAAGCAATATCTCGAAAACGGTTCACTCAACAAAAGAAATGTATATGACATAAGTTGTGTATTTTAACGCGATCTACATTTTTCGTGTAGTAAAATTTTGTCTATCTCTTATAGTTTACCAGTTATGAAAAAGTCGTTCATAATGAAGAATACTTTTGGAGACATTCCCAGAAAATTCGAGATATACATTTCATTTCTCATAACATTATCTTAAACATATGATATTTTCATCAAAATCGTTAGAGCCATTTTTGAGAAAATTAAAATTTTCGAAAAATGTTCCATGTAAAGGGTAGTCTGGGGTGGGGGGATTTTCTTGAAAACCTTCGTGTGGCATTTCTGGAAGATACTGAACCTAAATACCAAGTTTGGTGCCTATCCGACTGTTCGTTTTTGAGTTATGCTGTTCACAGACACACAGACACACACACACACACACACACACACACACACACACACACACACACACACACACACACACAGACACACACACGGACATGTTTCCAAAAATGCTTTTTTTGGATTCAGGAGGTCTCAAAACATGTATTTCCGGTGAAATCTCGGTATCGAATTTTTGGGTGGAATGCAATACTTCCCCTACTTACTATACGTAGTAGAGAAAGTAAAAAGCATTTTTGGAAACATGTCCGTGTGCGTCTGTGTGTCTGTGTCTGTCTGTGAGTCTGTCTGTGAACAGCATAAATCAGAAACGAACAGTCGGATAAACACCAAACTTGGTATTTAGGTTCAGTATCTTCCAGAGATGCGACACGAAGGTTTTCAAGAAAATTCCCCCACCCCAGATTACCCTTTACATGGAAGATTTTTCGAAAATTTTAATTTTCTCAAAAATGGCTCTAACGATTTTGATTAAAATATCACATGTTTAAGATGTTTTCATGACAAATAAAATGTATATCTCGGATTTTCTGGGAATGTCTCCAAAAGTATTCTTCATTGTGAACGACTTTTGCATAACTGGTAAACCATAAGAGATAGACAAAGTTTACTACACAAAAAATGTAGATCGCGTTAAAATACACAATTTATGTCATATACATTTTTTTGTTGAGTGAACCATTTTCGAGATATTGCTTGTTATTCCCTTAAATTTTTCAATATTTTCTCAAATGGGAATTCGTTATTCATTTCTTTTGTCTTTGATATACAAAGAGTATTAATCTGTGGCAAAGGGAATGATGCTGCACCTAGCAACCAGCTATTAAGAAATATGTATGTGCTTAAAGGCTACTGTATTTCTATATTGCTCTTGTAAATATATATTCCCCTTACATCTAAAAGAAACTTAGCAAAAAGATAGAGTCTGCAAATGTTTATCTCGATTAACACGAAGTAGATGGAGAATAAGCGTTTGTAAAAATAGTTTGTACAAGAGTAGAAAAAGACATGCGAGTGTAACACATCAGATTTTTTTATTCCTAATCTCTGTTTCGATTAGGGATCTAGGCAGTGGCGTAGCGTAAGGGTAGACTTTGAGACTGAGTCTAGCTAAATAAATTGCCAAGAAAATAAATAAATTTTTAAACATATAAAGACAGCCTCAACAAGTGATGAAAAACTAATTAATACAATCACCTTCACCACTGCTTACCCCAATGCCCCACCCCTACTGCTACTTCGTGTCAGATTGTAGTGCAGCGTCGAAATCTCATGATGCGGCAGCAAGTGGAGACTGGGATGGCTGAGCGAGTGCAAGTCTCATCAAGGGTGGAGTTATATAGCTTTTCCCACTAAATTTCGACCTCTCGTTGTAGTGAGACATGCCTATATTTGTGCATTAAGGGCACAAATGCAGCAGCAGAGACTTAACATGTTTAATGAATGGTTTAGTCTCTGGGTACCTGCTCTCTCGAAGGTCCGGGAACAGGACAATAGGGGTTGGAGACAAGAGTAGGGCAAGGCAACCAAGAGTTATTATATTATAGTACCGCCGTTTTATCTCCGGCTCTGACATTTAGCGCAACCGAGAGAGGTAGTGTTGCCAATTCTTACCCCTACTCTGAACATCTGTGTATACCTGTGCCATCTCTTCGTAAAATGCAAACAATGAAATAGTTGGCTATGTTAGAGTATTTAAAGTATGGAGATACCATTTACAGGAAACTTAAACAAGGGTAACGCAGTAAATCGCATGCACAGAGAAAACAAGCTTCACCTGGAGTAAAGCAAACAGCTACTGACGACACGTGCTTCACTTACAAGAAAAATCGGCAACACAGCCCAAACTGCAGTGTACGCACCGGAGAGGGAGCCTGTAATTGGTCCTAGCAGACAGCTTCCACCCTTTGCTGTGCGAGTCAACTCAGCACAGCAAACCTTGCCGGATCTTTTATTCTTTTCTTTCGTGTTGTGGTTTATGTTCAGCAAAGCTCTAAGCAACAACAGTAGACTATGTTCATTACAGACTTAAAAGAAATCAAATTTATCTGTTGAAGCGAATCACAATAGCTTCCTTTAGCATGGAAATGCACAGGGCTAGTATTGCTAAAGGTGGCCATTCTAATATATACCTGTCTCTTTCTTTACCCTCATGAAACGTCAGGGTCGGAGATACAGTGGCGTAGGTATGGAGTTACTTGTTGAACAATAATTTGAACAAGGTGTACACAGAGACCACTAAATTATTGCGACTCGTGTTAATATTGCCTGTCACTAAAGTCAGCAGTGAACGCAGTATGAGCACGCTTAAAAGCATTAAAACTTGTTTGAGGAACTCTATGACAAACCAAAGACTCTCATGTTTAGCGACATTAGCAATTGAAAAAACAGTTATTGAGTGAAATGTGTGGCGACCATACTTTTAAAGTACGTGTAATTGACATCGTGGAGAAGAAAAATAGCCGACTGCAGCTTATATACAAGAAAATCTAAGTACCTATAATGTTTTCATGATTTACAATCATACGGTGGTTTGTAACATTTTATAAGTTACATCTAACGCTATATTTTATAATCTAGATTAGTTAAAATGTATGTTCAGTCAATTTCAACTACATAATAATAATAATAATAATAATAATAATAATAATAATAATAATAATAATAATAATAATAGAATCTATATGGAGAATCACACTATTTCATGAAACACTTATGTATGGGAGTTTGTGCATCACTTAAAAAATTCTAAATTCAATTTTTAAAATCTAGTATACCCAGAACACAGTGTCAAGCTACGCCACTGGATCTAGGAAGCCCATTCCCATACATTTTCCTGTTTACTTCGGGTGTTGGTGCAAACGTTAAAAAGGCGACATTCGGTGGTCTGCAAATTTAAAATGTAAGAGAAGCGGTACAGGATCTAATGACGCACAATATAAAAAGTAGTATGGAATCAATTTACAGAGTTTTGCACTGAATGCATTCCATCACCTCTGCTTCAATTCGATTACCTTACTGTCTCCCAAAAGAAGTTACCATTTCAACACTTATTGTTCAGTTGTACTTTATTTAACTCATATCTCGGTTCTGCTTGGTATAGAAGTTAATAGAATTGATGTATCTTTTGCGATGGTTCTCGTGTATGGTTAATAGCATTTATTGTAATGAATTTTGATTTTTTTATTTAATGTTAAGCCTCGGCTGCGTCAGTTATATCTGGTAGAGCAAGTATCTCTTAACAAGGGTGGTACGGCTGTAGAATGGTTTCACACACTTTACACAAGTTATAGTTTTAAATTCTCACTTATTGATAATAATATATCAATTAACATTAACTGAAGTATTTAGGTATGGTGCTGCAAGATCTTACGTTTCTATATTTGTGCTAACGAACTGCAGTTTACTGAGAATTTCATAAGTTCTTTATTCGCATTAAAATTATAAATTATACAAATGTAATATCTCTGCGAATATTAAATGAAAAGTATTTTACGGTTGTAGTATCTGTACCTAACTACATTTTTTAAAGGTCAAAATTTACTCTACTGAACTGACTTGTCTTGGGTCCAAAGCTTAAAATTTTAAATTTAATGTTTCTATTTTCTGATTGGCTAAGCCTACTCTAGCAGAACACTTTAGTTTGCCTTTGATTGGCTTTTTCACCCACGTGACTATTTACAAACTTTTTGACGTTACATCAGTATTTTTCCATCGACTGTTGGTAGTCTTCCTTAGCTTTCTAAGTTATTGTTCTGCCAAGGTTGCAACTCATTGTTAGACACCCTCTGCTTTTCCACTTTATGGCTACAGAAAACAGCTTGCTTCTACCCTCACAGCTTCTAGTTTATAAACTAAGAAATACATTCACATAATATTTTACACACATACACAATAAATAAACATAATACAATGGCTGTGATACACACTTTATAGAAATTACTGATTGCTTACAGGCGGGCTATTATTTTAATATTATATAATTAAATTGATAGCAGTTAAGGGATAAAAAAGTACTGCCTCACTTTTCAGAAAGATGTAAGAGATAACAATTTCAGTGATTATAATTAAAGTATACGAATGCGCCTGTTGCTTATAATTTTTCTTTGGTAATTTAATTGAGTTTTCAAACTCATGATGTCATGACTAGCATCCGTACTCTTTAGACCTGGAATATATGTGTAATGATCTATAATGGGTGTTATCCAAGAGAGGCAGGAGAAGTTTTCTCTTGTTGTTGCTTTTGTTTCATCGTAGTGTTAAAATGTGTCAATAGAAATATATCAGTGCTTTGTCTTCAAAATAAAACGTTTTCAAAATGTGCGAGCCCGCGACGATATAATCTGTCTGTTTTTGAAGTCTAGAAGAAATAATCCGTGGCTATTCTCGTCCAGAAGCTGGAATTATTTCTTTTTTATATTACATAAATTAAATGTTTTGAATGTATTTCTACAAATAAATGGACATTAATACATTCTGAAACTATCAGACAATGTGTATTGATTCAAATAGAAGTTAGTGTTTGGAAAAGAAACATTTGAGTTCAAAAATATGCTAAATGCTTTCTTACAAATGGACACGTTGTTAAAATATAACGAAGAAATCAAATTTATATTTATGGGTTACTTATGACAACTTATATTCACTCCGAAAAGTATTTTCCACAGGATACACAGCATCCATTTAGCCCAGACTCTCCAAGATCACCAAATTTCGCCATAGAAGAAGAGAAGTGTTCCGGTGATTTTTCCTCAGACAACATAGTGAAGATGGCTTTTTCTTCAACACTACCTGAATTTTAGACTCCGTAAAGAATGGTGTCAAGAGTTAAGCAAGAAAATCTTGAGTATTCTACTGCCCTAGTATGAGACTGGGTGACCAAGTTCAAATAAAGATCAAGATTGTTTCAGAACGAGATGTGCCTTGTCATTTTCAAATGTGAACTCAGTTGGAGGCCAAGTGACTTGGTGAACATAATGTCTATTGTTAAAGATGTCTGGTTTTTGTGTTATTGCTGAACGAAGTGTCAGTAACTCACAAACATTAGCAAAATGTACTTCACTTTAATGTCATTTATTTTCGTTATTTTTCGTTGTGTACTTAAAATATATGTTGTGTTTAATCTTTGTGATCACATATTAATATATTTCACTGTTGAGAGGGAGGCGTCTGAAGATTTTGGTAACTTAGGGGACGTAAAAGCAAAAGGTTTGAAAACCCCTACCCATGATAGTGCTCAGAGTTTCTGGTTGAGTATTTGGAAAACCTTGGTTCATTTTAAAGTTACTAAGTGACCTGCTTAGGAATGGTTTCTTGGCATGAGTGAGCTGTTTTTCGGTCTGTTTGCTGCAGACCCAACAAAAAAACTCGCTAAAATATCCCTTTCCAACAGCTCTATCTTTAGAGAACCGAAAAAACCAGCTAACGTAAGGTAGATTAGTTTTACAAACGTATTTGCATAATTAGTGCGAAGAAAAACTAAATCTTTTACCTTGTTTTGATTCCTTAGATAAGACATTTCCTGTCAGAAAGGAAGTTCCTTACCGCGTCACAAGCGTTCCATGTAAAGGAAACAATATGAAAACATTATCAGCAGGAGCGATGTGGTAGTTAGTGACATCACTTACAGGTTATTTTGATCTTAGCTACTTATAGTCTGTAATGGCTAGGTATACTATTGTATCTGTTTACGAAACCACATATTTTTTGGATGACTGCGATTTTCATGACTTCACCAAAGATCTACAAGATTAGGTAAACTTTTGTAGTATTTAGAGCTAAGCACACAAATCACTCCTTAAATGTGTAATTACCAGATATAAGAATACTTAAGCAGTTGGCTTACAGAGGCCAAGGGTCACTAACAGGCAGGATCCGGACTTCAGGCTTGGGCTTATTGTGCTCCCTGTATCGTTTTAACGCCAATTCACTATGCTTGCACCCCTTACCAAGTGAGTCAAGGCCTCGAAGAAGCATATAATGTACTGGACTGTTTCAGTTTCTTTACCCTGAAACACTCCCATCTGTTAAGATGCCTTTCACAGGAGCATGCCCTGTGAGAAACGCAATAATTGTTCTCAGCTAAAGTCTGCTACATTTAATAGCTTTCATCTCTTTTCTTACATGGTTTTCTAATAAATAGCTTACCATGTTTGTTTGCTGGAGTATTAAGCCAGGTTTTATGATGTTCTACTTTGGACCAATTCTTAATTGCCTCTTTTATTAAACATCAAGATGTTCCTAGAGCCGGTCCTGGCCCAATAAATTGTGAAGCTGCCCCATTTCTTGCAAATTCATCAGATTTTTCATTTCCCTCTATACCACTATGACCCGGCACCCAGATGAGTTGCACTTCATTCTGTTCTGACAAGCTTGTGAGCCTGTTTAGGCAGTTTAAAACCAGTACTGGCGTTGCCTTATGACTACTTAGAGCCTTAAGTGCAGCCTGGCTATCTGAGAAGGTAAGAATCTGTTTACCAGTGTAGGCTCTCCTTATGTTTCCATGTATGCATTGAATAATAGCATACGTTTCTGTTTAAAAAATCTGATGTGTTACACTCACATGACTTTCTCTACTCTTCTACAAACTATTTTTACAAACGCTTATTCTCCATCTACTTCATGTTAATCCAGATAAACATTTGCAGACTCTATCTTATTGCTAATTTTCTTGTAGATGTAAGGGGAATATATATTTACAAGGGCATTATAGAAATACAGTAGCCTTAGAGCATATACATATCTCTTAATAGCTGGTTGCTAGGTGCAGCACTATTCCCTTTTCCACAGATTAATACTCTTTGCATATCCAAGTCAAAAAAAATGAATAACGATTTCCCATTTGAGGAAATAAGTATTGACAATTTTAAGCGAATAACAAGCAATATGTCAAAAATGGTTCACTCAACAAAAAAAATGTATATGACATAAATTGTGTATTTTAACGCGATTTACATTTTTTGTGTAGTAAACTTTTGTCTATCTCTTATGGTTTACCAGTTATGCAAAAGTCGTTCACAGTGAAGAATACTTTTGGAGACATTCCCAGAAAATTCAAGACATACATTTTATTTGTCATGAAAATATCTTAAACATATGATATTTTAATCAAAATCGTTAGAGCCATTTTTGAGAAAATTAAAATTTTCGAAAAATCTTCCATGTAAAGGGTAATCTGGGGTGGGAGGATTTTCTTGAAAACCTTCGTGTCACATCTCTGGAAGATACTGAATCTAAATACCAAGTTTGGTGTTTATCCGACTGTTCGTTTCTGAGTTATGCTGTTCACAGACAGACACACAGACACACACACACACACACGGACATGTTTCCAAAATGCCTTTTTTGGATTCAGGGGGTCTCAAAACATGTATTTCCGGTGAAATCTCGGTATCGAATTTTTGGGTGGAATACAATACTTCCCCATCTTACTGTACGTAGTAGAGAAAGTAAAAATAGTAGTATATTTATCCAAGGGAAATAAAAAAACGTTTTGCGCCTTGGTGTTATACCGTATACTCATTACAACTAAATGCAATGGAGTCAGGTTCAAGAGTTTCTCCATTGCTGCAGTAGGAATTGTTTTCATGGCTCCACAGGCACGTTATGAATGCGCTTGGAGGAGGGCGCCAGTGTTTTTGTTGACACTGCCTGTCATCGAGGCTTGGGATCAGTGGGAAGTGAGGAGCAAAGCGGGAGAGGAATGTACAGTTGCACAACGAAACCAGTACTCGTTTTGCAGGCCTCAACCTCGCTAGTGAATGAACTCAGAACTGTGAATGTTTTCTTTACCTGACTGCCCTTCCGATGCCCCGCCCGCTTGTTCCGTAGCTGTTTAGTTCCTTTTTCCACCGCACGCATTCATATCGTGGCAGATTAGAACCGGTATGCTGTCTGCAAACACCCAAAGACTGTAGGATGGGTTGGGGGTGGTTTGTTACCTGCGATGTCCCTATCTTCCAGAAGCAGTTCAATCTCATTTCCTTTCGTTCTGGCTTTAATGATTATAAATTCCTGCGCCTGATAATTAGTTTCTCTGCTGTGTACTTAGGGTAGAGGAAATGTTCCTTTCGACTCAAAAATATTATGTCGCAATTTTAGCACACTAATATAAATCCGATGTCATAATCGCATGCACACACTGATGCCACTGAATAAAACGAATATATTATAAATGCTTACGTTCGCCACCGTTTACCTACGGTACTAGCGGATGTAGTATTATATTCCATTCAAAAATTGCAAATCGAAATTTGTGGAAATAAAGGTTCTGAGTTTTCCAAAATTTAAAAATTATGTTTCGCTCTCATTCTATCTCTCTCTTTTGTATGTGTGTGTGTGTGTGTGTGCGCGCGCGCGCCCTGCATAACTCAAAATGAAAAATCGGATAAAAGTCAAACTTCATATGAAAATTCTACGGCTTTCAAGGAGACAACATGAAGATTTTCACAAAGTTCTCCCTCGGCGTACAGTTTTTATTTGAAAAATGTGCCATTTTTTATTTTCTTAAAAATGACTGCAACAATTTTGATCAAGGATTCAAGTTTTTGAGGTCTTGCAATAAGCTAATAAAATGTATGTGTTGACCTTTTTTTGTGAATATTCTGTGAAGTCCTCTTTCTTCTAATTGAATTTGATAAAATTTGGCATATCTGCTGGGAAAGCATATACAAACACAGGTTACTACAGAAAAAAACACTTTCTATTGCGGCATTGACTGTTTCCGAAATATTCGCTTTTGTATATTTATTTTCCAAGGTTGAGTTTCATTGGTTTCATTGTAGCATGTAAACAAAGAAATGCCCATTTGTTTGCCACAAGACTCCTACCTTAAACAGCTGATGGCGGCTTTAGGTCGTGTTTATTTCTTTTCCTTCACAGTAAACTCCTTACTACGACAAACAATTGAATGCTGTTTCCACATACTGTGTGAAACTCAGGCATATTCTAATTTGAAATCATTTTCAGACAAACATTTATCGAGAACTACGTAACGTGGATAGAAATACTTTTTGTATAAAAAAACCCTCATATAATATGTAAGGAATGTATGTGAAGGGTAGCGAAAGTCGTATGAATGTCTATGTACATAGCTGAAAAATGGGATAAACACCAAACCTGGTATTTAATTTCAGCATCTTCCAAGGATGCAACACGAAAGGTGAAAACCCCCACCTTTCACATGGGAAAGTTTTCTTTCATTTTGATTTTCACAAAAATGACTAATGATTTTGATGAAAATACCACGTGTTTAAGATATTTGCATGATAAATAAAATTATATCTTGAATTTTCTGGGAATAGACTGTGAACTGCATTTTATTTAACCGCATTTTTGTATCATTTTAAATACAAACAAAACTTAAAAGACAGACAAAAGCTCACTAAAAAAAATGCAGAGATCATTAAAATACGCAATTTATGTCATATAAACTTCTCCCTGTGTTACCCGTTTTCGAAATATTCCATGCTGAGTGTCATATTATAACAGACATGCTTGAATGTTTGCGATTCATGCATTCCCCCTTCTTTTCTTTCGATCTCAACAAATTATCATGTCGTTCTACGTGGACTAGTGGTACCGTGCGAACCTCTAGTTCCTGAGGTCACGTGTTCGAACCCGGCGGAGGGCGATGGATCAAAATTTCCGGTCTTTCACGCCCAATATAGAATGGGAAGCTAAGGGCCATAGTAGTTAAAGAGCGTTCATAAATAAAACTCAATTTAATTTAACAGATTATCACGAATAAAAATTTGAATACTGTTTTCCCATTTAGCATGTCTTAGTTAATTGAAATCATTTCTAAACAAAGGTATACCGTAAGATAACGTGGATAAAAGTATAACTTTTTATATGAGTAGTATAATATATAACGGATGTATGTGAATTTGTCGTCGGTAGAGAAAGTCGTGTGAATGTATCACATCAGATTGTTTTTAATTCGTCTCTGTACGCAGAATTACGTCCTAAGAGGAACATATATTGATAGAACTTAAATAGTTTTTGACGTATCTTGCCTTTTATAGCCAACCATGTACTGCCGCAGCGATTATTAAATAAATACATCTAATGTAGTTACAGAGTGCGAAAAAACAATGTGCAGAAAATTGTAGAATAAAAAAGGCAGTACCAAAATTACCATTTCGAGGATAGGCACAATGGATCGCAGATGCAGTATATAACAATAGCACTACATAAACATAATTGAAATCTGACTGTATGAAACATCGTTTACCATCAAAATGTAACGTAACTCGCACGACATGTGTGTACTTACTGTCTCATCTAATGAGCACTAGTGCTCAATGAGAAACTAACATCACATGTATCCATTATATTGAACAAGATGAGTTTTCGGTATTACCATACCATCCAGTAAGCTTCACATCAGACACACCTAGAAACAGTAACTAGTACTGTAGAGATAGATGTGATTCAACGGAAGGGGACACCTCGAGTGTTGCGACCTGCACAGATTCATTGCGGCTACCTTCCCCCAGGAGGAAGGGATGAGTTGAAGGAACCACAGGGGAGGAGAGACGTGCGGTAGTTCCTAACATTTCCAAGCTCGCAGTCCCATCCACTGCTGGGGCTGCCAAGAGAGGGCCATGAACGAACCACCAATCAAGCAGCCCTCTGGTGTCCACGGGGAATACTCTTTCCATTCAGCATGCATCCGCGCCATCTGTCCGGTACCGCTATATGCACCACGAAACCTAGAAGCACAACATATAAAATCTATAATACTTAAACCAGGGCTAATATTCCAGATTCTTTTAATTTATTCACTTTCTTCTAAATACATTTACAGTACACTAATTATTTTACAGATATGTATATGTATATAAAATAATACCTAACTAATGGGTACTAAATTATGCAGCTAAAATAAACAAGTAACTAAAATAAAATAAGATACAAAATAAATTAAATCAAAATAAATAAATCCCATTCAAAGCAACATAAAACCATTAACAACATTACATTACCAAAACATCAATGTATTAAAACACTAAACATTAAACATAAACAAAATAGACAAATAATAAAGTACAAACTTCTCGAATACATTTAAAATACACCCACAATTAACAAAATACCTTTACATATAACATCCAATTAAAATTCTTAATTATCTTATTTTCAATCCAAAATTTTTTATATTATTTTAACTATTTAATTTTATATATTAAAGCACACTGAAAGATGAGAAGAAAAATCAATGAAAGGGAAATGATGGAAAGGAAATCGTGGTTGAGAAGAAATCACCCCAGCATTCGCCTACCGATCCGGGGAAACTACGAAAAACCTGTGGGTCAGAGTGGGCGGTCGTTGGGGATCGAACCCGGAACCTCCCAAATGTGAGTGGCAAACGTCAGCTCGCTTGGTATATGGTACTGTACACTAAAGTACTATTCCTTTACATCTGACATGCCACAAACGGCTTCACAATCAGAGACTCCAACATAAATGATTTAATGTTGCCGCATGTAGTGCAATGAGAAAGCTTCTGCGAGTCCTTATTCCTAGCCTCAAAATGCTTATTTTAGTAGGGGAAAGGTCCCTATATTGAACCACTTGAGCCTAAGTAGTAAATAATAATTATATATTGAAATCAAAATTTTCAGAAACACAAGCGTTAACGTGACAAATTCTTGCGCTATAAATATCCTCAACACAATTTAAAATTAATACAATTATCAAGTAAATACGAGGGCTGATCAACAAAGACTGAGACTGATTTTTTCCTGTAGCTTCCGTGATAGTTTCGTATCTGTAAAATAAATATTTCAAAAGAGCGGTTTTTATGTATAATGTTGGTAGGCGGCAGCACTCTCGTATTGGTAGGTTGGTAGTAATGCTCTATTTTGTAGACCCTACGTGCACTTCGTATACCATACAATGGAGGTGATGCATTTTTTAAATCGATTATCACCGGTGATGAGTCATGGCTGCATCATTATGATCCTGAAGAAAAACAAGCCAGCACAGTGTGCAAATCGCCAGGTTCTCCAACACCAAAAAAGGCAAAAGTTGTTCCATCTGCAGGGAAAGTGATGGTGATCACATTTTTTGACTGTAATGGAATGATTTACCAGCATGCAGTTCCCCCTCACACTACTGTTACAGCAGCATACTACACATCAGTATTGGCTACACTGAGGAAGCACACTGCAAAGAAACGACCAGAGCTTTCTCGGACTGGGTGGCGACTTCATCATGACAATGCACCTCCTCACGTTGCAAATCAAGTGATGCAGTTTCTGGCTCGATTCAACATTACCTGTGTACCACATCCACCTTATAGCCCGATCTTGCACCCTGTGACTTTTTTATTCCCAACCCTAAAGGCAAAACTTAGGGGTATTCGATTTGGGAACTCTGAAGCAGTGCTCAAGAAAAGTGAGGCGATTCTCAAGGACCTGACAAAGAATGGTCTGCAGCACGTGTTCAAGGACTGGCAGAGACGTTATAAAAAGTGCATTGAAGTAGGAGAGGACTACTTTGAAAAAAATCATGTAAACATTGAATTGGAGTAATAAACATCTGTGAAAAAAAATCAGTCTCAGTCTTTGTTGATCAGCCCTCGTAACATTTAAAAAGTGAGATGGTGTAAATCGGTTCAAATTAGGAACGTGTTCCTTAAATTGAACCACCCGTGTCTTAAAATGAACCTCATACTTTTAAGTTTAAAAATATTTTTATTAATACAAAACACACATATTTTATTGTACATTCAAAACAAATGTGCTATCAGCAACAAAAGTAGAGTCCAAAATTGGGATAAGAATAGCAATTTCCTTGAACATTTTGAATTTTTATATAATGACAATCACTTGGTTTTTGGAATAGGTATAATTTGCAAATATAGAGTTTTTACTAATTTTTACTCTCATACAGAAGAGTCCAATTATATACAGTCTTCAAAATAAAACACTTTCTTCTTGTCACTAACTTTTGCACACTTTTGGTGAAGCCATATCCTACAACTCACACACTGGATCATGTCCATCATTTCAGACAATTCACATATTCATGTCATCCACTGTTTTTAACATGATTTTTTTAACTTAGCATATTATATGGATATTTATTCACACGATATACTATTCGCAGTTGAGCAATCCCAGAACTTCAATAGGTTTCCTAAATTGGACCAATTCAATATAGGGTTCAAACAGTGGTTCAATTTACGAGCCACGCCATTTTGGAAGCTTTAGCATCTATGTGACTAGGAGAGACGCTGTTTGAAAAAGCTTACGCAGGAATATTGTTGCTAAATAAACACTTTATAAGATGTAATATCTATATAGATGATCTCAAATTTATCTAATTGGTCGTATAAGCTTAGCTAGATGAGTCAAATATTACTTCTGAAGCACCAAAAACACACAACACTTCATACAACTGAAACCACAGCTCAATGCAAAGTCATCAACTTCAAGCATTCATAGCTGTACACGCCACGCTTCTGCTAGGATTATGGTGCCATCTGTCGATCAGTTTGGAAAATATCGGAGCGGTTCAATTTAAGAGGCGGTTCAAATTAGGGACCTTTCCCCTACTGCTTTTCTGTTCTACAATTTTCTGCACATTGTATAGTCTGCCCCTGTGGCGAGTGGTCAGCTGTCCTAGTTGTATACAAACGTCCTCGGTTTCCATTCACGGCAGGGCCAGGTGGCTTTCCAATGATCAGAAACTCCCATATGTACTGGTTTTATTACTGGATGTGTGGATGTACTCTTACTTTCCAGGCGGAACATCTGCCAGGTCATAGGCGAATGCTGAAGTGATTTCCTTCAGCACCCGAATTTCCTGTCCCTCCATTTCGCTCCATTCTTCATTTCATTCATCCTTCATCCCGTTGGCCTCTTTAGGGTTGGGAGTTCGGCGATGGCTTTCGGTGTAAGGGAAAGGCATGCTGTTTGTAACTCTCTCCTCCTTCGGCTTTCGACTGGCTACCGAGGTATTCAAACCCCCTTTAGGGACCGTTGTGCCTCCTCTGTGCGGGATGGGATCCTCGGTCTGTCTCCGTCTGCCGTGGTCCTATATCTGGTAACTTAGGGATCCTGTCATTGCTCTACCGTCGCTCCTGGATCTGGCAGCCCAGCGTTCCTCGTGGGACGGAGGAACAATATCCACTTTGGATCGGTGTTGAATCCTCTCTGTAATAGAAGATAAGATGCGAGACAATGGTCTACAATAAGAGGTTCCGATCTGGCTTCCAGCAGGACAGCCATTATCAGCATCATCAACAATCTTATATACCTACCTAAGAATGCACAGGTAGCTCAGGATATAGTAATATATGAATAAAAAATATGACAAGGAATGATAAAATACTAAATTTGAAGTTACGTATGCATTTTGCGAGTATAGTTCGTATTCTGCAAGTCAAAAAATGGCCTAAGCCTAATTTTATATTTCGTCAATTAATAGTACCTTAAATGTTACTATTTTAAATCAGCTTATTACAGTTGTTACAAAAATTAAATGTTTGCAGTGTGTTTTTACACGTGACAGGCTTCTTACTGTATTTACTACCAAAAAGTAACGTTCCCATAAATAAGATCTGGAAAGGTATTGTGACTTTGTTAAATTTATCAGACGTCTTTGAAGGCGTCCCGTAAAAACTTCTAATGTGTTTATGTAATTTTTATAAAAAATTCTTAGGAAAGCTTATTTTTCTGTTTACATCACATCAGTCGAGATAAATCTTGGAAAAAATAGTGACATTACACATTTCGTTGTAGGTACAAGGGAGATAGGGGAAAGCGAATCGATATTCAGATTTAAAAAGCGAGTGGCTATATTCTGGCCTTGAAATGACATCACGAGAAACAACTGAAAAGCGACAGGGCATTAAATAATAACAAAGTATTAAAAAATTCGAACCACATTTCTTTTGTTTTTTAGAAATAACTTTTTGCCTATCTTAGAATTTACCAGTTATATAAAATTGCTTCGATTGAACGGTCTTTGCAGGCTATTCCCAGAAAATTTAAGGTATACGTTTAATGTGCCAGTAAATATCTTAAATACAGGGATTTTACTAAAAAATCGTTAGAGCCATTTTTGAGAAAATTTAAAGTTTCGAAAAATGTTTCCTGTAAAGAGTAGATTTGCGTGGAGGAATTTTCTTGTTATGTCTTTGAAAGATACTGAACTTAAATACCGAGATTGATATTTATGCAAAGTTCCGATTTTGAGTTATGCTGTTCAGACACACACATGAGCCATTTTCTGATTCAGGGTCCTCAAAATATGTATTTCCGATGAAATCTCGTTATCGAATTTTTGGGTGGATATAATACCTACCTTCTCCACCTACTAGGTATGTGGTAAAGAGTGTAAACACACATAAATGACATAAAACAATAAACAAAAATCTGATGTGTTACACTCACATGACTTTCTCTGCTCTTGTACAAACTATTTTTACAAACGTTTATTCTCCATATGCTTCATGTTAATCGAGATATCGAGATGTTAATCTTATTGCTAATTTTCTTGTAGATGCAAGGGGAATTGGAGGCTTTAAGCTATAGTCAAATACTTTAAGAGCTGGTTGCTATGTGCAGTATTCCTTTCTCTTTGCATTACCAGGACAAAAAAAAAGAATAACGAATTTGAGAAAAGGTATAAGTATTGGAAAATTTAAGGGAATAACAAGCAATATCTCGAAAATGGTTCACTCAACAAAAAAAATGTATTAGAATTTTCGAAAAATGTTCCATGTTAAGGGAAATCTGGGGTGGGGGATTTTCTTGAAAACCTTCGTGTCGCATCTCTGGAAGATACTGAACCTAAATAGCAAGTTTGGTGTTCATCCGACTGTTCGTTTCTGAGTTCTGCTGTTCACAGGCGCGCGCGCGCGCGCGCACACACACACACACAACGGACATGTTTCCAAAAATGCTTTTTTTTTGGATTCAGGGGGCCTCAAAACATATATTTCCGGTGAAATCTCGGTTTCGAATTTTTGGGTGGAATAATTCCCCTACTTACTATACGTAGTAGAGAAAGTAACAAATATAGGAATTAATTGACCTAATAGTGGTCGAAACTATGAAGCCCGGGACTTAAGTACTTACAGCATTGTAAGTCGCCATTGGGGTATGTCATCTCAATATAGTTTGAGATCTCCTTGTGGTTTACCGGGAAAAATACGAATCATCTGGAGAATTTAGTGTCGTGCCGGCGTGTTGCATGGTAGCTCAGTGGTTAGAGCAGCCGAACGGAGACCGGGATATCCGTGGTTAAAATCCCGGCTATGGCATTGAATTTTTCAGTCGCTTGATTCTGCCTTTCCAACAAATATAGGGTCGGTCGTAACACCGGAGTTTAAATATAACACCTATCTAGTTTACTTGAAAGTGCCTGAACTTGCATTTCTGGAGGTTTGCTACAGCTCCCGGCGTTTGAGACCTTCTTGCACACCACAGAATTGCCGGCGTTTTCCTTCTTTTTAAGAGGAGAACTGTAGGACTGCTTATTGGTTTGGTTTGGGGAAGATAACCATCCGGTACATCTGTCTCACCCCGGTTATTGGACGCACCGGGGGGCGGGAGTGAGTTGAAAGTGGGGGCGGTCCATTATGGCGACCTCCAATAACGGTCCCCACCATCCCCTGTGCGGGACACGGAGGGAACAGAAAGAAAAAAATGCAATCTTCCAACAGACGAACATCGTTACATTATTTTCAGCCCTTAAACACATCTGTGGTAAACGCAGACCGCGAGATAGGCCTTGCCATTGTAGTGGTCGCATAAAATTTTACGCTAACACGGTGCGTGCCTCGTAAATTCCTCCTGCGTTCCTGCGGTCTAATAGCGTCAAAAACTGCTAAAAGCGAGGTAGCCATGTCTTACAGATCTGTGATATTGTCATTTCTTCCAAGTAATACTGAACAGTAAGGTCCTTATAGGTTTAATGATGACACGAAATAATAGGTAATAACAGAGGCCTTAGATCTGTCACCAACAATGATCGCGTGAGATCCTCACATAATTATTATACCATAGTTCATTACTCAGTTAAAATCACTAAGCTACAATGGTAGATCTTGTTGTCAGAGGCATTTTTAGTTTCTGTATTGCTATCCACTCAAAAATTCGATAAGATCAGATTTCGCCGGAAATACCTAAGATTTTGGAGGCTACTGATAAAAAAAATTAGAAAAAGATGATAATGCCAGACTTGGCATCAAAGTTCAGTGTCTTCCAAAGCTGCGACACACAAACTATACTCTACCTGCAAAATGTTTAGACATTTCCTACTTTATCAAAACTGGATCTAACTTTTTTTTATTAAAACACCATATATTTAGGGTATTTATACGACAAATAAAATACTTAGTAAGGCTTTCTTTAGAAGTGAAGTAAAGCTAGTGGTCCCGTGTCGTAGATTTACAGCAAGCTTGATAAAGAGGCTTCTGAGCAACATTTCCGGTCTTTCACTACCAGTGTAGAATAGGACGCTAAGAACTATAGTAATTAAAGAGCGTCCATGAATAAAACTCAATTTAATTTCAAAAAATCCTCATGTGTTACACTCACATGACTTTCTCTACTCTTGTACAAACTATTTTTACAAACTCTTATTCTCCATCTATTTGATATTAATCGAGATAAACATTTGCAGAAACCATCTTTTGACATGCAAAGAGAATTACATTTTACACATAGCGACCAGTTCTTAAAATATTTGACTATTGCTTAAGGCGTACTATATTCCCCTTGTTTTGTATTTGCAAGGGCAATATAAGCACAGACATATCTCTTAATAGCACCATTCTCTTTGCCACAGATTAATACTCTTTGCATATCCAAGACAATAAAAATGAATAACGAATTCCCATTTGAGAAAATAAGTATTGAAAAATATCAGGGAATTACAAGCAATATCTCGAAAATCGTTCAATCAAAAAAAAATGTATATAACATAAATTGTGTATTTTAACGCGATCTACATTTTTTGTGTAGTAAAATTTTGTCTATCTCTTTATGGTTTACCAGTTATGCAAAAGTCTTATCACAATGAAGAATGCTTTTGGAGACATTCCCAGAAAGTTTAAGATATACATTTTATTTGTCATGAAAATATCGTAAACATATGATATTGTAATCAAAATCGTTAGAGCCTTTTTTTAGAAAATTAAAATTTTCGAAAAATGTTCCATGTAAAGGGTATTCTGGGGGGGATTTTCTTGAAAACCTTCGTGTCGCATCTCTGGAAGATACTGAACCTAAATACAAAGTTTGGTGTTTATCCCACTGTTCGTTTCTGAGTTATGCTGTTCACAGACACACACACACACACACACACACACACACACACAGACACACTCACGGACATGTTTCCAAAAATGCTTTTTTTTTGGATTCAGGGGGTCTCAAAACAGTATTTTCGGTAAAATCTCGGTATCGAATTTTTGGGTGGAATACAATACTTCCCCTACTTACTATACGTAGTAGAGAAAGTAATGAAATTGGGCATCTTGAATTTTCTGGAAATAGCCTATGAAGCCCTCTTCATTCGGAAGCAATGTTGTGTAACGTGTAAACCATAAGAGACAAAAAAAAGTTGTTCACAAAAATATGTAGATCTCTTTATAACATACAATTTATTTTCAAGAAATTTTGTTATTGTAGCAGCAATTTCCGAAATATGCACTATTACTGGTTTGAATATTTCAATATTTTGTCATTTTGTTTATGTGTTGGTCCTATTCAGTTGTTTCTCGCGATATCATGGAAAGAGTATGGAATTTCAAGTAGGTATATCGTGATCGATCCCCAGCGACCGCCCATTCTGAGCCATGAGTGTTCTTCCTGTCCCTCTATTTCGTTCCATTCTTCATTTCATTCATCTTTCATCCTGTCAGGGTCGGAAGTGTCGGCGATGGTGTTTCGGTGCAGCGTGGCAGGGGAAAAGGATCCTCTTTGTGACACTCTCCGTGCCTCGACTTTCGGTTGGCTGTCGGGGTATCCGAAACCCTTTGAGAGCAATTGGACACCCCTGTGTGAGGTGGGGTTCCTGGTCTTCCTGTCCGTCTGCCGGAGTGTCTCTATCTGAAAACTTAGGGACCCTGTCATTGCTGTGCCATCGCTCCTGGTTGCGGCCGCCCGCTGTTCCTCTCGCCTCATCCTTCCTCCCGGGGACGTCTCTTCGTGGGGTGTAAGTACAATATCTACTCTCTAGATCGGTGTCGAGTCCGCTTCGTAGTCAATCGAATCCAATCCATACATTCGGTTTTCTCTACTCCCTTAATATCTATAACCAAATGCATAATGAAACAATTTTTGCAAAGATTTGTCTCATTTAACATAAAGTAGATAGATAAATAAACATTGTAAGAACAGTTTGTAGAAGGTATATGAACATAAACGATATTGTAGAGAAAGTCATTTGAATGTAACACGTCAGAAAATCTTTCTCGTAGTCATGCAAGGTGCGTGGAATTACAAAGTGATCAGCGTTTAAAAAAATCTGACTAATGCTTTATGTATATATTGTAAATGTGCAATGAAAGTTGAAACGTGTTTCTCTAACCCAAAAGGAAGTGAATTGAATGTAGGAATAATGGCAGATTTGTACTTGAAAACATATTACATAATTAATTAACCAGCCGGATTTCTTTCATTTAATAACTTGCATTCATTAACATACATAATTGTCTGTTTAGAAAGCCTTATTTTTTCACAATTCTTTACATTCTTAACGGCATTCTCTGTTTAAGCTCCTCTTATGTAGGACTTACACCCCCAGGACTTACAGACGGGTGCCTGAGGTCAGAGGCCCGTTGAGGAGCAGACAGAATATCAGCCCGATGCCTGTTATGGAGGAGGTAGATGAAACGAAATGATAGTGAAATGGATGAAAGGAAAGGTGATGGTGGAGCAGTTGGTGGAATGAATGGCGGGGGAAACCAGAGAACTCGGAGAAAATCCGCCCAGACGCCGCTTTGTCCACCACAAATTCCACATGCGGGTCCCTGGGATTGAACCCGGGCCACCTCGGTGAGAGGTGAGCGGTCCAACCTCTCGGCCATGGCGCCGCTCATACATTTAATAAAATTACAATAATTACGTACTTGCTTCCTGCTCTTACATTTACCGATATCTTTGAATTCTAAACCCCAATAAATGTATAGTTTTCCTTGTAACCTCTCTCGCCGTCGAAGAAAGACTGATCAGCCTTGTGGGCTGCACGTTGAGGAGAGCTGCAATAATCCGGCGCCTGCGCAGTCGACGATCACCATCGTACTACACAACTCAACATAACTGCGCGCTTTCTTCTTGTTGTTGTGGTCTCCTTGACAAATCACTACCATAGTCGTTTCGCTTCTGTTCCCGTACATGTCAACCTTCCTTTAGTGGAACCCGTCATTGCCTATAGTAGGTTTCTCCGGGGAGGGTCAATTTGGCACATAATTTATCTCGGTGAAAGAGGTATTCAGGCTGCCTCTGTGGTCTAATGGTTAGCATACTAATGTGCAAAACCAGAGGTCCCGGGTTCAATTCCCAGCTGGAGGGTGGAATTTTATCTTTAGCCCAGGTTATTCCCCATCAAACCTAGGGTCTAGAAGTATGAATGAGAGTGTGAATGTCTATGTGAATTTAATCTAATAACATAATTAACAACGCCCCAAATATTAACACCACTGTAGGCGAGTGAGCACTATTGCTAATGAGCAATTATTCCAAGTTAAAAAGGGTCAATATGAACTGAGATATTAAAGGCGGCACATAAGTGGAACTAAAAATAAAACTGCTGCACTTACGTGACTTTCTCTACTCTTGTACAAATTATTTTTACAAACGCTTATTCTCCACTTACTTCATGTTAATCGAGATAAACATTTGCAGAAACTTTTTGCTAATTTTCTTGTAGGTGCAAGGGGAATATGGTAGGCTTTAAGCTTGTTGCTATGTGGAGCATTCCATTCTCTTTGTATGTCATAAAAAAAAACCAACAAAAAACTAATAACGAATTTCCATTTGAACAAAGTTACAAGTATGGAAAATTCAAACAAATAACAAGCAATATGTTGTAAATAGTTCACTCCACAAAAATATATATATATGACATAAATTGTGTGTTTTAACGAGCTCTACATGTTTTGTGTAGAAAAACTTTGTCCATCTGTTACGGTTTACCAGTTATGCAAAAGTCGTTCAGAATGAAGAGTACTTTTGGGGACACTCACAGAAAATTCCAGATATACTTTTTATTTGTCATGAAAAGATCTTAAATGTATGATATTTTAATCCAAATCATTATAACAGTTTTTGAGAAAATGAAAATTTTCGACAACTTTTCCATGTAAAGGGTAGTCTGAGTGGCAGGATTTTCTTGAAAATCTTCGTGTCGCTTCTCTGAAAGATACTGAACCTAAATACCAAGTTTGGTACTTGTCCGACTTTTCGTTTTTGAGTGATGTTGTTCAAAGCACACATCCATAAAGTCACAAATACACACATGGACCTTTTTCTAAAAGTGTTTTTTTTTGGATTCAGGGGACCATGTACACATTTTGAGGCCCCTGAATACAAAAAAACGTTTTTAGAAAAAAGGTCCGTGTGTGTGTCTGTGAACAGCATAACTCAAAAACGAAAAATCGGATCAACACCAAACTTCGTATTTAAGTTCAGTGTCTTCAAAGATGCGACACAAGGATTAAAAAAGACCAAACCCTAACTACCCTTTACATGGAATATTTTCGAAATTTTTGATTTTCTAAAAATTGGCTCTAATAACGTTTATTAAAAATATATTAAAGATATTTACGTCACAAATAAAATGCATATCTTGAATTTTCTTGGAATAGCCTTTGAAGCCCTCTTCATTCGAAAGGAATTTTGTATAAGCATTTATAACTGGTAAACGTTAAGCGATAGACCAAAACGTATCATAAAAGAAATGTATATCTCTTTAAAACACACAATATTTAAATTAAGTTTTCTGTGGCATAAGCCATTTTTGATATATCCGAATTGTTCAGTCCTGAGCCATTCTTTTAAAATCCTATTAACAGCAGCTGTTTCTCGCGATTCTATTGAAACAGTATGGAATTTTAAGGCCAGCATAATTATAGCGTCCAGTTATTAAACATTTGACTATCGCTGTTCTCTTTGTATCTATAACTAAACATGTAATGTAGCTATTTCTGCAAATGTTTATGTCGATTAACATGAAGCAGATAGCGTTTGTAAAAATAGTTTGTACAAGAGTAGAGAAAGTCATGTGAGATATGTTTTTTATAGTCAGTTATAAGGATAGTTATAAAAGAAATACGTTTGCATGCAGAGTTTCTACAATTGTCTAGCTTATTTGAGTATCTAGTCTTAAGCACTTGCTCCAGCATACATTATTTCAAATGCTTCTTTTTTTTACATATCAGTATAAAGATTTATTATATATGTACATCAGTTTCAAATTAGATGCTTCACATCGTCAAATGACAAAACTTTCCATAATGTTTATATCACAGTTTCAATTGAAGGATGAAACGTCTCTGAAGATGTAGATCTCATGACTGGTAAACGACCTTTATTCATTTTCCTTGCTCGCTCCTCAAAGATTCAGCATTATATCTCTTGGTAGAGCAACACCCTGGAACCTGTACATCATTCCCTGCTCTGTTTCAAATTATGAACAGATGTGAAAATGCATCTTCCCACAAAACTTGTGTCTCCTATCATTGGTCCTCGGCTCACCACATCAATGTGGTCTCCAATGCGATATATTATGATCTTGTTATCTACAGATATCTGTGAAGCAATCTGTGGTATCTGTTCTGTCTTGTATTTATTATCCTCAACAATCTCTAATGCCAAATCTGCACTCACTTCCAGCCTTTCAAATCTAAGTTCTTTCCGGCATAATGAGACCATCTCAGTTTACATCACCCGAAGTTCATCTTTACAAGGTTTCCAGTCATTCAGGTCTAGCTCCACATCATAAACAAAACTGCCACTTCGCACACTTGGTGAGGGGAAGCTGTGTAGCACTACTGAAATATCATCTTTGAATGTATTCTACATGATTGCTCCTAGCATAAATGAGCACGATCTCCAGAAAGCTTTTCAAATGATATGGATCAGGATCCATGAAATGCAACAAGCGCAAGGCACATTCTCCTTCCAAAGGACGGTGCATATCCCATAGGAATTTGTCATCTACTAGTGCTAATGCATAACGATTTAAGTCTGTTTCAGATAAATGTCTTGTGCAGTCATAAGGAGTTGAAACACCTTTGTTCATAATTAGTGTTGCAGTCTCTGGAACACTAGTATAACATACTTGTATTTTATCTATTCTTCCAATGTTTTCTTTCTGTCGTCTAAGTTCTTCATTAAATATTGCATTTCTCCTCTCTTTTGTTTTGCCCACTAATTTCACATTTGTGTTCAAAGATCTCATATTAGTTTGCGTAACATCCTTTCCCAGAGACTCCGAAGCCTTTCGAAACAAATGCAAGAAGTGTCTCATTCTGATCAACAGGAAACTTTCAAGAACACTGATCCCTTGTTCTTGTTGATTCAGCCTGCAATAAGGCAACTCTCCTCTCAAGAAAGTCGATTGGGTTGCAGGGATCTTAGGTGCTGCATAAGTAACTGCTTTATGATAACAAAGCATCGAGAATCGCTGCAGAACAAATTCTGAAATATTTTTGTTTTCTCTCAGCCAGAGGGACTTTAAATGCTCCCTTGGCCTTGAGGAAGCTTTCATTATGCAAAAGGTGGAGCAATCAAACGTAAGGCAGGCGTTGATACATTTATGTAAACATAAAAGTTAAAGTAGGGAACAAGAGTTACAGAAATACGAGGAAAGCATTTGTATGACTTTCTTTCGCCACTATCGTTTACTTAATGTATGTCTCTTCTACAAACTGTTCTTACAAAAGCGCATTTTTATATTTACTTCATGTTAATCGAAATACGTTTGCAGAAATTCTTTCATTATATATTCCCTTACAGGTACAGTGAGGTTCTAAGAAGCTGAAGCGAAGACAAATCTTTATATGCTGGCTTTGAAATCCCGTACTCTTTCCATGGCATTTCAAGAAAAAACTGAATGGCGGTAGTACTTAAAAAATCTGATGTGTTACACTCACATGACTTTCTCTACTCTTGTACAAACTATTTTTACAAACGCTTATTCCCAAATGCTTCATGTTAATCGAGATGTTAATCTTATTGCTAATTTTCTTGTAGATGCAAGGGGAATATGGTAGGCTTTAAGCGTTATCAAATATTTTAAGAGCTGGTTGCTATGTGGAGTATTCCATTCTCTTTGCATTACCAGGACAAACAAAATTGAATAACGAATTTGAGAAAAAGTATAAGTATTGGAAAATTTAAGGGAATAACAAGCAATATCTCGAAAATGGTTCACTCAACAAAAAAAATTGTATATGGCATAAATTGTGAATTTTAACGCGATCTACATTTTTTGTGTAGTAAAATTTTGTCTATCTCTTATGGTTTACCAGTTATGCAAAAGTCGTTCACAATGAAGAATACTTTTGGGGACATTCCCAGAAAATTCGAGATATACATTTCATTTGACATAAAAATATCTTAAACATATGATATTTTAATCGAAATCGTTAGAGCCATTTTTGAGAAAATTAAAATTTTTGAAAAATGTTCCATGTAAAGGGTAATCTGGGGTGGGGGATTTTCTTGAAAACCTTCTTGTCGCATCTCTGGAAGATACTGAACCTAAATACCAAGTTTGGTGTTTATCCGACTGTTCGTTTCTGAGATATGCTGTTCACAGACACAGACACACACACGGACATGATTCCAAAAATGCTTTTTTGGGGATTCAGGCGGTCTCAAAACATGCAGTTCCGGTGAAATCTCGGTATCGAATTTTTGGGTGGAATGCAATACTTCCCCTACTTACTATACGTAGTAGAGAAAGTAAAAAACTGACACAGTATTAGCAAATTCAAACCAATAACAACGGATATCTCGGAAATGACTGATGCTACAAAAATTATGTGAAATAAATTGTGTGTTTTAAAGAGATCTACTTTTTCTGTGCAGTAAGCTATCTCTTATGGTTTTCTATTTGTACAAAATTCCACATATTTCATTCTAATGATGAGGAATTCGTCTATTTACAAAAAATCAAGATAAATATTTAATTATCATGTATACATTTAAATTATGTGTATTTTAATATAAGTCGTTTGTAATTTTTGAGAAAATAAAAAATGACAAATTTTCCATGTAAAGTGCAGCTTTTGTTGAAGTGGAGAGATTTTCTTGAAAATCTTTGTATCGCATTTTTGTAAGATGCTGAATTTGAATAACAGGTTTATAAGTTATGCTGTTCACACACGTGCGCGCGCATAGATTTTTTTTTAAAGTTCTGTTTTTTTTAAGAAGTCTCAAAATATGAATTTCCGGTGAAATCTTGATTTCGGATTTTTGGGTGGAATACAAAACTTTCTCTACCTAGTAGGTATGTGGTAGAGAAAGTAAACATCTAAGTTTCATTTGTAACTGCCTTCTTTTAATCTTCGTTTCATCAAAACCCTCGAGTCACTTTGATATAAAATATTTATTTAAGGTTTCAGAGTAAGTCCTTGTCCAAAAGTATAACTCAGATTTTTGTGAACCTGTTGGGTAAGAGTTGATAGCGAAATCAGGCGAGCAAGTTTAATGCGCAGTAGACCCGAAGATCGTGTTTCAAGTTCCGGCCGTGATACTCTATTTTTCATGTCTAATGCAACTTTCCCATTTAGTTCCTACACATGGCCAGTTTGAAAGAACAGTATGAAAACAGTAGATCGCATTATGTTTCTGTGTATTTTTATATAAGAAAATATTATATGGTTTAAAAGAATTGCAAGGTAAATATTTACCGAGCGGGATTGCTGAGGCGGTTGCGTCTGTGGCCCGCATTCGGGAGGTCGTGTGCTGGATACCGCGGCTGACCTTCCTAACCTATGGTTTTTTTCGGGGTTTCCATGGTCACGCGATGCTGAGATGGCTCATTATCTCCCCCGAATTTCTCTTCCCCCATTCCCTCTAATTTCATTTTCCTCTTTCACGTTACAGGTTAGCTCCGGGGCTGAGTATCGGACGACTGTGGACAGATGACACAGATGGATTGCGTGTTGGAACCTCTTCTCAGCCCCGTCCGCTGGAGGCCGCTCGAGTCTTCGCTGCTGGGTCGAGCTTTCCCCGGTCTCCAACTGGAGGGGAGCCTGTGAGCCACTCTCTGGTGCCTTGGGAGGGCTGTCTAGAGCGTTGGGGGTCAAACTTATAACCTTAGGCATCTCTGCGCGTCTCTGTCGCCTGCGTCGGCCGGTCCTGCAGCCCATACATCTCCTTCGGTTCCTTCATTTCACGTTACTCCCAGAGGTGTATGCACAAAAGATCCCTGTTGGTCGTGGTTCTAGGTGTCCCCTCCATAGGATAATCCTAATCCTAAGGTAAATATTTTGTTATTTTAGTCATTAATTTTACTGATTAATTCAATGCATATAGATTTTCGCTCATTGGTAACCAAAAGGAATTAGGAAGTTTCTTAATTGTCCCCAAAATCGTTTTGCTAGTTTTGTAACATTTTGAAAATAGATGTTGATAGTTACTAAATGAGGCTCAGCAGCCACTTATAAATTCACTATTAAGACCATTCACAAATAAAATATGATTAACAATCTTCATAAATAATGATAATAATTATTATTATTGTTATTAAACAGAAAATCAAATATCTAAACAATAATGCAAAAGCATAAGATAAATTTAGGTCCGCAAGTCATAGGTGAACAATGCAGACTCAGAAGTGAAATTGAAATAAAAAAATCTGATGTGTTACATTCACATGACTTTCTCTACTCTTGTACAAACTATTTTTACAAACGCTTATTCTCCATATGCTTCATGTTAATCGAGATGTTAATCTTATTGCTAATTTTCTTGCAGGTGCAAGGGGAATTGCTAGGCTTTAAGCGATAGTCAAATATTTTAAGAGGAGTTGCTATGTGGAGTACTCCATTCTCTTTGCATTACCGGGACAAAAAAAATGAATAACGAATTCCCATTGAGAAAAAGTATAAGTATTGGAAAATTTAAGGGGATAACAAGCTATATCTCGAAAATGGTTCACTCAACAACAAAAATGTATATGAGATAAATTGTGTGTTTTAACGCGGTCTACATTTTTTGTGCAGTAAAATTTTGTCTATCTCTTATGGTTTACGAATTATGCAAAAGTCGTTTACAATGAAGAATACTTTTGGAGACATTCCCAGAAAATTCGAGATATACATTTCATTTATCATGAAAATATCTTAAACAAATGATATTTTAATCAAAATCGTTAGAGCCGTTTTTGAAAAAATTAAATTTTCGAAAAATTTTCGATGTAAAGGGTAATCTGGGGTGGGGAATTTCCTTGAAAACCTTCGTGTCGCATCTCTGGAAGATACTGAACATAAATACCAAAGGAGTCTCAAAACATGTATTTCCGGTGAAATCTCGGTATCGAATTTTTGGGTGGATTACAATACTTCCCCTCCTTACTATACGTAGTAGAGAAAGTAAATATACAGACACTCACAGTGACATTAGAAAGCGAAGATTAAAGTTTTGCGGACACATTAAGCGAATGAACCCATACAGGCTCACATAACAAATAATGGAATTTTAGGAAAATAGAAGTAGGCACTATAGGTACAAGTAGATACTATGAAGTGGGCTAGTGAAGCAATAAAGACTTAAAATTGGCAGGAATTAAACAAAAGATATATTTAGAATCAAAGTGCATAAGTGCCAAGTTAACTAAGAGGACAAACCGAAGAAAAAAACTGGAACATGGACCACCACCACTACCACCCAGAGAATGAGAGAACAATGAATTCAAAGGAAAACAAAGAAACGTCTCTAAGTACTTTGCGTTGTTACATGGGCTAATTCGCAATGAAAAAAGTTCAGTGTTTAAAGACAAATTACTATCATCACATGGTACGAATCCAGGGATCCTAATATCAAAAGTTAGGCAAACAAGAAGCATACATTGATTATATTACAAATAGTTTGCAATAAGAACATTTTGAAATAGATATGAACTTATTCGAAACTTATATCACTACCCACCTGCTAACTGTAGTTCCCGAGGTCACGAATGCAAACCCGGTGGAGGACGATGGGTTTTTTCGGGCTAAAAATCCTTAGTATGGCTCCTTCGGAAGGGAAGTAAAGCCGGTGTGTCCGTGTCATAGATTTACGGCACGTAGAATAACCTCGAGCCTGATAAAGAGGCCCCTGAGCAAAATTATTAATCTTTCACGCTCAATATAGAACGGGACGCTAAGGACCACAGCAGTTAAAGAGCGTCCATAAATAAAACTTAACTTAATTTTACCACCACCACCACCACCACCACCACCACCACCACCACCACCACCACCACCACCACCACCACCACCACCGCCGCCGCCGCCGCCGCCGCCGCCGCCACCACCACCACCACCACCACCACAGCAGAAATATTCCCATCTGGTTTAAAGATTAAAAAAATAGGGATTTTAAAGAAAATCATGATATTATTTTGGTAAATTTCCAGTGAAACGGGGCTCTGAAAGGTTGATATCAGTAGATATAACCTAGCGACTCCAGCACACAAAGGATTTGCCGCCATCTGATAAGGTTCTTTGATCTATGCCGCTAGCCCCGCCCCCTCCCTTTGAGGCCTCACATGCCGCCCCGGTCGCGTGGCGCTAGCTCCGCCCCCTTCCCTTTGTGGCCTCACCTAATGCCGACAGTGTCTGTGCCGGCAGGTCCTCCCCCCTCCCCCATGCGTTCTACTGTGGCGTCATGACTTGATGGAATTGTTTTCTCGAGTCCTGCCGCCCCTCGGCAAATTAATTAGGTAATGTTCGTCAAACATTTTTTTTATGATTACTAAGGTCTGCAGATTGCATCCTCGAGCAATTAAGTTTTTTGATTAATGAATTGTTGACTGGAGCTTGAGTATAAGTAGTCTGCTCACGGGAACAGTCTGTCATGTAATGAAACACTGCAGCCTTCTTGTATCTGGGGAAATCGCTTGTCCATTAGCTGAACATGTTAGACGCTTTCAACACATTAATAGGCTTTTAAGTTTACATTCCGGATATGTTTACATACATTAGCGATCAACGACATACTTCCGTCTGGAGGTAACGGTGACACACATTAGCTGACCCGTTAGACGCTTTCACTCCATTAGCGAACAAGAGCCCGGCATGTAATGAAAAAACCCGTAACCTACTTCTGTCTGATGGTAACGGTGACCTCTATTAGCTAACATCTTTAGACGCTTTCACCTCATTAGCGAACAATGCCAGTAATTGTTTTCCTAAGTGCTCTACAATCTCTCACCACTTCAGCTTTAGTGGGGGAATTATATAAAAGCAGCATCTTCTCCAATGATTTTCACAGTTTCTCCGCTGAAATCAACGAGTTAAGGTCTCTGCAAACTTTTCTCATTCAAAGTGAAAGTTCAACGAACATCATGTCTGGTAAGTTGTAACAAAACACTTCATTTACTTTTAAAAGTTAAATTATTTCTCTCTACATTTAACTTATATTCGCGTTCTTGTTTTTAATGCATGGCATTTATATGCGAATAGCTGAGCATTCTAAAAAGTTAATAGCTAGACAAGTGAATTTTCTGAAATGTGAATAGTTAAGTATTCATTTTAGGCAAGCTTATTCTGCATTTAATAGCTAACTGCGCGAATTCTCAAAAAAAAATGTGATCAGTTTAGTTAAGTATTCACATTGTTGAGTAATTATTATTCCGGATATTTAAATACGTGTTTTCACCGGGTGAATTATATTCCTTTCTAGAGAAATACAATTACTTGAAAACCCTGCGAATCGAATAAAAAATGATCTGTATAAAAATTTCTTCCGGGGTAACCGACGGTAATCGATCCGAAGACTTCATGCTTGCATGCACTGGTCGAACATTCACTGTGAATGTTTCATTCCTCTCTCGCATTTATTTAGTAAAAACTTTCAGCCTGTTTCCATCATGTTAAAGAGATATTTTCCATGATTGTGTCGAGAAATACACGTGATTTATATCTGTAATAGAAATTTCTCAGGTGTTTAAAATACATCGACATTTTCCCTGTATAAGGTATTAGCAGTAAAGTAAATTAACTTAATAATATATCGTTTCTTTAATAAATAAAAATCTAACGCGTAAATTAATTGCGTTTTCAGCAATCAGTTCTGCTAACATGTCTGAAGCATACATCCAGCTCCAGCAGGATACCCAACGCCGGCTGCAGGATCGCTCATCAAATGCCGTAATGATTCAGGCATCCGAACAGTCGAATGGTAAGCATTCTTCAGTGTTTTAAAAAGTAATGTAACAATTCATATTAACTTCTTTTACACATCCTATATTATTATTTCAGGAAATGGACTTTATTTTGGTATCGACCATCCATCGACCGCTGCACAGGCACCGCCAGGCTTCCAAACCTTCCTGGTTCCAAATCATTATGGAGGTGGCTCTGGCCCGTACATACAGCAACAATCGTACGGTAAGAATTTACAGACTGGTATTCGAGCATTTGTAACTAAAAAAAAATTACATGATAGTAGACATACAATGTCGATTCTGGCACACAAAAGCATGCCTCCGACAGCATAGAGTTCTGGATTGTATAAGGAGAAAAGGATATATTTAAGGGGAGTTTCTCACCCATATGCAGTCACATAACTCTACCGATCTCCCAGAATGCTATGTATTTTTCACACGGGTGTTTAAAACATGTATTTTTTTTTCACGTATAGAGTGTAGATTCTTTAGAACTCTGTACTTAAACATGCTATACTATTATTATTATTATTATTATTTATTTTTTTCCAGGAAATGGACTTTATTTCGGAGGCGGTATCGCTCAACAGGCGACCGCTGCACCGGTACCTCCAGGCTTCGCGACCGTTGCACCAGTAGGCTTCGCGACCGCTGCACCGCCGCCTCCAGGCTTCCAGACCTACCTGGCTCCAAATCAGCATGGTTGGGTCCCTGCCCCATACATGCAGCAAGCATCGAATGGTAAGAATTTATCAGCATTTTACGAACTTCTTTTACACATTATATATTATTATTAATATTGTTACTATTATTTACAGGAAGCGGACTTTATTTCGGAGGCTGCATCGGTCAACATGCGAGCGCTGCACCGGTACCTCCAGGCTTCGCGACCGTTGCACCAGTAGGCTTCGCTACCGCTGCACCGCCACCTCCAGGCTTCCAGACCTACCTGGCACCAAATCAGCATGGTTGGGTCCCTGCCCCATACATGCAGCAACCACCGACCGGTAAGAATTTATCATCATTTTACGAAGTTCTTTTACACATTCTATATTATTATTATTAATATTATTATTTTCAGGAAATGGGCTTTATTTCGGAGGCGGTATTGTTCATTGCGCGCCATCTGCACCACACACATTCCCTGCATCAAATCAGCAGTGGAGGGGCCCTGCCCCATACATACAGCAACCACTGAATGGTAAGAATTTTTTTCCACATTTTATGAACTTCTTTTACACATTCTATATTATTATTGTTATTATTATTAATATTATTATTATTCCAGGAAATGATCTGGGCGACCTTGGAAGCCAGCCTATGGATCTAGCAACACAGGAGTCGACATCACCAGAGATTGGTGAAGACTCGTCCGCTGCACCATCCGCCTCCTCATCATTCAACATTCTGGAGGAAGTTGTACCGTCTGCGCCTTCGATCTCCTCAGACGCAGGCGATGAAACCGCTGCACCATCGACCTCCTCAGGTGCAAACAATGAAGCCGCTGCACCGTCAACCTCCTCCTCATCATCATCCAGTAATGCGACAACTTTGAATGGAAAGAGAGGGCCGGCATCGGACGGGAGCGAGCAGCTTACAATTAAAAAGGCCAAGGTTAGTGCTAGTAATTGCCAGGGGCTGGAATGCAATACCATCCAATCGGCATTCAAGGGACGTATTTTTAATAGTAGAATAGTAAATACATTAGAAATACTGGACCCTAGAGTCTTTTTAGATGAGTGCAAAGAGCTTATTATTAAAGAAGTGGAAAGCGTCTTGCAGAGAAGCGTTTGCGGATTAAAGATGCATTGTTCCCTGGAACTTGAATATTTAATCCGCAAACCTGATGAAGAGAAGAGTCTTTCCACTGGCTTTAATTCTAAGCCTGTATTGATTCTTCCGTCAAGCGATCTCAATCAGATCTTCTCTTCAATTGCGGGGGATATTTTGGAAAACATTTCTAAATTTGAGGGGGGAGCATCATCGAAGTCCTTGGTAAAGATACTCAGCCTGGTGATGGGCTTTACACACTATGACCCTTTACACGCAGGTTCATACATCGAATTGCAATTGAAAATCAAGAATAAAACTGCAATTATAAACATAAAGAATGAAGACAACTTCTGCTTCGCGTGGTGTATGCTAGCCTCTAAATACCCTGTTAAACGCAACGGCCAGAGAACCACAGTATACCCCAAGGAACTGCTTTTCGAGGCATTCAATTATGAAGGTATCGAATTTCCGACACCCCTCCATCAAATTGAATGCTTTGAAAAGCAGAACAATGGAGTATCCATTTCAGTGTTTGGTATAGAGGAGGAGAATGAGAACATTATTCCCCTATACCAAACAGCTGAAAAGAAGCAGCACCATACCAATCTGTTATATATTGAGCAGGGGGAAAAGTCTCACTACTGCCTCATTAAAGACTTGTCAGACTTGTAAGGAGTCAAGTTACTAAATACCAACATAGAGTGTGGACATGCGAGGCCTGTCTAAAGAGATGCAACAATGAAAAGGCCTTGGAGACGCACCGATTAAGATGTGGAAAATGCCAGCTGCTTAAAATGCCTCAACAGGATGAATACCTTGAATTTAAAGCATTCTCCAAGAGCGTTCCTGTACCATTTGTTATATATGCAGACATTGAATCTGTTCTGGCGAAGGTTCACTCTTGTGAGCCCTCAAGCAGCTCGAGCTGGACCCGAGCCGTTCAAGAGCATGAAGCAATGTCTATTGCCTTGAAGGTGATATGTAGGCATGACGAGTCAATGTCAAAATTCTTTCTCTTTAGAGGTCCAAATGCCGTCGATGACTTTATCAAACAGTTGAAATCAATTGCTGATGACGTCATTGACGTGTATTCCAATCCTAAACCTATGGATTTAACCCTTGAAGAGCAACAGAATTTTGACAATGCCTCAGAGTGTCATATATGCCTTGCTGCTTTCACTGTGGGCGATTTGCGCGTGAGGGATCACGATCATGTGACAGGGGAATATCTGGGTGCTGCTCATAATAGATGCAATTTGAATAGAAAGGTCCCTGATTTCATACCGATCTTTTTTCATTGTCTATCTAATTATGACAGCCACTTCTTGATAAGACGCCTGGCATATGATAATAAGCCCGTATCGTGCATCGCTCAAAGTGGTGAGAGGTATATAGCGTTTAGCAAACGTTACAGGAACATCAGCTTCAGGTTTCTGGACAGCTTTAAGTTTCTTGACGACAAGCTGTCCAGCCTGGCTGACATGCTGGAGGAGAGTGATTTTAAAATAACAAGGGCAGAATATCCTGTTGAGGAGCATTTTAAGCTGGCAAAGAGCAAGGGAATATTCCCATATGATTATGTGTCAAGCCTTGCCGTACTCGAAGAAACTTCTCTACCACCGAAGGAGGCCTTCTACAGTACTCTCACTGACAGCCACATTACCGAAGAGGAATACAGGCATGCTGTAAAAGTCTGGGAGGTCTTTAATATCCGGAATCTCGGAGAATACAGCGATCTATACCTGAAAACAGATATACTGCTCTTGGCAGATATTTTCGAAAAGTTTCGAGATCTCATCCTGGGAATGTATAAACTTGACCCAGCATGGTTTTATACATTACCAGGACTCGCCTTTGACGCTATGTTGAAGATAACAAAGGCGAAACTTTCCTTAATATCCGACAAGAGCATGCTGGAATTTTTCGAGTCGGGAATTAGAGGCGGACTGTGCACAGTGGTGAAGGGCTACACCAAAGCTAACCACAGGTACATGTCCAACTTTGACCAGCATGCTCCTGTTAAACACCTGTCCTATTGGGACATAAACAACTTATATGGAGCTTCTATGGTGTCTGCCCTACCATACAAAAATCTGAAATGGTTCACGAGAGAAGAAATTGAATGCATAAACTTCGCAGAAGTCAAAGAAAATTCAGAGACTGGATATGTGCTAGAGGTTGATATCGAATACCCCGACCATATCCATGACGCCCATAACGAACTTCCTTTCTGCCCACAGAGCGCAATACCACCGAACGGCCAATACAAGAAACTGCTTGCAACATTAGAACAGAAAAGCAAATATGTCTTGCACTACAGGGTGATGCAGCAGTGTATCGAGCAAGGTCTAACTGTGAGACATATTTACAGAGTGGTGTCCTACGACCAGTCTAACTGGTTGAAGACATATATCGACGTCAACACCGAGAAGAGAGCACAAGAAAAGTCAAAATTCGGCCAAAACCTGTGGAAAAAGATGAATAACGCCGTATATGGGAAATTTATAGAGAATGTTGGAAAGTACACGGATTTCAAAATAGTTGGAACCTGGAAACAGGCAAAGAAGTTAATAGCACGCAGCACTTACCTACGCACCATAATTTTTGAGGAAAATCTTGTGGGAATCGAACTGGGCAGAGAGGAAGTACATATGAACAAACCAATTTACATAGGACACGCAATTTTGGACATTTCAAAATTTATCATGTATGACTTCTTTTACAATATCATGAAACCAAATTTAAAAGACTTGCTGCTGAATTACATGGATACAGACTCGTTTATTTTTGAAACGAGTTCTGATATCTATGAGTTCATCAGGGAGAATCCTCAATATTTCGACACTTCAAACTTCGAAAAGGATAATGTATATGGCATTAAGCAAGCCAATAGGAAAAAGATTGGGTTGTTCAAGGACGAATTGGGTGGCTTGATTATGGAGGAGTATGTCGGTATTAGAGCGAAGCTATACGCCTACAGATATGGAGGGCAGACAATTAAGAAAGCTAAGGGCATCACCAGGACAGGCATGGATAAAATAGATTTCGGCCATTATTTTGAATGTTTAAAAGACCATAGCCTAAAAATTTATTCGATACAAAAAACATTTCGGAGTAAACACCACAAAATTACAACAATTGAGACAAATAAATTGGCGTTGAAGGGAGGTGACGATAAGAGGAAGTTGATGGAGGGAAGTTATAAGACTCTAGCGTGGGGCCATTATTCCCTTAGACCTGGTGATTGCTAGTGCCTAAACTTGTAAATATGTAAATATTTGAAGATATCTTGTTTTTTTCAATCTGGATTTTGTAAATATTCATTTAAATTGTGTATGAGGGTTTTTATATATTAATTTTTCCCTCTGATAATGTCATTGTATATATTCATTTAAAGTGTGTGTGTATGAGGGTTTTATATATTAATTTTTCCCTCTGATAATGTCATTGTATATATTCATTTAAATCGTGTATGAGGGTTTTATATATTAATTTTTCCCTCTGGTAATGTCATTGTATATATTCATTTAAAGTGTGTGTGAGGGTTTTTATATATTAATTTTTCCCTCTGATAATGTCATTGTATATATTCATTTAAAGTGTGTATGAGGGTTTTTATATATTAATTTTTCCCTCTGATAATGTCATTGTATATATTCATTTAAAGTATGTATGAGGGTTTTTATATACTAATTTTTCTCTCTGATGTCATTGTATATATTCATTTAAAGTGTGTATGAGAGTTTTTATATATTAATTTTTCCCTCTGATAATGTCATTGTATATATTCATTTAAAGTGTGTATGAGGGTTTTTATATATTAATTTTTCCCTGTGATAATGTGTTGTATATATCCATTTAAAGTATGTGAGGGTTTTTATATATTAATATTCCCTCAAAAAAAGAGAAAATATGAAGGATTTTTAAAATAAAAAATACTCGTGATTTTACAATCATAACAACTGGTCTTTATTAAGTCTTCATACATTACACCAAATCCTTTATATCAATCCATTGAGTATCTGCAAAACCGTACCACTTTACAAGAACTTTGTTTCCACGTTTACGTATAACCTTTTCTACTAAATATGTGTTAGGATAGCTAGTCTTTTTTAGTTCATGTCCATAAAAGCCACCTTTTATGATTTCACCATTCCTATCCTTTAGTATGTATGTTGTAGGCTTGGTGCGATTCACACGAAATACTTTGAAGATTTCAACGCTCCAGTTAGATTCATAACCCTTTTCAAAATGTCCTTTATGTTTAGATATCCTGACATAATCACCAACACTAAACTTCCTTGAAGCCTTCTTCTCTCTTCGGTCTTGATTATAATTATACACAGTCAGAAGAAGATCGTTGTTTTTCACTTCATTAGGCTTCATGCGGATAGTTGAATGAAAAGTATCATTGTACTTTACAAGGATTCTAGGTAAAAGATCTAGCCACTTGTATGAGCCTTGGACTAAAAACTCGCGGTACATCATATTCTTCAAGGTTCGAATTAAACGTTCAACAGCCGCAGCCTTCACATTGGTATAGGTGCTGTAGTGGTTAATATTATACTTAAACATTATTCGTTTAAAGAACTTGTTATAAAATTCTTTCCCGTTGTCACTTTGAATATTCCGGGGAGGGACGTCCATTTCTTGTAATATATCCTCCATAGCCTTTGCAACATTAACTCCACCCTTATCCTTTAAGGGTTTTGCATATGCCATTTTAGAGTAAAAGTTGATTGCGATCAGAATGTATTTGAAATTTCTGTTCACTTTTGCATAGGGTATCATTTCAATCAAATCAATTTGTAATAAATCATTCATACCTTTGCTGATAATTTTCCGTCGTAAATAGTTCCTCCTCGCCGAGCCGTGAAGTTCTCTGGCGATATTCTGTTTGGTGGTCATGCTATAATTTTAGATGCTTTCAATTCCCGGATAATTTCCTCAATCTCTCGAGTGTGGCTATTATTACCAGCGTCCCTCGAAGCAATAAGTAACCTCAGTCTATTCACTAATGTGTTAGGATTTCTCCAGAAAACGTAGTCAACCTCCTTATCAGGCTTATGCTCCTTCCATGCCAGTCCTAGACCTGAATGTGTATTGAGCAAGGGTCGTATTATATTCTTGTATTTATACGATTTACCAGATTTCAAGCGACCGTGTCTGCTGTAACCACTTCTATGAAGAAAAGTACTTTTCATAATCTTAGCGTATGTCTCCAAGTCTTCACTAGTGTATGCAGAAATCTGAGGCGTTCGCTTAAAGATGAGCTCCGTCAAACCGGCGGTAGACTCATACGTTTCATCACCTATCAATATTTGATTATTTATAAAATGAATATCTTTATTTCCAAGCATATAACTTCCATCCTGATATCTCACGCCGAACAATGTATCAATACGATCCTTGTCTTTTGAGCGAACGTGTTGAAGGTAAGTAGAAATACTTGTAGAATCACCATCTTCATTCTTGACGTTCTTCACCGGCAACCCTCGTTGAGTGTCCAAAATATCCTTGAGGGGGGTGGTTACAGGCTTCAAAGCTTCGGACATGACATGCTGAGTCTCAAACCTGAGACCTTTTAGAGCTCTCAGTTTTTCTTTTACAGCCCTGGTATGCTCGGCTACAGACTCTTTAAGTCTTATGCTTTCACTATCCATCTTACAAATGATGAGGAAATAGACGATCACCTTCAATTTATAGTCTGCGTTCAGCTTGAGTTCTCAACGTATCGATAGCCTTAGCTAACATCTCTATCGAAGTTCTCAGTTGCTCGGTTTCTTTCTTATGCTCCTGTGTATGTGTCTTGAACGCTTCAGCAAAGATTGCCGTATTAGCGTACTGGCTTCTGGCCGATTCTTCTAGACTCGTCATTTGCTGCATATTAGTTTTGTAGGCGTCCATCATCATATTTACATTATCCTCCACTTTCTTAAGTTTATCATTGCAGCAATCAGTTTTGAGAGTATTCAAAACCTCTATCTTTAACTGTCTGACTGTAGCCTCTAAATCTGAAACTCGCTTCATCGCTAACTTTTCTAAATTACTAATTTTCTGATTGCAAAGATTCTGAAGATTTGTTTTTTCTCTATCAAGCTCTGCGGAAAGTTGTTTAATAGAGTCCATTACAGAATCCATTCTGTCTTTTGTAGAGGTTGTTAGAGTATCCACTTTACTCGTAGTTTTATTCAGATTTGCTGTAATGTCTAGCAACTTCTTCCCTATTTGCATCTCGATTTCCTTTGGTAAGTACCTGTTTAACTGCTGTCGCGTCTCGTTCGATTTCCTAATGATCATAGCTCTAGCATATCTTTTATTTACAGCATCCGTATCTCCGAGAGGATCCGCTATATCAATGATTCTCTTATTGTCGAATATAATGTTACCATTACCATCTCTCGACTGCGTGAGTGAATTGACATATCCAACGATGAACTTTTTATTCACAACATCATTATCGTGAACAGGATCTAGCAATACCTTCAATCTAACTTTATCGATCACGATGTTATTTTCCTTATCTCTCTTGAGGATATATCTTGAAATCAATTCATCGATCAGGGTCTTAACCATAACCTCAACATTGTTAGCAGCTTGCTGAGAGAAATCTTGCATCCTAATTTCGAGAGCATCCACATAATTCTTATTGGAGGCGTCATGATTATCTTCAGGATCGTGAACATTGCACAATCTCTTATTCTTGAATTGATAGTTTCCTTTGACATCTCTGTTTATGATAAAACGATCAAACACTCTTCTAACTGGGCCAGTTCTCTGAGAACCGAACCTGTCGATACTCATGGTTAACTACAAATGATCATTTTCTTTTTTGTCGAGCTTAATATATACATCAAAACCATTCCTATATCGTCCCTCATTCATGTGAAATTCAGGAACTATCACAACAAAGGGTCTTCCTTCTGTAGAACTCTCCCAAACGTTCTTACATAGATCTTTAAATTCATTGTAGGTCATGTCGGTATTTACATAATCTTCGTAAATGTGCTTTAAGTTTAAATTGTCTTGTCTGAAGAGTATTATCATGTTTGTATTATCGCGAATTAAATGTTTTGGAACTTTAGCATAGGACTGTGCTAGATATACAGAGTCGACATTTCGATGTCTACCCATACTGTAAAAGGATGCTATCTTTTCCTGCTTTACAGTGATGACGTCATCAAATATAAAGATTGAATTTTCTTTGACTTCAGAAGGATGCAAAACATCATCCCCGTTGTCGAAGGTGTTCACTTCTATACCTTCGATGTTTCCGAGCACTTTAATTAGGTATTGGTACTTTGGTTGATAGAGAGACTTTGAATAAATATACAAATTTTCAAAACGTAGTCCATTCTCATGGAGTAGCATATTGAGTAATACGTTTGTTTTCCCTGCACTGGAGCTCCCTAAAATAAGAGCTCTAACATTAGATGGAAATAACTTGACATGGCGATCGCTTCTAAAGTCACTTTCAAAGTCTAATACCTGAATAGGTAGAGAGCAGTGCTGCTTAACAAGCTCCATGTTAACAACTAACTTATAAAATGCGTGTGCGATGTTTATATATTACAGTATGTAAAGTAGTTAATGACTGATTGCAATGATATAAAAGGGCTAATGTATGCGGTTACTCGCTTAGTATATCATGAGAGTTAAGCGAGGAAGGTCGTTGCAGTATAAGCGCAGCTCTGGAATTATTAATTCCATAATTAATTCGCTCCCCTTTGAAGCTCACTTACCTGGATATAGATATTGCGGGCCTGGTACTAAATTGGAAAAACGTCTAAAAAGAGGAGACCCAGGAATTAACCAATTAGACGAAGCTTGCAAACAGCACGACCTCGCGTACGCTGAGAATAAGGACACCGCTTCAAGACAAATAGCGGATAAAATTCTTGCAGAGAAGGCTTGGAAACGCGTGCAGTCATCAGATTCAACTTTTGGTGAAAGGTTAGCTGCAAGGCTAGTAACTGCAATCATGAAGGGAAAGGTTGCATTGGGAGCCGGAAAGAGGAAGAAGAAGAGAGGAGGGTTCTTGCCATTGATACCCATCATTGCTGCTTTAGGCGCTGCAGCAGGCGGTGCTGCTCAGATAGCCTCTGCAGTCAATAAAAAAAAGGGTGCTGATAGGCACTTAGCAGAAGTTGCTAGGCATAACAAGGCGATGGAGACACGAGGAAAGGGGCTCCGAAAGAGAAGGTGTAAGAAGAGGAATAAAGGAGGATTCTTACCTGCAATGCCACTGATGTCGTCTTTAGCCGCTGCATCTAAAATAGCAAGGTCCTTGAAAAAAAGAGGATCTAAAGGCAGGGGTTTAAAGAAGAAGGCAAAAAACGGTGGAAGAGGATTGTACATATACCGGAGGAAGCCCTAAGTAACGTAGCCATCGAATATTATGCTAAACGTTTAAAAATTCCTTATTTTAGAGGAGTTTATATGATTGACAAACTTCCTTTAAAACCACACTTCAAAGAGAGACTTATTACCAATCTCGATACCTCCGATAATGAAGGAACACACTGGGTTGCTATAAGGAAAGAAGGTGATGTCGCATACTACTTTGATAGTTTCGGCAATTTGAAACCACCTCCTGAGGTTGAGAAATATCTACAAGGTGTTAAAATCTACTATAATACACGGAGATACCAGAATTTCGAATCAGTCATCCGCGGGCACTTGTGCTTGCAATTTCTTTTATCCTAGAAGCTGCTACATCGTCAAGATGAGTTATACAGTTACAGTGAGTGGGCCAGACACTGTTATTTCAACGTATTTAAACCCGCCTCTACAGCTAGATTCTCCAGGTCATTATGAGGTTGCTCTCTTGAATTTTGAAACATTCTATTCAATACCAAATGTCGATGAAAGTAATAATAGATTTCATTATATTCATAATGGTAAACCTGAAACCATTGTCATCCCGCATGGAACCTACGAGATTGCCGATATCAACGCATTTCTAAAGGATAAACTAGGATTGAATGATGAAGTCTTCTTCATAAGGCCTAACAATAATACAATGAAGGCTGAGATTAAATGTCCTTATACAATAGACTTTTCTAAGGCTAGATCTATTGGTTCGCTTCTAGGATTCACAGACACTAAAATAATTCCTGCTGGAGAAGCGTTTGAATCTGACGATCTTGTGAATATATTTAAAGTGAGTATCATACGTGTGGAGTGCAGTATTGCAACAGGCTCTTTCATTGACGGTAAAAGCGGACATTCGCTCTACGAGTTTTTCCCTTCTGTTCCGCCAGGCTATCATATCTCTCAAGAACCCTCGAACCCGATATATTTACCGGTCATAGATACAAACTATATAGACCAGATCACTATTCGAGTGGTAGATCAACACGGAAAGGCGATCAACTTCAGGAACGAAGTTATCACTACAAGACTGCACATAAGACGCAATGGCAATACATTTTAAAAGACATCGCAAATACTATAATAGACGACGTACACCACGTTCGAAGCATACTACCTCTCCAGCCTCCGAGGAGTTAACACGTGCTAACCGCAAGTTCCTCGAGGGTTTAGGTTACAGAACGCTATAATGGATATCTTAAACGTGACAGAAGTTCCAGCCTTTGACGACAAGATCACCAAGGAGGAGGAGCATATTTTTCTTCCATACAACACCTCCGCTCTGGATGTAAACGATGAAATTAGAATACCATGCCAAGCTGAAGATTTGTATACGCTACCTAACAAGAGTTATCTCTACATCGAAGGTGCTCTCGCCAAGGTAGATGGATCCCCTACTACTACATCGAAGCTCACTAATAATGCTATAACCTTCATGTTTGTTGAGATACGTCTAGATATGAATGCTACAACTATAGACAGAACAAGGAATCCAGGAATTACTACAACTATACGAAATTATGTGACTCTCAACCCTATGGAATCGAATCGTCTGCTGAATGCTGGATGGGGCTATCCTGGTGAAGAAGTTGATATAGTACACGCGACGAATGGAGCTTTCAATGCTGTAGTCCCTCTCTCGATGCTCCTAGGATTTGCTGATGACCACAAGGAACTTATACTCAACAGCAAGTTTGAATTGATTCTCATAAGATCCAAAGACTCTAGAAACTGTGTCCTGAGTTCGAATGGAGAGGAAGCTAATGTAAAGTTAACTAGAATCGAATGGAGGATGCCTGTAATTCGTCTTTCCGATGCTGAAAGAGTTCACATTCTAAAAATTGTCAAGTCTGATAAACCTCTACACATTGCCTTTCGATCTATGGATCTTCATACCCAGCCTGCTGTACCCCAGACAAGATCTTTCACGTGGAATGTAGCAACAACATCTAAGCTCGAGAAACCTCGCTTCATCATAGTGTGTGCTCAGACTGCAAGATTGGGCGATTATAGCAAGAACAGTTCCGAGTTTGATCACTGCAACATTACTAATATGAGACTATTCCTCAACAGTGAATGCTACCCCTACCATGATTTGAACTTGGACTTTAAAAATTCAAAGTTTGCTTCACTATATGAAATGTACTGTAAATTTCAAAGTTCCTACTATGAAAGAGAGAATTATCCCCTCTTGAAGAGAAAGGATTTTCTTCACCGTGCACCATTATTCGTAATAGACTGTTCTCACCAACCCGAGGAGGTTATAAATGGAGCTGTGAACATCAGAATCGAGATTCAAGCATCTGTAAATATACCAGCCCAGACGTCACTGTACTGCCTGATTCTACACGACAAAGTATTTACCTACAAACCTCTTTCTCACGTGATGCAAGCACTTATATAATTATGCATACGTTTGGGTGAATGGTTTTTGTAAAGGAATGTACAAGGATACGTTTTATGAATAATAAATTGAATTCATATACTAAAACACTCTTTTATTGACTTTAGCATACATTTCAAGCATTTTCCTTCTTCCCCTTCTACTCCCTGAAAAACTAATTGCTCCTGACTTGCAGAAATCATTTAAAATATTCAAATGTCTTTCAATATAGGGCGATAGCCGTTTTAGGTTCCTTACACCCTCAATGCCTAAAGATATTACATTATTATTTAAACATGTATTTATGAAATGAATTGAATGGTCAAAAAATACAATAATATTGTATGCATAAATTACATTGTCACAATATTCATCACACGCAAACGTTTTTTCTTGGCGTAGGTAATGTTCAATCATTGGAATGTTTTTGGATATTATATCCCAGTCTGATTTTGTAATATAAACAAATGATTTATCACTTTCGCAGTTTATGTAGAGGGAGGGGGTGTCATAGTATAGTCCAATGTTCACGGAATGGGAGGGGGAGATGCTGACGTCATCAAGCGCATGTGATCGATTCTCCATGCTCCTCCGGGGTATCTTCAATGAATAAGAAGACCATAGGACCCTCGTTGAGGATTCTCCTCTTACACCGTCTCTTCTGCTTTTTCTCCCCGGCCTCGTTCCGTCTCTTCCTCCGCTCCCTCCTCACACCCCTGCAACATATATTCAAAACAATGTTAGAAATAGGTTTAGTTAATGATTTCATACGTCTGAAAGAGAAAATACATATATTAGAAAAATCCTCTCCCCTTGTCACACAAAAAAGTACTATCAAAGAGCGTCATACTCACTTCACGGTCTTGCACGATTCTGTGTGTATCTCGGGCGAGCAATCTGGAGTCGTCTGATTTATCCACTCCTGTACCCTCGTTGCTTTATCATCAGGGGTAGTAGTAATGTCGGGTAGTGGAGCGGCATCCTCATCCATAGGCTGTGTATGGCTCTCTGCGATTGGATATTCCACTATATCGACATCGCGTCTCTCAGGATCCAGCTCCTCTATTGGTACGGGTACCTTAGGCGCAGTCATTCGCAGTCTGTAATAATTTAATTTTAGGTTAGACATAGAGTAGCATTAGAAGTAGTAAATGAATATGTAATTTAACATTTCTTCTACTTACTCGAGTTTTCTCTTCCTCCGCTGGTAGACCTCGCAGTTGTCGTTACATAGGAAGAAGGATGTCATGCGTTCATGCTGGGCCGGGTTAGTACAAAGTACAGAATGCATGTATCCGGTGCACGACTCTGTATCACATTTAGCTAGATGTTTCGAGACGAAGACATCGTCAACTTCATCGACATCGCTAAGATCCTTCACATCAACACCCCTGTGATTTTCACTGAAAGAATGAAATAATTTCAAGTTAGATCTCATTTAACATGCGTAGAATATATTACCGAGTTATAGAAATATGTATATTACTTACATGTTCGCTCCTCGATAAACAGGACAGCTCTCTGTACACACTTCCAGTGTAGTCATCTGATCATGATGCGACGGTTGAGTACACAACACTGAATGCATTAAACCATTGCATGTTTCGGTATGGAAGTATACGTAGTGAAAATAATCTTCTCCGCACTCGCTCCAGTAATCATTCATCTCAGATGCACGACTATCGCCAGCCATTTCGATTATCACTGAACGAACAATAAATTGATCGCTCTGGCTGCCGACGTTCCTTATATACTGATGACTGTGACGTCACGCGGCTGTGGAGGGGGATGAATGCATGTTGAGACCTGTTATTCACCTTCCAGGCAGAAGCCACCCGTCTGTTTTTGAATACCAAGGAAAGTCCTTGGCGAGCGTGTTTTAACATGATTTACCAACGCCGACAGAGTGGAGCCGGGCTAGTCTACATGTCGAGGCTTGTTAGTGACGTCACGCCCGCATTCGCGGAGTGGGGGTGAAACTGGTTATTACCAGACAGAAGTCTGCTGGCGGGCTTTCCATTACATGTCGGGCTGTTGCCTGAGAGAGGTTAAGACCGTGAGCATAGTTATACATATACGAAGGCTGTCAGATGCGAGCGAGTCAATTAATCAATCAAAAATACTTAATTGACTGACGAGGAACGTTTAATTGCAATAGCGGTATATAAACATTGATTCTTTTTTCAATAACACACATTACCTAATTGATTGACACAATTATGTACTCAAACGATTTGCCGATGTGCGGCAGGCATCGAGAATCGCATTCCCACACCGCCAACGTCACGCACCGAGAACCCCATTCCCTTATACCTCATCACCCGAGCGGCACATCCCCTACCCCAAGCCAATCACACGGCAGGGATTTAGACAAGTCACAATGAGGGGGCGGGAATGTAGTCACCGTATAGGAACAATACACACTCTCCCACCTATCCACAGGGAACCAACCAGAACACAAAGGGGAGGGAGGACACGCGTATGGGGGAGGGAGGGGGGCGGGTCACCGGCACGTGACCACAGGGGGAGGGGGGAGGACCTGCCGGCACAGACCCTGTCGGCATTAGATCAGCACACAAAGGGAAGGGGGCGGAGCTAGCGGCACGCGACCGGGCGGCAAATAGTAGCACACAAAGGGAGGGGGCGGGGCTAGCGGCATAGATCAAAGAACCTTATCAGATGGCGGCAAATCCTTTGTGTGCTGGAGTCGGTAGGTTATATCTACTGATATCTAATGCATTCCTACAAAAGAGGGCCCCTATTGGATAGCTGACTAATGAAGGAATCAGTTTTTCTTTTCCTAGTTAGTTAACATTAATAGCCCGCGTGAGCCGATTGGCCGATGAGCCTCAATTATAACAAAACAAAATAGACTTTTAGAAGGTCCATGAGTGTGTGTGTGTGTGTGTGTGTTTGAACAGCAAGTCTCAAAAACGAAAAGTTGGATAAGTACCAAAATTCGTATTTAAGTTCAACATCTTCCAAGAATTCGACATAGAGATTTTCAAGAAAATCCTCCCCACCCCAAACTACCGTTTGCATGGACCATTTTTCGTCATCCTCTATTTTCTCAATAATAGTACAAAGGATTTTGATTAAAATATGTTTAAGATACATGAATACAAAGTGTATATTATGAATTCTCTGGCAATAGCCTGTAAAGGCCGCTTCATTTGAATGAATTTTATATAATTTTATATAACTGGCAAACCATAAGAGTTAAAAAACTTACTACACAAAAATGTAGATCTCCTTAAAACACACAATTTATATCCAATAGCTCTGTGGCATCAACCATTTCGATTCGTTGTATTGTTATGAATTTTTCAACATTTAAGTTGTTTTTGAAGCGCTGCCACTGTTCAGTTGTTTCTCACATGTCATCGTTAGAGAATATTTTAACGCCAGCACACAAAACTTTGACGATCACTTCAGACTCCTGCATACAAAACCCACAATAAAATCGTGTTTCACTACAACTAAGCTGAGGTAAATAGAAAAAAATCTGATGTGTTACACTCACATGACTTCTCTACTCTTGTACAAACTATTTTACCAAACGCTTAGTCTCCATATGCTTCATGTTAATCGAGATGTTAATCTTGTTACTAATTATCTTGTAGGTGCAAGGGGAATATGGTAGTATTTAAGCGATAGTTAAATATTTTAAGAGCTGTTTGCTATGTGGCGCATTCCATTCTCTTTTTATGTCCAGGACATAAAAAAAAGATAAAACAAATTCCCATTTGAGAAAAAGTATTGGAAAATTTAAGGGAATAACAAGCAATATCTCGAAAAAGGTTCACACAACAAAAAAAATGTATATGACATAAATTGTGTATTTTAACGCGATCTGCATTTTTTGTGTCGTGAAATTTTGTCTACCTCTTATGGTTTACCAGTTATGCAAAAGTCGTTCACAATGAAGAATACTTTTGCAGACATTCCCAGAAAATTCGAGATATACATTTCATTTATTATGAAAATATCTTAAACATATGATATTTTAATCAAAATTGTTAGAGCCATTTATGAGAAAATTAAAATTTTCGAAAAATGTTCCATGTAAAGGGTAATCTGGGATGGGGGTATTTTCTTGAAAACCTTTGTGTCGCATCTCCGGAAGATACTGAACCTAAATACCAAGTTTGGTGTTTATCCGACTGTTCGTTTCTGAGTTATGCTGTTCACAGACACACACACACACACACACACACACACACACAGACACACACACGGACATGTTTCCAAAAATGCTTTTTTTTGGATTCAGGCGGTCTCAAAGGATATATTTCCGGTGAAATCTCGGTATCGAATTTTCGGGTGGAATACAATACTTCCCCTACTTACTATACGTAGTAGAGAAAGTAAAAGCTTTTGTAAGAACAGTTTGTAGAAGAGATATAAAAAATCTGATGTGTTACACTCACATGACTTTCTCTACTCTTGTACAAACTATTTTTACAAACGCTTATTCTCCATCTACTTCATGTTAATCGAGATAAACATTTGCAGACTCTATCTTATTGCTAATTTTCTTGTAGATGTAAGGGGAATATATATTTACAAGGGCAATATAGAAATACAGTAGCCTTTAAGCACATACATATCTCTTAATAGCTGGTTGTTAGGTGCAGCACCATTCCCTTTGCCACAGATTAATACTCTTTGCATATCCAAGACAAAAAAATGAATAAGGAATTCCCGTTTTAGAAAATAAGTATTGAAAAATTTAAGGGAATAACAAGCAATATCTCGAAAATGGTTCACTCAACAATAAAAATGTTTATGACATAAATTGTGTATTTTAACGCGCTCTACATTTTTTGTGCCGTAAAAGTTTGTCTATCTCCTAGGGTTTACCAGTTATGCAAAAGTTATTCACAATGAAGAATGCTTTTGGAGACATTTCCAGAAAATTCATTTGTTATGAAAATATCTTAAACATATGATATTTTAATCAAAATCGTTGGAGCCATTTTTGAGAAAATTAAAATTTTCGAAAAATGTTCCATGTAAAGGGTAATCTGGGATCGGGGGATTTTCTTGAAAACCTTTGTGTCGCATCTCTGGAAGATACTGAACCTAAATACCAAGTTTGGTGTTTATCCGACTGTTCGTTTCTGAGTTATGCTGTTCACACACACACACACACACACACACACACACACACACACACACGGACATGTTTCCAAAAATGCTTTTTTTTGGATTCAGGCGGTCTCAAAAGATATATTTCCGGTGAAATCTCGGTATCGAATTTTCGGGTGGAATACAATACTTCCCCTACTTACTATACTTCCCCTACTTACTATACGTAGTAGAGAAAGTAAAAAGCTTTTGTAAGAACAGTTTGTAGAAGAGATATAAAAAATTTGATGTATACATTCACATTCCACTCTTTATCGTTTACTAAAGCTTGTTTTTATATCTACTGAGTTTTAATTTAAATAATTTTTTTGAAGAAATAGCTACAATACACATATCGTTATAGATACAAAGGGAACAGCGATAGTCAAATGTTTAAGAACTGGACGGTATACGCTACCTTAAAATTCCATACTGTTCCAATGGAATCGCGAGAAACAATTGAATGTTGACAGGACTTCAAGAGAATGGCTAAGTATTGAACAATTCGTACCATTAATAACGGATACCTCGGAAATTTCTGATGTTACAAAATGTTATTGTGTTTTTAATAGATATGTATATCTTGTGTAGTGCATTTTTATCTAATCGCTTAACGTTTACCAGCTACTTAAGATTATACAAAATTTCTTCCGAATGAAGAGGGCTTCACAGGCTATTCTCAGAAAATTCATGATATACATTTTATTTGTCATGTACATATCTTTAATATATGATATTTTAATTAAAATCAGTAAAGCAAATTTTTAGAAAATAAAAACTTTCAAAAAAATTTTGCATTTAAAGGGGTTTGGAGTAGGGAGATTTTCTTGAAAAGCTTTGTGTCGTATCTTTAAAGGTACTGAACTTAAATACCAAGTTTGGTGTTGACCCGACATTTCGTTTTTGAGTTATGGTTTTCACAGACATACAGACAGACAGACAGACAGACATACTCGGATATTTTTCTAAAAATGCTCTTCTTTGATTTCAGGGGCCTCAAAACATGCATTTGTGTTTAAATCTCGGTACACAATTTTGGGTGAAATGTAATAACTTCTCTACCTACTAGGTACATGGTGGAAAAAGGTATAAATGATAGTGGCTAGAAATAGCAATGTGAATAAACATATCAGATTTGATTACGAGCTCTCAAATTGCCACTGTGCATACATATGCCTATATACACCGACACCCATAGCCGAGCTCGTTAAAGCATGGACACATGAGCGGGAAGTCTGCGATTCAAATCCAGCCAGGTGCATCCTCCCTGTCTGAGACTTTTTCCAGGCTTTCCCCAGTCCTCATAACTGGCAAATTCCGAGAAAGTACCCTAAACGTAGGCCTGCAATGTTTCCTTCCGAAATTTCCTTTCTCAATTATCATTTCATTTTATGTATAATCAGTGTCCACCGCCTGCGGTGCCGTATGTGTGAATTTTAATATTTATTTTCACCTTTCTTTGATACGATGTTACAAATTAAACTTATAACTAAAAACTTTGTTTAAAAAACTAGTGCGGGATAAAACTACTGCACCATCTCTTTACTGAGACCATTCTGTTGTACCTTTCTTAGGCTTCTTGTCCACTTACCTCTTATATTTCCTAAAAACGTCCTCGCCATTTTAATCATTTCTGCTTTTGGGCATGCCAACATTTTGATTGCTACTATTTCTTTGTTCAACTTATCCAATTTTTTATTCCATATATCACCTCTCCATCGATTAACCTTTTCACATTCTATTAGCCAATGGAAAATATTTCGCATTTGTCACACATAATACATCTTGTAGCGGGAATGCGTTATGCATCATTTGTAGCACGAAAACGTTGTTCTTCTGGTTGATGCCCTCTGCTGCAGTGTTCTTGTCTCCTAATCAATTACCTATCTAACTAATTTCAGTGGTCTCAGTAGGGTTTGCTCACCTACGAAATCAGTAGGTGAGGCAAATTAAAATACACTGCATTTCCCTTAAAAGTGTGGTTTACTATCAAATAAATACTTATGGGCGGCTAGCGTTTCCCTTTATAACAATTCCCATCATAATAATAATAATTTGGAGCCTAGTCTAACTGCACAGTTTCCCACCCATACGCACACACGTGCATCCGTCGTCCAAGGAGTATCACTGTGTGTCGCCGAGATTCTATAACAGAGAAAATCTGGGGCTTTCTTTCCCCTTTTATACATAAGCCTAATGATGCTCACCTCCGCGCCTCAAAATATAACGACATTTCTAATTGGTCCTCAGACCGCGTTACCTTGTTATGTATGAGAATATTCTGCTCCAAAAGATTTCGCATACGCGTCCCAGTAACGCATCCGGAAGCAGATTCAATATCTCTGTCTCTTTCTATTTCTCCTTATTTCTTACAGTGCTTTGCTCATTAGCTTGGTGAAAGGTGGGTTCTGCCTAGAATTATCTTTTACCTGGAATTAGCTAGCTCGCCTGTTTCTTACTTATCTAAGTTACAATATTCTTTTGTACAATTCTTGGTGCTAAATATTCTAACATCCTTCTTGGTGAATTATATTATTAACAATTCTTGTTTAATATTGATTTATATGTCCATGTGTATATGTGTGTATATATATGTGTGTGTGGGTATATGTGACCAATAGGTTCAAGACCTATTCTTCCAAATTGATTACATGTGTCTACATACTTCTCGCTTCCCCAATTTCTCTCAAATAATTTATACAAAGGCAACGAGCTTTAGTCCTCAAAAGGAGCATATATCTCTTGTTTCTCTATGTCCTCCACCCTCATCTCACTTCTTTCCAAAATCCACTGTTAATAGTTTTATCTAATAGCCAAATATTCTTCATGCCAATTACTTCTAACACGTTTCTCATCTCCCAGAAACAACTTTCTTTTCCTAAAACATCTTTTTGGAACTGTATGCATTCTTTTATTATATTACTGTCATCTAGATATCTGTACCAATATTTCAAAATTCTACCCACTGTTATACATTTTCCCCCTACCCATCCTAGCTTTGCCACTGCCACGCTCTTGGTGAGCTCTTGGGTAGAGCCAGAACTTCTATGGAATAGATCAATCTTAAGTCATCCCTTTGTTACTCCTCAAATTTCTATTCCATATAGCATCGTCGACTCGATTACTGCTTCATAAGTAGTTCTTGTTATTGACAGTGTGGGTGTTTTGTATAAGCACACTCTAACAGCTTGGCTGTATGTAGTAAAACGGGTGTTCAACACTACAAAACATCACATACTTATGCTTTTATTTTCAGAATAATTTACTTTCTCTGCCATGTACATAGTAGGTAGAGAAGCTATTACATTCCACCCAAAAATTCGATACCGAGATTTCACAGGAAATACGTGTTTAGGGTCCTTGAATCCAAAAAGAACATTTTTAGAAAAAGGCCCACGGTGTCTGTGAACATCATAACTCAAATGAACATTCGGATAAATACCAAACTTGGTATTAGCTTCGGTGCCTTGCAAAGATGCGACATGCGAGTGGTATACTTGTAATATTATATTTAATTTGTTAAGCCCCACGTTTGGGAGCCAATTTGCGACGGTATTACTTATAATGTTTGTGTATGTGTGTTTACTCCACGTGGTTAAGCCATTTTGTGACGTGATTCTTTGTTAAGTTTGTAGCTCCATCTGGTATTAGCAATTTGCGGTAGTATTAGTGTTTGTTTGAAAGAATGCTACTGTTATTTTATTTAATTTTGGTTTACTGTCCTCCGGCTAGCTATGATCATTTTGGTCGAGCACATCTCTTTATACAGGTTGTGTAAACGGAAAGGAGTCTTTTATCCAAAGATAACACTGATGAAAGAATTTCTTTTACACTTTTATTGTCGAACACTTTCACTATTACATTTACACATTGATCTAGACACTCGCCAAACTGAAACTGTTATAATAACTTCATTACTGATCATTCTTAATTCGCTACTTCAACTTTTTGTATAATTAACTTTAGAATACTTGAGATTTTTCATAACTCTGATACGCGTAACTTGTGAATCGATAGCCGACGTGTAATATTTCTGCTGGACTGAAGGCGACATGTAGCATACAAATATTTTCGACGAACTGACGGGGTCTATCTCTAACCTAGCCCTTTTCATACTCCTACACCCCGATATGCCTAAAGATTATAACTGAATTGCTATTGGCTAATTAAACGCGCCAACATTAGCGTCTATTTTTATATCCAATGAAAATTATGAATACATATGCTCTAGGTATAATGTTCCAGCAAATTCTAAAGGAAAAACGCGCCAACATTACGTAACTTCCTCGTCTCTAATAATGCACGCTGCATTATTGCACGCTATTATTGTCAGTTTCAGTAAGGCAGTATAAACTTACTTCCCAACAATAATTACAATCAACAAACATCTCAAATCAATGTCACATAATAATGCATATTTATACTATAATCACTCTTTACATTTAAATAATTTGTGATACAAATTACTGCATCATATGCCCCACTAGAAACATAATTATAAATATTTACAACTTGTTTGGAAATTTTATAATTGGGTTTTTAGTCTCCTAAATCTTGGAACACATGCTATCACTTTCACTTAACACTTCACACGTATTTAACACACGATATATGTTTTGTCTTTATCTTGCCACTATTTACTGGCTCTGGTTTAATGTGTTTAGACATTAATCTGACATTACAATTTTTTTTAATAGCAAATACTGTACCCTGAATTATTTAATTACTGTTACAAAATTGTTTACTTCTTAAGTGGTTGACAAAAATTTATACATTTAAGAATTTTTGTAATTATTAAACATATTTACCAAAAATATTCACCCTCTACATAAATATATTTACATCTCTTAAATCTAGGCACTGTTTCACATGTTCTGTTTGCTACATAAATATTTATTTTAATTATTTTTAACCCATTTTTGTTGTTTTGTACTTTATATTCACAATACTCTTGGAATTATATTTACGTACTTTTACTTTAATATCATATTAAGTTTCAATTTTTACATTCTTAATTTCAAATACTGTTACAGTTACTAAGAAAATGTTATTTCCTTTTTTTTAAGCATTTATTTATGTCCAAAATTTTATTTCTCCTTTTACATGACGTACATACATAATTAACCCTCTTACGTTCCAATACATTTCTCTGCATTTCGTCTTTAACTATCCAGCATTTACTTTACATCTCATTGCTATTTACCCTCCTGGATCAAATTGTCTGTGGCTAAACTTTACTCGTAGCCGTATCCTAACCTTCAAATTTTTGTTTATGAATAACCTATTAAAGGATTCAAATGAAATTTCGTCCCTTGATATAATTTGAAACCAATCTGAAGTTTTCTGAACTACACATCTTTTAACAACTATCATTTTCAATTCTTGCGGTATCTTAGTAATTTGAGAGTACTCTGACAAATCTGTACTAAACTGTACTGGATTGGAGTTTTCATTCTGAACAGCTTGGTACTTGTTAACTTCAGAAGTTAACTTTTGATTATTTACAGGCAAAACTTTAACTTCTTCGTACAGTTTATTTCTTTGCATTACTGATTCCTTCTGTATTTCTGATATCTCCCCTCTGAAATTAACTTGCACCTGAATTAAATCTGCATTTGTAGCCTCCATCATCTCTTTTAACTCACTTGAAATGCTACTCATTCGTCTACCTAATTCTGTACATTTTACATTAACCTCACTTTTTTGGTTAGATATTTCCCTACTCATGTCTAACATTTTCTTCCAAACTTCACCTATTTCATTTGCTATCATTTCCTGATTTTCATTTCTCATTCTCATTATACTACTATCTAGCTCCATGAATTTCTTTTCAATTTCTTCCCTGTTTTGTTCTAAGCTCTTACCAATATCTTCCCTCAATTCCCTATTATTCTTTTGCATATCTTCCCTTAATTGATCTGTAATACTCTTACTAATATCTTCCCTCAATTGATCTGAATTTTGCTCTAATTTATCAATCTTCTGAGTTAGTTTTTCTAATTTCTCATTATTCTTTTCCATATCTTCCCTGTTTTGATCTATTTTCTTTTCTAATTTCTCATTATTCTTTTGCATATTATCATTCATATTTCTCAACATTTCCATCATCATACTAGCATCAAAATTAACATTTCCTGCTGTTCTATTCTCACTTTCTGCACTAACATTTCCTCCCTCAAATCCTACATTGTTTGAGATATTTTCTGTAACCTGTATTGAATTACAGCTAACTGTTACACTATCCCCTTCCATCACTGTTTCTTTAATACTATTAGTAGCCATTGTTTTCTTTATCCTACCGATCCTAAGGTACATTTAAATTTTTTACACTTTTTTTTAGAATTAACATAACACTTTTCTAACCTTTCTGATGCTATCTGCTGATGTTGCTTTGATGTCCAGCTTTCTGCCCCTCTCTCCTAGATTATATGTTGCTTCTGCGTCGTATTATGATGAATCTACATCGTCTTGGTGTCCTATAGTTGAATTCCCCTGTTGCCTTTTAACCTCGGAATTATGATGTCCACTCATCCGCGTCGTCTGTCGTCCCTGTAGTTGTTTCTGGAATCTGCGTCTTGTAGTTCAGTTCACTGCTCCATTCGTTCCACGTCCTGGTTCCTTCGCCCCTTTCCTGGTTATTCTGTTCCTTTCCTGGTCATTCTGCTCCTTTCCTGGTCATTCTGCCCCACGTTCTGGGTGCCAATTTGCGGTGGTATACTTGTAATATTATTTAATTATTGTTAAGCCCCACGTTTGGGAGCCAATTTGCGACGGTATTACTTATAATGTTTGTGTATGTGTGTTTACTCCACGTGGTTAAGCCATTTTGTGACGTGATTCTTTGTTAAGTTTGTAGCTCCATCTGGTATTAGCAATTTGCGGTAGTATTAGTGTTTGTTTGAAAGAATGCTACTGTTATTTTATTTAATTTTGGTTTACTGTCCTCCGGCTAGCTATGATCTTTTTGGTCGAGCACATCTCTTTATACAGGTTGTGTAAACGGAAAGGAGTCTTTTATCCAAAGATAACACTGATGAAAGAATTTCTTTTACACTTTTATTGTCGAACACTTTCATTATTACATTTACACATTGATCTAGACAATCGCCAAACTGAAACCGTTATAATAACTTCATTACTGATCATTCTTAATTCGCGTACTTCAACTTTTTGCATAATTAACTTTACAATACTTGAGATTATTCATAACTCTGATACGCGTAACTTGTGAATCGATAGCCGACGTGTAATATTTCTGCTGGACTGAAGGCGACATGTAGCATACAAATATTTTCGACGAACTGACGGGGTCTATCTCTAACCTAGCCCTTTTCATACTCCTACACCCCGATATGCCTAAAGATTATAACTGAATTGCTATTGGCTAATAAAACGCGCCAACATTAGCGTCTATTTTTATATCCAATGAAAATTATGAATACATATGCTCTAGGTATAATGTTCCAGCAAATTCTAAAGGAAAAACGCGCCAACATTACGTAACTTCCTCGTCTCTAATAATGATAAACAGCTCACCCCCTCGCTGCATTATTGCACGCTATTATTGTCAGTTTCAGTAAGGCAGTATAAACTTACTTCCCAACAATAATTACAATCAACAAGCATTTCAAATCAATGTCACATAATAATGCATATTCATACTATAATCACTCTTTACATTTAAATAATTTGTGATACAAATTACTGCATCAGACAGGAATGTTTTCAAGATAATCACCCCGCCCAAAACTACCCTTTACATGGAAAATTTTTCGAATTTTTGATTTTCTATAAAATGGCTCTAACGATGTTGATTAAAATACCATATATTTAAGATACCTACAAATAAAGGTATATCTTGAATTTTCTAGAAATAGTCTGTGAAGTCACTTCATTCGGAAGGAATTTCGTATTGTCTTGTATAACTGGTAAACGTTAAGCAATAGACGAAAAGGTACTAAAGAAAAAGATGTGTATATCTTTAAAACACACAGCATTTTTTTTCTGACTTAGCCATTTCCGTTATTAATGATTTGAATTGTTCAACACTTAACCGTTCTTTTGAATTCCTACCGGTTTTCAGTTTTTCTCGTGATGTCATGCAAAGAGAGTGGAATTTTAAGACCATCCACTTCTAAAACATTTGACTATCCGTATTCTCTTTTATATACATATAAGAAATGCACTTATTTCCGGAAAGGTTTATAATAGATTAAAATGAAGTAGACAGGAAAATAAACTTCCGTAAGAAAGCGATAGAGGGTAGAGAAGGTCATGTGAATGAGCACATAAGATTTTTTATACTCGTTAACATAAAGAATTAGTCCAAAAATTAAGATTAAGAACTAACCTAAACCTAAAATTGCCAGAAACAATGGCTGAATTACAGTTACTAGGCAATTACTGATTTATTTAACGCATACAAATGAAACTAACGGTCCCTCGCCTCGAGCTTGTTTTCTCAGCTGAACGGTAGAAGAAGAGAAAGCCCTTGGGTCGCATCTCACTGTCCCAGCCATAATAGAAATCTCAATGCCAATCTGGTCGCCATCTCTATCACTTCTCCCACCGCCGAGTTGTTCCGGGACTGTTCCCCCCAGGTGCCGGCGGTCTCTTCAACAACCCGCCCCAAACAGCACAAGAGAAAATTACGGGCTCCAGTCTACCTTCACAAAACAACAGTTTTCCAACTATATCATTAACTTGCCTCGGAACAGAGGTGGGTCGGTCCTATAGGCAAAAACAAATGAAAACCGACTCTGCCCACAATGCGCTTTATCATCGACATTACAGCAATTAACTGCAGGTATGCGTTCGCTGCTAATCTGAGCTTACTATGTCTTGCCATAAACGTTTATTTATGCTCGTCTTTTTATTAACACTAGAATTGCAACTGTAACATGTTCGTTTTTTTACACATTCCACAAAAGACCTGCAAGAAAATTGATTCATGTAGTCTACTTTTGCTGTCTTAAAAGAACAAATAAAATGCAAAATAATCTGTGTTAGATTCATATGACTTTCTCTATTCATTCTTATACGAATTAAATTTGTCAAAGCCTATTCTTCCATCTACTTTATGTTAATCCAGACAAATGCTTGCAGGACGTTTTAACTGCAGATTTCGTTGTGGATACAAAGTGAAGCCGAATTATAAAGTGAATAATTATCATAATAATCTGGGAAGGATAGCAAAAAAAAAAAAAAAATACATAATAAAATATTTAAAATCAGTGCATGTATTAAAAGGAGAAGCATTGGGAAAATTGTTGACTGTTAAAAGCGACAGAAAGACCAGACAGGCACAGTTTAGCTAATTAGGGACCAGCCACAGGTATAAAGGGTAAACCGCTGAAGCCAGTTTCTCTTGGAATTAATGGGTGCAGTTGTACTGGCCGGGATGTGAAGGTCATTAGAAGCTTCATGACGCTGAGTTTTTGGTACGAAATGTTTTAAGGGGAGAGAGGGGAAGTTAGGAGTCCTTTCTTTGTATCGCGCGTGTGGTGAGAAGATTCTCACTGGGGCACTCTGGGAGTGCGGAACAACGGTCTCGTCGAGGTCCGAAGACTGGGTGCGAACTTGCAAGAGGGTCGAACGATCAGATGTAATTGATAATTTTCGGTCTTGGAAAAGACACAATAACATCGTAAGAATTTAAAAGTGATCGGCAAATCTTAAGTCTTCTTTTAATAGTGAATAAAAGTGTTCCAAGAAAGCCTTCGTGTTTCTATGTACATACACTCACGCATACCCAGTGATTAAGATCTCATGCTCGAGCAGCCGTGGCAAAATAAAAAAAAAACCAACTAGGAGGAGAAACGCAGTAATCGTGAGGCAAAGGTATTGCTTCATTGTTGGAGGACGTAGCGTGGCTGCGTCAAAAGGGATAAACCTTTAAAAGCCAATGGCTATGTGATAGCTTTGAAATTCGGTTCTCTTTGCTTGACGTCAGAGAGAGAGAGAGAGAGAGAGAGAGAGAGAGAGAGAGAGAGAGAGAGAGAGAACGAATAGCAACTTAACAGTTGAAAAAAGTATAAAGTATTTGATAATTTAAACGATAATAAAGAATATATCGGAAAAGGTTAATGCAAAAAAAAAAACACATTTGTTTGACGTAAATCTATGCTTTAACGAGATCTAATAATTTTTTGTATAGTAGGTTTATGTGCTGAGCGAGGTGGCGACTCGTATTCACGCGTTCAAACTCCCGAGGCCGACCAATCTGACGGAAGTTTTTTCTTCGCGGTTTTCTTCGGTCACTAGACGAATGTTGTGTTAGATAATTTGCTCCGCGATCACTCATCCTGGATATACTATGATCCAGAGTTTGCTTGCTCATCGACAGGCTACTGACCCAAGGCATTGGCTTATAGGTCCTTGGGGGTATAAGTCCCACAAAGAGAAGGGTAATCCGTTAAAGAAGAAGGTCTATCTCTTATGGTTTACAAAGTTATACAACATTCATTCACAGGCTATTTCCAGAATATTTCAGATACACAGTTTACCTCTGATGCATACATTTTAAACATATGGTATTTAAATGGTCATCGCTAGAGTTATTTTTGAGAAAATCATAATCAAAGAACATTTTTCCATATAAAGGCAAGTTTAAGGTGAGGGAATTTTCTTAAATAACTTCGTGACGAATCCTTGGAAGATACTGGACTTAAATACCAAGTTTGATATTTATGACATTTCGTTTTTGAGTTATTCTGTTCATGCACACGAATATTTTTCTAAAAATGCTTTTATTTTATTCAGGAGGCCTCAACATGTATTTCTGGCGAAATCTCTATATTGTACCTGATAGGTACGTGGTGGAGAAAGCAAAAAAATATATCTATAGAAATGTTAAGGAGAAAAACTGTATGTAATGAAATAAACATGATTTTAAATATGCATACATAGGGTGATTAAAATTCATAATTTGAGTGTTCTTCTTCACAATTGTTAATACAACATTTGCTGGATTACATAGATAACTAAGTATTTTACGCACAGTTGGAGGAAGCTATAAGTTCCAGTAAACACTGTGTGTCCAAAAACGGTAATTTAGTTGCTTCTAAACTTAAATCGCAGATTCAAGCCCAGGTTTGGATTTGACTTTGAAAATGAAACAATTCAAGAAGCAAAGTAATTTGTTCGTTTTTAGGATTGAAGTGTACTTCAGTAAATGCCACCCAAAATACGATTGGACATATTAACGATTTTGGTTCTTTGACATCGCCTATAGGTATGACATTTGATGAAAATCGAAGTATCCCAAAACTTTAAACTGGTTGGGAAAATATTAATATATGTTCGGTATTTTACTTGTCAGTAGCAATAAGAAGGAATACAATAAATTGGAGCTTAAGCGTACCCATGGCTGAAATTTGGTCAAAACTTTTAAAAAATTAGTTTTATGTTTAAAAATACTTTGAACCTTTTACTTCAGTTATGTATTATGGCTTTCGCTCTCAGAGCCCTTTTAAGCTTCAGCACGTGACCATTAAATTCCCAAGAGCAAACGACCTAATGGCTCATATTTACTTACCTCCAAACTTTTTTACTCAACTTTGATTTTTCTTATACTTTTGCGTATTAAAAATGTTCCATTCAATGTAGTTTGTAACCAATATTGTTCAAATTTTCAGGAGCAACTCGGAGAGGATGTACTTAAAGACCTGGTAAGTGATTTCTGCTACATTTTTAAAATGCCAAAAATATGATATAAGTAATTCCACCATGAAGGATAAATTGTTTCAAAAATTATATTTAAAGATTTAAACTTTTTCTGAAACAACCGAAAGAGTGATAAAAACCTGTGAATATATATAAATAATGTGGTAGTATTTTTATTTTTCCAAAATGTGATTTCTGTGTCATGTGAACATCAGTTGAATTAGTGAGTATAATGAAAGTAAAACACATTTTTACTTTCTCTACTACGTAGAGTAAGTAGGGTTGGTATTGCATTCCCCCAAAAATTCGATACCGAGATTTCACAGGAAATACATGTTTTGAGATCCCCCTGAATAAAAAAGAAGCATTTTCATGAAGGAGTCCGCGCGCGCGCGCGCGTGTGTGTCTGTCTGTTTGTGTGTTTTACCTATGAATAGCATAACTCAAAAACGAAAAGTTGAATAAGTTCCAAACTGGGATTTTAAGTTCAGTATCTTCCCAGTAAGTGACACGAAGATTTTTCAAGAAAATCTCCTCAAACGAACTACCCTTAATATGAAAGATTTTTCGAATTTTTTATTTTATAAAAATGGCTCTAACGATTTGGTTTAAAATACCATATATTAAACATACTTACATGACAAATCAAATGTAGATCTTGAATTTTCTGGGAAGAGCCTGCGAATCCCTCTTCAGTCAGGAGAAATTTTGTATATCTTGTATAACGCTAAGCTATAGACGAAAACGCACTGCACAAAAATAGTAGATCTCTTTAAAACACACAATTTATTTAACATAACTTTTTTGTGGCATTAGTCATTTCCGAGATATCCCTTATTAATGGTTAGAATTATTCAATATTTAAGTCATTGTTTTAAAGTCCTGTCAACATTTAGTTGTTTCTAGTGATGTCATGGAAAGAGAATGGAATTTTAAGGTCAGATATAGCGACTAGTTCTTAAACATTTGACTATCGCTGTTCCCTTTGTATCTATAACGAAATGTGTAACATTTGTTTGGCTAAAAGTGAAACAGATAGGAAACAAACTTTCATAAGAATAACTTGTATACCACCTAGAAAGGTATAGAGAGTAGAGAAAGTCATTTGAATGGAATACATCAGATATTTTTTCTAAAAAGACTATTTAAGATATCCGCATGAAATTTAAAACACACTTTCAGTTTGTGATAAAATCTGGAATACATTAAAATGAAAGCGGTAAGATTTAGAAATTTCACTTATGGTTACCTTTAAAGCATTATTATTAGGCTTTTAAAATTATGTTTATTTGTTAATGTATGCAAATTAATGTCATTATAAGGCTTTATTGACTTAAAGTGGAAATAAAATCACTTGAAAAGAGATTCACAAAGACTTACAAAAATATAAAATAATGTATATATTATAATACCAATGACTGGCCGTATAGCACAATCAGTAGCACCTGTGTGCGACTCCGTGCTGGTCTTCAGGAATTTTTCTTTAACCTAGTTTCTAGTATGTAAATGTGAGTTATTTTAGTGATTATTTCACTCTGTAACCATGTTACGGTACTGCCACTCGGCAAATAAATGAACAAGTTTCGAGCCATAGAATAAAACAATTAATCGAAAATTAGCACAATTATATGGCACTAATAGGTGCAGCAGGGTTAGCAAGTTAAAAAATATGATGTGTTACACTCACATGACTTTCTCTACTCTTGTACAAACTATTTTTACAAACGCTTATTCTCCATATGCTTCATGTTAATCGAGATATCGAGATGTTAATTTTATTGCTAATTTTCTCGTAGATGGAAGGGGAATTGCTAGGCTTTAAGCGATAGTCAAATATTTTAAGAGGGGGTTGCTATGTGGAGTATTCCATTCTCTTTGCATTATCAGGACAAAAATAAAATGAACAACGAATTTGAGAAAAAGTTTAAGTATTGGAAAATTTCAGGAAATAACAAGCAATATCTCGAAAAAGGTTCACCCAACAAAAATGAATGTATATGACATAAATTGTGTATTTTAACGCGATCTACATATTTTGTGTAGTAAACTTTTGTCTATCTCTTATGGTTTACCAGTTATGCAAAAGTCGTTCACAATGAAGAATACTTTTGGAGACATTCCCAGAAAATTCGAGATATACATTTTATTTTTCATGAAAATATCTTAAACATATGATATTTTAATCAAAATTGTTAGAGCCATTTTTGAGAAAAATTAAAATTTTCGAAAAATGTTTCATGTAAGGGGTAATCTGGGGTAGGGCGATTTTCTTGAAAACCTTCGGGTCGCATCTCTGGAAGATACTGAACCTAAATATCAAGTTTGGTGTTTATCCGACTGTTCGTTTCTGAGTTATGCTGTTCACAGACACACACACGGACATGTTTCCAAAAATGGTTTTTTTTGGGATTCAGGGGGTCTCAAAACATGTATTTCCGGTGAAATCTCGGTATCGAATTTTTGGGTGGAATGCAATACTTCCCCTACTTACTATACGTAATAGAGAAAGTAAAAAAAATAATAACTATTTAGTACTTTATTTATCTTTGTAGCAATAGACATGAAACAAAAACGAAGTAAATAATTGTGATGTGTGAATTGACACCAAGGAGGAAGGAATGAGGTAAAAGTACCACAGGAGGCTACAGCAGACACGCAACAGACGCGCGGAATTCCCTAAGAGTTCTAGGCTCGAAGCCCCGTCCCAATGGTGGAACTATCTAAAGAGGGCGTCGAGACCCGTCCACTAAGCAGCCCTCTACTGTCCATAAGGAGTACCCTTTCCTTTGAGGAAGCATCCGCGCCATGAAAACTAGAAGCATACTTGAAAGATGAGAAGGAAACAGAATAAAAGGGAAATAGGCAAATAATGAAAAGGAAATCGTGATAGATGAGAAAATCAACCCCAGAATACGCCTACCGACCAGGTGAAACCACGAAAAACCCAAGGTCAGAGTGGGCGGTCGATTTAAAATTGGGTTCTATTTATGGACGCTCTTTAACTGCTGTGGTCCTTAGCGTTCCATTCTATATTAGGCGTGAAAGACCGGAAATTTTGCCCAGAGGTCTCTTTATCAGGCTTGAGGTTCTTTTACGTGCCATAAATCTGCGACATAGGACCACTTACTTCCCTTCCGAAGGAAGCCATGCTAAGGATTTTCACACCCGAAAACGTTCATCGCCCTCCGCTGGGTTTGACCCCGCGAACTTGGGAACCAGAGGCTAGCATGGTACCCCTAAGCCACGGGGTACACGGGCGGTCGATGGGAATTAAACCCGAGTACCTCCCGAATGAAAGCCTCACATATTAATGCGGAGGACTCCGATGGACATCAAGTAAGTAAAAGAAAGGATATAGGAGCCAGAAAAATAAAAGTACACAAGAGAAAAGTGAAGGAGTATAATGAGAGAGAGAGAATATCCCAAGGATAGAAAATGTAAACTTGAGAAAATAGGTGGATTTTTGAATAGTTTCACCAAAAGCTGGTAGCAGTTGGTAGACATGGTACTGTCGGACATGTTTAGTTGATCGTCTTCTGTCAGTAAATTTCCCTTTCTATTAAAACGAAAAAGAAAGAGAGGGCAATTAGAGAGAAGTGGTTCGTAGTAAGCAGTAATTACTAGAAGACGTGTATAAAATAAGTCATAAAACCACGGGAGTGGAACACAGAATGTGTGGTCGTTCTAATTTCCAGGAGTCGGCTATCATCAGAGCTCTGTAAATTGGATGCCGAATTGTTGCTCAAGTGCCTTGTACTTTCCTTGCAATTAAGTTAAACACGAGCAAAGTGATTTCTGATGCAACACTCAGCGTTCAAAATGAGATATCAGCTTTCCAGTTTTTTCTTCTTTTTGAGCTTGAACCAGGCTACTCCGGTTGGTCAAGGCTTTGTGCCCCCTCCCACTATTGCTACTCCGATTCGTACCCTCCGGTGTTTATAGCACCACATTTTCCTCGGGTGTACACATTAACTGCCTCGACCTAATCTCCGTCACCATCCAGCGATACGTTTCGCTGTTATCTAATGTAAATGATAGAGATATGAAATCCGTTGAAAGCAGACGCCATCATGCACCACGAGGTTTTGGTTATGGTTAACAGGAAGTGGAAAAGGATTTCGGCAATTAAACGCTTCTAGAAATTTCAAGGAGGAAGAGGTGAAGCCAAGATACAGAGGGCGACCAGATCCGGCGGCCTAGGCGAGGTCCCTAGGTATAGGTATAAGTATTGAGGCAGTATTTTTAACACTTGAATGGTTTCAGTCAAATTATATAATATGTAAATTCAATAACAGCCCGCCTTGAAGCAATATGTGTATGTAATAATTTGTAGAATGTATGTAACAGTCATTGCGAATGCTTGTATTATTGTAAACATGTTCAATAATGTTATGTGAATGCATTACGTACTTTAATAATGTAGGAGCTGTGAGAATAATAGGTTTAAAATTGCTAACGATGAGGTAACCTTGAGGCAATAATGAGTAAGGGAGTTTAAATGCTACTAGTCATTATTAGAGCAGCAATAATGTAAATTTTGAGAGTTTAAAAATAGCCAATCAACAACCAGAAAAAGCTTTAGATAAATGAAGGAATTCTATTGGACTAGGATTAGCCAATCAGAGAAATTTACAAGTTTAAACGGTTGAAATCTAGTCACTTGCCTCCAAACAGTGCTCATAACCAGACGTGTTGCTTCTAGGCAGTGCTCATAACCAGACGCGGGATGAGTCCTCGAGAAATTAATTACGTATTCGTATGAGACGAAAATAGTATACGTGTTAAAAAGTGCAAGTATTAAATAAATAATCTCACAGCCCTCGATATCAGTGAATGGCATTTAATTTGTGTCAAGGATTAATAAAAAGGAGTGAAGTTAAATAATAGTCTGTGTAAGCCTACATTCTTGTCGTATGCCAACCCTGCCAAGATATCCATGTCTCTAAAATAAACACTGACGCAGCCGAGGCAAACATAAATATTAAATATTTAAAGAAACAGTTTAATTACAAAGTTAATGTTTTTTTAAACTTGGAGCAAAGTCCACTTGAAAGTAAATTTGGGCCGAAGGCTACCGGAAACTGTTTATCCTACGTGTGGTTGCAACTACTACAAGTTCGGCTCCCCAACAGTTGAAATATAATACAACTCCTTCAATACAACGTACATCAAATTGACGCCCAAAGCGTGGTGCAAACTCCTTAAATAACAAAATATCTCAAATTGGCATCCATATGTGGAGCTAATAAAATAAATATCTACTTCAGTATGAAGGGACATAAAGCACCAGGGGACTGGGCCGCCACGTGACCTTGGGAGGCGGGCTTCATTCGAGTGACACTCCCACCCCTGAAAGCATTTCCTTTGGGTCGGCACCTGAAAATTTGAATTCACCCCCATTACAGGGCGGAAGTGGATACGCCACTTACGCCCGTCAACCCCCAAAAATGGGAAGAGTACCGAACAACCTCGGTAGGGCCGAAGGTCTCTAGCAACGGTCTACCGGTTATCCAGAGCGGTACCGGAGGACCTTGAGGCGTCTCACAACCCCGCCTGGACGGAAAACCGTCTAGACATTCCCAATTTCCCATGGGTAAGGGAACCACTGCCCCACCGAGTCCAACCCAATCCAAACGACCTCCTACGGGTGGGCCTCGGACGTTTGATCTAGCGTTCTTGCGCACTGACCTACATAGATCTATTGCGGCTGCCACCCCCATGAGGAAGGAATGAAGTGAAGGAACCTCAAGAGGCTACAGGCGCAGGCAGGCTACAGAGGCGCGTGGAAGTCACTAACAGTTCCAAGCTTGAGGACCAGTCCTTTGCTGGAGTTGCTTAGAGGGAGCGATGAACGATCGGTCGACCAAGCAACCTTCTGGTGTCCACAAGGAGTACGCTTTCCTTTGAACAGGCATCCGTGTCATCTGTCCAACACCGCCATACGTAAAGAAACAGAAGTATTCCTGAAAGATGAGAAGCAAACGAAAGGGAAATGATGGAAATAAAATTGTGCTAGATGAGAAACCACCTCAGCAAAAACCACGAAAAACCCAAGGTCGGAGTGAGCGTTCACGGGAATCGACCTGGGACCTCCCGAACGTGAGCCTCATACTTTACAGTGGAGCCATTCGCTCGGTGGCGTCGTTCTAACGTTTCCAGATGCCGGCGGGGCCCCCAATAAGCCTATCTTTGTCCTCGGAGGAGTCTCTTTGAGGCGCCATTCCACATCGAACACCAGATCAGGAATTTTACAAATCAAACTCTGCCTCATCCATTGTCCACTCCCCTGATCCATCGACCGTGAAACAAGATAACAAATACAGGAAAATATGCGGCACCACATTGTCACTGTCCAGTTTTTTAAGTGTCACTGTTTTGATCTGGTTCAACTTTCACTGGAACTTCACTAGTTCACAGTCACTTCACTAATATGAACTAGTTCAATTTCCCAGTCATTTCACTTTCTTCGTGACGTAGCTTCTTCCTCCGGACTTTTCTAATGAACCTCGAAATTCGTTGCAACCGCACGTATAGTACCCACTTTTCGGTAGCCTTCGCCCCAAATGTATTTTCAGGAGGCCTTTGCCCCAAGTTTAAAAAAATATTAACTTTGTAATTTGACTGTTTCTTTAAATATTATATATTTATGTTTGCCTCGGCTGCGCCAGTATTATTGTTAGAGACACGTTTCTCATAGCAGGATTGTGGTGCGACTAAGAATGTAGGCTTACACAGATTATAATTTTACTTCACTCCTTTTATTAATGCCTGACACGATTTAAATAACACTTCACTGATATAGAGAGCTGTGAGATTCTTTAATTAATTACTTGCACTTTTTAACACGTAAACTATTTTTGTCTCACACGAATATGTATTAAATTTCTCGAGGACACTTTCTGCGTCTGGTTAGTAACTTGTCTGCAACCAACTGACTTCTGAATTTGTAAAATTTTCTCCTTTTCAATTTCTGATTGGCTAATCCTAATCCAATAGAACACCTTCATTTAACTTAAGCTTTTTCTGGTTGTTGATTGGCTATTTTTAAACTGTCTCAAAATTTACATTACTGTTGCTCCAATAATGACTAGTAGCATTTAAACTTTCAAATTCATTATTGCCTCAAGGTTACCTCATTGTTACCTCATTGTTAGCAACGTTTAACTTATTATTCTCACAGCTCCTACATTATTAAATTACGTAATACATTCACATAACATTATTACACCTGGGTACAATAATATAAATATATACAATGACTGTAATATACACTTTTTATATATTGTTACATACATATATTGCTTTAAGGCGGGATGTTATTGAATTTATATTATATAATTAGACTGAAATGATTTAAGTGTTAAAAATACTGCCTCACATCAGCACTTTGATTATATTGAAGCGGTTTTTATGTTATAAGTTATGAAATAGCTACGAAGGACATATTTATTGTTTTCTATTAACATTTAACGTTTATTGAAAACATACGTTGCTGTTACAATGCTCCTGTCAGTACCCATATGGTCAATGGCCTTCGGAGAAACCTCGTTCCACCAAGCGATGTGTGGACCCATTTATTACCTAGACGCACCAGCCAATGCTGTCCGTTACCTCCGATGTTAGAATGGTAATGGAACGAGAATACCTACAGCTTTTACAGTGGACTCCGAACCACTCGGGCATTGAAAACATACGTTTGTTACATGCAATACAAGGACTCAACCTTCCCTTACATGCTGTATAATGTATCCTTGTATCACCAAAGATACCTGTTGCGGATAAACGTTGAGCGTCATTGTAGCGGGAAAACATTGGTCCTCTGGGTTGATGCCCTTTGCTATAGTGTTCTGGTCTCCGGCTATCTCTGCTCAGCGGATTAATGATTTCTCTATTTCTAATAACTTATCTATCTAACTTAATTTCACTGGTTTTCCTAGGTGAAGCAAATTAAAACACACTGCATTTCCCTTAAATTGTGGTTTATTATAAATAAAATACTTATGGATGTCTAGCTTTTCCCATCTGTAACAATTTCCAGCATAATACATTAATTAGGAACCTAATCTAACTGCACACGCTTCCCCACACACGTGCATCCACCGTCTACAGAGTATCACTGAGTGTCGAAGGGATTCTATAAGAGAGTGAAAATCTGGGGCCTACTTCCCCCTTTTATACTCAACCTAGTGATGCTCACCCTCGCGCCTTAATATGTAGCGACATTTCTTATTGGTCCTCAGAGCGATACCTTATTATGTATGAAAATATTCTGCTCCAAAACTTTTCGCACACGCGTCCCAGTGACGCGACCGGAAGCAGACTCAATATCTCTATCTGCCTCTTTCTGTTTCATGTTATTCCTTCAAGTTCCGTGCTCATTAGCTTGGTGAAAGGAGGTGTACTTCTACCTAGAATTGCTTTTATCTGTACCTTTATATGTATGTATGTATGTATATATATGTATATGTGTGTGTGTGACATATCCCCTTTCATACCCCAATTTTTGGCAGGCCATTAGAAAAGTAAATCTCGCGCAATACGTGCATACGACACGTCAGTTAGGTATTGTATGGCTAGAATGGTGGTGGTCATGGTTTGCACAGAAACACCCACGGAGAGGACAGGAAACTACACTCTATGCCGAAGGTACAAAATGCAACAGGTTCTTCTTGTACCTCATTTCTTAGAACGACTCTTGCAATATTTTACGTACGTGCAAATTATAAAATGTAGTGTTGAGGAAACAAAAGGCAGGCCCATAATACTTAAGTGTCGTTACCTTATCGTGAAGAAAGGGAGTTTGAACTTTATCGCCTATGCTCTCAGAGGCGTTGCTGCAACAAATTAGCTGGGGCAGTGCGAGGTGTATCACGATCCGATCGACCTCCTATTGTCTTCGTAACATAATTTCTGTCTTTTCTCTATATCTTCTTGCGCTTCTTTCCTAGTTTCTCTCTCTTATATCAACTGTTAATAAATGGTATTGAGTTAAGCTAATAGTGTGTTTATCTATACAATCAATATCTCGAAGCGTGATATCATTGAAAGTAATCAGCAATTCTAGTTTTAACGGTAACTGAAGTGCAAAAAAAGAAAGAAAGAAAGAAAGAAAAAAAAAAGAATCCGATGTGATGTGTTCACATGCCATTCTCTACCCTCTATCTTTTTTTAGTCTTACTAAAGCTTATTTTTATATCTACTTCATTTTAGTACAAATAAATCTTTACAGAAATAGTTATCTCACACATTTCCTTATAGATACAAAGGGAACAGCGATTATCAAATGTTTAAAACCTGGACGCTATACCACACTAATTTCACACTATTTTCATGGAATTGCGAGAAAGAACTCATTGTTGACGGAATTCCAAAAGAATGGCTAAGTGTTGAACAATTCGAATCATTAATAAAGAATATCTCGGAAATGGCTGATGCCACAATTTGAAATAAATTGTGTGTTTTAGAAAGATCTATATTTCTTGTGGAGTACGTTTTCATCCATCGCTTAACGTTTGTCATTATACAAGATTATATAAAATTCCTTCCGATTGAAGAGGACTTCAAACGCTCTTCCCAGAAAATTTAAGATATACATTTTATCTGTCATGTAAACATATTTAATATATGGTATTATTTAATTAAATCGTTGAGTCATTTTTAGATAAACAAAATTTTCGAAAAATCTTCCATGTAAAGGGTAGTTGGGAGAGTGGGGATTTTCTTGAAAATCCTTGGAAGATACTGAACCTAAACACCAAGTTTGGTATTTACCCGATTTTTCGTTTTTGAGTTATGCTGTTCACAGACATACACACGGCATGTTTCCAAAAATTCTTTATTTGGATGAAGGGGCATCAAAACGTGTATTTCCAGTGAAATCTCGATATGGAATTTTTAGGTAGAATGCAATACTTCCCCTATTTACTATATATAGCAGAGAAAATAAAAAATTATGCTTTGTCCAAGAGGTAGCTTTTCAATAAAGGAAGCGTTAAAATAAAGCAACATAAACATATCTAAAAAAATCTGATGTGTTACACTCACATGACTTTCTCTACTCTTGTACAATCTATTTTTACAAACGCCTATTCTCCATATGCTTCATATTAATCGAGATGTCAATCTTATTTGTAATTTTCTTGTAGATGCAAGGGGAATATGGTAGCTTTTAAGCGATAGTCAAATATTTTATCGCTGGTTGCTATGTGGCGCATTCCATTCTCTTTGCATGTCCAGTACATAAAAAAATGAATAACGAATTTGAGAAAAAGTATAAGTATTGGAAAATTTAAGGAAATAACAAGCAATATCTCGAAAACGGTTCACTCAACAAAAAAAATGTATATGATATAAGTTGTGTATTTTAACGCGATCTACATTTTTTGTGTAGTAAAATTTTGTCTATCTCTTATGGTTTACCAGTTATGCAAAAGTCGTTCATAATGAAGAATACTTTTGGAGACATTCCCAGAAATTTCGAGATATACATTTCATTTCTCATGACATTATCTTAAACATATGATATTTTCATCAAAATCGTTAGAGCCATTTTTGAGAAAATTAAAATTTTCGAAAAATGTTCCATGTAAAGGGTAGTCTGGGGTGGGGGGATTTTCTTGAAAATCTTCGTGTCGCATCTCTGGAAGATACTGAACGTAAATACCAAGTTTGGTGTTTATCCGACTGTTAGTTTTTGAGTTATGCTGTTCACAGACACACACACAGACACACACACAGACACACAGACACACACACAGACACACACACGGACATGTTTCCAAAAATGCTTTTTTTGGATTCAGGAGGTCTCAAAACATGTATTTCCGGTGAAATCTCGGTATCGAATTTTTGGGTGGAATGCAATACTTCCCCTACTATACGTAGTAGAGAAAGTAAAAAAGAACCTGATGTGATACATTCACAAGACTTGCTCTATGGTTCTTCACTAAAACTCTAAACCCTGTATGGTTTATTAGTGGGTATACAAATTATTCGTACACAAACTTATTTTTCTATCTGCTATATTTTAATTCAAATAAATGTTTACCACCTTAGCTACATTACATATTTCGTTGTAGATATAAAGAGAACAGCGATAGTCAAATGTTTAAGAACTGGACGCTATACGCTGGCCTTAAAATTCCAAACTGTTTCCATGCAATCGCGAGAAATAATGAATGTTGAAAGGACTTTAAGAGAATGACCAAGAAATGAACAATTCGAACCTTTAATAACGGATATCCCAGAAACGGCTTATACCCAAGGAAGCTTATTTTAAATAAATTGTGTGTTTTAAAGAGATCTACTTTTTTGTTTAGTACGCTTTGGTACGTCGCTTAACGTTTACCAGTTATACAAGATGATTCTTCCAAATGAAGTGGATTTCACAAGCTATCCCCAGAAAATTCAAGATACACATATAAATATCTTTTATATGTGGTATTCTAATCAGAATCGATCAACCCATTTTTTAGAAAACAAAAAATTTCGAAAAATGTGCCATGTAAAGGCAGTTTAGCGTAAGGGGATTTTCCGTGTCGCATCGTTGGAAGGCAGTGAACTTAAATATCAAGTTTGGTATTGATCCAACTTTTCGTTATTCATGGACACACACGCGCGCGCGCGCACACATACACACACATTGATCTTTTTTTCGAAAAAATGTTTTTTTGTATTCAGGGGCCTCAAAATATGTATTTCCAGTGGAATCTCGGTATCTAAGTTTTGGGTGGAATGCAATACCTTCTCTGCCTACAAGGTACGTGGTAGGAAAAGTAATATGACATTTTTCATCAAAAGAAAATAAATTTATTTCATCCTATCTGAAATTTCATGTTTTTCCTTCTCCAAACCAAAATTTTGAAGACTACAGATTCAACTATTCAAAATTTCACTTCATTATCGCATAGATTCAGGTATGTTTAAACAACTAAATAATTAGCAATGAGTGTTATTTGTGGCTTCTGTGGTATCAGTAAGAAGGGGTAGTCTTGGGAAAAATAGAGAGTTTTCTATCGATAAAATTGACACGGTAAATAATCGTAAGAGCATACGTTTCATAGCACTGTTTATTGCACTTGGAAACTCCACCGAATAGAAACGTTTGTGCAATTTGTTTTACAAAATCAAGTCAGCGAGAATTCAAAATCCGTGCTCTGTAAGAAAAGTATGCACCATATGTTACCTTCGGTAACGTATCTTAGCCGTAAACAGTTTTGAAACGTAAGGGTGAACTTTTCATTATTTCGTTGAAATATTTTTCTTTTTGTTTTTTGACAAAAAAATTGCAAACACATTGCTTTGATTATCCGATTGAGTAATTACTCATCACAAAATGACATTAAATTTGGTTCTAAATATGAAACTTTTCATATATTCTCTTTGTAAATTCGTTTTACAAATACTATAGAAAAATATTGATATATCAATCCCACAATCTATGAGTATCGACGCCGATGACCACCGTTAGTTTCCACTATAATATGGGGACTGGGATTGCTTACAAGGGTTGCCCTCAAAGTTTTCATTTTAATTATAAAGGAACTCACTTGTTTCACCTTACCTCTTTAAGGGTAATACAATCTCATTTCTTAGGTGGTTTTCCACAGGATCTTCCGAAGAGCTGCATACCTCTTGATTTTAGAAAAATGCTAGGTATTAACTCATCCAGAATACAAAACATTTTTAATTTTTTACTCTTCTAAAGGGTATTTGAATGCTAAAATTTAGTACAGTTTTAACAAAATATATTTTCTCGTATAAACAAGTGTAATTTAACTGGTCAATATGGATTAAAATTAATATTTATAAGCAAAATATAAATAACTGCAATAAAAAGAACATAGATTAATAAAGCCAATATAAATAATTATTTAAAATATGTAAGGAATTCTTCAAAACATAGACCTCTATTTACTCTGCAAACCGAGTCTTCACAAGTTGTTTTTTCATACTGTTGAATACAAACATGGAAGAAGTTCCGCCCAGCTACTATTTTACGATTCTGAAAAGTCTGTTTATTACATAAAAAACGGCCTGAGAGCCTTTCCTGCCAACAGACCCGACAATGTCTTTATTGACGATGAACAATCGACTACTATCATATGTTCTATCAAATCAATATGCAACATTGATTCCAAGCCACATCCACAATGACAAATCGACGCAGAAAAATTAGACCTGTGATTCGTAAAACGCATTACACAATGCTGCGAAAGCTTGTGTTTTAGAGTAACTCAAGTTTTATACAAGTGGAACATTGCCCGGATGTGGTGCTAGGAAAATCCTGACACTGTTGTGGAACATCTGCGGAATTCCCCAGAAATTCAGCATCTTCAGCGCAATTCAAAATATCTGTGTTACATTTACATGACCTTTTCTAACCTCTATCGTTTGTTAGTGATGAAAGCTTATTAATTTCAATACCACGTACATAGTAGGTAGAGAAGAATTCCACTCCACCCAAAAAATTAATACCGAGATTTCGCCGGAAATACATATTTTGAGGTCCCTCAATAAAAAAAAGTATTTTTAGAAAAGGTCCGTGAATGTGTCTGTCTGTGTGTTTTTGAACAGCAACTCAAAAACGAACAGTCGGATATATACCAAACTTGGTATTAGGTTCAGTATCTTACTAAGATGCAACACAGAGATTTTCAAGAAAATCACCCCTCCTCAAACTAGCCTTTACATGGAATATTCTTCGAAATTTTTTATTTTCTAAACAATGTCTCCAATGATTTTATTTAAAATACCACATATTAAAGATATTTACATGAGAAACAAAATGTATATCTTGAATTTTCTGGTAACAGCATGTGAAGTCCTGTTCATTCGGAAGAATTTTGTACTATCTTGCATCAGTCGTAAACGTTAAGCGATAGACGAAAACGTACTACACAAAAATGTAGATCTCATTAAAACACACAATTTATTTTAAATAAGTTTTTTGTGGCATAAGCCATTTCTGAGATATCCGTTATTAAAGGTTCGAAATGTTCATTTCTTGGTCATTCTCTTAAAGTCCTTTCAATACTCAGTTGTTTCTCGCGATTGCATGGAAACAGTATGGGATTTTAAGACAACGTATAGCCTCCAGTTCTTAAACATCCCTTGGTATCTATAACGAAATGTGTAATGTAACTATTTCTGCAAAGGCTTATTTGGATTAAAATGTAGTAGACAAAAAAATAAGCTTTAGTAAGAATACTTTGCACATCCAATATGAAGATAGAGGGTATGAAAGTCATGTGAATGTATCACAGAGTTTTTTTCTATCTACTGCATTATAATCGAAATAAACCTTTGCAGAAATAGCTACATTGTACGTTGCGTTATAGATACAAAGGGAACAGAGATAGTCAAATGTTTCAGAACTGGACGCTATATACTGGCCTTAAATTCCACACTGTTTCCATGAGATCACAAGAAACAACTGGAAATCGACAGGACTTGAGTAACAAAGTATTGATCAATTGGAACCATTAATAACGGATATCTCGGAAATGGCTTATGCCACAAAGATATTATTTGAAGTAAATTGATTCTTTAAAGAGATCTACATTACGTTTTCGTCTATCACATAACGTTTACCAGTTATATAAGATTATACAAAATTTCTTCGGAATAAAGAGGACTTCACAGGCCATTCCCAGAAAATTCAAGATATGCAATTTATTTGTCATGTTAGGGACATTTTTTAAAAATTAAAAATTTCGAAAAATGTTCCGTGCAAAGGGTAGTAGGGGTGGGGGATTTTCTTGAAATTTTTCGTGTCACATTCACACGACTTTCTCTGTGTCGTTTATTAGTGGGTATACAAACTGATTTTTCTATCTTCTACATTTTAATCCAATTAAACCTTTGCAGAAATTACTGCTTTACACATTTCGTTGTTGATACAAAGGGAACAGCGATAGTCAAATGTTTAAGAACTGGACGCTATATGCTGGTCTTAAAATTCCATACTGTTTTCATGCAATCGGGAGAAACAAATGAATGTTGACAGGACTTGAATAGAATGAACAAGAAATGAACAATTTGAACCATTAATAACGAGTATCTCAAAAATGACCTACGCCACAAAAAAATTTGAAATAAATTGTGTGTTTTAAAGAGATCTGCATTTTTTTGTGTAGTGCCTTTGCGTTTATCACTTAACGTTTACCAGTTATACAACATTATATAAAATTCCTTCCGAATGAAGAGAACTTCACAAGCTATTCCCAGAAAATTCAAGATGTACATTTTATTTATCATGTAAATATGTTTAATATATGGAATTTTAATAAAAATCGTTAGAGAAATTTTGAGAAACAAATTCAAAGAAATACTTCATGCAAAAGTAGTTGTGGGTGAGGGATTTCCTTTACATTTTCGTGTCACATCTTTGGAAGATACTAAACTTAAATACCAATTTTGGTATTTACCCGACTTTTCGTTTTTGAGTTATGCTGTTCACAGACATGCAAACATACGTATACACACATGATATTTTTCTAAAAATACCCTTTTTTGGATTAAGGGGAGCTTTAAAATACGCATTTCTGGTGAAATTCTACATCGAATTTTTGGGTGGAATGCAATACCTTCTCTACCTACTACGTACGTGAGCTTCTTAATAATTTATTTAAAAATCCACTTGTAAATAAATTAGGGTTATGCTATTTATAAGGATTTACCCAACATGACCTAGTTGCGTTTACCTAAATCTTTCCTACTGTAGAGCTTGCTACGCTCTATTGTTTTTCGGCGGCATTTATATATAATGATAGCACGAGATTAAGTATGTTAGGAACCATATACTGTGTGAAGTGGGTTTCTCGCTCTTATTCCGCTAGCTGTCCTCATATGTCCTGTATGACCTTTATATGACATCTCCACGTATTAAAACATTACCGTGACTAACTGGAAAGCGTGTTTGCGCATCTGATAGGATAATTGTAAAATTACGAGAGTTATCCTACGGGAATAGCACGAAATGAACCTTTATTTGGGCTTCATGTGGATGCAACAAGTGATGTTGATCTCAGGAATTTTGTATGCGTGTTGAGAGGCGGGTCCTTAGCGTTTAGGAGGATGTTATTTCAGCGTCCAAATTAGGGCCAGAGCTTCACACTATCTGAACCTAATCTGCATGAGCTGAAAGGCAATATCGAGATAATTTTGGGCGAGATCTTGGTCATTATCTTCATTATACCCACGCCGACGTACTTTTCCACTCTTAAATCCACTGATCCGCATCGTTATCATGATACACCTTAGTAACATCAGTGCCGCCAACGTGACTAGCTTTCTACCACATATTTAATAATTACGCAGGGAAATATTGCGCCTAAATCCTTTTGGTTGCATAGCAAATTTTAGTTCATTATCCCGCCATTTCTTGATAGCAGTGGAGTACAAATGACAAAAAGTCCATAAAGTTCTGATCACTTGGCATACATTCTTGCAAAGTGAAGAAAACTACATCAAAAACTCTCTTAGATATTACTGATTTACACTTAATTTTTCTCCACCACCCATAATATTCCAATGTTTTAGTCAATGACAGTCACTGGTGGCTAGTTGGTCTAGCTCCAGATGGAAGAACAGGTCAGAGGGTTACTCTCAAATATATACACGAGAGCGCATTCCATCAGTATATGAATATACAGCATGATGTGGATATTGCAGAAAATTACAAAATCGGCGGTAGTGTTTATGCATCATTAACCGTCACGGAAAAGCGTGGCCAACTGGATGAAATTCCCCCACACATCAACGGAGGAGCAGGAGGCCAATTTCCCAAGGAGATTGGCGCTGACAGTGTCAAATGTCTTACCTTTCTAACCTGGCTATATTATCGGATTTTTGGGGCTTTAAAGAAACGCCTACGAAGAATTATTTTCACTGAATTAGAGCATCTGGAAGCAGTTATCCAGGGTGGGTGGGACAAATTTTTAAAAACTATTCTAGGAGGTGTGGAGAGATTCTAAACTACGCAATTATGTGGGGAAAACATAAATTATGAATCAGTGTAGTACAGCACTCGTAAGTGTCCTCAATTCGTAGGAAGTGAGATCGGATGTTGTAAACAACGGTACACCAAAACCATCACACCTGGTGTTTGTCCGCTATGCCGCTGAACAATGCAGCCCTCCAGATTGCGCTCACGACGGTACCGCCGGACATGTAGGCGGCCATCACTGTAGACACGTTGAAGCGGGACTTGTCCGAAAACACTACATTTTGACACTCAGCACCCCAGTGACGGTGTTCACGTGCCCATAGCAGTCGGAGAAGCTTGTGGTTTCTGGACAATGGAAACCGACGTAATGGCATGCATGCAGCCAGTCCAACCTGCAGCAGACGGCGACGAACCGTTGATGGAGACAAGTTCACGCCTGATGCAGTGCTCCAGCGTCGAGCCAACTCTGTGGATGAAGCTGTATGGTCCGTTATGGCCATGTGGACAAAATGACGGTCATCCCGTGCTGTGGTTCATGTTCCGTGGTCCAGTACCCGCTCTTCGCTGCGTACGACCTTCATCTATCCACTGCTTCCACACATGCATCACTGTCGTAGCAGCATGTCCTGTACGAGCCGAAATGTCACCGTATGACAAACCCGTTTCCCGGAGACCGATCATTCTGCCCCGTTCGAACTCACTCACATGCCGATATAGCTCCCTTTGACGTGACGAGGCATACTGGCACTCAAGTTATTATTTCCACCTTGTTTGACAGCTCTGCACTGACTACACTGGGGCAACACTGATCTTGTCGGACCGGCACGAGAGGGCTCTGCTCGGCCTACGTGTAGCCCATCTCTCTGCAAACCTAATCACTTATTGCTTGCACACTCTTCTACACATACACCAAGTTTGGAGTTATTCGGGAAATTCTTTCTTGGCGTCGCAATTTTCACAAACGGCAGTGTATCATGAAAATATAAATTTGGGAGTTTTCTTCGAATAACTAGATAAATGACAATTACAGAACTACTTTATATCCACGGCAACTTATTCCACGACAGCAGCCAATGAGAGGGGACTAGTGCACGTGACAGACGGGGTAAAGTTATATAGAACAGGGTTTAAACGCTATTTACGCCCCTGAGTACACAACCTCATCATTAATGTAAGCAAGGGAAACAGTTGGAGTGGTACTTGCTGGGGTTCGGCATTTTAAAGAAGAAAAGGAAGGATGAAAAACGAAAAGATGAAAAGAAAACACAGACGATAATGTGGGTATAAGCTCCATTTCAATTGTTATGTTTACGAGAGTCTGTCTCCTTTTAGTCCATGGTTTCTAAGCGCCACATGATTATGTCTTTATATCTCGTAATGATAGGGTCGAGAAGGTTTTCATATGTCAGATTTGGAAATGCTATTAAAGGCAGACCGTGCATGCATGCATTAACGAAAATGACACGAACTTCGTTATAACATGAAATGTCCCTATACGAGAAATTCTCTACTCTTTAATTAAACTATCACTCCGCTGGTTTTGGATCGCTTTCTCAGAAATTGTTACGTGGGTAAAAACATAACAGAAGAAATGTGTGTGCAGATACATACAGAACACCCTGTTTGTTCTAATGCAAGTTTAACGTCCTTTAAGAGAACAAAATGCTTGAAGAATTATATTTTGAATGACTTTTTGGGTTTCCCTATGTGCTTTTCTGAGAAGAGTAGATGTAACTAAAAAATCTGATGTGTTACACTCACATGACTTTCTCTACTCTTGTACACACTATTTTTATAAACGCTTATTCTCCATATGCTTCATGTTAATCCAGATGTTAATCTTATTGCTAATTTTCTTGTAGATGCAAGGGGAATTGGTAGGCTTTAAGCGATAGTCAAATATTTTAAGAGCTGGTTGCTATGAGGAGTATTCCATTCTCTTTGCATTACCACGACAAAAAAAAAATGAATAACGAATTTGAGAAAAAGTATAAGCATTGGAAAATTTAAGGGAATGACAAGCAATATCTCGAAAATGGTTCACTCAACAAAAAAAAAATGTATATGACATAAATTGTGTATTTTAACGCGATTTACATTTTCTGTGTAGTAAAATTTTGTCTATCTCTTATGGTTTACCAGTTATGCAAAAGTCGTTAACAATGAAGAATACTTTTGGAGACATTCCCAGAAAATTCGAGATATACATTTCATTTGTCATGAAAATATCTTAAACATATGATATTTTAATCAAAATCGTTAGAGCCATTTTTGAGAAATTTAAAATTTTCGAAAAATGTTCCATGTAAAAGCTAAACTGGTGTGGGGGGATTTTCTTGAAAACCTTCGTGTCGCATCTCCGGAAGATACTGAACCTAAATACCAAGTTTGGTGTTTATCAAACTTTTCGTTTCTGAGTTGTGCTGTGCGCGCGCGCGCACACACACACACACACACACACACACACACACACAGATACACACGGACATATTTCCAAAAATGCTTTCTTTGGATTCAGGGGGTCTCAAAACACGTATTTCTGGTGAAATCTCGGTATCGAATTTTTGGGTGGAATACAATACTTCCCCTATTTACTATACGTAGTAGAGAAAGTAAAAATTAAAAAAAAACTGATGTGTCGCATTCACATGACTTTCTCTGCTCGCCTCGAACTATTCTTATATGAGCTTATTCTTCTGTATACTTATTGTAAATAGGCATAAACTTTCATTACACATGTTATATATTTTTCTTGTTTGCTTGTAGTTTAACGTCCTTTAACCGGAATAGGCTATATAGGACGGTGAATTAACGAAATGGTTGAAATGATCGTCAAATGGGCCCGAGTCCTTGGAGTTTAGAATTACCGGACATTTGTCTTCTGAGGGGGAAAAAAGAACGAAAATAAAATCTTAGTCAGCAAATTTCTCCCAATTAATACTCGAACTTGGGACCTATTGAATGGAAGACAAACACGCTACCTCCACACCACAGAAGTAGGCACTCACATATTTTGCTGTAGTTATGAGAAAGATATACTAAACCAATGCGATAAAAAGTGAATCACTATGTGATGGTTTTATAATTCCAAGCTCCTTGCGTGACCACGAGAAAAAAAACTAATAGCGACTTAACATTTGAAAAAGTATAGGTATCTGAAAATTCAAACTGATAACAAAGAATTTCTTGGAAATGATTAATGCTTTAAATATTTTATTTGACATAAGTTGTGTGCTTTAAAGATATCTTCATATTTTGTGTAGTAAGATTTTGTCTGTCTCTTACGGTTTACCAATTACTACAAAAAAAAGTATTCAGAATGAAGAGGACTTCAGAGGCTATTCTCAGAAAATCCAGGATGTACGTTTTATTTGGCATGCAAATTTCTTAAACATATGCTATTTTAATCAAAACTGTTTTAGCCATCTTTCAGAAAATAAAAAATAACGAAAAATTTTCCAAGTAAAGAGTAGTTTAGAATGCGATAATTTCCTTTAAAATCTTGGTGTTGATCCTTGTAATACGCTGAACGTAAATGCCAATTTAGTGATTTTTACTTTCTCTACTACGTAGAATAAGTAGAGTAAGTATTGTATTCCACCCAAAAATTCCATACCGAGATTTCACCAGAAATACATGTTTTGAGACCCCCTGAATCCAAAAAAAATCATTTTTGGAAACATGTCCGTGTGTGTGTGTGTGTGTGTGTGTGTGTGTGTGTGTGTCTGTGCACAGCATAACTCAGAAACGAACAGTCGGATAAACACCAAACTTGATATTTAGGTTCAGTATCTTCCAGAGATGCGACACGAAGGTTTTCAAGAAAGTACCCCACGCCAGATTACCCTTTACATGGAACATTTATCGAAAATTTTAATTTTCTCAAAAACGGCTCTAACGATTTTGATTAAAATATCATATGTTTAAGATATTTTCATGACAAATAAAATGTATATCTTGAATTTTCTGGGAATGTCTCTAAAAGTATTCTTCATTGTGAACGACTTTTGCATAACTGGTACACCATTAGAGATGGACAAAATTTTAGTACACAAAAAATGTACATCGCGTTAAAATACACAATTTGTGCCATATACATTTTTGTTGTTGTTATGTGAACTATTTTCGAGATATTGCTTGTTATTCCCTTGAATTTTCCAATACTTATACTTTTCTCAAATGGGAATTCGTTATTCAGTTTTTTGTCCTGGTAATGCAAAGAGAATGGAATACTCCACATAGCAACCAGCTGTTAAAATAATTGACTATCGCTTAAAATCTACAATATTCCCCTTGCATCTACAAGAAAATGAGCAATAACATTAACATCTCGATTAACATGAAGCATATGGAGAATAAGCGTTTGTAAAAATAGTTTGCACAAGAGTCATGTGAGTGTAACACATCAGATTTTTAATATTAACGTTTTGTGAGATTAATTGGCAATATTTAGAACACAGACATTATTTTAATGACTATTGCAAGTTGTATACCAGTAGGTACGCATTCTTTAGCACGTGGGTACTATTCATCCAAAAATTCGATATCGAGATTTCATCGAAAATACATGTTTTGAGGCCCCCTGAATCCGAAAAGGGTCTTTTTCACTTTCTCTACGTTTCTCTAGAGTAAGTAGGGGAAGTATTGGCATTCCATCTAAAAATTCTATACCGAGATTTCAACGGAAATGCACGGTTTGAGGCTCGCTGAATTAAAAAAAGAACAATTTTTAGAAAAAAGATCCTTGTGTGTTTGTACATGTGTCTGTGAACAGCATAACTCAAAAACAATATGCCGAATAAATACTAAACTTAGTACCTACTTAAATTCAGTATCTTCTAAAGATTCGACACAAAGATTTTGAAAAATTCCCTCACCGCAAACTACGCTTTACATGGGAACTATTTCGAAATTTTTGATTGACTGTGAATGCCTCTAACTTGGCTAAAAATGGTTGTAACAATTTTGATTAAAATGCTATACCGGGTGTTTCAGAAATACATTTACAAACTTCGGGTATGGGTTCCTCACACCAAAAGAAGGAAAAAAGTTCATATGAACATATGTCCCATAATCCTTCGTTTTCGCGTTATTCCTGTCACAATGAAAGTGTGAGTTCAACGGCCTTCCGGGTCCAACCTCAAAACTTCATTTCTGTATGCATCCATAGAAGGCGTTGACCCATTGTACTACATACGGTAGATGGCGAAGTGTTATTATGGAGACTTGTTTACGTTTGTCATTTGTCATTAATCTGTCTTCAACGTTTCAATTCTGTACATGTAGTGAGTTAACTGCACGTGTTTCGTTCCACTATGGCTGGATAATCATTTCGTGAACAGGCAGACAAGAATTTTAAGTATGGTCGCGCGAATGGTAATGGACGCGAGGCTGCACGGCTCTATCAGATGGAGTTTCCAGACCGAAGACAACCGAGTCATCCAACCTTTGTCGCTGTTTATCCTCGCCTTGCTGATAAATGTGATAAATGTCTGGCTCCGGCACATTTTAGTCGCATTGTTCGAGATGCACTGATTGCTATCTACTATGACCGATGGATAGGCAGAGGAGGACCAGTTCCATGGCCTGCACGTTCTCCCGACCTCAATTCTGTGGATTTTTATCTCTGGGGGCATCTTAAATCCTTGGTTTATGGAGCAGCCATCCCGGATGCAGAAACGCTTCATCGACGTGTCATGGAAGCCTGCGAAACCATTCAAACCATCCCGGAGTTTTTGACAGGGTGCGACATTCCATGATTCGACGAGTACAGGCATGCATAGAAGCAAGAGGAGGGCATTTCGAGCATTTATTATGAGTTTTGTGTGTTATAAGTGTACCATTGTGTTGAACACCTAACGAGGAAACAAGGGATTATGGGACATATGTTCATATGAGCTTTTTTCCTTCTTGTGGTGTAAAGAACCCATACCCGAAGTTTGTAAAAGTATTTCTGAAACACCTGTATATATAAAAGGTATTTTCATGATAACATAAAATGCATATCTTGAATTTCAGGCACTAGCCTGTGAAATCCTCTTTATTCGGAAGGAGTTTTGTATGATCTTGTACAGTGAAGTGATAAGATCCGCCCGAATAATAAATAATAAATAATAACGAATAAGAAGAATAATTAATAAGCATATCATCAAAATAATAAGATGGAATACCAGTGTGAGGGAAGATAACAGAGAACATTAAGAATTAGAGAAAGCGGGGAATGAAATCACGAAGAAAAAAAACGTAGAGGGTAAATATTAATTAATAATAAGAACACGAAATAAAACGTGTAGTTGAGAACGAACAAACTTGGCGAAAATCACATAAAGATAGCAGACGTAGGAAAGGACAGGAAAAAGAACATTAGGAATCGCTTAGTGACAATCTTAACCGAGTTGTGCACACAGGATGTCAAGACAACGGGCAGGAAACCGAAGGTAATCAAGCGCACAGAAAATGCAGTAAAGCGAACATAATTTGTTAATGTTAGACGCGGACGAGACTCAGGCGATGAGATTGAGAGCCAATGGTAGACGGAGGAAAAATTCAGAAATTTAACCAATCATAACGAATAAAAGTCACGTGTATAGCAAAAAGTGAGAGAGAAACTAGATAATAGGCGTGAAATAGAAAATTATCTATGAAGCAGAGCGACGTTCAGACGTGCGTAAGATACCTCATTCTGTGTCGAAACGTCGGGGAGAGAAGAAGACTCTGTGTCGAAACGTCGGGGAGAGAAGAAGACTCTGTGTCGAAACGTCGGGGAGAGAAGATGATTTGTAGGGAAAGAAATAGATTTGTGTAGGAAACATGAGGGAAAGTAAGATAGATCTAGAAATTCAAAATATCTTATATTAAAGAGGGAAACAGTGTAGCGGTCTTCGAGTAAATATTTATGTATTGAAAACCAGTTTAAGGCAACCGTGAGGAACAGGGTAGCTAGGGACTGACGAAAGGAAAAGTCATTAGCATAGTATTGTAACATATTTCAACTTCGCAAAGTAATTAAGAAAGGGTAAGAGCACGGAAACAGTAGCAGGGGTGACAGGAAAAATCGCGTCTTGTGTGGAAAGGAGATTCGTACGAAGACATCAGTGTGGATCATCAATAAACGGGTCATCTGAGAGGAGAAAATGAACTTCATTTATCTCCCATCCACACTCCGTGAGGTAAGAGGCTCCTGAACCTAAATTCCTCTACCTGAGTAGCAGGCAGCAACAACAATCCAACCACCAAGAACTGCACCATTACAAACCTTTATTTTTCCATTCCCAAACCCCACTATAAAATGGCACCCAACGTGTCTTCCACCTACGCCTAGCACCCTTCCAAAAACCAACACACACTCACGGGCACACGACAGAGAACGTCGCCAAGGAGGATTGCAGCCAACACCGGGACTTCAACAACACAACAGAGCCAACGTACGAGTAAGTACTACCAACTTTATTACACCAGTGAAAAGTGAATGATACTGCGTAGCGGTAAAAACCTCAGCAACAGCATGGAGTACGCTCCTATGGAACAGCAAATCACAAGAGTATCTAGTCACGAGGAACAAAATTCCAACAATCCATTCCCATTAGAAGCGGTATTGCACCAAATGTACGCACAATTCCAACAATTAACCACAGAAATTTCTTCACAAGGTGAAACTCTTAATAATCAAATCACCGCACAAGGTGAAACTCTCCAATCTCAAATCACATCACAAGCAGACACTATTAATAACCAAATCACCACACAGGCGAACAATTAAGCACACAAATCAATACGCAACGAGCAGAACAAAGGAAGCATTGATACAGTTAGAATGCAGACTCATGCTGCAGGTAAAAACACAATTAGCAACACAAGGGGAAATACTAGAAGCTCAGATATTAGCAAGACTTAATACACAATTCAACGAACATAAAACACAACTAGAAGGACACGGGAGTAGACAAGCCAGCCAGGTAGAAGAAATCAGTATAGGGCAAGCATTACTAAGAGCTGAGGTTATTACAATCAGAGACGACATTCAGGAGGCATGTGGAGAATTGCAGGTGTTAAAAGGGAAGGTCACACAAATGTCTGCTGACCAAAGTAAAAATGAAAATCTAAATTGTGATCTGCGTGCAGCATGTGAAAAGCTAACAGAAAACGTAAACGGAGAACTGTCGACAATGCGACAAATAATACAAAATACAACGACACAGGCTGCTGCAGAACACAATGAGGCTATAAAACTAGTCGAAAGAAACTCGCGTGAGCTGGCACAGGTCAGGGCAACAATGCAATTGCACCAACAAAATAATTTAAACGAAAATGCCAGTAACCCTGCCATCTCTCGCGAGGTAAGCACAACGGGGACGCAAAACGCTACACAAATGCCTCTTGCGTCGCCGCAGACACCAATTTCAGGTTTTGCTCATGAGGAGTCTAGCTTTACAAATGTGCATGCATATCCGATACACTACAATTTATTAAATGAAATAGCTGCAGCGCAATTTAACGACTCTAAAGACAATGCGAAACGTTACATCATGGACCTTGACTCGTATTTCGACTTAAAACAAATTCCTGAAAATTTAAATTGTTGATAGTTAAGAAAGGGCTACAAAGACGAGCACTCTCTTGGTTCCGGTTAGCAATCGGCGACCACACCACATATGGGGACTTTAAAAACATCTTTCTATCAAAATACTGGAACACCGCCACACAGTACGCAGTTAGAATCAGGATCAATAATGGCAAATACACGCCAGGGCAAGCACCACCAGTGATCGATTTTTCTTGGACTTAGCTCAACAAAGCCTTTTACTTGATCCCCCCATGCCAGAACACGAATTCGTGAAATTACTTGTGAGACATTTCCCGGACACCATAAGGAACAACTTAATTGTAGCAAGGGAAACCACAATTTCTGAAACCCTTGAACTATTGACGGAGCTACAAGTACACCAGACCGGTAGCTCTGAGAATAGACCACCGAATGGAACTTTTAGTGGGTTAAGGGCACCACCCACCATCAAAGAAGAGGACCGTACCCTCAACAGAACCGCTATGATGACAGGGAAACTATAACCGACACAGGGGCTACTACAATGCTCACCGGGGACCACCACGAGAAAACTCAAGACGACACATAAATTACGTACGAGTACAAGGCAATAGGAGACAAAATTCACACTGGGGAGAACCTACAAATGAAAACAGAGAGTACGACTCACGTCAAAAAATCCGCCCGCCGAGAGGTCGCGCACAAAACGGACAGGGTCGACCAGGTTACAACGTGGACGTGCCAACATGGCCACATGATAACCGGCGAGACCAAACAAATCACAACCAAAATAAAAATCACCAGAGGAACGAAACTCCACAAACATCACACACGGGGACCATTAAAAAACAAACGTGGTTCAATCGCGACAATCAGGGTGCAACACAACAGGATAACATGCGCGGTGGCGCATACGGTACCGACAACCAGTCGGAAAACTAGAACGGGGTCAGGAAAAATTCCCATCTTTGGACCCCCTAGCTCTTTGCAACACAGGGAATAAAAACAATAAGGACAACATTATGGCTGACAGACAGGGCGACATTATTGATTCACCTCAAGTATCAATAAACATTGCAGGAGAAGCTTATCAGGCTATAGTAGACTCCGGAGCCATGGCTTCACTATGTAGCCTGGAATTCTATAAAAATTTAATATCAAGGCGATTGAAACCGCAAACACTTCCAGTGGAAAATGTTTACGCTATTTTAGCTATAGGTAGAAAGAGGACTTGAATTCAACAACAAATTATGATAGCTTTCAGAATACATGAAGTGGAATTTGAATATATTTTTCTAGTCGTACCACATTTGGTAACGCAAATACTAATAGGGAGTGACCTACTATCAGAATTCAAGGCGAATATCGACTACAAAACAAGGGAGCTGACATTAACGAAAACAAACACAGAGACTGTAACCACTAAATTTCTAAAAACGCTAGGTACACAACCGCAACTAACAGAGGGTGAAAGTGACATTTAGCAGAACCGGTTCTTTGTGCAAGTCATTAGCCTAGGGGAGGAAATCTGCCTAGCACAAGTTGAAGTAGGAGATATATTTAATGAAAATGAGGAAATAGTGTACAATAATAAAAGCGACGATGACGACGAAAATAGTGAATGTGAAACAAGGAAGAATAATAATGTAAAGATCGCGAGACGCGTAGAAGAAAAAGAGCATACCCAGGTAACAGGGAGAAATTTAGATAAACACCTGCGCGAAGAAATGGACACACAACAGATGCATGAACGTATAGCACGGAAGGTCAACGACATTTCATCCCTCAATGCTAAACAAAGACAAAACCTCACCACGATACTTTGGAACAACCGAGCAGCGTTCATTGACAAAACTGACTGTTGTACCAATTTTGAATATTCCTTTGACGTAAAACCAGCTCCCCCATGGAAGTACAAATGTAGGAATATACCGATAAACCTACAAGACGCAGTAAACGACACAATTAACGCAATGTTACAACAACAGATAATACAGCCTTCAATATCGCCATACATAAATCCTTTATGTGTAGTTGCAAAGAGTTCGGGTAAAGTACGCATAACCATCGACGCACGCCCCGAAATACATTCAGAGTACCAGACATGCTGAAACAAGCATATGAACGCTTAAAACGTAACAGTGAACAACGCAACAGGCTCAAGAAACGCCATAACCAAATATGTAATCCGGAAGATGAAGACTTAGTATTATATAGAGCTCACCATAAGTCTTCACTGTTAAAGAAAGAAACAAACAAACTACATCTGATGTGGCAAGGACCGGCTGTGATTCGAAAAAAATTGAGTGACCGTTCCTTTCAGTTACAATACCCACCCACATTAAAATCATCGGTAGGTACAATTTGGCCCTACTTAAACCTGACGCTGACCTCTGACGCATCTGTGTTGTTCCTGGCAGTTGCTTCAGTGGACTCAGAGTCCTGGGTTCGATGGTTGGATGGCAGGGATTTGGAATTTGTTTCGGTAGAGCTGAGGTTCTTGTTTTCAGGGGTGGTGACACTGCCTTGATGATATTAATAATACTGCCGGAGAAGTTTGAGTTATTTCTTTATTTGGTTATGTAGATTCCTATCTGGTCGACCCGCCACCTTCGTCGTCGAAACCACTGTTATTCTTATTACTTTCGAAGTCGCTACTTATGTTTTCTCCGACTAGCCCTCGAATTGCCTAGATTTCACAACTTCATTTTTTTACGCTATAAATTTTCTGATTATTTTCTTCTAATTCTGTTTCGTCGACCGTCGTCGTGGTTAGTTTGTACCGGAATGTGTCTCGGCCGTTCTCATGGTTAGTTTGTACCGAAATGTGCCTCGGCCGTTCTCATGGTTAGTTTGTACCCGAATGTCCCGGCGTTTCCTTTCCTCTTTCACGCCTTTCGCCAAACGTAGAATTTTCCCCCACCTTTCTTAAGTTTCGTTCCGTCTTAAGTTCAAACGTATCATGTGATGCCTACGCGATCTTTCGATTGGCTATCATTTTTGTTTCATGATTTTATTATTGGCTACCCCCACTTGACAACTTTCACATCTGCCTCTTACAGCTTATTTTGAGTTTTAAAATCTTCCTACGAACATTCTTAGATCGTAGATAAGGCACATATACTTCCTCACCCATTTAAGCTTTGAAACCGTTGTAAACCCTGTCCGAGCCAAAAGTATAAAGGCGAGACTTCCGGTATGCAGGTTCGTTGACCATCGCAGGTAAAATATCTCTGCTTCGAGGAAACAAACTTTGTTTCTCTGTCTTCCCTACAAAACCCATTCCTAATATGAATTCAGCACATTTTCGTCGCTATGTTCGATCGTATATTATTATTATTATTATTATTATCATCATCATCATTATTATTATTTCTCCTGGGTCTCGATAACCAGCTTCAAACCGTACCGCCTACCGACAAAATGACGGAATAACATGTCATGATGTTCTGTTAGCAACGTCTAAAAATTAAATAATTAAGAAAGCAAGAAAGAACAACACAACTCAATTGAGTTATTCAGCACGTTAAAAACAAGCGGTAAATAATCAGCAACAAAAAGGGAAGCATGACACATATGGTAACAAGAAAAGTATTAGCATAAGTATTCTAAAATAACATGTAAACTTTGCAAAAGCCAGGGTACAGAATGTAAGAATGTCAGGGATAACACATGTAACGAGAGGGATAATAATGTGAATAACACTGAGTCAACAGGGATAAATAAAGATGTAAAGATTTCCAGAAAATGATAAGCAGGAAATATAGAAATTATAGGAATAATATAGGTGAATGTGTATACGGAGATGTTAAAATAAATTTTTAGGATAGGAAATAGCTGAAATATGAATTTTTTCAATATGTGTACAGGGTATTTTCAAATCATGAATGTTAATATTAGGATAAATTAAGTTTAGCTGTAAGTAAAATTAAACACGACACCTATGAGCAAAACAGAGTCCTGAGAAACGTAAATAATTAAAAAAAAATGTTTACTTGTATAATCGTGTAGGGTCTTAAGCAAAACTGTAAGGTCAGGCAGACAGGTGTTCATTCCCAGGTAGTCTCCTAAGTTCAATGACATGCCCCAACATCTACCAACTATGCGTGTGCACGAAGAAAATGTGTGAGTGGTCAGTGCGAGAAAATAAAAAAAAACCAAAAGTGCGCGGCAATATTATCCGAAAGCAAAAATATGCAAATAAGTGCTTGAGAAACCAAAACAATGTTCCACAAAAAGGGAAACATGCAACCACGTCGACAAGACACAAACAATGGAACAAGGCCAGTATGAAAATGGCACATCCTAAAACAAATATGTATATAACCTTAGTGAATAAGTATTTAAGAAATATGTAATTGCTAGAGCGAACTGAGGCACAACACACCAGGAGACGCAGAAGTCAGTCTCAGAAAAAATTTGTGTATTGTAAATTTCCTTTCAGGGTTACTATATTCATGAATTTGGATGTATAATATGTTTGTAAAAACAGTTCGTAAGAACTAACTACGGAAAATCTTAACACACAAGACGCGAGGGGATAGATAGCGCGAGTAGAACGGTACGATTTTCAGTGGGTATTTAAACAAGACATTCATTTTCCCTGCGGGAAAAAGGAATAGCTTCTTTGAAGGGCATTTGAAGTAATAAGATCCGCCCAAATAATAAATAATAACGAATAAGAAGAATAATTAATAAGCATATCATCAAAATAATAAGAAGGAATACCAGTATGAGGGAAGAATAAAAGAGAACATTAAGAATTAGAGAAAGGGGGAATGAAATCATGAGGAAAAAAACGTAGAGGGCAAATATTAATTAATAATAATAACATTAAATAAAACGTGTAGTTGAGAACGAACAAACTTGGCGAAAATCGCATAAAGATAGCAGACGTAGGAAAGGACAGGAAAAAGAACATTAGGAATCGCTTAGTGACAATCTTAACCGAGTTATGCACACAGGATGTCAAGACAACGGGCAGGAAACCGAAGGTAATCAAGCGCACAGAAAATGCAGTAAAGCGAACATAATTTGTTAATGTTAGACGCGGACGAGACTCAGGCGATGAGATTGAGAGCCAATGGTAGACGGAGGAAAAATTCAGAAATTTAACCAATCATAACGAATAAAAGTCACGTGTATAGCAAAAAGTGAGAGAGAAACTAGATAATAGGCGTGAAATAGAAAATTATCTATGAAGCAGAGCGACGTTCAGACGTGCGTAAGATACCTCATTCTGTGTCGAAACGTCGGGGAGAGAAGAAGACTCTGTGTCGAAACGTCGGGGAGAGAAGATGATTTGTAGGGAAAGAAATAGATTTGTGTAGGAAACGTGAGGGAAAGTAAGATAGATCTAGAAATTCAAAATGTCTTATATTAAAGAGGGAAACAGTGTAGCGGTCTTCGAGTAAATATTTATGTATTGAAAACCAGTTTAAGGCAACCGTGAGGAACAGGGTAGCTAGGGACTGACGAAAGGAAAAGTCATTAGCATAGTCTTGTAACATATTTCAACTTCGCAAAGTAATTAAGAAAGGGTAAGAGCACGGAAACAGTAGCAGGGGTGACAGGAAAAATCGCGTCTTGTGTGGAAAGGAGATTCGTACGAGGACATCAGTGTGGATCATCAATAAACGGGCCATCTGAGAGGAGAAAATGAACTTCATTTATCTCCTATCAACACTCCGTGAGGTAGGAGGCTCCTGAACCTAAATTCCTCTATCTGAGTAGCCGGTAGCAACAATAATCCAACCACCAAGAACCGCACCACTACGAACCTTTATTTTTCATTCCCAAACCCCGCTACAATAGTCAACCATTAGATATAGACAAAAACTTAGTACACAAAAATGTAGATCTCTTTAAAATACACAATTAATTTCAAACAAGTTCTGTGCCATCAGCCATATTCAAATATCCGTTATTATTGGTTTAAGTTTTGCGGTATTTTGTGTTTTGAAGTGTTGCGGCTACCTACAACGAATTATGTAATGAAACTATTTCTGCAAAGGTTTATTCCGATGAACATTTTTTGGAAGATACGTAAAATAAACGGTTGTGGGTAGGGAAAGTCATGTGAATGTAACATCGGATCTTTATTCTTCACGCCCGTATAACACACATTCGTTTACGCTTCAAGCTTGGAATTGTTTCAGAGCTTTTGAATCAAAGAAAAAAACGTGACAGTTACTATAATCCCGCCGGCCTTAGAAGGGAACTGGATGTAAACAAAAACAGCACGCAAAGTACTGGTCTGCAAATTGTATTGCTACGCCATGGGCGGAGCATACGCACTATCTGAAGACATGTGCTTCTGATCTGAACCACCTGACTGGTATAAATGCACATCAGCGTTGTTTATTTTGAACGATCGTGTTAGCCTCTTTTCATTAACACTGTACTTCGTGTGTCAACAGACGATTATTTACATTTTTTGTGCTGTAACATATGACCAAAACACACTTTGAAATAATTTGGTGTTGGTGCATTGGAATACTGAAGAACAGCGTACTTTAATAACACGTTTCCTGCAGACCGAGTATTAAAATATTGGAATAGTAATATAAACAGTATGGAATGGTAGAACCGGAGTGATAATAAAATTCGAAATATGCCTTATTAATCAGAAAATGAAAGTGGTTCAATCCCGTCCATCCTCCTCCTCCTCCTCCTTCTCCTCATTACATTCTACCAAGCACAGTTTTTTCGCATTTCCTTTTATTTGAAAGTCTTAACCGTTTTCCAGTTTTGTGCTTTCCCATGGGAATGGAGTTGATACTTTTTACGGAAACACCAGTAAACCCCGATGTTAAATTAATAATGTCTTTAATTGTTAAATGCGTATACTTCTCAAAAACTTTATGAACACATTTAGTACAATAGTTTTTTCACCATTTCTCAAACTTTCCCTTTGGGATGTTTCATATATAAATTTGATTACTCATAATAATTATTAACCTTAACCACCGTTAACCACACTGTAATATTCATTCATTCATTCATTATCTGTTTACCCTCCTCTTATGTAGGACTTACACCCCCCAGGACTTACAAGCGGGTGCCTGGGGTCAGAGGCCCGTCGAGGAGCAGACACTCATGGATCAGACAGAGCATCCAGGATGGGTGATCAGCCCGATGCCTGGTATGGGATGAAGGAAGTAGATGAAACGAAATGTTGGTGAAATGGATGAAAGGAAAGGTGATGATGGAGCATTTGGTGGAATGAATGGCGGGGGAAACCGGAGAACCCGGAGAAAACCCGCCCAGACGCCGCTTCGTCCACCACAAATCCCACATGCAGGTCCCTGGGATTGAACCGGGGCCGCCTCGGTGGGAGGCGAGCGGTCTAACCACTCGGCCACGGCGCCGCCAACCACACTGTAATAAACAATTTAAAAACAAGCGAACGCCTTCAGGTGCAAAAAAGACTGACCAGCTATATTTTAGTCATAGAAAATGGTACTACGCATATCTCCATTCATTAAGTTTTTATTAATTACATATATGTGTTTTTAAATTGAAACTCTAACAAAGTTTTTTTTAACAAAATTAACTCTTAAATGATATTGTGGCATGTGCACAGATAATATGACAAGACTCTCTCTGGGCACCGAAGTTAGAGACGGCAGTTTGTCTGTGAGTAGGGGTGAGTCAGGGGAACCAAGTGTCAAGGGAGGGGATAGCGTTACTGACGCCCGAGTTTGGCGTGGGTTTTTGTAACAGTCAGCAAGTAACCTTTGTGTGAGAGACGGGAAACTGCTAAAGCACGATGTCCTCGTCGGCAGACAATGGGCAAAGCAATGTAAGTATTTAACTTCATCCATTAAACTGTGTGCCATCCACGTTTGAAAGTTTTAATTATGGTAGAATAGAATCCTTCCTCTCCCTTAAGCCAGGTATTATGTTGGTATAGCAATTATTTTGGAATTTAACTTAGCTGCGTTTCCCCGTCGTAGCCTCGCATTTGAAGTTCTTGTTTGATTTACCGGTGCCTTTTGCAAGCGAGTAGCTCCCATCTGTATTTGTAAAATAATTTAAAGAGAGGCATACGACAATATAACACAAAATTAATTTCTGTAGTCCATCATGAAACTACTTGTAATCCGCAGCCGATGCACACAGCTTGCCACGTGCTTTTGTTTACATCAAATTCTAGGCCGGCGGGACAATAACTCTTAATTTTTCTCGGGCTTCTAGCCTCTAGCATTATTTTAAGCGCTGTATTTTTTACTTTCTCTACCATGTATGTATATATATATGAAGGTATTGCATTCTACTAAAAAATTCGACACGGATTTCACCGTAAATACATATTTTGAGGCCTCCTGAATAAAAAAGAAGCATTTTTAGTAAAAAGTCCACGCGCGCGCGTGTGTAAGTCTGTCTATCTGTGTTTGTGTCTGTGAACAGCATGACTCAAAAACTAAAAGTCGGATAAGTACCAAACTTGGTATTTGGAACATTCTTTGAACTTTTCTATTTTCTCAAAAATATCTCTTAAAGAATTTTGATTAAAATGCCACATATTAAAGATATTTACATGTAAAATAAAATGCATATCTTGAATAGCCTCCTCTTCATTTGGAAGAAATTTTGTATAATGTATAACTGGTAAATGCTAAGCGATTGAAGAAAACACACAACACAAGAAATGTACAGCTCTTTAAAATACATAATTTATTTCAAATAACTTTTTCCGAGATAACCGTTATTCATCGTTCAAATCATTCAATACTTTGACATTTTTTTAAAGTCCTGTCAATATTCAGTTGTTTCTCGTAATTGCATGGAAAGCGTACGAAATTTTAAAGCCAGCATATAGCGTCCATTACTTAAATATATGACTATTGCTACTCCCTTTGTATCTATTATGAAGTGTAATGCACCTAAAGGTGTTTATCTCGATTAAAATGAAGTAGATATAACAATAAGCTTTCGTAAGAGTGATTTGTATACCCATTTATAAATAACAGAGGGTAGAAGAGGTCATGTAAATGTAACACATAATATTTTTTAAATTAATGTTTTAGTTTAGTTACTTTTTTTAGATGCGAACAATATAAAATGTCTGGCGTCGTCAGTTATAACCGTATTTGATAAACATTCCTTCCATTCTAATGTTGTGTTCCCCCAGTGAAAATGCCATTAAAATCTGTCATTAAGATAGGAAGTGGTTGGCAGACCTAGTTAGTGCTTAAGGCAATATTTATGTGGCCTCAATTTAGCACCATGCCTTTCCGCAGCTAGGCAGTCAGTTGTTATGGCGTGATGGTGATAGTGAAGTATGAGGTGCTGATAATTCTGAATAATTGCTAAAGTGGGCGTTTCTGACACATGGGAATACGCTTCTGCAGGACTCTGGTGCCAATGGTAAACAAAAACCTATTCTATTAGAAGCATAATTTATAAGTTATATGGGATTATCTATATTTAAACGAGGCTATCTAGTTTACAATTTTGAGGCAACTGTCACACTTTTAAGAGCTGTATAGACAACACAATAATGGACAAAACCAAAGTATCGAATGCGAATAGAACATCTGGCGTGTAGCTACCGCGTGGTGTTAAATTACGGACCTATTTTATACTCGGTGAGCATATACAGTAGACGCGTTGCCTTATCTTGGTATTTATATAGAACTACTGTGAAAGCATTTCTCCGTGTTTTGTAGTAACTAACCACTTTTCCCCCTTTTTACTTTCTCTACTACGTATAGTAAGTAGGGGAAGTATTGTATTCCACCCAAAAATTCGATACCGAGATTTCACCGGAAATACATGTTTTGAGATCCCCTGAATCCAAAAAAAGCATGTTTGGAAACATATCCGTGTGTGTGTATGTGAACAGCATAACTCAGAAACGAACAGTCGGATAAACACCAAACTTGGTATTTAGGTTCAGTATCTTCCAGAGATGCGACACGAAGGTTTCCAAGAAAATATCCCCACCCCAGACTACCCTTTACATGGAACATTTTTTAGAAAATTTTAATTTTCCTAAAAATGGCTCTAACGATTTTGATTAAAATATAATATCTTTAAGATATTTTCATGACAAATGAAATGTAATCTCAAATTTTCTGGGAATGTCTCCAAAAGTGTTCTTCATTGTGAACGACTTTTGCATAACTGGTAAACCATAAGAGATAGACAAAATTTTACTACACAACAAATGTAGATCGCGTTAAAATACACAATTTATGTCATACACATTTTTTTTGGGTGAACCATTTTCGAGATATTGCTTGTTATTCCCTTAAGTTTTCCAATACTTATACTTTTTCTCAAATTCGTTATTCATTTTTACTTTCTCTACTACATATAGTAAGTAGGGGAAGTATTGCATTCAAACCAAAAATGTGATACCGAGATTTCACCGGAAATACATGTTTTGAGGCCTCCTGAATAAAAAAAAACATTTTTAGAAAAAGGTCTGTGTGGATGTGTGTGTGTAAACAGCATAACTCAAAACCGAAAAGGCGGATAAATACAAACTTGGTACTTAGGTTCAGTATCTCTCAAAGATGCGACACGTAGAGTTTCAAGAAAATCCCCCGCCCCAGATTACCCTTTACATGGAATATTTTTCGAAAATTTTGATTTTCTCAAAAATAGATCTAACGATTTTGATTAAAATATCACATATTTAAGATATTTTCATGACAAATGAAATGTATATCTTGAATTTTCTGAGAATGTCCCCCAAAAGCCCTCTTCTTTCTGAATAGGTTTTACATAACTGGTAAACCGTAAGAGATAATTTTCCTGCACAAAACACGTACATCTCGTTAAAATATACAATTTATGTCATATACATTTTTTTGTGGAGTGAACCATATCCGAGATATTCCTTGTTATTTGTTTGAATTTTTCAATAATTACCTATACTTTTTCTCAAATGGGAATTCGTCATTCGCGTTTTTTTTTGAGGGGAGAGGGTTCCCGAACATGTGAACATGCAAAGAGAATGGAATACTCTACATAGCAACCAGCTCTTAAAATATTTGACTATCGCTTAAAGCCTACCAATTCCCCTTGCACCTAAAAGAAAATTAGCAATAAGATTATCATCTGGATATCTCGATTAGCATTAAGTAGATGGAGAATAAGCGTTTGTAAAAATAGTTGTACATGAGTAGAGAAAGTCAAGTGAGAGTAACAGGTCAGATTTTTTTTTGTCTTGGTAATGCAAAGGGAATGGAATACTCCACATGGCAACCACCTCTTAAAATATTTGACTATCGCTTAACTATCTATCTATCCCTTGCATCTACAAGAAAATTATCAATAAGATTAACATCTCGATTAACATGAAGCATATGGAGAATAAGCGTTTGTAAAAATAGTTTGTACAAGAGTAGAGAAAATCATGTGAGTGTAACACATACGATTTTCTTAATAATCTCACTTGTTTTACCACGAGTACCTACCTGATTTAGAGTAATTATAGATTTCTTTTTATTGTGTTTATAATTTCACGCCCACCGACGCGGCGTGGTGTGGGGTTAATTGTTTACCTTTCATTACGGAGGGTATGAGCTTGAGTCGTGGTTAAGGAGACATTACAAACAATTGAATGGTGACAGCACTTTATAAATGGCAAAAGTATTCAGACTTTGTTCCCCATCTAACTGGCAGGCAGTAGGCATTTTCTGTCTGTGTTGTTCATACGGGAGAGCCGGCAACATCTGAAGGAAAAATATAGCGATGGTTAGATTAGATTAGATTAGATTGGATTGCATTCTGTGAGTTCACTGGTAGCCACAAAGACATGTGAACATAGAGCATGTCAAGGAAATGTTAAAAAATTACATATAAACATAAATATTACACAGAATATAGAACATTTAAAATAAAATAAAGACATACCATATACACATATATACATATATATTACATAGAATACAGAACATTTAAAATAAAATAAACACATGTTATTACAAAATGAAACAAAGCAGGTGTAATTTTGTGCAAAATCGAATACCTCCCTACCGTTATAAGGCTAACGTTATATTTATAGACAAGAACAGTTATATTCCGAAAATTGCAGTTTTACTTCCATTTCAAAATCACACATGGTATCATGAATGGGATTTGATGTGCTTTTACTTCTTGAACTTTTGGGTTAGGTTTTCGTGGTTTTTAACATTCAATCTCACATGCAGATTCTATGGAGTGTAGGGAATAATCCTAATTAAAGAAAAATTCGCACTTCAGACCTGGAATCGAATCCGGGACTTCCGGATGAGAAGTCAGCTCGCTGAGCACTCGACCATGGAGACAGTCATATTACATTCTCTACTACGTATAGTAAGTAGGGGAAGTATTGTATTCCACCCAAAAATTCGATACTGAGGTTTCACCGAAATATATGTTTTGAGACCCCCTGAATAAAAAAAAAAGCGTTTTTGGAAACATGTCCGTGTGTGTGTGTGTCTGTGTGTGTCTGTGAACAGCATAACTCAGAAACGAACAATCGGATAAACACCAAACTTGGTATTTAGGTTCAGTATCTTCCAGAGATGCGACACGAAGGTTTCCAAGAAAATCCCCCACCCCAGATTATCCTTTACATGGAACACTTTTCGAAAATTTTAATTTTCTCAAAAATGGCCCTAACGATTTTGATTAAAATATCATATGTTTAAGATATTTTCATGACAAATAAAATGTATATCTCGAATTTTCTGGGAATGTCTCCAAAAGTATTCTTCATTGTGAACGACTTTTGCATAACTGGTAAACCATAAGAGATAGACAAAATTTTACTACACGAAAAATGTAGACCGCGTTAAAATACACAATTTATGTCATATACATTTTTGTTGTTGAGTGAACCATTTTCGAGATATTGCTTGTTATTCCCTTAAATTTTTCAATACTTATTTTCTGAAATGGGAATTCGTTATTCCTTTTTTTTTGTCTTGGATATGCAAAGAGTATTAATGTGTGGCAAACAGAATGGTGTTGCACATAGCAACCAGCTATTAAGAGATATGTCTGTGCTTATATTGACCTTGTAAATACAAAACAAGAGGAACATAATACGCCTTAAGCGATAGTCAAATATGTTTAGAACTGGTCGCTATGTGTAAAATGTAATTCTCTTTGCATGTCAAAAGATCGTTTCTGCAAATGTTTATCTCGATTAATATGAAATAGATAGAGAATAAGAGTTTGTAAAAGAGTAGAGAAAGTCATGTGAGTGTAAACCATGAGTTTTTTTTCTTCCTCATCATTATTTGTTGGGGAACTGGAAACTTGGTATGAAATGAAATGGCTTGCTAATTAAAACTTGCAGAATAGCTAAGTAATAAATTATGAGCTGCGGAATTTGAATGCTGTAATTTATGACTTACATGATCCCACCACTTTCTTTCCCACTAGTTTACCTTTCTTTCTCCTCTTTTAATTAAATTTTCTGCTCAATCACTTCAGCGCGGTTTGTTTCCGAAACAAAAGACGAGTTCATAGCTGCAGTAAGCGCAGCCAGGGAGGAGGAAAGTACTGCATTTGACGCAGGAGTTAAAAGATTTAACCAGAAATACATGCCGTTTTACTTTCCCTACTGCTTTACCTTGCATTCCACCCAAAATTTTATATCGTGATTTCGCCGAAAATACATGTTTTGAGATGTCCTGAATCCAAATAAAACATTTTTGAAAACGTCCATGGTATCTCTCTGTGAACAGCATAACTCAAAAACGAAAAGTCGGACAAATACCAAACTTGGGATTTAAATTTAGTATCTTTCAAGGATGCGACATGAAGATTTTCAAGAAAATTCCCCCACCCAATACTACTGTTTTCATTGGAACATTTTTAAAAATTTTGATTTTCTCAAAAATGGCTCTAATGATTTTGATAAAAATATCTTATGTTTAAGATATGAAATATATATCTTGAATTTTCTGGGAATTTCCCCAAAGGACCTCTTCATTCTAAATGACTTTCGCATAACTGGTAAACCGTAAGAGACAGACAAAATTTTACTACACAAAACATGTAGATCTCGTTAAAACACACAATTTATGTCATAAACCTTTTTTTGTGTGGGGTGAAGCATTTCCGAGGTATTCCTTGTTTATTTGATTGAATTTTCCATTAATTATACTGTTTCTCAAATGGGAATTCGTTATTCCTGGACATGCAAAGAAAATGGAATGTTCCAAATAGCAACCGGCTCTTAAAAGATTTGACTATCGCTTAAAGCCTCTCATATTCCCCTTGCACTTACAAGAAAATTAGCAATAAGAATGCTTAACTCTAACATGAAGTAGATGGAGAATAAGCGTTTGTAAAAATAGTTTGTGCAAGTGTAGAGAAAGTCATATGGGTGCAACATATCAGATTGTTAGAAAAAGGTTCGCGTGTGTAAGTGTGTGTGAACAGCATAACTCAAAAACGAAATATTGAATACACACCAAACGCTGTGATGTTTTTCAGGGGCCAATGTACTGGTGATGATTAGTTTTTTACTTTCTCTACTACGTATAGTAAGTAGGGAAAGTATTGCATTCCACCCAAAAATTCGATACCGAGATTTCACCGGAAATACATGTTTTGAGACCTCCTGAATCCAAAAAAGCATTTTTGGAAACATGTCCGTGTGTGTGTCTGTGTGTGTGTGTGTGTCTGTGTCTGTGTCTGTGTCTGTGTGTGTGTGTCTGTGAACAGCATAACTCAGAAACGAACAGTCGGATAAGCACCAAACTTGGTATTTAGGTTCAGTATCTTCCAGAGATGCGACACGAAGGTTATCAAGAAAATCCCCCCACCCCAGACTACCCTTTACATGGAATATTTTTCGAAAATTTTAATTTTCTCAAAAATGGCTCTAACGATTTTGATGAAAATATCACATGTTTAAGATAATGTCATGAGAAATGAAATGTATATCTCGAATTTTCTGGGAATGTCTCCAAAAGTATTCCTCATTGTGAACGACTTTTGCATAACTGGTAAACCATAAGAGATAGACAAAATTTTACTACACAAAAAATGTAGATCGCGTTAAAATACACGACTTATGTCATATACATTTCTTTTGTTGAGTGAACCGTTTTCGAGATTTTGCTTGTTATTTCCTTAAATTTTACAATACTTATACTTTTTCTCAAATTTGTTATTCATTGTTTTATGTCCTGGACATGCAAAGAGAATGGAATGCGCCACATAGCAACCAGCGTTAAAATATTTGACTATCGCTTAAAAGCTACCATATTTCCCTTGCATCTACAAGAAAATTACCAATAAGATTGACATCTCGATATCTCGATTAACATGAAGCATATGGAGAATAAGCGTTTGTAAAATTAGATTGTACAAGAGTAGAGAAAGTCATGTGAGTGTAACACATCAGATTTTTTACGGATGTAATGGGTCTGCAGGTTGATTGAAATTATTGGATTTTGTTTTAAATTACTAGTATCCTCTGCAACAAGGAACATAGGGGTTAAGGGTTGCCATGAGACTTGGATTCACTCGTTCAGCAAAAGTTAAATGATTTTTCTTTGTAGTATAAACTATTTTCGAAACATTTTCTGTTGCACATTTAATATTCCCAAACTGAGGATATTTCGTTTGTCAAGAGCTGGTGGCTATATTACGTTATCGACGTGTTTTGAAACGGTTGATTGTTGTCTCAGCCTGTTCACTTCAATAAATTGGGCGTTGCTTATTTGAAACTCTTCTTACTTTTGTATTTGTTGTGGTTAACAGAAGGTGGATGAAAAATGATCTGATGTATTACATTCACATGTCTTTCTAAAGTTTATTAGTGGGTATGCAAATTATTCATTTGAAAGTTTATTTTATATGTACTTTACTTTAATCGAGATAAACCTTTCCAGAAATAACTGCAGTATACATTTCGTTATAGATACAAAGGGAATAGTGATAGTCAAATGCTTTAATGATTAAGTATTGAATAATCCGAACCATTAATAAGAGATATCTCGGAAATGGCTGATGCTATAAAAGTTATTTAAAATAAATACCGTGCTTTAAAGAGATCTACATTTTTGTGGAGTACATTTACGTCTATCGCTTTACGTTTACCAGTTATACAGGAATATGCAAAATCTGATGAGATACATTCACATGACTTTCCCTGCCCTCTATCTTTATTAGTGAGTATACAAACTATTCTTACTAAAGCTTATTTTTCTATCTACTACATTTTAATCCAAATAAATCCATGGAGAAATAGCAACATTACAGATTTTATTGTAGGCACGAAGACAACAGCGATAGTCAAATGCTTATGAACTGGACGCTATACACTGGTCTTAAAAGTACGTACTATTTCCGTGCAATCGCGAGAAACAATTAAAATTTGACAAGACTTAAGGGAATGACCAAGAAATAAACAATTCGAACCTTTGATAACGGGTTTCTCAGAAATTGTTTATGCCACAAAAAACTTATTCGAAAAAAAGTTTGTTTTAAAGAAACCCACTGTTTTTGTATAGTACGTTTTCGTCTATCGCTTAACATTTATCAGTTATACAGGATTATACAAAATTTCTTCTGAATGAAGTGGGCTTCACAATTTATTCCCAGAAAATTCAAGATAGGTATACATTTTGTCACGTAAATATCTTTAATTTATCGTAGGTACTTCAAAAATCGTTAGAGCCATTGTTTAGAAAAGAAAACATTTGGAAAAATGTACCATGTAAAGGGTAGTTTGGCATGGGGGGATTTTCTTGAAAAAAGTTGGGTCGCATCTTTGGAAGACACTGAGTCAAATACCAAGTTTAGGATTTATCCGACATTTCGTTTCTGAGTTATGCAGTGAGACACACACACGACATTTTTCTAAAAAGGCTTTCTTTTTGGGTTCGCATGTGTTTCCGGTGAAATATTGGTATCAAATGTTTGGGTTGAATGTAATACCTTCTCTGCAATGTATGTACGTGGCAGTGAAAGTAAAATGTTACTTCTGAATAAAATGGAGTTTACAGCCTATTCCCAGAAAATTCAGGATATACATTTTATTTTTCATTTGCATTTCCTTAATACACGTATTTTAATAAAAAGCGTTAGTCATCTTTTAAAAAATGAAAAATTTCGAAACATGTTCCATGCAAAGGGTAGTTTGTGGTGAGGGATTTGCTTGAAAATCTTCGTTTACGTCTTTGAAAGGTATTAAAATCTAAATACCAACTTTGGTATTTATCAAACCTTTCGTTTTTAAGTTATGCTGTTCACATTCTCAAATACCAACCTTTTTTAAAGAGGCTTTTTTGTGTTCAGGGGCCTCAAAACATGTATTTCCGGTGAAATCTCGGTATCGAATTTTTGGGTGGAATGGAATACTTTCTTTACCTACTATATACGTGGTAGAGAAGGAAGTTTTCACATGAAGAGTCCATAGAATTAGTATGAAATGCTAATGTGGATGGAACTCTTGCTGATGTTCAGATTTTTATTTATTTATTATTATTATTATTATTATTATTATTATTATTATTATTATTATTATTATATGGTCATTATAAAATGAACTACTTTTTGAACAAAGATTTCAGGATGGCTGAAGTATTCCACTCCAGATCACCCCAAGACACTCCTCCATTTTTCTCTCCCCTACGACACGATATGAACTGCCGTGTCTAAATTAGGATGTTACCCTCATTCAGCAAGAATTACTTCTTTACGCACGATAGCCTGTCGTAATCGGTTTGGGCGGGGGAGTAGGATGCCAATGTGATCCAATTGTGTTGCCTGCTTCCAAGCTGTTGTCTGCTTCTCTCTGCTTTGCGTAGTCTGCCACAGAATTTCTCCTTCCTTAATTTAACTCAGCGCATAGGCTGGGCTTCCAAAATTTCTGGGTAATTCTACTGAACTTGTCTGAAAATATATATTTTTTTTAATTTTAATAGATGTTAAGAATGATTACAAACAATATCTTCTTAAAAAGAAAATTAATAAAGGTAGTCATATTTTTGTTTTCTATTGCATCCTGAAGAAACTACTGAGGCTACAACTCCTTAAGGGGACAAGTTACTCTGAAATGGTCAAAAATCAAATTATTTTGCTTTAGACACTAATAAAATTGCTATTATTTTCAGTTTCAGAAAATATATACTTTTTGAGGATTAAGAGGTTTTTAAGACATTTAAATACCATTTAAATGCTAGTCTACATTCGTTTAAAGCTGAATTACTATATCATGCCCAGCGTGCAGTTCAGAAATTAACAAAATAGGCCAGGACCAAGAGCAGGCAATCAGAAAAGCTAAAGCAATCCAGGAATGAAGGTGCAGATGATTATGATCGTGGAATGTACTGAAGTGTGTCAGAATTTAAATGTTCAAACCAGTTTTTTCACACCAAGTATGAGTGGTTGAGAGCTCAAATTTTCGTACATGTATACAACACACAGTTAAGCTTTCTGAACCACAATCTAATTTTATAATGTATATTACTGTTATTAAGAAAGCAACAAGGTTGCAAATATTCCACATTTTTTTTGACTTTCTAAATAATGTTTTTTTCAATTTCTAGTGAACTGATATACATTACTAAATAGTTGAAGTTCAAAAGATAGCTGATTATACTAAGAGCAAGCATGCAAAAGTGTGATTCTGTATTGCAAGTAGTATCAGAGAAAAGGTACATGAATTCACATGTTTTAAGAATAAATTTTATTATTTTTCTGCTGAATAAAATAATTTTTTCGGGATCAACTACATAACTTATCAATACAAACAACCACTTGAAATAATTGTCATGATTTATAGAATAATTCGTAAAATGTTCAGGAAAAACGATTGAGAACATTAAGAGCAGTGGTAATTTCACATACTTAATGTGCAATTTCCAAGTGTTCAGACTACCTTGTCCCCATTTCTCCTTCCTTAGTTTAACTCAGCGCATAGGCTGGGCTTCCAGAATTTCTGGGGAATTCTACTGAATGATATGTTAACAGCTAAAACCTCTTATGTTTGTTAGTAAGTAACAAACTATTCTTACTAAAGCTTGTTTTTATATCTTCTGCGTTTTGATCAAATTAACCTTTGCAGAAATAGCTACACTACACATTTTGTTATAGATAAAAGAGAACAGCGATAGTCAAATGTTTAAGAACTGGACGATATATGCTGCCTTAAAATTCCATACTGTTTCCATGACATCGCGAGAAACAACTGAACGTTGTTCCTACTTTAAGAGAATTACCAAGAAATGAACAATTCGAACCATTAATAACGGATATCAGAAATGGCTCATGCTTCAAAAAACTTATTTGAAATAACTTGTTTTATGTAGTACGTTTTCGTCTATCGCTTAACGTTTACCAGGTATACAAGATTATAAAAAAATTCCTTCAAAAGCTATTCCCAGAAAAGTGAATTTTGCATAACTGGTAAACAGTTAGACACAGACAGAATTTTACTACACAAACAATTTAGATCTCGTTAAAAAATGCAATTTATGATATATACATTTTTTTGTCGAGTGAACTGTTTGCGAGATATTCCTTGTTAAAGTTGCCCGACATTCATATTTTCAGGATAAGGGAAAACCCGGAAAAAACTTATCGGTGTAACTCACTTCAAACTCGGGACCTCTTGAATGTGAGGCAGACACACTAGCCGCACACCAAAGAGGCGGGAAACATTATTTATCGTCTTTTTGCTAAGTTGGCAGGTCTAGCAACAGCATTTCGTTGAGTATACGACGAAGATCAGAGATCGTCTTCTTTTCTCAGCCTTCAGATATATCAACACTATTGCACTGCGTCTTAACTTAACCAGAAGGTTATAAAACGGCATCTACAGTTAAACTTCTGATTCGATTTAACCAAACCTACCTTTATATTAAGGGTCTAAAAACACAACTTACTTCAAATAACATTTTGGTGGCATCATCTGTTTTCTACGCATCCGTTCTATTGGTGTGATCTTATCAATACTTTATCACTTGTTAAAGTGGTGTAGCTATTCAGTTGGAATAATGTACTTACAACATTGTAAGTCGTCATTGGGGTATGTTATCTCAATACAATTTGATATCTGCTTGTGGTTTACCAGGAAAAATCTGATGTGTTACACTCACATGACTTTCTCTACTCTTGTACAAACTATTTTTACAAACGTTTATTCTCCATATGCTTCATGTTACTCGAGATATCGAGATGTCAATCTTATTGCTAATTTTCTTGTAGATGCAAGGGAAACATGGTAGGTTATAGGCGATAGTCAAATGTTTTAAGCGTTGGTTGCTATGTGGCGCATTATATTCTGTTTGCATATCCAGGACATAAAAAATTGAATAACGAATTTGAGAAAAAGTTTTAATATTGGAAAATTTAAGGAAATAACAAGCAATATCTCGAAGATGGTTCACTCAACTAAAAAAATGTATATGACATAAATTGTGTATTTTAACGCGATCTACATTTTTTGTGTTGTAAACTTTTGTCTATCTCTTATGGTTTACCAGTTATGCAAAAGTCGTTCACAATAAAGAATACTTTTGGAGACATTCCCAGGAAATTCAAGATATACATTTTATTTGTCATAAAAATATCTTAAACATATGATATTTTAATCAAAATCGTTAGTCATTTTTGAGAAAATTAAAATTTTCGAAAAATCTTCCATGTAAAGGGTACTCTGGGGTGGGGGGATTTTCTTGAAAACCTTCGTGTCGCATCCTTGGAAGATACTGAACCCAAATACCAAGTTTGGTGTTTATCCGACTGTTCGTTTCTGAGTTATGCTGTTCACAGACACACACACAGACTCACAGACACACAGACAGACACACAGACACACACACGGACATGTTTCCAAAAATGCTTTTTTTGGATTCAGGAGGTCTCAAAACATGTATTTCCGGTGAAATCTCGATATCGAAATTTTGGGTGGAATACAATACTTCCCTTACTTACTATACGTAGTAGAGAAAGTAAAAATACGGATCAGTTGGAGAACAACCGGACGGAGACTGGGAGATCTGTGGTTCAAATCCCGGCTATAGCATTGGATTTTTCAGTCGTCTGATTCTACCTTTCCAGCTATTCAGTTGTTTCTCGCGATGACACGGGGAGATGATGGAATTGCAATGCCAGTATATAGCGATCCGCTTTTAAACGCCTGACTATCGATTGTGTTTCCTCTATACCTTGCACCTACAACGGATTGTGTAATCAATGAATGAACATGTCAAGGGAACGAGGGGACATTTCGCACCTCGACCCAACGCGGATCTTTCGTGCTTACCATCCCCAAGAGGAACGGGCGAGGTGAAGGAAGCGCAGCAGGCTACACACCGCAGGCCGGCCGGTCCCTAACGATTCTAAGCTTGATGCCCCGGTCATATCGACGGGCTGCTCACAGAAGACTTCCTTCTGGCGTAACATGGGAAGAACACTTCCCATCTGAGGCGGCTCACAGAAGGCTGCCATCTGGCAGGTCCAAGAAGAACTTTCCAACGAGCAAGCATCTGCGTCATCTATCCAACACCGATCGACACTACACAGCCCCTAAGCCTACCTGAAACATGAAAGGGAAAGCGAAGTAATAGAAAATGAGGAAAGGAAATTCGCGGTAGAAGGGAAACCACCCCAGCATCCGCCTTGCCAACCAGGGACAACCAAAAGAAACCCATGGCTAGAGTGACTGCTCCAGGAATCGAATCCAGGACGCGAGCCTCTCTCGTTACCGCGAAGCCACCCTTCTCGTCATATGTAATCAGACGGTTTCTGCAAACGTTTAACTAATTAACATGAAGTATAAAGAAAAATATCTCGTGTTACATTCACATGACTTCCTCTACTCTCTGTCGTTTATTAGTGAGTACACAAATTATTCTTAAAGTTCATTTTCCTATCTACTTTATTTTAATCGTGATACACCTTTCCGGAAATAGGTGCATTACACATTTTGTCATATACAAAGTGAATAGAGATAATCAAATGTTGCAGAACTGGACGCTGTATGCTGACTTAAAAGTTCATACTGTTTACATGACATCGCGAGAAACAATATACAATCGACATATTTTTAAAAGAACAGCTATGTATTCAACAATTTGAACCATTAATAACGGATATTTTGGAAATGGCTGATGCCACAGAAAAAGGTTATTTGAAATAAATTGTGCGTTTTAAAGAGATCCACATTTTTTGTGTAGCATTTTCGTCTATTGCTTAACGTTTACCAGTTATTCAAGATTATACAAAATTCCTTCCGAATCAAGAAGACTTCACAGACTATTCCCAGAAAATTCAAGCTATACATTTTATTTGTTATGTAGACATCTTTAAAACATGGTATTTTAATAAAAATTGGTAGATAAATTTTTTAAAAAATCAAAGCTCTAGAAAAATGTTCCATGTAAAGGGCAGTTGGGGTGAGAGATTTTCGAAATTAAAAACCAAGTTTGTTATTTATTCGAATTTTCGTTTTTGAGTTATGCTGTTCACAGACACACACACAGAGGTTTTCATAAAAACACTTTTGGATTCAGGGGGGCTCAAAACATGTATTTCTGGTGAAATCTCGGTATCGAATTTTTGGCTGAGATGCAATACATTCTCTGCCTACTATGCACGTGGTAGAATAAGTAATAAGCTTTCGTAAGAATAGTAATTCTATAGTTTGTAGAAGCTGTATAAAAGAATCTGCTGTGTTGCACTCACATAAATTTCCCTACTCTTGTACAATCTATTTTTACAAACGTTTATTCTCCATCTACTTCATGTTAATCGAGATAATCATTTGCAGAAATATTTAGTCAAATCTTTTAAGAGCTGGTTGCTATGTGGAGCATTCCATTCTCTTTGCATGTCTAGGACATAAAAATATGAATAACGAATTTGAGAAAAAGTATAAGTATTGGTAAATTTAAGGGAATAACAACCAATATCTCGAAAACGGTTCACTAAACAAAACAAATGTATACGACATAAATTGTGTATTTTAACGCGATCTACATTTTGTGTGCAGTGACCTTTTGTCTATCTCTTATGGTTTACTAGTTATGCAAAAGTCGTTCACAATGAAGAATACTTTTGGAGACATTCCCAGAAAATTCGAGATATACATTTCATTTGTTATAAAATATCTTAAACATAATATTTTAATCAAAATCGTTAGATCCATTTTTGAGAAAATAAAATATTCGAAAAATGTTCCATGTAAAGGGTGATCTAGGGTTGGAGGATTTTCTTGAAATTCTTCGTGTCTCACCTTTGGATGGTTTGAACTTAAATATCAAGTTTGGTGTTGATCCGACTTTTCATTGTTGAGTTATGTTGTTCTTAGACACATAGACAGGCACACACACAGACATCTTTCTAAAAATGTATTTTTTGGCTTTAGGCGGCCTTAAAATATGTATTTCTGGTTAAATCTTGATATCGAAGTTTTAGGTGGAATGCAATACTTCCCCTGTTTACTATATCTAGTAGAGAAAGTAATAAACAATAGTGGGTAGAGAAAGTCACGTGATTGTAAAACATCAGAAGTTTTCCTGTCTTGTATTGCATGTTGTACCTCCAGTGCAGTAAGTATTTTGTATTATAGCCCTGTCTTTAAAACGGCACAATGAAAAGAATACAATCACATTGTTCAGAGCTCTTAACACACGTATTACTGCAGGCTCCTCTCATTTGTGCAACCCTATGCACCATTGTTTCAGTTAAGAATTTTCACACAAAGAGAGCGAAGCAAGCCTAGCGGAGAAAGAAAGCATGAAATATGTATCTACACAGCAATCAATTATAACGTCTGAAAGCCTGTTACGGTAAACCGTATCTCTCATAAATGGTGGGTATGTGTTGGTGTTCCGGCGAGGTTTCTTATGTGGCCAGCTCTGCAAATGAAAACGAAACATTTACAACGAAGCATAAAATTTATGTTTTCATTAGCACCAGTGTTGCATAGGCAAGTTCTTACCGTATAACTTGTCCAGATATATGTTCCTTACTTACTCTGCCATCTACATAGTAAGTAGAAAAGGTATTGCATTTCACCCAGAAATTCGATACCGAGATTCCACCAGAAATACACGAATCCAAATAAAGCATTTTTAGAAAAATACCCGAGTGTGTGTGGGTCTGTGAACAGTATAACTCAAAAATGAAAAGTTGGATAAATACCAAACTTGGTATTTAAGTTCAGTATCTTCCAAAGATGCAACACAAAGATTTTCAAGAAAATCCCCTTCTACAATTGACCGTTACATGAAACGTTATTCCAAATTTTTGATTTTTTAAAAGATGGATCTATCGATTTTGATTAAAATACCACAAATTAAAGATATTTTCATAACAAATAAAATGTATGTATTGAATTTTCTGGAAATAGCCTATGAAGTCCTCTTCATTAGGAAGGAATTTTGTACAATCTTATAATACTGGTAAACGTTAAGCGGTAGACGAAAACATACTGACAAGAAATGTAGATCACTTTAAAACACACAATTTATTTCAAACGAGTTTTTTGTGGCATAAGCCATTTCTAAGGTATTCGTTATTAAAGGTTCGAATTTTTCATTTGTTGGTTATTCTCTTAAAGTCCTGTTAACATTCAGTTGTATGGAATTTTAAGGCCAGCATATACCGTCCAGTTCTTAAACATTTAACTGTGGGTAGAGAAAGTCATGTGAATACATCACATCAGAGTTTTTAAACTTTCTCTATTGCTTACCTGTAGTAAACAGAAGACGTACTGCATTCCTCATAAAAATTCGATATCGAGAGTTCTTCGAAAATACACGTTTTGAGGCTCTCTGAATAAATAATAGCATTTTTACTCTCTGCTGCTACCTGTAACGTGAGTAGAGAGTAACAGATTATGTTGTGACACAGCGGCTATAGCCCAAGGTTATCGGGAGGTCGGCGCCGGGCATTTGAAGGGATAAACAGAGATAAGTGGACGCGGGTGAACTGTCCTCCCCAGCGTAAACACTGAAGCACTATCGATAGATAATAATCGGAATCTTCTGGAAGTTTCCCTTTCCCCGCATCCACAGCATTCTAGAATGTTTTGTGTAAACTTGCAGCGGCTATATAAGCGAGCGCTCTCGCCATTCAGTGAGTTAGTGAGCGCATTTCTAGTGTGACAGTAAGGGTAGTTCTACGAATGCGTTTGTGACGACAGCTGCGACGTACAGTGAGTGCTGGTACTGCGAGAGGTTAGAGACGTTTTGTGTTCGACTACCCAGCGAGTGAACCATCCGAAGTAAAGGCTGCTTCGCGCGTAGTTCACTACGCCGCTATGCCGTGAAGAAAAGTGAAGAGATGCATAATTAAACTAGATCACATTAGTGAAGCGACAAGGAAAAGTGGACAAACCCGAAATATAGATAATTGCTTTTTCTGTTGTTTAAAATCAAATCACCCTTGTGTCAGCTGCCAGATCACGACATATCTACTAACAATAGAGTGCGTTATGGAGTACAAACCAATGCTTACTAACAGTGGAAATGAGAAAGTAGTTGACTTCAAAATTAGTTAAAATAACATATTTTTTCAAGAACAATTAAATGGAAACTGACGCTAATTGAATGCGAATTGATTAAAAACACTATTGGAGAACGTAGTTATTAATCACTGCGTACCGACATATTACGGTTGTCGTTCTACTATGCTGGCTTCCCGAGGTCACGGATTCAAACCCGGATTTGGGCGATGGATTTTTCGGGCGTAATAATCCTTAGCATGGCTTCCTTCGGAAAGGAAAACAAAGTCGATGGTCCCGTGTCGTAGATTTATGGTACGTAAAAGAACCTCAAGCTTAATAATGAGATCTTTGAGCAAAATTTCCTGTTTTTCGCGCCCAATCTAGAATGAGACTATAGTAGTTAAAGAGCGTCCATAAAATAAACTCCGTTTCCTTTTTTACCGTTACAGCAGTAATGAAGTGACGTTTAGCCAATAAAGTAGCATCCTTGCAAGCATATTGTGACTGTTATAGTTTTATTTTACAATAACGTGATAAATCTAATTTTATAAAATCTAGATATTCAGGACTAATTTTTTAAAAGTAATTCCATGAAATTGGCTTTAGAATTCTTGCGAGTCATTTACCGGATTCTATGTAAACAGAAGTAATGATCGTATGATGTTTAGGGGAATAATCACTTCAGGTTCATGGAAAGCTCGACACATGGGTGGATTATGTAAATAATGTTAACACCCGCTTACGTCAGTGCTATCTAAAGCACTAGTCAGCATACTCCTCGGGTACTTAAACTTCAGAGCTTTTTGAGGGCTCGGAGTCTACCTATGACTTGCCTAGCAGGACTCTGTGACAGTTAGCTCTTTTATTTATTTTGTGCTAGTTTATAACTTCGATATAGTCCCTAGGCACGACGAAGATGGAATTCCGGAATTCTCTCGTCAAATCACGTCTAATCCTCTCCCTTTTGTAATGTAGTTTAGATTCGTTATTAGAAAGATTAAAGCCCCACTTGGAATCAGAATTATACAACTAATAGTGTCACACTTTCATCACTCTTCTTGTTACTCGCGCCTATATTATTCTCTATATCATCCTTGAACTACGTTCCCTACTCGTCGCATCTGGTATAGCGACGGTTTGGGCAAAGTTACCTTATGTCATAGTATTATAAGATAAACGGCTGTGATTGGTCGGTATCTCAGGCATTGCTAAGCGTTTATTGGTTAATACAATATGCGGCAATGAATGTAAGTCTTGGTAATTTTACACATGTAGCATTCCATACCAACGTGATAGAGATACTTGTACCGCCAGGAACTGTATTGAAAGTCAGAACATGAAAGTTCTGAAAAAAATCTAATGTGTTACTCTTACATGACATTCTCTATTCTTCTACAAACTATTTTTACAAACGCTTATTCCCCATATGCTTCAGTTAATTGAGACATCGAGATGTCAATCTTAATACTAATTTTGTTGTAGATGCAAGGGGAATATGGTAGTATTTAAGCGATAGTCAAATCTTTTAAGCGCTGGTTGCTATGTGGCGCATTCCATTCTCTTTGCATGTCCAGGATATAAAAAAAGGAATAACGAATTCTAAGTTTTGGAAAATTTAAGGGAATAAGAAGCAATATCTCGAAAATGGTTCACTGAACAAAAAAATGTATATGACATAAATTGTGTATTTTAACGCGATCTACATTTTTTGTGTAGTAAACTTTTGTCTATCTCTTATGGTTTACCAGTTATGCAAAAGTCGTTCACAATGAAGAATACTTTTGGAGACATTCCCAGAAAATTCAAGATATAGGTACATTTTATTTGTTATGAAAATATCTTAAACATATGATATTTTAATCAAAATAGTTTTGAAAAAATTAAAATTTTCGAGAAATGTTCCATGTGAAGGGTAATCTGGGGTGGGGGGATTTTCTTGAAAACCTTCCTGTGGCATCTCTGGAAGATACTGAACCTAAATACCAAGTTTGGTGTTTATCTGACTGTTCGTTTCTGAGTTATGCTGTTCACAGACAGACACACAGACACACACACGGGCATGTTTCCAAAAATGCTTTTTTTGGATTCAGGGGGTCTCAAAACATATATTTCCGGTGAAATCTCGGTATCGAATTTTTGGGTGGAATACAATACTTCCCCTACTTACTATACGTAGTAGAGAAAGTAAAAAAGAGGACATTAGATGATGAACATATTTGATGACTATGTGTAATCAAGGCCCTTTACTTTAACGTAGATATTGTAGTCTTTAAAGTAAAGCGGTTAATGAACAGAAATCTTCATAAATATGCGGTAAATGCCGTTCCATCTAAGAAGTAGTTGGACATTAGAAAGTAACCACGTGTAGATGCATATTTATGAACATTATGAACATTATGAACATCTCTTCGCCATTAAGGTCATTAGTTTACATTCAAAGTTCACCGCTCTTCTCAAATGTAGCGACCATAGCAATCAAGGCCATTCCCTGAATAAATCTCGAACATAAGAAAATTCAGGCTGCTTTCTAATGAATGCACAATAAAACATTCATCCCTCTGAAGGAACGTTTTCCCTTTGCTCGAGACAGCTAAAAATTTTATTCACATAGCTTTATTAAATGAAATGTCGACTCTCACGAATAAATCTTGTCGTTTTCTTCCCCTCGGAGAATTCTAATATAACATCAAGCATAAATCATGAGACTACGTCATGAATATGGAAGTAAATATAAGGTAAATTACAGGCACAGGGTTCAAAGGCTTCATAAACGTTTCTAGTCTCATGCGGAGCGTAAAAAATCCCAATCAGATTGATTTTAGAGCCTCCTTTCCACACTGACTCCTTCACGCATTTGTTTTTCACACAGTTTTATAAAAAATCTGATGTGTTACACTCACATGACTTTCTCTACTCTTCTACAAACTATTTTTACAAACGCTTATTAATCGAGACAAACATTTGTAGATTCTATCTTATTGCTAATTTTCTTGTAGATGTAAGGGGAATATATATTTACAAGGGCAATATGGAAATACAGTAGCCTTTAAGCACATACATATGTCTTAATAGCTGGTTGCTAGGTGCAGCACCATTCCCTTTAATACTCTTTGCATATCCAAGACAAAAAAATGAATAACGAATTCCCATTTGAGAAAATAAGTATTGAAAAATTGAAGGGAATAACAAGCAATATCTCGAAAATGGTTCACTCAACAAAAAAAATGTATATGACATAAATTGTGTATTTTAACGCGATCTACATTTTCTGTGTAGTAACATTTTGTCTATCTCTTATGGTTTACCAGTTATGCAAAAGTCGTTCACAGTGAAGAATACTTTTGGAAACATTCCCAGAAAATTCGATATACATTTCATTTATGATGAAAATAACTTAAACATATGATATTTTAATCAAAATCGTTAGAGCCATTTTGAGAAAATTAAAATTTTCAAAAACTGTTCCATGTAAAGGGTAATCTGGGGTAATTGTGTCGCATCTCTGGAAGATACTGAACCTAAATACCAAGTTTGGTGTTTATCCGACTGTTCGTTTCTGAGTTATGCTGTTCACAGACAGACACACACACAGACATGTTTCCAAAAATGCTTTTTTTGGATTCAGGGGGTCTCAAAACATGTATTTCTGGTGAAATCTCGGTATCGAATTTTTGGGTGGAATACAATACTTCCTCTACTTACTATACGTAGTAGAGAAAGTAATAAGTTTGCAAGTTACGGAGTAAACGAATTAAACATTCCATTCTTCTGAGTCTGACATGAACTTCCTTTTGATGGTATGATTAATGCGTGGTTTTCGTGCGACTACGACACTCATATCCCTGCATTTCTTTTGAACTTTATTTTAAGATACTCTAATTATGAAGAAGCGTCATGCATTAGAAGTAGAATGACCTTATCTTACTGCATATAAATATAATATATGAAGCTAGAACATTTTTTGAATCTACAGTGCGTTCGCTCAATCTTATCCTATTCATTTATTGTTATCATTGGAGTACTAACCTTGTCTGCATTTATGCATTCTTGACATCTTTTGATGGAATTTTCATTCACGCGCTGAAGTTCTTCAGTAATTTTCAAAATTCAAAAATTCTTTTCTTAGTTGGAGAGCGAGTGAATGATGCATTAATTTCAGCGAGTATTTCCTCAGTTAAGACCCTTCTCTTTGGTTTAGGACATATAGAATTTAGGGATCCCGTTGTTCTTAATTTATTAGCAAAACGCCTGACAGTCTCTCTATTTGGAACTGGAACGGTAGGGAATTTGTCTTCAAATTGCATACACACCGCTCTGCATGACTCGGTTTTACATGAAAACTCTTTGTTCAAGAGTGAATTTCTCGATTGCCATATTATTATATGCTGGGTAGAGGCATAAAAGTTCACTTGAAAAATTAAATTAATTTCTAGTACCCAGCACGTACTGCACTGAGGGGACGTATACTCATTTGGCTGCGGAACACCGAAACGTGGTGTGGAGGTTAAGAGGAAGGCGTGGGTTTTCACTGTACAAAATCCATAAAACAAATCTACTTAGACATTCCTAGATTTATTTCTAAACCATTTGGGGTTTCTACATTATCAAATATGAAATTTGAGAGGAAATGTTCACCGACCCAAAGGCCGGCTTGCACGCGGGAATACTCACCAAGACAGACTCTATATCCCCACTAGCTACTAGCTAGGAGTAACGTCATCCCAGTCAACATCAAAGTGCCTTCCGGCTGGCGTAATCATTGACCAGGAGGAAGGGTGTGTCTGCGGCCGAAACTGACTGAGATACGAAAACAATATGTCTGGTAATGACAATGAAACATCTTCATCAACGAAGTATTTAGATATGGTGATAAAACAGTGAGATTACACAAACAATATACATAAGGGATATATTTATAGGCTTCTATAAAAAATATAAATATAAAAATAAAAATAAAATCTGGCACCTAAAATCTAAACCAGAGTGTAGTATCTGCTGATTTTATTTAACTTTATTCTTCAATTTTTACAAATTTTATACATTTTAGTTTTGGAGATTTGGTATACATGCTATTAACTATCTAACCAATCTACTGTTACTGAAAAATCAGTGGCTTACAAACACATGCACTAAAGTTTAAACTAATAAAAAATCAAAGGTCAAACTCTAACTGAAATATAATGCAAATATTTCTATCAAAAAACTATCAGGAAATTCTAACAAACTTCTATCAGCTTCTAAAAGCTTTAAAAACAAACTCTTAAGTTTTAACAAAAAAACCTCTAAGTTAATAACAAGTTCATAATTACTCAACTAACATACTCTTCTCAACAATTTACATACTCATCATCATCTATGCGTCCTGTCGTAACATTATCTTAACTATATAACTCTTAAATTATTCTCCGATATTCTTCTCCTCCTAAGCCTTTATGCCTTTCCTGTCTTTCTGTTTAATTCCAGTATATCTTCTCCTATTCCATCTATCCGGTAGTACGCCATTTATATTCGCCTCATCTTCAGTATTCTCTCCTGTATCATTTGCATTTTGTCTATTTTCCAAATGTTGTCTCTGTTGTTGCATTATTCTTATAGATCTCCTAAGTTCTATGTCATTTCCCTCTATCGCTATATGTTCTCTCAACGTCCTCTAGTGCTTGTAGTCATAAATTCCTCCATCGCTATCTGTGATACTGCTTCTGCCATCTGTTGCAATACCATAAAATCCTCTCTTTTTCTTGCAATATCCGATAATCTCTTCCCTGCTAACTTCTTTCTTCTTTAACTAAATCATGATGTACAGAAAACACGTTCAAGTGTATCTTGTTCCTCACATACTTTGCATACGTTGCTTTGTATTCTATTTCATTTTTACTTTCTCTACTCCCTATAGTAAGTAGGGGAAGTATTGCATTGCACCCAAAATTTCTATATCGAAATTTCACCGGAAATATATGTTTTGAGGTGCCCTGAATCCAAATATAGCATTTTTGGAAACGTTTGTGTGTCTGTCAGTCTGTAAACAGCATAACTCAAAAACGAAAAGTTGGATAAATACCAAACTTGTAATTTGAGTTTAGTATCTTCTAAGAATGTGACACAAAGATTTTCAGAAAATTACCCCCATTCCAGACTACCCTTTACGTGGAACATTTTTCGAAAATTTTGATTTTCTCAAAAATGTCTCTAACGATTTTGATTAATATATCATATGTTTAAGATATTTTCATGGAAAATGAAATTTATATCTTGAATTTTAATGGCATGTCCCCAAAAGTCCTCTTCATTCTGAATTAATTTCCCATAACTGGTAAACCGTAGGAGATAGACAAAGCTTTACTACACAAAAAATGTAGATCTTGTTAAAACACACAACATATGTCATATACATTTTTTGTGGAGTGAACCATTTTCGAGATATTTCTTGTGATTTGTGTGAATTTTCCAATACTTTTTATGTCCTGGACATGCAAAGAGAATGGAATGCTCCACATAACAACCAGCTCTTAAAAGATTTGACGATCGCCTACCATATTCCCCTTGAACCTACAAGAAAATTAGCAATAAGTTAATTTCTGCAAATGTTTATTTCGATTAACATGAAGTAGGTGGAGAATAAGCGTTTGTAAAAATAGTTTGTACTCGTACAAGAGTAGAGAAAGTCATGTGAGTGCAAGACATCAGATTTTTTAAAGGTACGTTCTTAAAGGGCCATAACCTTCAAAAAATGAACCGTACCTTTATTTGGTGTTATAAATTTAAGCCTGAGTCTTTCTTATATATTCAGAAAAAATTCTCCTATTGCTGTTTCATCCCATTCTTTCTGTTATTCTTGTATTAACACTTTCTGTATTTCTTTCTCATTTTTACATTAACATCCCATAATTTCATTAAGTTTAAAATAATTTTCTTTAACCAAAAACCTGCAGCTCGCTGTCTCACTATTGATCCAAATAGCTACTAGATATACCTAACTAGTGGGCCCGTATATCTTAATAAAAGAGTTCTTTGCTTTGATCTCAATAAGTTTTTATTTTTCTTCAATTTTAATTTATACGTCCATATACCAGCACCACTTCCTATTACTCCTACCATTATACTTGTACGATAGACTTTTACTACTCCAAAAGGAATTTTATGGTTTCTTTGTGCTACTTTCATCATGTTTCCTGCTTTACAGCTAATCTTCTGTATGTGTGCATCGTAATTTTGAGTTTTATCTAATAGAATTCCAATATATTTGAAGTCCTTAACTCTACTTATACTCTGATTATTAATTTTGACTATAGGATTCCTCTTCATTGCACCTTTTAATATCATATGTAGATTTCGCTGGAGCATTCATTTATTTAATATTTACGTAACTGTATGGGAAAATGAATTTTATGAGGACGAGTAAGATATTGAAACTATGCTGAAAAACTCACTTTCCTGCAATTACGTAAAATATTTTTTTTCCCATACTATATCGAAATACTGTATACAGGGTGGACCATTTAAGTTGAGACAATATTTCCAAAACTAAGTGTTGTAGAAACAAATATCTTGAATAAAAGTTTCTTGATATTAGTCGTGTTTTGCTTGGAGGACGTTATGATGGTCATTTTGGGTCAAAATAATTTCTTTTAAACGGGAACCTACCCTTTTTATGTTGTTTTCTTACTTCTCAAAAAAAATTAAACAATATTCGCATAAAGCCCTTTGCAATTTTCTTACACCAACGTAAATAACAACGAACATTCTAAATGACTGCGTACGAAGATCGCTATGAATGTTTGGACAATCCGTGGATGGTCATTTGAGGTCAAGTTACGTTTCGTATTTGGGAACCTACGTTTTTTATTTTGTTTCCTTATTCGCCATCACAAAATAAACAGCTTTTTATAAACCATTTTCTAATGAGAACTTCAAGATACACATTTTGTAATGTGAATTCTTTTAATATATGTTATTTTAATTAAAATCGGTAGAGGCATTTTTTAGCATATCAAAATTTTCGAAAAATGTTAATTGTAAAGGGTAGTTAGGAGTGGGAGATTTTCTTGAAAATATTTGTGTCATATCCTTGGAAGAAACTGAACTAAATACCAAGTTTCTTACTTATCCGACTTTTCGTTTCTGGGTTATGCTGTTCACAAACATAAATATGGACCTTTTTCTAAAAAGTTTCTTTTTGGATTCGAGTCCTCACAACATGTATTTCCGTTGAAATCGCAAATTTTTGGGTGGAATGCAATACCTTCACTATATACTGTGTACATGGTAGAGAAAGTAAAAACAAAACAAAAAATTCATGTGCACGGTAGTTTGGGGTAGGAGTATTTTCTTAAAAATCTTAACGTCGTATCCTTGGAAGATACTGAACTTAAATACCAAGTTTGGTATTTATCTGAAAATTCATTTTTATGTTATGTTGGTCACACATGCACGAACGTTTTTCTAAATTTATATTTATTATGTTCAGCGAGCCTAAAACGCGTATTTCTGCTGAAATATCGATGTCGAACTTTTAGGTGTAATGCAGTAAGTACTTATAATGCTCTAGATAAGCAGTAGATAAAGTAAACTGGGTATTTTTGATTTAGAGTAGCCCTTTTGAAATATCAATCGCAGCTATTTACCCACCACTGAAAATTATCAGAGGTATATTATTTGGAGAGCAGTGAGGCAGTATTTTTAACACTTAAATGATTTCTGTATAATTATATAATATATAAATTCAATAATAGCCCGCCTTAAAGCAATATGTGTATGTAACAAGATATAAAAAGTGTATATTACAGTCATTGTATATGTTTATATTGTTGTATACATGTTCAATAATGTTATGTGAATGTATTACGTAATTTAATAATGTAGGAGCTGTGAGAATAATAGGTTAAATGTTGCTAACAATGAGGTAGCCTTGAGGCAATAATGAATTAGAAGGTTTAATAATGCTACTAGTCATTATTGGAGCAACAATAATGTAATTTTTGTGACAGTTCATAAAATAGCCAATCAACAATCAGAAAAAGCTTTAGTTAAATGAAGGTATTCTATTGGATTAGGATTAGCCAATCAGAAACTGAAATATAGAAAAATTTTCAAATTCAGAGTTCAGTTGCTTGTAGACAGTGCTCATAACTGTATGAGTTACTTGTAGACAGTGTTCCTAACCGGACGCTAGATGCGTCCTCGAGAAGTTTAATACGTATTTTGTGTGAGACAAAAATAGTTTACGTGTAAAAAAGTGCAAATAATTAAATTAAAAAATCGCACAGCTCTCTATATCAGTGTAGTGTTATTTAAATCGTGTCAAACATTAATAAAAGGAGTGAGGTAAAATTATAATCTGTGTAAGCCTGCATTCTTCAGTCGCACCACTCTCTGTTAAGACATTCATGTCTCTAAAAATATAAATACTGACACAGCCGAGCAAACATAAATATATAATATTTAAAGAAACAGTCAAAACTACAAAGTTAATACTTTTTAAACATTTGGGGCAAAGGCTACCGGAAACTGGGTACTATACGTGCGGTTGCAACTACTTCAAGTTCGGCTCCCCAACAATCGAAATAAAATGCAACTCCTCCTAAAATAACACCTTCTTCAAATTTGTTCGCAAAGCGTCGGGCAAATAACAATACAACAAACAATCTTCTTCAACAGGTAGGTACATTACAGACCTGTTATGTTCACTGGTGCTGCTGATGAACAGGATGAAGCACCAGTGCACCTTTTGCAACAACTCCCTTCTAAAAATACAGAAAGTTATGCGTCAAATTTGCAAGTTTAGAAGCAAAATATTCCTAATGCTGTTATTGCTTTGCAGCAGTGTCAAGGAAAGCAGGCAGGGTAGATCATATTTTCACAATTGTTACAGGTCTCCTTTTAAATGAAACGTGAGAAACGTAATTTGTCCATTGTAGTGTATGTCAGCATCTTGCCCCACATTTCAGGAGGGCGGCCCAACAAGTCTAAGCGTAACAAAATGTTAAGACAGCTGTAACGTACAGATGTCTACTTTAAAATTTATTTTCCCTGGTAACTTTAACAATCTCACACTTACTCAGAAGTACACTTCAACAACGAGAAAAACTTTACTTAGAACAGATTAATAGTTATTTATGCAACTAGGAGATAATAGCGTCATTATCGTTCGAATGTGTTTTGCAAGAGCGAGGCGTAAGTCGAGTTCTGTAATTACATGAGGGTGGCAATTGTGCTCATTCCACTAGCAGCATGCATTATTTTACACGCGACCGTTTAATAATGGCTACTTACCATATTCGCGTTCATGATAAAATCTTTATTTAAAAACAACAGCACCGCTATTGATAAACATTACGATAAAGGTAAAACTAAGGACGAATGGAGGGAAACCGGGGCAGAGCACCGCAAGTAGGCTGCGTCAGCCCTTTTTGCTTCTACCGTGACTCGTGAGGGATGGATGGATGAGGAGAGAGACCCAATAGGGACCAGACCGGGATGACGACGGGCGCAGATAAAGCATATCCGAAACCGCCCGGGCTCACTCACGAGCCACCGAAACCCCGGAGACCAAACTACGGGGCCTCTACTGCCCAGCCGCAACTCGACGAATACCGTTGCCTGGTTCTACAACGCTGAAACAGATGACGAGGAAGTTGATGGGCACAGCAAATAAGGGGCAATAAAGTCGTGGTGGCAGCATTCGCCTGCTGACCCGGGGAAACCACGAAAAATCGAGGGGTCAGAGTGGGCAGTCGCAGGGCATTGAACCTGGGACCTCCCGAATACGAGTCGCACACGTTACCTATTATTAAATGGTCGCAGATAAAATAATATACACCACTATTAAAAATAGCAGTAGGTATGCTTTTTCGTTGCCTTGAAAATATAAAACTGAACCTCGTGCCATAAACAAAGTAATAATAAATGTTTTTAAGAAGCACTAGGTTCCGGGGGCGCTGACCACATTCCATCTTTCGGTACTGCCCCTCACCAATGATGCCTGTAGTGGGCAGAGATGGGGAATGCAGCGGTCGGGGCAGTAGGCCTTGGTCCGATTCTGGGCTGGCGTGCAATGGGTTCGATTTGATTGATTCTATTCATACGCCTCGTATTTGATACTGACCAATCACTATCGTTTAACTTATAAAATGACTATAAATATGCGATTTTTACTGGATAAAACTGAACACTTACTGAACTATAATATAATCAGTTTGCAGTGATTAATAGCCTATCTTATCAAACTGTGTTTTTAATTATCATTCAAGTAGTGTCAACTTCCAAATGAATTATTTTCTTAAAAAATGTGCCTACTGTCTTCTTTTTAGTTTATTTTGAGGTCAGCCATTTTCTCATTCTTACTGTTGGTAGCATTGATTAGTATTCGTATTATATTCAATTGTTCATTCATTCAGTATACCAAATTCTAACAGTTGACACAGTGGTGATTTGGTTTCAAACAATACAAGTAAGAAATTAATAATAATAATAGCGGATTAGCCTTAATATACCCCATTCGAGGTTGTGGGTTTCGTCAGGCAACTTCGTAACCTCTCTTGGGATTAACTATGATAATCATATAGGTAAATGCCTGTTTGGCAGGAATGGGCAGTTTTTTCGCCTTACAGAATATGCATGCATATTTTGGATACCTTAGAACATCCCAGATTTACCAACTTACAGCCATGATGTAAATATAGCTTCTTGACACATGCAGTAAGCAAAGTCGAGGATTTCTGCATACGCTATTTGTCATGGAATCCAGTTAGCTCGTCTTTGCAGTCAGCTTCGTAAATTGCGATTCTCCTTTTTATTTATCTATTTTTTCTAGCGCACACTGTAGTAGGTAGAGGAAGTAATGCATTCCACACAAAAATTAGATCTCAAGATTTAATCAAAAATATATGTTTTTGGCCTCCTTAATCCAAGAAAAATATTCTCTCTGTGTGTCTATACATAAGAATAGCTTGAAAACGATATTCGGACATCTTACAAGAATCTGTGATGAACATTTTTAAGAAAATTCTCCCACCCTGAACTACAAGGAAAATGTGTTTCTAATTTTTTATTTTCTCAAAAATCGCTATAAAGGTTTTGATTAAAGTGCCATATGTTTTAAGATATTTTCATGATTAATAAACTTTTATCTTGAATTTTCTGGGAATATCCTCTGAAGTCCTCTTCATTGAAAATTAAATTTACAATTTTGATTAACGGGTAAACATTAGATATTACAGAAAGTTACTACACAGCATTTAGATCTCTTTGAAATACACAATTTATTTTATGACATTATCCATTACTGAGATATGTGCTATTAAAGGTTTGAATTGTTCAAGACTATGTTATTTTTTGAACTGCTGTCATCATTCAGTTATCTCTGTGATGTCATGGAAAGATGCTATGGAATTTCAAAGCCAGTCTCCCCTACGATTCAGGGAGCCTCAAAACATGTATTTCCGATATTATATGTATGTCGAATATTTGAATGAAATGCAGTTCTTCCTCTACCTACTTGGTGCGTGGTAGAGAAAGTAAAAATGAATCTATATCACTGCCATCTGCTGTAATGCCAAGGAACCGGATGCGTTAGTTTCGTCCTACTTCTAACGGCCTCTGACATGGAAGATAGAAAACATAATCAATGTCTTACTTCCTGGGTTTCGTCTAGAGGTTTTCAGCTAGAAATGAGTAATCCTAGCATTTCGTGTGCACCCATTTGCCCTTTACCTTGAAGGATTGTATTTTGTCACGAATAATTATCACTTATCGAGCATCTGTTTGCGATAACGCCGGGCTCTGCCGAGAGTTTCACTATATCTAGCTGTAATGTTATGACGCCTGAACACGAAAGCTGGCTATTCGGGATTTTTAAAATGCCCATTAATGAGCTGTTATAATGAAACCTCTGAAGTGCTAATTGAGGAATGTTATAATGTTTCATGCTACATAATTGACACCTAAAAATAAACACTTTTACAGATTAACTTGTTTACACATTATTACTTTCTCTACTACGTATAGTAAGTAGGGGAAGTATTGTATTCCACCCAAAAATTCGATACCGAAATTACACCGGAAATATATGTTTTGAGACCTCCTGAATCCAAAAAAAGCATTTTTGGAAACATGTCCGTGTGTGTGTCTGTGTGTGTGTGTGTGTGTGTGTGTGTGTGTGTGTCTGTGAACAGCATAACTCAAAAACTAACAGTCGGATAAACACCAAAGTTGGTATTTACGTTCAGTATCTTCCAGAGATGCGACACGAAGATTTTCAAGAAAATCCGCCCACCCCAGACTACCCTTTACATGGAACATTTTTCGAAAATTTTAATTTTCTCAAAAATGGCTCTAACGATTTTGATGAAAATATCATATGTTTAAGATAATGTCATGAGAAATGAAATGTATATCTCGAAATTTCTGGGAATGTCTCCAAAAGTATTCTTCATTATGAACGACTTTTGCATAACTGGTAAACCATAAGAGATAGACAAAATTTTACTACACAAAAAATGTAGATCGCTTTAAAATACACAACTTATATCATATACATTTTTTTTTGTAGAGTGAACCGTTTTCGAGATATTGCTTATTATTTCCTTAAATTTTCCAATACTTATACTTTTTCTCAAATTCGTTATTCATTTTTTTATGTCCTGGATATGCAAAGAGAATGTAATGCGCCACATAGCAACCAGCGTTAAAATATTTGACTAACGCTTAAAAGCTACCATATTCCCCTTGCATCTACAAGAAAATTACAAATAAGATTGACATCTCGATATCTCGATTAATATGAAGCATATGGAGAATAGGCGTTTGTAAAAATAGATTGTACAAGAGTAGAGAAAGTCATGTGAGTGTAACACATCAGATTTTTTTTACTTTCTCTACTACGTATAGTAAGTAGGGGAAGTATTGCATTCCACCCAAAAATTCGATACCGAGATTTCACCGGAAATACATGTTTTGAGACCTCCTGAATCCAAAAAAAGCATTTTTGGAAACATGTCCGTGTGTGTGTCTGTGTGTGTGTGTGTGTCTGTGAACAGCATAACTCAAAAACTAACAGTCGGATAAACACCAAACTTGGTATTTACGTTCAGTATCTTCCAGAGATGCGACACGAAGATTTTCAAGAAAATCCCCCCACCCCAGACTACCCTTTACATGGAACATTTTTCGAAAATTTTAATTTCCTCAAAAATGGATCTTAACGATTTTGATGAAAATATCATATGTTTAAGATAATGTCATGAGAAATGAAATGTATATCTCGAATTTTCTGGGAATGTCTCCAAAAGTATTCTTCATTATGAACGACTTTTGCATAACTGGTAAACCGTAAGAGATAGACAAAATTTTACTACACAAAAAATGTAGATCGCTTTAAAATACACAACTTATATCATATACATTTTTTTTGTAGAGTGAACCGTTTTCGAGATATTGCTTATTATTTCCTTAAATTTTCCAATACTTATACTTTTTCTCAAATTCGTTATTCATTTTTTTATGTCCTGGATATGCAAAGAGAATGTAATGCGCCACATAGCAACCAGCGTTAAAATATTTGACTAACGCTTAAAAGCTACCATATTCCCCTTGCATCTACAAGAAAATTACAAATAAGATTGACATCTCGATATCTCGATTAATATGAAGCATATGGAGAATAGGCGTTTGTAAAAATAGATTGTACAAGAGTAGAGAAAGTCATATGAGTGTAACACATCAGATTTTATTACATAAGCACAGTGGGCGAGCTGCTTTTTATGCTACTGTAACATCATTAAACATTCAGTTTAACATTAGTGATGAAAGGCGCTGGGGTGGCGCACTGGTTTCGTTTTCGGTTCTCTAGTGAGTGTTCGGAGTCCTCTGCAAAAGCTGTAGGTCCTCTCATTCCACTGCCATCCTCATCACCCTACCATCAGAGGCAACGTATTCCGCCGCTGGGTGCCTCACGTCAGAAATGGGTCCAGTCATCGCTTGGTGAATGAGGTCGGACGTTTTTTCTACCTGGTTTGTGGTCATATGGAAAATGGACATCAAAGTTTTCAACCTGGTTTCTGGTCTTATGGAAAATGGACATCAAAGTTTTCAACCTGGTTTCTGGTCATATGGAAAATGCACATCAAAGTTTTCAACCTGGTTTCTGGTCATATGGAAAATGGACATCAAAGTTTTCAACCTGGTTTCTGGTCATATGGAAAATGGACATCAAAGTTTTCAACCTGGTTTCTGGTCATATGGAAAATGGACATCAAAGTTTTCAACCTGGTTTCTGGTCATATGGAAAATGCACATCAAAGTTTTCAACCTGGTTTCTGGTCATATGGAAAATGGACATCAAAGTTTTCAACCTGGTTTCTGGTCATATGGAAAATGGACATCAAAGTTTTCAACCTGGTTTCTGGTCATATGGAAAATGGACATCAAAGTTTTCAACCTGCTTTCTGGTCATATGGAAAATGGACATCAAAGTTTTCAACCTGGTTCCTGGTCATATGGAAAATGGACATAAAAGTTTTCAACCTGGTTCCTGGTCATATGGAAAATGGACATCAAAGTTTTCAACCTGGTTTCTGGTCATATGGAAAATGCACATCAAAGTTTTCAACCTGGTTCCTGGTCATATGGAAAATGGACATCAAAGTTTTCAACCTGGTTTCTGGTCATATGGAAAATGCACATCAAAGTTTTCAACCTGGTTCCTGGTCATATGGAAAATGGACATCAAAGTTTTCAACCTGGTTTCTGGTCATATGGAAAATGCGCATCAAAGTTTTCAACCTGGTTTCTGGTCATATGGAGAATGCACATCAAAGTTTTCAACCTGGTTCCTGGTCATATGGAAAATGCACGTCAAATCTTTCAACCTGGTTTCTGGTCATATGGAGAATGCGCATCAAAGTTTTCAACCTGATTTCTGGTCATATGGAAAATGCATATCAAAGTTTTCAACCTGGTTTCTGGTCATGCGGAAAATGCACATCAAATTTTTCTATATGATTTGTTGGGTCACATGGAAAATGCGCACCAAAATTTGTATCCTGGTTTCTGGTCATATGGAAAATACACACAAAAATCGATCTGGTTTCTGTTCATACGGAAAATGCACACCAAAATTTTCTACCTGGTTTCTGGTCATACGGAAAATGCATACCAAAATTTTCTACCTGGTTTCTGGCCATATGAAAATGGACATCAAATTTTTCAACCTGGTTTCTGGTTATATGGAAAATGCACATCAAAGTTTTCAACCTGGTTTCTGGTCCTATGGAAAATGCACTTCGCAATTTTCGACCTGATTTCTGGTCATATGGAAGATGCGCATCAAATTTTTCTACCTGGTTCCTGGTCATACGGAAACCGGACACTATTTTCTGCCTCGGTTATGGTCACGTGGAAAATGCAAACCTGTCGCCCGGCAGCCGAGATGGAGCGCAGTTTTACTTCGCCTGGCACTAAGGCTTCAGTAGGTATTAACCACTACACATTAATCTTGGTTCTATTGTGCAATAGTTTCCTTTATGGGCGACATTGACAGTGAAAGTGAAGGGGGCAATTTTGTGTTGGTATATGAGAACTGAATATTTTATAAAGGCAGGGAATTGAAAATCTTTGAATTACAGTGGAGAATTTTTAAAAACTTTTAACTATTTTTTACCAGTATTCTTATGTTCAACTGCATTATAACGAGGGTGACTAGATTCGCTTCTAGTAACCTACAGTTACCTGTAAAGTACGCCTAGGAATAAAACGGTGACTTATGTTCCCTATAAAGTACGTGGTATGCTGAGTAACCACTGGTAGTAGCATGCTGCTGTACCACTCCGGCACACAAGGTTACACCATTTGTAAGTAAATTTAATTAGATTTTGGATTAACCCTTCCGAGTAGGATTAACCCTTCTGAATCAGTGTGCAGTATCCGGATAGGATATATTGGGACCCTCAAAAAAGGTGTGCAATTTTCGGATCAAGATGTTTCCGAGCACCCAATGAGGTTACCCTCGAAAGTCATAGGCCATATGGGGAACGTTAGAAACAACAACGACATTACTGACGAATGACATTTTACATAAGACAGTTTAGTTTTGAATTTGAAAGTTCTCAAGTAATAATTGTATAGTACAGTGTTTATTGCCTTTTTGTAAATATTTCACCTCTTCTCCTTTTGATAGACTGTTGAACCGATTGATATACCAGTTTTAATGTTAAAACTTTACTTTCTCTACTACATACTTAGAATGTTGCGCAAACATTCCTACTCACAAAATAAAACCCTACTTTTAGCCTTTGTATGATAATCCACTATTATTTTACAAACATTTCAACACCACCAAAATTACAGAATCAGAACTTTAGTGGATTTGAGGAAAAGAATAACATTATAATGGAGTAAATTCATTTACCTACATGAAAACATCTGATGTGTCGCATTCAAATGCCTTTCTTTACGCACCCTTCAACAAACTACTCTTACAAAAGCTTATTCTTCTTATTAAAATGTGCTGAGACGGCTCATTATTACTCATATCACAAAGGTGTCAATTAGGTAGCCGTAGCAGTACTACTTTCGGAAGGACGCGTCCTTCCATCCTTAGCTGAAACTGTCGACTCAGCACAATTTAATAATGAATGCAACTGCTAATATAACTTCTCATAATTACAAAACTTATTCTGCTATCTACTCTGTTAGTTGAGTTAAACTTTCATTACACATTTCGTTGCAGATACAAGGATACAGATGTTTAAAAAGCGGGTCGCTATGTGATGGCTTTGGAATGCATGCTGTTTGCATGACTACGAGAAAAAAACAAATAGCGACTTTCAACTTCACTAAGTATAAGTAGGTATTTGAAAATTCAGATCAATAGGTAACAAGGAATATCTCGGAAATGGTTTACGCCACAAAAAATATATTGGTTATAAATTGTGTGCTTTTATGAGATCTACACCTTTTCTGTAGTAAATTTTGTCATATCTTACGTTTACCAGTTATACAAAAGTAGTTCAGAATGGAGTCCACTTCACCTACAATTCACAGAAAATTCAACCTTTCGTTTGTTATGCAAATATCTGTTTAAAAATTAAATTTAGTTTTGTTTATCGACGCTTCTTAACTACTAGGGTTCTTAGCGTCCCATTCTATATTGGGCCCTTCAGAAAGAAGTCATTGTTAAGGATTTTATGCCCGAAACAAACCATCGTTCTACTTCGGGTTTGAACCCGCGATCTCAGGTATCCTACCCCATGGTACCCTTATACCGCAGAGGACAAAAAATATCTTTAACATATACCTAGCATTTTAATACAAATCGTTTAAGCTGTTTTTAGAAAACAACAATTTTCCGTGCAAAGACTAATTTAATACCAAGTTTGGTATTTTCCAATGTTGAGTTATGCCGTTTACAGACACGCGCATTGAGCTGTTCTAAAACTACTTTTATGGGGTTCAGGGGGTCTCAAAACATGCACCGATACCTCGACATTGAATATTTGGATGGAACATCTTCTTACTGTAAGCACCTATGTAAGGTGACAATATTAAGTTTCTCTTTTTCTTGTAAATGTACTACAAGCAGTAGATCTACTGTTATCTAACGACTTTTCCCTTATTTGTTTGATATGAATTTAAATAAATAAAGCTTCAGAAGTTTCGGGGGAGGGCGGTTTGAACCCCCTCCCCCTCTAAATACGGCCCTGAACCACAGTAGTTAAAGAGCGTCTATAATAACCGCTATTTTCATGGCAAATGAAATGTATATCTTGAATTTTCTGGGAATGTCCCCAAAAGTATACTTCTTTCTGAATGACTTTTGCATAACTGGTAAACCGTAAGAGAGAGAGACAAACGTTTACTACACAAAACATGTAGATCTCGTTAAAACACAATTTATGTCATAGACTCTTCTTTTTTAGTTTCTCTACTACGTATAGTAAGTAGGGGAAGTATTGCATTCCACCCAAAAATTCGATACCGAGATTTCACCGGAAATACATGTTTTGAGACCTCCTGAATCCAAAAAAAGCATTTTTGGAAACATGTCCGTGTGTGTGTCTGTGTGTCTGTGTGTGTGTGTGTCTGTGTGTGTGTCTGTGTGTGTGTGAACAGCATAACTCAAAAACGAACAGTCGGATAAACACCAAACTTGGTATTTAGGTTCAGTATCTTCCAGAGATGCGACACGAAGGTTTTCAAGAAAATCCCCCCACCCCAGACTACCCTTTACATGGAACATTTTTCGAAAATTTTAATTTTCTCAAAAATGGCTCTAACGATTTTGTTTAAAATATCATATGTTTAAGATAATGCCATGAGAAATGAAATGTATATCTCGAATTTTCTGGGAATGTCTCCAAAAGTATTCTTCATTGTGAACGACTTTTGCATAACTGGTAAACCATAAGAGATAGACAAAATTTTACTACACAAAAAATGTTGATCTCGTTAAAATACACAACTTATGTTATATACATTTCTTTTGTTGAGTGAACCGTTTTCGAGATATTGCTTGTTATTCCCTTAAATTTTCCAATACTTAAACTTTTTCTCAAATTCGTTATTCATTTTTTTATGTCCTGGACTTGCAAGGAGAATGGAATTCGACACATAGCAACCAGCGTTAAAATATTTGACCATCGCTTAAAAGCTACCATATTCCCCTTGCATCTACAAGAAAATTAGCAATAAGATTGACATCTCGATATCTCGATTAACATAAAGCATATGGAGAATAGGCGTTTGTAAAAATAGATTGTACAAGAGTAGAGAAAGTCATGTGAGTGTAACACATCAGATTTTTTTGTCTTGGATATGCAAAGAGTTATAATCTGTGGCAAAGGGAATGGTGCTGCACCTAGCAACCAGCTATTAAGAGATATGTATGTGCTTAAAGGCTACTGTTTTTCTATATTGCCCTTGTAAATATATATTCCCCTTACATCTACAAGAAAATTAGCAATAAGATAGAGTCTACAAATGTTTATCTCGATTAACATGAACTAGATGGAGAATAAGCGCTTGTAAAAATACTTTGTGCAAGAGTAGAGAAAGTCATGTGAGTGTAACACATCAGATTTTTATTACTTTCTCTACTACGTATAGTAAGTAGGGGAAGTATTGTATTCCACCCAAAATTTCGATACCAAGATTTCACCGGAAATACATGTTTTGAGACCCCCTGAATCCAAAAAAAGCATTTTTGGAAACATGTCCGTGTGTGTGCCAGTGTGTCTGTCTGTCTGTGTGTCTGTGTGTGTCTGTGAACAGCATAACTCAGAAACAAACAGTCGGATAAACACCAAGCTTGGTATTTGGGTTCAGTATCTTCCAGGGGTGCGACACGAAGGTTTTCAAGAAAATCCCCCCACCCCAGAGTACCCTTTACATGGAAGATTTTTCGAAAATTTTAATTTTCTCAAAAATGGCTCTAACGATTTTGATTAAAATATCATATGTTTAAGATATTTTTATGGCAAATAAAATGTATATCTTGAATTTTCTGGGAATGTCTCCAAAAGTATTCTTTATTGTGAACGACTTTTGCATAACTGGTAAACCATAAGAGATAGACAAAATGGTACTACACAAAAAATGTAGATCGCGTTAAAATACACAATTTATGTCATATACATTTTTTTTGTTGAGTGAACCATTTTCGAGATATTACTTGTTATTCCCTTAAATTTTTCAATACTTATTTTCTCAAATGGGAATTAGTTATTCATTTTTTTTGTCTTGGATATGTAAAGAGTTATAATCTGTGGCAAAGGGAATGGTGCTGCACCTAGCAACCAGCTATTAAGAGATATATATGTGCTTAAAGGCTACTGTTTTTCTATATTGCCCTTGTATATATATTTTCCCCTACATCTACAAGAAAATTAGCAATAAGATTGGGTCTGCAAAAGTTTATCTCGATTAACATGAACTAGATGGAGAATAAGCGTTTGTAAAAATAGTTTGTACAAGAGTAGAGAAAGTTATGTGAGTGTAACACATCAGATTTTTTTACATGGAGTGAACCATTTCCAATGTATTCATTGTTATTTGATTGAATTTTCCAATACTTATACTTTTTCTCAATTGGGAATTCGTTATTCGTTTTTTTATGTCCTGGACATGCAAAGAGAATGGAATGCTCCACACAGCAACCAGCTCTTAAAATATTTGACTATCGCTTAAAGCCTAGCAATTCTCCTTGCATCTACAAGAAAATTAGCAATAAGATAAACATCTTGATTAACATGAAGTAGATGGAGAATAAGCGTTTGTAAAAATAGTTTGTGCAAGAGTAGAGAAAGTCATGTGAGTGTAACACATCAGATTTTTACTTTATCTACTACGTATAGTAAGTAGGGGAAGTATTGTATTCCACCCAAAAATTCGATACCGGAAATATACGTTATGAGACCCCTGAATCCAAAAAAAGGCATTTTTGGAAACATGTCCGTATGTGTGTGTGTGTGTGTGTCTGTGAACAGCATAACTCAGAAACGAACAGTCGGATAAACACCAAACTTGGTATTTAGGTTCAGTATCTTCCAGAGATGCGACACAAGGGTTTTCAAAAAAATTCCACCACCCCAGATTACCCTTTACATGGAACATTTTTCGAAAATTTTAATTTTCTCAAAAATGGCTCTAACGATTTTGATTAAAATATCATATGTTTAGGATATTTTCATGGCAAATAAAATGTGTATCTTGAACTTTCTGGGAATGTCTCCAAAAGTATTCTTTATTGTGAACGACTTTTGCATAACTGGTAAACCATAAGAGATAGACAAAATTTTACTACACAAAAAATGTAGATCGCATTAAAATATACAATTTATGCCATATACATTTTTTTTGTTGAGTGAGCCATTTTCGATATATTCCAATACTTTTTCTCAAATGGAATTCGTTTTTCATTTTTTTTGTCCTGGTAATACAAAGAGAATGGAATACTGCACATAACAACCAGCTCTTAAAATATTTGACCTTGTATCTACAAGAAAATTGTCAATAAGATTGATATCTCGATTAACATGAAGCATATGGAGAATAAGTGTTTGTAAAAATAGTTTGTATAAGAGTAGAGAAAGTCATGTGAGTATAACGCATCAGATGTTTTTAAGTGGTTTTGTCTGTATTGCCTTACAACTTGAATTTTCAACTAATTTTAGGCCTGAACTTATTACTATTCATTTAATTAAATTGATTCAAAAGTCCTTCAAATAAATCAGTTTTTCTCAAACTCTTGACGGCAAGATTGGATCCTAAATGCAGTTCTATCTTAGAAGCAGTTATTAATGATGGTGGAGCGATATCTCAATCATTTAAGGATGAAAATTATTCAAGGATACGAATGAAAAGCGAAAGAAAGTAAGAACAAAAGCATCAAAACTCCCCGACCGTAGCCATTAGTTGGTGATTTAGCCGAACAGGTTCGGTTGCACCCGCTGTCTTCGATAATCGCATCCTTTACACTTGAAATATTCCATCATTAAAACCTGTATCGTATCAGGTAGGCGTAATGAGGCTGGTAATTACATATCGGAAATAGGTGTTTTATATCCCTGGGGGAGGAAGTCGCTTAGTTAAAAACACTTATATACCTACTGCCTCTCCCTGAAACTGTGTTGCGGAATAATAACACTTCATCGTAGTATCTTGCAAAGATCTTGCAAACCAGCCTCAAGTCATAATCTAAATTTTAAATTTAAAAGAACGAGCTTTTGCAGGCGACGCTGAGAAACCGGGAATAGTGTCGTATAGTAAAATAATGTATAGGCAATTTCTAGTTTATATGGCGAACAATATAATTTGCCTCTAGCCCCCGAGGTTGCGGGTCAAACCCGGCGAAGGGCGATGGATTCTTTCGGGCATAAAGCTTCTTAGCATGGCTTCCTTCGGAAGGGAAGTACAGCCGGTGGTACCGTCTCGTAGATTTACGATACGTAAAAGAACCTCAAGCCTCATAAAGAGGCCTCGTATTTATTAAAGTACAAATCCAACACGAGCATCTTTATACCAACAAACAGAGGGATTTTTAAAGTTTTGTTTAATACATTATAAATGTTCAATGTGTCCACCGTTTGCTGCACGGCAAACATATACACTACAGCCAAACTCGTCCCACACACGAGTAAGCGTATCTTATGTTACTGAGTGCACGGCAGCAGTGATACGGTTCTGCAGGTCGTCCATATGAAATAGTCACATGGGGTGAGATCAGGAGGTCTCGGCCAGAGGTGTAGAGAAAGGTTTATTGAGCTTGAAAGACCGGTAATTTTGTTCAAAAGCCACTTTATCAGGCTTGAGGTTCTTTTACGTGCCGTAAATCTACGACACGGGACCACCGGCTTTACTTCCCTTCTGAAGGAAGCCATGCTAGGGATTTTTACGCCCGAAAATATCCATCGGCCTCTGCAAGAGTTTGAACCCGAGACCTCGGGAACTAGAGGCTTGCATGCCCACTCACTACGGAGGACGACAAGGGGTGGCTTTCCATAATTTCGCTTTCATTCCATTTCCTTCTCATCTTTCAGATGTGCTTCTAGGTTTCGTAAAGCGATGTCGGACAGATGGCGCAGATGCTTGCCCAGTAGAGGGACAGTAGAGGGCTACGTCGACGGGTCGACCATTGCCCTCTTTAGGCAGCTCCAGGGGTGGTACGGTTTTACGAGTCTAGAGGTTTTAGGGACTTACGCGCGTCTATGTGACCTGTAGACTGCTGTGGTTCCTTCACTTCATCCCTTCCTCTGGGGAGTAGTAGCCACAATAGGTCACAGTGCGCGAGGTGTCCCCCTTCGTTGTATGATCTATACCTATTCTTCAAGGAGCCTTAAAACGTGTATTTCTGGTGAAATTTCAGTATTGACTTTTCGAATGGAATGCAATACTTCCTCTAAGTGGTAAGAAAATAATAATAGAGATAACCACTTGTTTAGATTCACTATTGCAACTAAATAACATCAGGATAAATACGGTGAAATGCATAATGAGAAATAATCTGAAATTTAAAATATGTTAAAAAATAACTAAAAATGAGAAAACGTGACAGCGTCTGTTCTAAGGATATTAAGGCTAAACAATTTCCATTTTTCTGAGATATAATAGGAGAAAAAATATGGAATTTATTATCTTTAACGATTTTGGGTCAAAAATTTGGATGCATTACTTTAATAGGACTCGTCTCTGGAACACATGGCCTAGGAAACATTTGGAAAGCGAAGTGACCTTGAAATGAAATAAGATCCCATTTAAAATCGGGAGTTTCTCTAACACTGCGTCCCAGAAGCAACTTATTATGCAGCAGGTGTGATTTCCAATCAGAATTAACTTGTACGTCGGCTGGAGATGATGTCATATTTAGACGTGTCTGTTCCCTTCAGGAAATATTTCCCTGTGTATCTACACGATTTCGAAACGAACACTCCCTTCGGGAAGGTCTCGTGAGGCAGAAACCCACGTGCATCCCTCAGGTAAAGTTTCGAAATTATCTCCCCTTAATTATAGTGTTGGAGAAGGGAGTCAGGGCAGTTTTTATCGTAAAACACATCACAATTCCAAGATGGCCGCCAGAGTACACTGTGTTTTCCGATGACACAGCACCTTCGTTATCCATCGCCATCGAGAAATATCGATACAGCGCCTTATGCAACAAATACACAGCAGGTTATTAGCTATGGTTCGCGTCACAAATCGACACATTTGGAATGGCCTTGCTCTAGGAATTGTCTCGAATAAGGGGAATGGGGTCTGGTACAGTGTGTTCCATATAAATCGTATACATAGGTATTTATCACTAACTGAATAGCGCGTGCGCGTCGATAATATATAAGCTGAAAATTAAATTTTGGAACCAATATCTATGTTTTCCTAAATATTATGTACCTATGACTCTCTGATGCATTCTGGGACGCATAAAATACCCTCTGCCGATTGTGTTTATTTTCAATCAAAACTAAAGCAGAAAAATAACTGTGCAATAATTTACATTTTTACTTTCTCTACTACGTATAGTAAGTAGGGGAAGTATTGCATTCCACCCAAAAATTCGATACCGAGATTTCACCAGAAATACATGTTTTGAGACCCCTGAATCCAAAAAAAGCATTTTTGGAAACATGTCCGTGTGTGTCTGTGTGTGTGTCTGTGAACAGCATAACTCAGAAAAGAACAGTCGTTTAAACACCAAACTTGATATTTCGGTTCAGTATCTTCCAGAGATGCGACACGAAGGTTTTCAAGAAAATTCCCCCAGATTACCCTTTATATGGAACATTTTTCGAAAATTTTAATTTTCTCAAAAATGGCTCTAACGATTTTGATTAACATATCATATGTTTATGATATTTTTATGACAAATAAAGTGTAGATCTTGAATTTTCTGGGAATGTCTCCAAAAGTATTCTTCACTATGAACGACTTTTGCATAACTGGTAAACCATAAGAGATACACAAAATTTTAGTACACAAAAAATGTACACCGCGTTAAAATACACAATTTATGTCATATACATTTTTTTTGTTGGGTGAACCATTTTCGAAATATTGCTTGTTATTCCCTTAAATTTTCCAATACTTATAGTTTTTCTCAAATGGGAATTCGTTATTCATTTTTTTGTCCTGGTAAATCAAAGAGAATGGAATACTGCACATAGCAACCAGCTCTTAAAATATTTGACTATCGCTTAAAGCCTACCAATTCCCCTTGCATCTACAAGAAAATAGCAATAAGATTAACATCTCGATATCTCGATTAACATGAAGCATATGGAGAATAAGCGTTTGTATAAATAGTTGGTACAAGAGTAGAGAAAGTCATGTGAGTGTGACACATCAGATTTTTTTCTGTGAGGTGGTGCAAAATTTACAGTACATAATGCTGATGCAGGACCATTTAAAAAAAATGTTTAAAATATAAGTATATTCCCGCAATGATAGTATATGTACCTATATTTTTCTCCCCTTAATTGAGACACACTGTATATAGACAAAGAGAATTGAAATCCGTACTAGACTTCTTTGGGTGGTTTCGGCCTCACACAACTTTCTCTACTCACTACTATTGTTACAAGAGCTTATTATTCTATTTACTTTATGTTAATCCAGACAAACCATCAATACATATTTATACATTACTGGGTATAAGAAGCATACAGTAGATAAAGCGTTATAAAATAATCACGTTTTTAAAGTGCCTCTGAAATTCTATGCACTTTGCATAACCACGAGACCTAGGGGGGTTCCTAAAAATAAGAACTTGCCAGTTGAGAAAATTATAATTTACAAAGAATAAGTATCTCAGAAACTATACTGTGCTTTAACGAGGTCTAATATTATGATTTTGTCTACCTGTTACGGTTTACCAATTTATAGAAAGGTCATTCAGAATGAAGAGAATCTCACAGATATTCCCAGAAAATTCAAGATATACGTTTTATTTATTATGTAAATATTTTAAAGGTAATATGTTATGGAAGCCCCGTGAGTATAAAGGACAGCACAAAAGACTTCTAATGGTCGAGGTGCGAGGGTCTCTGAAACCTCCCTCAGCGTATTCTGCATTAATCAAAATCGTCAGAGCCTTGTTGAGAAAATACGAACATTTCGTTGTATAGATAGTGTGAGGTGGGGATTTTCTTGAAAATCTTCATGTCCTATATTTGGAAGATACTGAACTTAAATATCAAGTTTTATATTTAACCAACTCTTGGTTTTTGAATTATGCTACGCACAGACGCACACACGTGGAACGTTTTCTAAAAATGCTTGCAATACTTTTCTGGCATACTGTGAGTACAAGTAGAGTAAGTAGAAATGATGAACATTCACACGTCTTTCTGTACTTATTATCATTGTAAAGCAATTCTACAGTGATTCATAGACTGTACGTTGATGATTTCAAAGTTTCACCGAATGAAAATTACGATGACTGAAATGGTTGCGTGTGTATTGCACATTTAGGAAGAAAACACCGTTCCTCAGCTGTTTTGACGGAAGATGTGGCCACCAGGATTGTAGCGGAGTGTCCAGTCGCAGTAATAACTTAAGCAAGGTTTTTGTTTCCCGCGCCATGTTTCCACATAATCGGCTCGCCCTCCATGTTGATGAGCTAGCAGCTGGTCGGGATTGAGTTGGCTCGTTATCCCTCCAGCCAGCCAATCAGCTCCCACGGCCTGCCTGCCTCCTCGGTATAATCAGGTTGTTAATGCTTCCTAGGTATAGGTTATGTAGCGAGGGGTCCTAACGCTTTTTTTGCTTCCCAAACCTGCCCATGTGTGGAAAAAGGGGACAAGGCACCACTTTCTCTCATTACATCCCCCTCCCCTGGAAATCTTCATTCGCTTCTGTATTCGTAATTATGTTTTCACTTCTGTTTTCATTAATGCGTGTTTATTCCATCAGCGGCTTACTTGAGTCAATTTTTTTTTTCTGAAGTAGGTCATATCTCCAATTTTTTAAATTTTATACAAGGAACAAATAACTTTTATTGTCAACACAAATAAGATTCTTTCAGCGGAAAAAAAATTTAGTACAATAGAATTTTGTAACTATATATTATGGTTACGAAACTTTTCCCTATACCGTATTTCATTGTTCCTCAGTTTTTGAAAAAGTGCTTGGATATATTAAACATCGAAAAAGGAGAAAATATTACATTTTGAAGAAAAACAGAATTCAAAGGAGACAACTTATTATTCCCTAACAGAACAACATTCATAATACTTCATAATAAATAAATAAAAACTGTAATACTCCGTCCCGGCACTTTGTTACCTAAACCGGGACGTGTATTAACGAATTTTCAGTTTGTTAATACAATATCTCCATATACTTCATGGTAATCTTATTGGTAATTTTCTTGTAGATGCAAGGGGAATTGGTAGGCTTAAGTGATAGTCAAATATTTTAAGAGCTGGTTGCTATGTGAAGTATTCCATTTTCTTTGCATTACCAGGACAAAAAAAAAGAATAACGAATTTCAGAAAAAGTATAAGAATTGGAACATTTATGGGAATAACAAGCAATATATCGAAAATGGATCACTCAAAAAAAAAGTGTATATGACAAATTGTGTATTTTAAGCAATCTACATTTTTTGTGTAGTAAAATTTTGTCTATCCCTTATGGTTTACAGTTATGCAAAAGTCGTTCACAATGAAGAATACTTTTGGAGACATTCCCAGGCAATTCGAGATATACATTTCATTTGTAAGAAAATATCTTAAACGTATGTGATATTTTAATCAAAATCGTTAGAGCCATTTTTGAGAAAAATAAGATTTTCGAAAAATGTTCCATGTAAAGGGTAATCTGGGGTAGGGGGATTTTCTTGAAAGCATTCGTGTCGCATTTGTGGAAGATACTGAACCTAAATACCAAGTTTGGTGTTTATCCGACTGTTCGTTTCTGAGTTACGCTGTTCACAGACACACACACGGACATGTTTCCAAAAATGTTTTTTTGGATTCAGGGGGTCCCAAAAGATGTGTTTTCGGTGAAATCTCGGTATCAATTTTTGGGTGGAATGCAATACTTCCCCTACTTACTATACGTAGTAGAGAAAGTAAAAAGTAATAGTAAATATGTAACAAATAAAATTTTAAAAATTCCACCCACTAACTCAAAATAAACATACAGCAATTACATTTCTACTGGTAGGCAGTAAAAATTATTAATTGGTAGCCAGCTATCTAACTAAACCGTCTAAATAAATTCTAACTAAATATACGTCGGAATCGACAACTTAGGTACTGGTATCTAGCACCTCCAATACAAAACTAACACTATAATAAACAAGTAATTCATAATAATTCATTTATGGCTAAAATAACGTTGTTACTTCATGTACCTCACTTTTAAGATCTGTTCTTCTATATTTCCTACAAAATCTTCATTTCACATGACAGGAAATTTAACGTCCTGTTAAATTTTATTAGTCTTAACGTTTAGGAACATAACTTCTAACAACTAGATATATTAGGTTTCGATAAAACAACTTAAGTAGCAGTGTCTGATATCTTACATTCACGTGACTTTCCTTTATTTTTCCCATCGAAAAATTATGCTTAAAAAATCTTATTTTTCTATCTACAAGTTAATCGAGATGTTTCCAGAAATAGATTCATTACACAACTCGTTGTAGGTATAATGGGGATGCAACGGGTTGAGGCAATAGTCAGATGTTTAAAAAGCGCTGTATGCTGGTTTTCAATTTCATACTCTTCCTGACAGCGTGAGAAACAAATCAGTGTTGATAGCACGTCAAAAAATGACCAAAACAATGCAAAATTCTAACCGGTAACAAACAATATTTCTGAAATAGTTGAAGCTACAAAAAAGTTATTTGAATTAAGTTGTGTGTTTTAAAGAGATCTGCATTTTTTGTGCAGTAAGTTTTGTTCTATCTCTAATTATTATTTACCTGCTACATAAAATTTTACAAAATTAATTTTGAATGAAGAGGAATTGACTTATTCTTTCTAGAACGCTAAAGATATAAATTTCAGTAGTCATGAAAACTCCTTTACTGTTTGAAGAAATAGAAATAATGATTTCTATTCAGAGAAAAATCGTTATTCGCGTAAAGGATAGTTTGGTGTAGTGAGAGTTTCTTAAACATCTTCGTGTCGCATCTTTGGAAGATGTTGAACTTAGATAGATACCAAGTATGATGTTTATCCTACTTTTCGTTTTTGAGTTATGCTGTTCACACACACACGCGCGCGGGCAGAATTTTTTCCACAAATTGCTTTTTTTTCACAAGCTTCCAAGCATGTATTTCTGGTGAAATCTCAATATCGAATTTTTGGGTAAGATGCAATACTACCTACTAGCTAGGTACACGGTAATTGAGAAAGTAAAATTGGTCTACGGTGACATGTGAGACTAACATTCGGGAGGTCCCGGGTTCGATTCCCGCCGATCGCCGCTTTGAAGCTTGAATTTTTCGTGGTTTTCCCTGGTCGACAGGCGAATTCTGGAGTGGTTTCTCATCTACATCGATTTCCTTTCCATCATTTCCCTTTCATTCGTTTTCTTCTCATCTTTCAAGTGTACTTCTAGGTTTACGGGTCTTCGAGCCTGAAACTATTAGGGACTTCCACGCGTCTCTGTGACCTGTGTGTCTGCAACCTGTAGCCTCATGTAGTTTTTTCACTTCATCCCTTCCTTTTGGAGGGCGTTAGGCAAAACAGATCCTTGTAGGTCGCAATGATTGAGGCGTCCCTCTGCATTTATAACCTATATTTATTAAGTCATTTGAAGAAAAATGTTGGAAAACCCGTTACTTTTTCTTTACCTTCGTAGCTCAAACTGCTTGTTTTGAAATCATATGTAGGCAGGCTTTTATCGTAAATTACGTAACATACATAGCAGAATAAATTTTTATACGAATAACATGTTAATATACAGTAAAACCTGTCTAAAACGGAAGCAATCATTCGGTTTTTTTTTCCTTTTCGTTTTCACAGGTTTTCGTCTGTTAAAAGGTTGTAGGATCGCGTAGGATTACAATGAAGGAATAACTTAAAATAAACATCTCTAATAGAAAAATAGGTTAAAATGTAGATTTTGTTGTATATTTAATTGCATGTAATAACTGCATAACTTCATTTTCTTTGGTAATTTCTCTGCCCTACATTCCTTCCAACCCAACAGCAAGCCAAGCACATGTGCCAAATTAAATCTCACATACACGTTTTTAAAACTTCGGTGTAGGTACAGTCGCGCCCAAAAGTAATGGCTATCACTTTTAAAATTTAGCACGCGGCTGTGTATGTATTACTCGTATGCATATAATAATCCGTCTTAGGCTATTTACGCAAACGGTTTCGGAAAATTATTTTGTTTCCGCGTTAGACAGTTTTCCACCGAGCGGGATGACTCAGGCGGTTACGTCTGTGGCCCACATTCGGGAGGTCCCGGGATTGATCCCGGCTACCGCCCACTCTGGCCCGTGTTTTTCGTGGTTTTCCCGGGTTGCCAGGTGAATGCTGGGGTGGTTCATCTTATACCATTTCCTGTACGCATCATCTTCCTTATCTGTTTCAGGGTTGTAGGACCAGGCGACGGTGTTCGGCGGGTTGCGGCTGAGTGGTGGCTTGCGCTCTGTAAAGGTTTCTTACGTAGCGTCGCTGCGGTACCGCTCAGTTAGTTCTTTCCTCAGCGTGGGGCTCCGCTCCGGGGGACCCTGGAGGTTGGTGGCTTCCGGGCAGGGACCGTGCGGAGTCGGATATGTTCTATCTGGAAACGTTAGGGACCCCGCCCATGCTTGCGCCCGTCGGTATCCGGATCTGATCGCTCTTGGGTTTCTCCCTTCATCCCTCCCAGAGATCACGTTGAAAGCAGAATTGACCGACTGGTCTGCATATGGTGCTCTGCCTCGGTTCCGCAGGCCTCTTCGTGATACGTACCTTTACCTTTAGGCAGATTTCCGGTTTAGAGTATTATTGAGGCGGCGCCGTGGCCGAGTGGTTAGACCGAGGCGGCCCGGGTTCGATCCCAGGGACCCGCATGTGGGATTTGTGGTGGACAAAGCGACGTCTGGGTGCGTTTTCTCCGGGTTCTCCGGTTTCCCCCGTCATTCATTCCACCAACTGCTCCATCATCACCTTTCCTTTCATCCATTTCACCATCATTTCGTTTCATCTACTTCCTTCCTTCCATACCAGGCATCGGGCTGATCACCCATCCCGGATATTCTGTCTGCTCCTCGACGGGCCTCTGACCCCAGGCACCCGACTGTAAGTCCTACATAAGAGGAGGTTAAACAGAGAATGAATGAATATTATTGAACATAGGAAAAGCTCCGTTCCGAGATTTACTTTCCGTTTGTCGAGGTTTTCTGTATATAGAGGTTACGCTTTAGGAAGGTTCTACTGTATTTGAGAATTTGTAATTTGTAATTGCTATCGACGATAATTTCTGACATCATTGTTCCTGTATTTCTTCTGATTAAACGGTTAAACATACAGCTTTTTGTTTTTGAAATGTCTTTTTTGACTTTCCGTTTACAACTAGTAATTTTGCTTAAGAGAGACATTTCTGTGGTCACGCACTGTTACGCTCCATCTACCCAGGTATTAGCCGTGACCTTGTACATTTTTACTAGGCCTTCTCTGTTTTATTTCTCATGTTCAGAGAATGAGAGGTAACTGGTTATTCTGAGGAAGTACCATTATAGTCCTAAGGCAACACACCTTCATCTTAAGCTTGTCACCAAGGGCGAGCATAATAATGGCAGAAAACACCTAATTTGCTGTTGTATAATTTATATCAGTGGGTAAGTGACCCCGCGTATTCTTAGTAATAATACTTTATTTATTGGGCATTGGTTCATAAATATTCATCATTAAAGATAGCTACTTAATTTTAGCTCCGAAATTTTAAAATTATACAAATTCATTGATTTATAAAGGAACTATGCTATATCTTGTAAAAAAAAGCATAATATGCACTTAGCTAGGCAATATATTTCAATTGTGTATTTTTTTCGTTTTGGAAGATATGCATTTTTATCATTAATTTATTCACTTGCTTTCAAATGTATTAATGATTTTAAGTTTAAAGACATTGATTCAATTATTTTACTTAATTTTTGAATAATTCCTGGTTTTATGGGATCATAAGTTTCAAAATATTGAAAAGGTATATAAAAAGTTAGGCATAGGGTTAGTTTTAGTATAAAACGATGCTTATAATTTAATAAACTGTGTGAAAAAAATTGTTCTTGTTACTTCTCTTTAAGCTGAAACTTGTTCTGTGATGTAAAAAAAGAGGAAAAATCCCATAAGTTGAAACTGAAGTATCTATATACTAATACACTGTATAAAATAACAACAGCAAAACAGCTTGATGGTTTATAAAGAGTGATAGAAGAGTTTTAAAGCATTTGTACTATGCTATAATACGAATTTTAATGTGATTTTTCATAATTTTAGCCAATTTTGAAGTATAAGCCATGTAGGTTCTCAACAAATTGTTTAACGGTGAGATTTATCATCATTCCTAAGAATTTGACTTCATGATTCAAACAGAAAATTTTGAACAGTTATATGAGGGCCTACTAGTATGCCCCAGAGTAGATAAAAAACCTTAAGGCATATAAATTACACATTTAAGAACACAAAGACAAAAATTATAAGAACGTGAATCGAATGATAAAGCCTAAGATATCTTTAAATGTAAGAAGACCCTATAGAGTTAAATATATAAAGTAATTAGTTAAGTTAAGATTAATTTTTTTTTGTGTTGCACTCGCATGATTTTCTCTATTCTTGTACAAAGTATTTTTACAAGCGCTTATTCTCCACCTACTTCATGTTAATCGAGATATCGAGATGTTAATCTTATTGCTAATTTTCTTGTAAGTGCAAGGGAATTCAAATCTTTTAAGAACTGGTTGCTATGTGGAGCATTTCTTTCTCTTTGCATGTCCAAGACATAAAAAAACGAGTAACGAATTTCCATTTGAGTAAAAGTATAAGTATTGGAAAATTCAAACAAATAACAAGGAATATCTCGGAAACGGTTCACTCCACAGAAGAAAAAAAAATGTATGTATATGATATAAATTGTGTGTTTTAATGAGATCTACATTTTTTGTATAGTAAAATTTTGCCTTATCTCTTACGATTTACCAGTTTTGCGAAAGTCATTCAGAATGAAGAGGGTTTTTGGGAATATTCCCATAAAATTCAAGATACATATTTCATTTGCCATAAACATATCTTAAACATATGCTATTTTAATCAAAATAGAGCCATCTTTGAGAAAATAAAAAAGGTTCGAAAAATGTTCCATACAAAGGGTAGTCTGGGTGGAGGGGTTTTCTTGAACGTCATCGTATCGCATCCTTGGAAGATAGTAAACTCAAGTACCAAGTTATATATTTTGCCCGACTTTTCATTTTTGAATTATGTTGTTCACAGACAGAACACAAACGGACATGTTTCCAAAAATACTTTATTTGGATTCAGGGCAGCTCAAAACATGTATTTTCGTTAAAATATCGATATCGAATTTTTGGGTGGAATGCAATACTTCCTCTACTTACCATACGTAATAGAGAAGCTAAGAATACATCAATGTACAGTAATATTAATTTTTTTATAACGTCATAATCGTCTGACACACTTTCAGTCTTAGTTTTAAATATTCTGTAGCATGTGTTTATGACAATTTAATTTATTGTTTCTTGCACTACTTACTAAAAATGTTTATCTTGAAGCAAATTGCATGAAACATGTATAAAAACAGTCTAATATGAATAACGTCCACTAGTGCCTTTGTTTAAGTTTATTACGAATAAGGGGTTAAAAATTAAATTAATTTATAAGTTCCATCAAAATCAGGTAAGCAAAATTGTTTAACAAATTATTAAGTTACATTGTTATAATTATTATTTTCTCAGTTCTAGTGCCATGAAGATAAGTATTAGCTTGAATTAAAAAAAATCATGCAAATACTTCTACTCGGTGAAGCGTTATTGAGTTTCTATCAGTGAATATTCTATAAAATTATTTTACGGTAAATTACCTGCAAAGATATCAATAAATTTTCATTCATATCCCGCCTCATCTAAAACTTTCCTAGTTCATACACAACTCCTTGCCTTGGCAGTTTTTTTTTTCGTTTTCCTCATCTTTTTAGGCAGCGGGTATAAAATAAAATAAAATAACTATTGAGGAAGTATTTTAACACTTATAGATTTTAATCAAATTATGTAAATATAAATTTGAATAACGGCCCGCCTTAGAACAATATGTGTATGTAACAATATCTAAAAAGTGTATATTACAATCATTGTATATGTTTATATTATTGTAACCATGTGTAATGATGTTATGTGAATGTGTTACGTAATTTAATAATGTAGGAGCTGTGAGAATAATAAGTTAAAAGTTGCTAACAATGAGGCAACAATGAGTTTGAGAGTTTAAAAGTTACTTGTGATTCTTGTAAGCAATAATGTGATTTTAGTGACAGTTTATAAAATAGCCAATCAACAACCGCAGGAGGTTTTAGTAAAATGAAGGTATTCTATTGGAGTAGGATTAGCCAATCAGAGACTTGAAATACAGAAATTTACAAGTTTAGACGGTTGAAATCTAGTCAGTTGCCTGCAGACAATGATAATAATAACCGGATGCTTGTGCGTCCTCGAGAGATTTAACACGTATTCGTGTGAAACGAAAAATAGTATACGTATTAAAAAGTGCAAGTATTAAATAAAAGAATCTCATAGCTCTCGATATCAGTGAAGTAGTATTTAATTTGTGTCAAGGATTAATAAAAAGGAGTGAATTAAAACTTAAAATGTGTAAGCCTACATTCTTGTCGCATCACGCCCTGCCAAGACTTCCATGTCTCTAACAATAATACTGACGCAGCCGAGGCAAACATAAATATTTAATACTTAAAGAAACAGTTTAATTACAAAGTTAATATTTTTTAAACTTGGGGCAAAGGCCACCTAAAAATACATTTGGGGCGAAAGCTACCGGAAACTGTTTACTATACGTTCTGTTGCAACTACTACAAGTTGGGCTCCCCAACAGTTGAACTATAATACAAATCCTTCAATACAACTCTTACTTTAAATTGGCTTCCATACGCGTTGCAAATAACAATATAACTTCTTCAAACTGACTTTCCATACGTAGCAGCAACAAGTTATAGGACAATAAAACTACTTCTTCAATATTATTGTCACTATTAACTTCTTTACCAGGATTTGCAGTATATAATTTTTTGTAAGAGAGCTCTGGGTATGTTGGTCACATGACCATAATTCACCAGAAGAATTTACATTTTCTTTTTTTTATTTATAGACGCTCTTTAACTACTATGGTTCTTAGTGTCCTATTCTATATTGGGCATGAAAGACCGGAAATTTTGCTCAGAGGTCTCTTTATCAGACTTGAGGTGCCGTAAATCTACGATACGAGAGTACCCGCTTTACTTCCCTTCCAAAAGAAGCCATGCTAGGATTTTACGCCCGAAAAAAAATCCATCGCCCTTAGTCGAGTTTGAACACGCGACCTCGGGAACTAGAGGCTAGCATGGTATCCCTAGTCCACGGAGGACGACTCATTTTCTTTAGCCTTTCCTTTTTGGACTACAGTCTCATTGTTTCTTTTCTTAACGTTTATTTTCACAAACACTGACGAAAACCACCGAGTACTTTGTTTTGATTTATTAAAGTTAAGAGGTATATGGTGTGCTGCCATCATGTTCAAACAAGCGACGAATAAGGAATCTGAAAATGAGCAGGCAATTCAATATTAGACCAAATTCGGCTGGTAAAAAGTTATGTTTGTGGACATACATAAGGTCTGAAAGTTGGCTGACAAAAGAGTCACGCGCCGAATGAATAAATTATTTGTAAACCTGGATTTACCAGTATGATCCAGAAATTAAACGACGGTCATCGGTCTGGGTCATTCCAGAAGATCCCCCAACAAAAGTGAACCGAACGAGAAGTGTTGGGCAGAAGATGAACTGTTCCTTCTTCTCAGCAAGTGGCCATATTGTGAAGATTCCGCTTGAGGGACAAAAGACTATTACTACCAGAGATACACCACAAAATGTCTGCCACAAGTGTTCAATGAACTGAGAGAAAAGCGTCCTAAGACTGGTCTGCATGGAATTTTGTTCCACCATGACAATGCCTCTGGACAAACAATCTAATTTCTGCAGGAGTCAGATATTTGTCCCATCCTCCCTACAGTCCAGATCTGGCCCTATGCGGCAAAATTCGAGGTCAACGATTTGAGTCATCTGAAGCTGCAGTAGCTGCTTATGAAGAATGTATTTGCACTCTCTTGAAAGAAGAATGGCGTTCAGCATTTGAAAAATGCTTTGAAAGGATGAGGGGTGTACAGAATGCTATGGAGAATATTTTGAAAATATGCAATGATTAGATCTGAATGTTAAATGTTTTATTGCGTCCTTTTTCAAAACTTTTGAAGTGAAATGAAATATTTATCTTACCCTCATAAATCATACATTTTTTAAAACTAAAATGAATTCCTATTAAAAGGAATAACATTTCGTATCTGTTACATCCACATGACTTTCTTTTCTCACTCCTCTACAAACTACTCTTAAAATACATATTCTTATATCTACGAGTAACTTGTTAGTGGAGATAAATTTTGTTCTACATTTCCACATTTTGTTGTAGTTATAAGAAGAGTCCAGTAGGCTAAAGCGACATTCAGATTTTTAAAACAGTGGATCGCTATAGGATGGTTTTGAATGATGACGAGGAAAGACATATGGCGACTTACAACTTGCAGTCGTCCTCCGTGGACTAGTGGTACCATGCTAGCCTCTGGTTCCCAAGGTCGCGGGTTTAAACCCGGCGGAGGGCGATTTCGGAAGGGAAGTAAAGCCGGTGGTCCCTTGTCGTAGATTACGGCACGTAAAAGAACCTCAAGCCTGATAAGGAGGCCTTTGAGCAAAATTACCGGTCTTTCACGTAGAATGGGAAGCTAAGAATCATAGTAGTTAGGACGTCCATAATTAAAACTCAATTTAATTTAATTTACCACTTGGGAAAAAAAATATATCTTAGTGTTACATTCACATGAATTTCTCTACCCACTGTCGTTTATTTTTATATAGCTTCTACAAACTATTCTTACATAAGTTTATTTTTCCTATCTACTTCATTTTAATACAGATAAACATTTGCAGAAGTAGTTCCATTTCACATTCCATTCTACGTACAAGAGAGATAGAGGAAACCTGATTGACAGTCAGTTGTTAAAAGTGGCTCGCTATATGCTGGCTTTAAATAGTATGACATTATGAGAAACAACTGAATAGTGACAGCACTTTTAAAAAAATCTGATGTGTTGCACTCACATGACCTTCTCTACTCTTGTACAAACTATTTTTACAAACCCTTACTCTCCATCTACTTCATGTTATTTGAGGTAAACATTTGTAGAAACTATTTTATTGCTAATTTTTTGTAGATGCAAGGGGAATATGGCAGGCTTTAAGTGATAGTCAAATCTTTTAAGAGCTGGTTGCTATGTGGACATGCTCTTTGCATGTCCAGGATATAAAAAAATCTGATGCGTTACACTCACATGACTTTCTCTACTCTTGTACAATCTATTTTTACAAACGCCTATTCTCCATATGCTTCATATTAATCGAGATATCGAGATGTCAATCTTATTTGTAATTTTCTTGTAGATGCAAGGGGAATATGGTAGCTTTTAAGCGATAGTCAAATATTTTATCGCTGGTTGCTATGTGGCGCATTCCATACTCTTTGCATGTCCAGGACATAAAAAAATGAATAACGAATTTGAGAAAAAGTATAAGTATTGGAAAATTTAAGGAAATAACATATCTCGAAAACGGTTCACTCAACAAAAAAATGTATAGGATATAAGTTGTGTATTTCAACGCGATCTACATTTTTTGTGTAGTAAAATTTTGTCTATCTCTTATGGTTTACCAGTTATGCAAAAGTCATTCAGAATGAAAAGGACTTTTGGGAACATTCCCAGAAAATTCAAGATACACATTTCATTTGCCATAAAAAAAATCTTAAACATATGATATTTTAATCAAAATCGTAAGAGGCATTTTTGAGAAAATAAAAATTTTCGAAACATTTTCCATGAGAAGTTTGGTACTTTTTTTACCAAGTTTGGTATTTATCCGACTTCGTTTTTGAGTTAAGCTGTTTACGGACATACAGACATATCCACACACACACTCACACACACACTAACACACACACGCACACACTCACACACACACACGCACACACTCACACACACACACACTCACACACACACGCACACACTCACACACACACACTCACACACACTCACACACACACTCACACACACACACACTCACACACTCACACACACACACACACACACTCACACACACACTCACACTCACACACACTCACACACACACACTCACACTCACACACACACTCACACACACACACACTCACACACACACTCACACTCACACACACACACTCACACACTCACACTCACACACACACTCAAACACACACACACACACTCACACACACACTCACACACACACACTCACACACACTCACACACACACTCACACTCACACACACTCACACACACACTCACACTCACACACACACTCACACACACTCACACACACTCACACACTCACACACACTCACACACACACACTCACACTCACACACACACTCACACACTCACACACACTCACACACTCACACACACTCACACACTCACACTCACACACACTCACACACACACACACTCACACTCACACACACTCACACACACACACTCACACACACACTCACACACACACTCACACTCACACACACACACACTCACACACACTCACACACACACACTCACACTCACACACACATTCACACACACACTTACACACACTCACACACACACACTCACTCACACACACACTCACACTCACACACACACACTCACACACACACACACACTCACACACTCACACACACTCACACTCACACACTCACACACACTCACACACACACACTCACACACACACACTCACACACACACACTCACACACACACACACTCACACACACACACTCACACACACACACTCACACACACACACACTCACACACTCACACACACTCACACACACACACTCACACACACACACTAAAAAAATGCTGGGTTTTTGGGGCTGATTCAGGGGCCGCAAAACATATATTTCCGGTGAAATCTCGATATGGAATTTTTTGGTGGAATGCAATACTTCCCCTACTTACTATACGTAGTAGAGAAAGTAAAAATGCTACCTTTGGATTCAGAGAACCTCAAAACGTGTATTTTCGGTGAAATCTCAGTAGTGAATTTCGGGTACAATGCGTATGAAACGTGTCTCAAGTTACCATTGCTTCCCTGGAGGTTCTGTGAGTAGGGACCTTGTTGCACGGAGCAGTTTTGGGGCTGATGGGGGAAGCGACGGCAGATGGTGAGTGTTGATGATAATGGCGCTTGCTTTTCGGCCAGCACGAAGCTAAGGTGCCACATCACGATCGTTATAGCCGAAGAGAGATGTAGCAGAGGTGATAGATATGCTACCACATCCAAACTGCAACCTTGTTAAACACACAGCAATATTGTGCGGTCATGAAACTGGTCTCTTATCTTACGAACACAACGCCTCTTTACACAATATTGGAACCTAGACTAACTTTATGTGGGAACATCACTTACTCCACAGCTCCCCTCCTAACTGTGTATCTATAGTTTATTAAATCTTCAAGTATGCTATAAAATAACACAAAGAAAGCAATCCATTTTCTTTAGAAGCTAACGGCTTTAACCCTCCTACTGCTGTGCGAGGTACAGTTGGGCCCCAATGTTAGTATTTTAATTTTAAATACCATACATATTTAAGTTATAGATTCGAAATTCTTGTAATGTGTAGCAAATAGCAGGGGTTCGATCCCCGGCTTCGCCCACTCAGATCCATGTGTATTTTCCGGGGTTTTCTGGGTCGTCAGGCGAACGTTGGAGTAGTTTCTTTCACACCCCGGATTTTCCTGTCCCTCCATTTCGTTTTATTCATTAGTTTATTCATTCTTCATACCGTTGGTCTCTTTCAGGGTCGAAAGTTCGGAGTGAAGGTTTACTCGGAGCCGAAGCTCCCTTTCGACGCCCAGAGGAAGGCATCAACCGAGTGAAACTCTCCGTGGGGTTTCCATTAGGCTTAAACCATTGCTTAAAAAAAAACCCTTCCCCCACTTGCACAAGGACGGAAGTGGATACACCACTAACGCGCGTCAACTCCAGAGGGAAGACTACCGAAAAACTTCGATAGGGCCGTCTATGAACTAGCACACCGTCTAACCAGGGAGTACCGAAGGACATTGAGGCGTTTCACAACCCCGCCTAGGCATCCCAGACGTACCCATCTCCCATGCATATCAGGAACCACTGCCCCGTCGAGTCCAACCCAATCCGAACATCTCTCTTACGGGAGGAGAGACCTCTTATTCGACCCGCCGTACAGTCATAAGTAGGATCACGAGTGCTAGGGCTACGCAGCGCCTGCACCATGGAAGCTAAAGGTGTCGGAACCCCTCCCTTAAGGGGAGATGGTATTTCGGTATAGGGAAAACAATGCTCTCTGTGAGCTCTCTCCGTTCCTCGGCTTTTGGTTGGCTGCCACGGTATCTGAAACCCTTTGAGGGGCGTTGAACCTCCTCTGTGTGGCATGAGGCCCTCGGTTTTCCTGTCCGTCTGCCCGGATGTCTACTTCTGGAAACTTAGGGACGCTGTTATTGCTGTACCGTCACTCCTGGATCCGACCGCCCATTGTCTCTTCTCGCTTCATCCTTCCTCCCGGGGACACTGCATCTTGGGGCGTAGGTACAATATCTCCTGTGGATCAGTGCCGATTCTCCTCCGTTATGGAAGATAAGATAGGATATAAGTATGATACTACTTAGGATCATGTGAAGTTTCCTGAAAAAAATCATTAGACAGTTGAGGGGTCCACAGAAAGAATATGTTAATGGCAGTTATTATTAATTTTACAGGAGAGCATTCATTAACTGTAAAACACTATCACAACTTTATCCACTTATATCTATTAATTTTAAACATTCTATGTTACAAGAAAACACAGCATAAACGAATGAATTAGTTTTCATTATAAACGTTTGCTGCTATTTGGCATTCATTATCCTAATGTGAAGAAAGAAAATGAAAGTACATGTTTAAGTTTTGAATCCTGCTCAAATGATCAAATGAATGATTTAATAATTACTATATCGCTATGTAGAGAATTATTATGGCACAAATATAGAAAAGTATAAACATAAGGAAAGTTAACATCTGCAATTAAATCATCTGCTGCTCCCTCTCCTTTATCTAAAAATGGAGTAGACTGGAGAAGAAATGTTGTGCCTTTCATTCACAAAAGCGTTTTAACGTCTGCAAATATGCATACTTTTGCTCTGGCACTGATAATGACCCTATTGGACTCTCTAATACAAGTATTTTGTATGCTGATAATAGGAGATAACATTTTTTACTTTCTCTACTACGTACAGTAAGTAGGGGAAGTATTGTATTCCACCCAAAAATTCGATACCGAGATTTCACGGAAATATATGTTTTGAGACCCCCTGGATCCAAAAAAAGCATTTTTGGAAACATTTCCGTGTGTGTGTGTGAACAGCATAACTCAGAAACGAACAGTCGGATAAACACTAAACTTAGTATTTAGGTTCAGTATCATCCGGAGATGCGACACGACGGTTTTCAAGAAAATCCCCCACCCCAGATTACACTTTACATGGAACATTTTTCGAAAATGTTAATTTTCTCAAAAATGGCTTTAACGATTTTGATTAAAATATCATATGTTTAAGATATTTTCATGACAAATAAAATGTATACCTTGAATTTTCTGGGAATGTCTCCAAAAGTATTCTTCATTGGGAACGACTTTTGCATAACTGGTAAACCATAAGAGATAGACGAAATTTTACTACACAAAAATGTAGATCGCGTTAAAATACACAATTTATGTCATATACATTTTTTTTGAGTGAACCGTTTTCGAGATATTGCTTGTTATTCCCTTAAATTTTTCAATACTGATTTTCTCAAATGGGGATTCGTTATTCATTTTTTTGTCTTGGATATGCAAAGAGTATTAATCTGTGGCAAAGAGAATGGTGCTGCACCTAGCAACCAGCTATTAAGAGATATGTCTATGTTACTTCTTCAAGGGTTCAGTCGATCCTTGTATAATGCTTGGTTTACAACAACTTCTATCACATAAATGTCATAGACCTATGTCTAGCACTTCTGAAGATTTCTGCCCAATCACCAGGAGGTTTATCATTAGCTCTAGAATTAATTAAGCTAACATTTTTGTCGCATTCTAAGTACATAAGATTACATAATATTCTTTTCCACATTGTAATTGAATTCGAATTCTTTTTCCCCCAATACTCAATTCTTTTTGCCTCTGTATCTAGTGATTCAGCAGGCTCTTTGCCACCCTTAAGCTAATAGAAGGCATCAAAATGAAAACATTTAGAAAAAGTGACTTAGCATTTTCTTTCTATTCAATTGTAAACAAAATAAATAAATAAAAAATAAATAAAACAAGAGATGTGGTACACTAGGATACCCCAGTGTCAAGTTCTTATTTAAAATATTTATAAATCTTGAGGATCTTATGTTAGCTACCCTGTATTGTCTGGTTGTTTTTGCTTTAAATGCTGAGTTCTGAAAATATATTGTTGATTGATTCATTGTTCGATCTGTGTGGAAACGTAAGCCAGAACTTTATACTCCACTGGTTGCTAGTATGAACTCCAGACATGTCAAAATGGAAAAGTATAATATATAATTGATTTAATCTTAAACATTTAGATGAGTATTATATATGGCAATGGTAGTGAAGCAAAAAGTTCCCACGTGGAAAGCTTATCCTTCAGACAAGAGCAAATTTTTTCTTCTGGAATTGAGTAAGCCGGTATCGTAGCATCATAGGCAAAAAACAGGATGCAGAATCTAAAAGGTCGATATCAAGATGTATGTGCCCAAGAGAAGTCACAGCAAAGAACAAGTGTGAGAAATGCCATAAATTAATTTGTAAAAATACTGAACATAAATATGAATAAACAGTGAAAAAATCTGATGTATTACACTCACATGACTTTCTCTACTCTTATACAAACTATTTTTACAAACGCCTATTCTCCAAATGCTTCATGTTAATCGAGATATCGAGATGTCAATCTTATTGGTAATTTTCTTGTAGATGCAAGGGGAATTGGTAGCTTTTAAGCGATAGTCAAATATCTTAACGCTGGTTGCTATGTGGCGCATTCCATTCTCTTTGCATGTCCAGGACATAAAAAAATGAATAACGAATTTGAGAAAAGTACAAGTATTGGAAAATTTAAGGAAATAACAAGCAATATCTCGAAAACGGTTCACTCAACAAAAGAAATGTATATGACATAAGTTGTGTATTTCAACGCGATCTACATTTTTTGTGTAGTAAAATTTTGTCTATCTCTTATGGTTTACCAGTTATGCAAAAGTCGTTCACAATGAAGAATACTTTTGGAGACATTCCCAGAAAATTCGAGATATACATTTCATTTCTCATGACGTTATCTTAAACATATGATATTTTCATCAAAATCGTTAGAGCCATTTTTGAGAAAATTAAAATTTTCGAAAAATGTTCCATGTAAAGGGTAGTCTGGGGTGGGGGGATTTTCTTGAAAACCTTCGTGTCGCATCTCTGGAAGATACTGAACCTAAATACCAAGTTTGGTGTTAATCCGACTGTTCGTTTTTGAGTTATGCTGTTCACAGACACACACACACACAGACACACACACACACAGACACACACACAGACACACACACACACACAGACACACACACAGACATGTTTCCAAAAATGCTTCTTTTGGATTCAGGAGGTCTCAAAACATGTATTTCCAGTGAAATCTCGGTATCGAATTTTTGGGTGGAATGCAATACTTCCCCTACTTACTATACGTAGTAGAGAAAGTAAAAAGAATAACGAATTCCCATTTGAGAAAAAGTATAAATATTGGAAAATTTATGGGAATAACAAGCAATATCTTGAAAATAGTTCACTTAACAACAAAAATTGTGTATTTTAACGCGATCTACATTTTTTGTGTAGTAAAATTTTGTCTATCTCTTATGGTTTACCAGTTATGCAAAAGTAGTTCACAATGAAGAATACTTTTGGAGACATTCCCAGAAAATTCAAGATATACATTTTATTTGTCATGGAAGAATCTTAAATATATGATATTTTAATCAAAATCGTTAGAGCCATTTTTGAGAAAATTAAAAATTTCAAAAAATGTTCCATGTAAAGTGTAATCTGGTGAGGGGGGATTTCCTTGAAAACCTTTGTGTCGCATCTCTGGAAGATACTGAACCTAAATATCAAGTTTGATCTTTATCCGACTGTTCGTTTCTGAGTTATGGTGTTCACACACACACACACACACACACACACACACACACACGCACACACACAGACATGTTTCCAAAAAGGTTTTTTTTATTCAGGTGGCCTCAAAACATGTATTTCCGGTGAAATATCGGTATCGAATTTTTGAGTAGTGGAATGCGATACTTCCCCTACTTACTAAACGTAGTAGAGAAAGTAAAAACTTAAATAATTTTATGGCAGAAGTAGTGAGGAAAAGAGAGAAAATGTATTTAAAAAAAGAATTACAACATTATTGTGGTTATCTAAATGTTACTTTAAAATGGTGTTACAAGTTCTAAATGAAAAACGTTCTAGGTAAATAAGTGTTATTGATTAAGTAGTGTTTAAAAATGTTGTCTGAATTATAGCGCACATAGTGGCTTAAGGAGATTAAAAAGCATATCAGCAGCAGCGTTAAAATAGTAGGTAATTTACATTCAACATTTGGGTAATATTAAAGCATTTTTATTTTCTCTAGTACCTACTTATAACAGGTAGCTATAGGAAGTTGGCATTCTACGCAAAAATTCGATTTCGAGATTTCACTGGAAATATATTTCAAGAAAATCCTCTCTGTGCTTCAGATGGACAGTCTTTCGTTATTTTTTATCTTCTTAAAAATGGCTTTCACAATTTTAATTAAAATGTTACATGTTTAAGATATTTACACAACAATAAAATGTGTATCTGGGAATGGCCTGTGAAGTCCTCTTCCTTAGAAATTAATTTTGTATGTTTTTGTATAACTAATAAACCATAAGAAATAGATAAAAGCTTGCAACAGCAAAAATGTAGAGGCTCTATTAAAATTCGTAAATTGGGTGGAATTGTCAGGGAGAGTAATGGTTACATTTTCAGAGAATTCCAGCCGTTGTTTTCTAAGTATAGCAAACATCTATGTTTATTAAACATATATAGAGATTTACAGACAATATCTTGTAAAATTCACACTTCAGTAGCTGTAGGGACATTGGGTGGGATGGAAAACTCACTTATTAAAACAGGCGCGAATGGAAGATGACCCGCGTTTATATTTGTGCTCCTTGTGCTATTCTGCCCGACTCGAGTGGTTTACAATTTTGTATTTTACCTATAGTGTTACGCCTATTGCATATTTCATTGACTCGCCATGTTAAGGTATCCGTAACCAGTTATTCTCTGATACTTGTGGAAGCCTTCGAGAATTTGTGAAGTCGGCAGCATTTAAATTTGAACACTGTGTAGATCTTATATTTTCTCAGCCATATACATCGACGTTCATAAAACCCTAACTTGTAGAATATTGGTTAGGATTATCGGCTCCAAATACCACTAAATTTCATATCCACAGGAAAAAACGTATTAGCTACGCTATTGTGCGAGTAAACTGGATATGCCTGGTAAATTAATGCGAGAATTATTCAAGCTTTGTATAGTAAAACGAGTTTTCAAAACCACCATAAAGACACCACTTGCTGGCTATATGTCTCCTCTGATACTTCCTCCTGTTTTCTTTGCAAGGCAGAAGGCCACCTGGCACACCAATGTAAATCAACTGCAAAAGACTCGTCGAAACACACTGATGCTTTGGCCAATGAGTCTGAAATCTTTCCTCCCCTTCTTGTTATTGGCAGGGACTCAGAAGAAGTGTTTACTTCCTGAACTTAACTTTCAAGCTTCAACATAAGCTCAAATATCTCCACCTGGCTTCTCCACTCCATGTCATCTACCAACAAATGCCCAAGAAGGCACACCAGGTATACCACCACGTACAAAACTCGTTTGTCTTCAACAAATAATAATACAATGCCTTATGCTAAAAGAGCAGAAACTGACTACGACATATGTACCAAATTATGAGACTCACAGCAGACGAAGCTACCCATACACCAATTACTCTACCAATTAAATCCGTTACGGAAGATAACCCTAACAAATACTCACTCGATTTTGATCAACTGTCCAGCTTCTACGACAACACGATGGGAGCATTGGATTTGACGTAAGTAGTTCTATCACACACATCAGACCTCTAAAGTCTTTTTGAATTTGCATACCTATCTTCCCAGATCGCGGTTAAAAAACCGAACAACGCGACTGGAAAAAATATTGGTGACTGCCATCAGTAAAGAAGAGAATACACAGAAAGAGTCTCGGAGAACAGAATACAGACATGGGTTAAACTTACCTCATCTCCATAATGGAAGCTTGCAGTGGAACATAAACGATTATCGAACCCAGATCAAATATTTACAGCTTTTGTTGAGAACTCATCCTCCTCATGTTATTTGCCTTCAACAACTTTCGCAACAACACAACTGCCTTCATACGAAATTATTCCGGCTATCACCGTACATGGATCCTAACCATGCTAGTAGTGAAGCTTCAATCTTTATCAAGGAAACTATACCACACAGAGAAATACCTTTGATTACCCCATATGAAGCTGTAGCGATCTCCTTGTATCTGACCTCAGAATTGTCCATCTGCAATCTATACCTACCCAACACCACAGACATTGAGCTTCCTACTCTCGCTAATCTTATCCAGCAATTACCCAAATCATTCATTTTACTTGGCGATTTCAACAAGCAAAACATGCTCTGGGATTGTTGAACTTCTAACCAACGAAGTAAAATTATCGGATATCTTATCAACACATTCAATTTGGCAAATTTAAATTCACTCTCTTTGACGTAGCTCATAATACTTTCACTAATATAGATCTAACCTTATGTATCGTTGATGTTGCTCCTCTATTGCACTGGTGCGTACCCTATCCTATAGGAAGGGACCACTCCTCAGATTATACCAGCCCCACACATTGGAACCTGCGGTCTCAATTCAGAGAGCTAGTTCAAGCTTCATTGGGGAAACTACCTCAACCTGATGAATTCTTCCAAACAAATATCGACTCAACACTTGCAGTATTCTCTGATGCCATCACTAACAGCGCCAAATTATGCATTCTCATCAGTCATTCATCCATTCGACCACGGCCAGTCCATGGTGGAATGAAAGCTGCCAAACAATTATTAAACAAAACCACAGAGGCTACTATCTAAACTATGTAAACGACATCCTAATATGGAAATCAAACTGGAATTCCAACGTCTTCGCGCAGCTTCTCGTAGGGAAATTAAAAGAAGTCAAAAAGAATCATGGCTCACACACGCACGCACATACACATATATCATCTCTCACTAACAAGATTTCTCAGTGATGTGGCACAAAAAACAAGCTATCTGTAGAACTCGTCGACCATTTTTTATATCAAATCTTCATTCTGCTGACTCTGCAACTCCTATAACTGATTATGAGCTAATTGTTGATACCATCGCTTCCACCTTCTCTGTGATATCTAGCGACTTCAAATGCTGCCCAGTATTTAATCAACAGAAGCATGCTTAGACAATGGTACGCGTTGTTATTCTTTGATACCGATCAAATTTTCAACATCTTTACTTTGGCAGAGCTTCAAGAAACACTTTAACATTTAAACGCAAGAGCCCTGGAGTGAACAACATCCCCTATGAATTCATCAAGAAAATTTCAAAAATGGTTTAACGTATCTTCTACACATATACAACCACTTGTGGGTCGGTAAATGTTTCCCAGTTCAGTGGCCTATATCAATCACTGTATCCATCCCTAAACCCAACAAATATCATGGTTTTTCCCGAGAACTTTCGTCATATTTCCCTAATTTGTACCATGCTCAAAGTTTTGGAATAAAATCCTCCATAAACGGCTTCGATGGTATCTAGAGAGTAATATATTTTTTTGAAAAAGCTCAAAGCAGTTTCCGACAAGGCCAACTCTTGAGAACTTTTCATTCTAGAATCTGAAATGCCTTCACCAACAATCAACACCTAATTCTAATTCATCTTGATATAAACAAGGCTGCGACACAGTGTGGAAATCCCATATCCTCCGCACATTACAGGACTATCAAATAAGAGGAAGGGTGTTAGCCTTCATGCACAACTTCCTTCAAAACAGGCGCTTCAAAGTCAGAGTCAACGGGCGTTTCTCTAAGTGTTATTGCCTAGAAAACGATGTCCCTCAGGTTTCAATCTTAAGTATAACGTTGTTCCTTGTTGCCATCAACAACGTATTTTCCTACATCAAATCTCCAGTCAAAAGTGTACTATTTGCTGCTGATCTCACCTTACTTTGCAAAGGCAAGACAATTGAAATAACATAAAGATTCCTTAACTGCTTACAGCAACTATTGAACTGGAACCACCTCACAGGTTTAAATTTCGCACCATAAAAAGTAAGTGTACAGTCTTCTCCAAGATTCGCAAACACTTACGAATCCAAATCTTATCATCCGTAAACATCAAATCCCAATTGTCAATACAGTTCGCATTTTGGTGTACTCTCAATCCGGAAACTCACCTGGATTCCTCATCTTAAACTCGTTAAAGCCGACTGGCTGACTCAATATACTGAAACTTTTATCAGCAAGATCATGGGGAGCTGACTTCAGTGTGTTAATACTCACTTACAAATCTACCATACAAGCTAAACTGGAAACGGATCTGTAGTTTACAATTCAGCAAGTACTCAGCTCTTAAAATGCTAGATTCAATCCAGTCTTCGGTATTAGAAATTGCCTTAGGAGCCTTTCATACCAACTCCACAGGGAGCCTACAAAATGAAACTAGCGTACCTCCGCTGCAAATTAGAAGGAACATTTCAAGTTTATCATTTGCAACACGTACTGCAACCAAACTATCATCTCTAGTCCACTCTTACATATTTTCCACCAACAGCATAGCAAATGTCACAGAATTAGTTCAGTCTTCAGATTTTCCAACTCGTCTCTCAGCGTACCTCAAGGAATTTAACATTACTCTGCCTAATATGTTCCGTTGTTTCATAGACTCAGATTATATACCATGGCGACTCGCATACCGCTTTATTGACACTTCAACAGATAGTGTTTCTTATAAACGTTTGTTTAACAAATTATGTACACTTTATTCTACGCACACTCACATCTTCACTGATAGATCCAGACTTGATGGTCATAATAGATGTGCAGCGGTATCCCTGATTACACCATATAATATAGTCTTCCCAACTATTTTTCTGTCTATTCTTGTGAATTGTTCCCAATTCAACTTTCACTGTAATATATACTTAAAAACACAACCTACATAACTATGTAACATTTTCCAACTCCTTGAGTGCTTTAACAGCCTTTCATGAAAACCTCAATCCCTCAAAATATTGTAAAGAATTCAGAAACTGTACAACCAAATACTAACCTCTGTAAATCAGTATCATTCGCTTTGACTCCGTCTCACGTAGGAATTGTGGAAAATGAATCAGCTGATCAGGTAGCCAAAGAAGCCACTAAACATCCCCCTCAGGATCAAGATTCCACCAACTTCATCAGAAAGACTTGCATATCAATAGAGACAAACATAGAAAGCCACATCCAGGAGCAAGTTACAAGATGTCTACATTTCAGAGTCCAAACTTCAACACTATAATTTCAACCGCAAAGACCAAGTTGAATTAACTATAAAGAAATAAAATACAAAAGGATGGAAATTGGCAACAGAAACAACATACATAGTACCCTGGAGAGAAGTGAATCAAGACGCCAAAAATGGGCTTTTTATTCCTAACTCCTCCTTACATTCACCACTTTATACCTAGTAGGTATAGAACGTATTGCATTCCACCTAAAAGTTCAATACCGAGATTTCACTGGAAAGACACGTTTTGAGGCACCGTAACACAAAAAAGCATTTTTAGAAAAAGTTCCGTGTGCATGTGTCTGTGAACTACAGTGGGATAAACACCAAACGTGGTCTTTAAGTTCAGTAGCTTCCAAAGATGCGACACGAAGAGTTTCAAGAAAATATCCCTACTCCAAACTACCCTTTACTGGGAACATTTTTCAAAAATTTTTATTTTCTAAAAAACGGTTCTAACGATTTTGATTAAATACCATATACTAAAGATATTTATACGCTAAATGAAATATATATCTTTAATTTTCTGGGAATAGCGTTTGAAGTCCTCTTGATTCGGAAGAAAATTTGTATAAGCTTGTATAACTGGTAAACGTTAAGCGATAGACGAAAACGTGGGTACTACACAAGAAATGTAGATCTCGTTAAAACACCCAATTTGTTTCGAATACTTTTTTTTGGCATCAACCATTTCCGAGATATCCCTTATTAATTGTTCGGATTGTTTACTACTTAGCCATTCTTTTCAAGTCTTGTTAACTTCCAGTTGTTTCTTGCGAAACCATTAAACAGTATGACATTTTAAGGCCAGCTTATGGCGTCCAGTTCTTAATCATTTGATTATCGTTGTTCCCTTTGTATATATAACGAAATATGCAATGTAGCTATTCCTGCATAGGTTTATTTGGATTAAAATGAAGTAGATAAAGAATAAGCCTTAGCAAGACTAGTTTGTATACCCATTAATAAACGATAGAGGGTAGAGAGAGTCGTGTGAATATATCACATCCGGTTTTTTAATGCCTATATATTTATGAAACCAGCAGCCAGCTGTGAACTCAGGCCGGGCGACATTCGATTGCCGCTGCTTAAGCCAGGGTGCATGTAAACACGCTTATTTGTATATTTCATCACTATCTTAGCATAATTTAACTTATATGACTTGTGCACGGCCACTCCACTACGACCTATGCATGCAACCAACGTAATTATATCTAGAAATACTGTAATTGACGACGTCCTCGGATCACTATCCGATCACTTAAGCTTGACTTGTGCATGCAACGAACGTAAGCACACCTAGAAATAGTTCACTTAATAATGCAGTACTCCTAAGCATTAGTGCGGAAAATTGACGAAGTCTTTGGACCAAAAGTAAATCTATTCCTCTCCTATCCCATTATTACTCCCTCGAGTCCTTAGGCTGCAGGTAGGGCAGTTTGTCATGGTTGTAGCCTAAAATCTTATATTCTGGTCTCTTCCGTCCATTGGATGGCAGCTTTCCATCTTTTTCTCTGTTATTTCGGTGCTATGCGGGACCGCGCTATTGTCACCACTGATTTCATATCCTTTCATTATCTTTCCGGTGGAGGGTTTTGAGTGGGTAGCGCCATTCTGATGGCGAGTCCCAGACTTTCGGCCTCTCTGTGGTATATACATAAATGTATTTCCTCTCCACTCCAAAAAAAAAGATAATGTGTTTTATCAAGGATTTAAACATGTAGTTATGACGCAACTTGTGACACTGTAGTGGGATTTTTTTCTTTTGCAAGTGGAAGGATATTGAGGCAGTATTATTAACACGTAAATGATTTCAGTCAAATTATATAATATGTAAATTCAATAACAGCCCGCCTTGAAGCAATATGTGTATGTAATAATTTGTAAAATGTATATAACGGTCATTGCTTATGCTTATATTATTGTATCCATGTTTAATAATGTTATGTGAATATATAACGTAATTTAATAATGTGGGAGCTGTGAGAATAATAAGTTTAAAGTTGCTAACAATGAGGTAACAATGAGGTAATATTGAGGAAATAATGAGTAAGGAAGTTTAAATGCTACTAGTCATTATTAGAGCAGCAATAATGTAAATTTTGAGACAGTTTAAAAATAGCCAATCAACAACCAGAAAAAGCTTTAGTTAAATGAAGGTATTCTATTGGAGTAGGATTACCCAATCAGAGACTTGAAATACATAAATTTACAAATTTAGAAGGTTGAAATCTATTCAGTTACCTGCAGACAGTGACTGTAACCGGATGAGTGATGCGTCCTTGAGAGATTTTATACGTATTTTGAATAAAAACAATAGTATACGTGTTAAAAAGTGCAAGTATTAAATAAAAGAATCTCACAGCTCTCGATATCAGTGAAGTGCTATGTAATTTGTGTCAAGGATTAATAAAAAGAAGTGAATTAAAACTTAAAATCTGCGTAAGCCTACATTCAAAGTCGTATCACAACCCTGCTAAGAGAAACGTGTCTCTAAAATAAATACTGACGCATCCGAGGGAAACACAAATACATAATATTTAAAGAAACAGTCAAATTACAAAGTTAGTATTTTTTTTACTTGGTGCAAACTCCTACAACAAAACAACTTATTCAAACTGACTTCCCATACGTGGAGCTAAAATAAATCACCTTTCTCTCTCTCATCACGAGGGTAGCTGGCAATGAAAATCCACGAGTGTAAAAAATCCCACGTACCACAAGTTACATAGATAATTTTATGTACAAATACCAAAAAGTTCGCAATAAACAGCTTTCGAAATCAAAATGAAAATATATAGTGAGATTTAAGTTTAGGGTTCGTGTTTAATATAAACAGTTGAATAGTATACCCACTTAGTATTAAAGAGGAAGTTTCTGTTTAAAGAAACCGCAACTGAAAAATCTGTGCTTCTTGCACTTAGGTACTCCTTTTTCGTAAGGCTGTAAATCAAATAAATAACAATATAATGAAAGCAATTATCATGTAAGTTTCAACGATTCAGGAAATAAATGGAGGTATTTAAAAAACTGAAGGAATTTGATTTAATCTTAATGAAATAAAGGATTTGGGGAGTGGGATTGTGGGATTATATAAGTTGCAATACACATATGATAAAAACAATACATAAAAATAATAATACATAAATACATAAAAATAATCGAAAACTTTCGAATTTCAGTGAATTTGGCATTAATGTTTCCTGTTTTTTGAATGCATAAATTGATCTAAAATAAATTTATATAAAAATGCGGAACAATAATGACAACAAAACGTAAAAGAGAAGCATACTTCGATACATAACTACAGTTTTGAAAACTGGACATTGAATAAACCAAACAGCAAAATGGGAGTTTTATGGGAAGAATGGATGAAAAATAACTGTTTAAATGCCAGTTAAGTTAATTAAAAGTGCATTAATAAACAAATAAATAATAATTTGTCGCGGGTTCTCATGCCTGTGCCGGCCAATCTTACTGGTTCCCTTCGTGATTTCCTTCAGTCATCGGGTAAAGCCCCAGCCATAGAGTAAAACAGATGGTTCGGGAAAGTAACTACGTAACTAAGACCATCTATTAACAAGTTACCCGACTAGATGGTACAGAAAGACGACTGCGCAAATAAGACCATCTGCCTGGTATCACACTGATTACGTATGTTTATCCACAGATAAGCGATTCCAAAAACACTTTGGCACAGGAAGACAACTACGCAACTAACACTTTCTCAGTGAATTCTGTACATAAAATAAACTACAGGTGTCCGTCGTGATATGACCTAGATATTAAATAATCAGGAAAGAAAAAAAAAATAAAAACGAAAAACAATATACTACTTTGACACTTATCTTAGATGACTTGACTTATGTAAAGATGGAATCGGGCTACGACTGCCCATAACAATGAAACGTAGTATAAGGTTTATTATATTATCTCCTATCTCTATCATTGTCCCTTTAATAAGGATCGGTTTATTAATTGAATTCTTCATAGAAAATTGACCATCTTGGTTTATCAACCCCAGTAGTTCATATCTTTTACTCCATAGCGCTTCGCATTTAAAGATAACATGATAATACGAAGTATAGGCAGTATCATTTTCTTCATTGCATAACCTGCGTACTGGTTCTTCTTTGCAGATTCCCATTGCATGTAGGGTTTCCGTAATCAGCAGTGCCCTTCAAGAGCCCAGTTTTGGGTTCTGTTGAGATGAACTACGTTAGTAACTGAGGATATTTTACTCATTATTAGCTTACCGTGCTTGCATCTCTTTGCTGAACCTTGATGGCGATAATTAGCAATGGTTCTTCGAACAGAATTTAAAGGAATGCTACATACTGGTTCAGGCCCAGTAAAAGTTTGAGCAGACCCTTTCCTTGTCAGAGAATCTGTTTATCTTAAGGCCCTTGTACACGATCAAACTGTTTTTTCAATTCAAGAATTTACAGGACAAATTGTGAAATATTATTCAATATGTGACAAAATTGGAAAAGACTTGACAAGACCTGGCAAGACTCGACAAGGCTTGACAACGTCAAAAATGTGTATTTACAAGTTGTCTCCTCGCCAAACTGAAACCCTTCAGAAAACATTGATAATTTATCACGCGCAAAGCAATTTAGTATTTGCGTCACAGTATAACAATTCGCAATGAAATATTGTTCTTTACTAATATTATGTAGCACTTTCAGATATTGTATCCAATGAAATCATATTACGAGTGTGGAATACAATGAAAATAACACCAACTGATAGGTTAACCACTATATAACATTGCATTAATGTATACTTACACTATGTGATCATAAGTATCCGGACACCCCCACAAACATACGTTTTTCATCTTAGGTTCATTGTGCTGCCACCTACTGCCTGGTACTCATTATCCGCGTACTCAGTAGTCATTAGACATCGTGAAACAGCAGAATGGAACGCTCCGTGGAACTCACGGACTTCGAACATGGTCAGGTGATTGGGTGTCACTTATGCCAGAAGTCTTTACGCGAGATTTCCACACTCATAGACATCATTAGGTCCACTGTTTCTGATGTGATAGTGAAGTGGACACGTAAAGGGACATGTACAGCACAAAAGTGTACAGGCCGATCTCGTCTGTTGACTGACAGACACCGCCGACATTTGAAGAGGGTCGTAAAGAGTAATAGGCAGACATCTATCCAGACCATCACACAGGAATTCCAAACTGCATCAGGATCCAGTTAGGCGTGAGGTGAAAAATCCTGCTCATAAGCCACACATCACGCAGGAAAATGTCAAACGACGCCTCGCTTGGTGTAAGGAGCGTCAACATTACACGATTGAACAGTGGCAAAACGTTGTGTGGAGTGGCGAATCACGGTACACAATGTGGCGATCCGATGGCAGGGTGTGGGTATGGCGAATGCCGTGGATGTCATCTGCCAGCGTGTGTAGTGCCAACAGTGCAATTCGGAGGTGGTGGTGTTATGGTGTAGTCGTATTTTTCCTGGAGGGGGCTTGCATCCCTTGTTGTTTTGCGTGGCACGATCACAGCGCAGACCTACATTGATATTTTAAGCACCTTCTTGCTTCCTACGGTTGAAGAGCAATTCGGGGATGGCGATTGCAATTGCATCTTTCAACACGATCGAGCACCTGTTCATACTACACAGGCTGTGGCGCAATGGTTACAAGACAATAACATCCCTGTAATGGACTGGCCTGCACAGAGTCCTGACTTGAATCCTATAGAACACCTTTGGGATGTTTTGGAACGCCGACTTCGTGCCAGGGCTCACCGACCTATATTGTATCTCTTCTCAGTTCCGCACTCCGTGAAGAATGGACTGCCATTCCCCAAGAAACCTTCCAGCACCTGATTGAAAGTATGCCTGCGAGAGTGAACGCTGTCATCAAGGCTAAGGGTGGGCCAACACCATATTGACTTCCAGCATTACCGATGGAGGGCGCCACGAACTTGTACGTCATTTTCAGCCAGGTGTCCGGACACTTTTGATCACGTAGTGTATTTCGGAAAACTGCCTGGCAATTATTTCTTCATAACCGCCTTCATTTCTTCCATATTGTGGTAATACACGGAGCCCTCGACGTACAGACATGGCCAGCTTTTGTATAACCTAATCACTTTGCATACGACTTACCTTGGCCGGGTAGCAAGTTTTGTTTACTTTTCGCTTTGACCCATGTTGCACATTTCGTGACGCACTGTGAATACTCGCATTTTATTGGCTAAAGCCTCAAATCATTGTGAAATCTTTGACCGTTTAGAGCATGTCCTTATCTGCTTTCAAGACTTTCAATGTCTTTAAAAGTATTGGAAGCAATTTGACAAGAAAAGTTGTGAAGTTGTAACAACTCTTGAAAGGTCTTGTAAAGTATTGAATTTGACAAGAATTTGATCGTGTACAAGCGGCTTTAGATGACAGTGTACACATCAGATACTTCATTGATTCACCACACAAATGAGGAGATATCGGGTAAATAACGTTTATTATTCTTGATATATTTAAAACACAACGCTTCTTATGCTGTACATGTTCAGTTAAATGTAACATTGATTTGAAAAACAAGTCATATCTGTTTTTGCCACTGCGTTCCAGGTTTAATTTGAAGAGAGAAGATGTTTCATCGATTGGTGGTGTCGTAATTAAGAGAACATGGCGCAGCAGTGATTGATTACACGTGTCTGAGAGCTGCCTCTCCCGTTAGTTCGTGCTGTTGTATGAAGCCTCTAACATTTTATTCAATTTAGTGGTCAGGAGCATTTTATTCCGCTAGCAAATAATGGGTGACATAAACCAACGCGAGTTGTAGAGATAGAATCATTATCGTTTTAAAACACTACTATATATTTTCTTTAGATATTTGAAAAAAAAGAAAACAATTGCCATGTGGTAACGTTTGTGCCCGCATTCGGAAGGCCTGGGTTCAAATTCCGTGGTCCGAACAATCTGACTGGGTTGTTCACGTGATTTCCCTAAGTCGCTAAATTAAATACCAGATTGTATATTTAATATCATGATCCATAGTTCTACTTTAAGTCTAAAACAACAGTAAAAATTAAAAATTGATCGTAATGGCGAATGCTTTGCTATCTATCCACAGAGAATAGAAAGAGATAGACTGGATGGTACCCTAATGTCATCTGCCAGACGTGTAGAAGTAGAGATACAGTAGACTAGCACTAAGATCTCTGTCGAAGCTGCTAATAGCCGCCCATCACAGAAGCAAAAGTACAATTGCCTAGCACTAAGGCCTCTGCGACACTTGACAAAGCAAGGTGGTACGGTACAGGGAGGTGACCTAGAAGACTAACTGTCCATTACTCACCGAGCCATGATGTATCTCCTAACAGATCCGTCGCGATATGACCGCGTAGTTAAACTAAAAGAGACAATATGTCATATAGGTGCTAATAGCAACAGAACTGAATCTACTCTTATTTAACTATTTCTAGCCACAAGAAGCCATTACTTTGTCAGTGGATACTGGAAATTATAAAAGTACATTAATATTCAATACGAAACGACCAGAAATGGCTCTCTAAGGGTAATAATAATCTGTGATACTACACCCTTGATGGGCCCGGAAGACCAATCCCGCTGCCGGCCTTATAGGGGTAGTGTTTAACGTCCGTGCCTACAGCATATGGCAGCACACGCGATGAAATGATAAATGGGAAAGGAAATTTGGAAAGGAAACGTTCCAGGGAAATCTGGAAGAAACCTCAGTCAGGGAGATCGGTCCTAGCGGGTTATGAACCGCAGACCTCCCGTTAATGAACCGTGCTTTAACGACCTCGGCTGCCTGTGTCGGTGCCCCGGTCTCATGCCTACATTTGTAAAGTAGGTCAATTCGGGGAGATAATCCACGCTTTCTCCAACCGGAATGTTGTTCTGTTGACTTAAAGATCGCTACCTATCATAGCTCCTCAAATGCGTCACCGGCCATATACAGGCGCCAAAACATGCGAATTCCCATAGGGGGGCTTGAACCCACGCGCATTTCGTAGCTCGAATTATATTAATATTAAATTATTAATTCTTTTGCTAAGTTTCAAAGTTATAGAGATAATAGGAAGGTACATCAATTTATAGTGAACAAAAATTGCTTTGTGATTTACACATGCTTCGATTTGCTTACACGAGGTCAACATAAATTAGTAAAATAACCAGGCATATAACGTCTACAATGATTTGTCAGTGGCATAGTTTGGTAAATTAATGCAATTTCGGAATTACTTTTAAACTTTCGCTAATCCCCACTTCCTTATGTGGCTTGGATAAAACCAATGTCCAATTGCTCTTGGCTGCAGTTTTGTGTGTTTGCTCACTTGGCTCTCAGTTTGCCCGGCATACCTATGTCATTAATAATTTTGGGGTTTTAAGAGCTTAGAAATTCGTGCATCGTTAAGTTTCGGTCTAAGAAAATGTCAAGCCGGGTTTTCAGCGAACGTCAGCTAAGTTTGGGTAAATACAACACGTCATAATAAATTGAAGTAAATCGTGAAATTTTACTTTGTATTAATCGCTCTATCATCTGTCCCCTTAGTTTGGCTTTTGAGTTATGACCCTTTAACGTTTAAAGGGTGATTGTTTCGGGCTAGAAACCAGGCTCTTCACTTCTTTTTACTTTCTCTACTACGTATAGTAAGTAGGGGAAGTATTGCATTCCACCCAAAAATTCGATACCGAGATTTCACCGGAAATATATGTTTTGAAGTCTCCTGAATCCTGTCTGTTAACAGCATAACTCAGAAACGAACAGTCGGATAAACACCGGATGCGACGCAAAGGTTTTCAAGAAAATCCCCCCTCCCCAGATTATCCTTTACATGGAACATTTTTCGGAAATTTTAATTTTCTAAAAAATGGCTCTAACGATTTTGATTAAAATATCATATATTTAAGATACTTTCATGACAAATAAAATATATATCTTGAATTTTCTGGGAATGTCTCCAAAAGTATTCTTCATTGTGAACGACTTTTGCATAACTGGTAAACCATAAGAGATAGACAAATTGTACTACACAAAAAATGTAGATCGCCTTAAAATACACAATTTATGTCATATGCATTTTTTTGTTAAGTGAACCATTTTCGAGATATTGCTTATTATTCCCTTAAATTTTCCAATACTTGTAGTTTTTCTCAAATGGGAATTCGGTATTCATTTTTTTTGTCCTGGTAATGCAAAGAGAATGGAATACTCCACATAGTAACCAGCTCTTAAAATATTTGACTATCGCTTAAAGGCTACCAATTCCCCTTGCATCTACAAGAAAATTAGCAATAAGAATAACATCTCGATTAACATGAAGCATATGGAGAATAAGAATTTATAAAAATAGCTTGTACAAGAGTAGAGAAAGTCATGTGAGTGTAACACACCAGATTTTTTCTTCTCTTCTGTTCTATTCTCTTCCCTTCCGACTCTTCTCTTCCCTTCTCTTTTCTTCTCTTTCCTTCTCTTTTCTTATCTTTCCTTCCCTTCTCTTTCTTCACATTCCCCGCCTTCTTTTCCCTCCTCATTTGTTCTCTTTCCTTCTGTTCTCCTCCCTTCTTTTTTCTTCTTTCACCCTCTTCTCGTCTCGTCTCTTCTCTTCCGTTCTCCACCCTTACCTTCCCTTATCCTCTCTTCTCTTCCCTTATCTTCTCTTCTCTTTCTTTACCATTCCTACTCTTCCCTTCCGCTCTCTTCTATTATTTTCCCTTCCTTTCCTTCTCTTCTCTGCCGTTCTCTTTTCTTCTCTTCATTTCTATTCTCTTTTCTTCTCTTTCCTTCTAGTCGCTTCCCTTCTATTTTCTTTTCTCTTCCCTTCCCCTCCCTTTCCAACCCTTACCTTCCCCTTGTTCTCTTCCTTTCCCTTGCCATCCGGCTCTTCTCTTCCCTTCTCTTTGCTTATATTCTCTTCTTTTTCTTATCTCATCTCTTCTCTTTCCTTCTCTTCTTTTTTCTCCTCTTTTCTTCCCTTCCTTACAATCCCCTTCTCTCTTTTTTTTAACGTACATTAGTTTGTCTTAACACAAAATTGTAAGGTGAGCTTGTCTTGCAGTTACTTTACTAATTGCATTACATTTCCCATGAAGTTGGATTGCATTTCTAATACAATAAAGCAAAGGAAAATTATAAACTATGGATACGTAAAGTAAGGAGATACCTGGCATTAAGTGAGATTTAGATACGGGGCGACGGAGTGTTCACTTGTACATAGTAACAAAATTAAAGAACCTGCGAGTAGTTGAGTATCGACTGCTATTTATGAAAACACTCGTAGATCGAGGGCAGATTTCATCGGCCGATTGGAAGCACCTGCAACCGTTATCTTCGGGGAAGTATCTTCCTTATTATTAAGGCATTCTCTCTAATTATGTGGCAATTAAAGCACCACAGGAGTTTTATACGCTCGTAACGCTGCCGTTGTTATGAACAGAGCAGAGCATAAAAACACAATTTGTTATTCCATTACAGCAACATCATTAGCGGGATGCTAATAAGCAGACTATTGAAACGAGATGCTGCAAAAATAAACACAGGTAATTACTTTCTATACAGTACAGACTCTCAGTTTATTGGTGCTCGTAAAAGGATTGCAAGAACCCAAATGAACGCTCTTCCCAGATGTGAAGCCTTCCGAGAAACTGCTTTCATTGTCTGGTGCGTTGACCTTTCAATAAGACGCTGCAGTAGAGATTTAAATGTAGCAGGTGTGAAACAGGGCACTACGAACCCATAAGGCTTTATGATCACATGAGACAAAGAGCATTTTTGGAAACATGTCCGTGTGTGTGTCTGTGAACAGCATAACTCAGAAACGAACAGTCCGATAAACACCAAACCTGGTATTTAGGTTCAGTATTTTCCAGAGATGCACACGAAGGTTTTCAAGAAAATCCCCCACCCCAGATTACTCTTTACATGGAACATTTTTCGAAAATTTTAATTTTCTCAAAAATGGCTAACGATTTTGATTAAAATATCACATGTTTAAGTTATTTTATGACAAATGAAATGCATATCTCGAATTTTCTAGGAGTGTCTCCAAAAGTATTCTTCATTGTGAACGACTTTTGCATAACTGGTAAACCATAAGAGATAGACAAAATGTTACTACACAAAAAGTGTAGATCGTGTTAAATTCCACAAATTATGTCATATACATTTCTTTTGTTGAGTGAACCATTTTCGAGATATTGCTTGTTATTCCCTTAAATTTTCCAATACTTATACTCTTTCTCAAATTCGTTATTCATTTTTTTTGTCCTGGTAATGCAAAGAGAATGGAATACTCCACATAGCAACCAGCTGTTAGAAGATTTGACTATCGCTTAAAGCCTACTAATTCCCCTTGCATCTACAAGAAAATTAGCAATAAGATTAACATCTCGATATCTCGATTAACATGAAGCATATTGAGAATAAGCGTTTGTAAAAATGGTTTTGTACAAGAGTAGGAAACTCATGTGAGTGTAACACATCAGATTTTTATTTTATGTGTCTCTTAGGTACTTGGAGAATAGGAATCACTCTTCCATCCAAAAATTCTAAATCGAGAATCACGCATGCATATGCGCGCGCATGAAAGAGAAAGCAGCATAACCTAAGCTGTTCAAGACCATGCAGGTCTTAAAGATGCGAGCAAAGATTTTCGTAACATATCCACCATCTCAAACACTATGTACATACATGTAATTCTTATTTATTTTTTTATTTCAACAGGTTCGGTATATTCAGCAATAGATATATTATATTATTGTACTTTTAATTTTCTACAACTAGGTGTAAATTCCCTTAATCCTTATTGACCTTATTACCTGCAGCTGAGAAACTAAGAAATAGTCAAAACCTATTACAATGAAAATGCATATACATTTAGTGAAATATTTTGTAGCATTAGCTATATCCGAAGTATTCGCTGTTGAAAGTTTTGTAAATTGAGCTCTATTTATGGACGGTCTTTAACTGCTGTGGTGCTTAGCGTCATTCTATATTGGGCGTGAAAGATGGTGAATTTGCTCAGAGGCCTCTTTATCAGGCTTGAGGTTCTTTTATGTGCCGTAAATCTACGACACGGGACCACCGGCTTTACATTCCTTCCGAAGGAAGCCATGCTAAGGATTTTTACGTCCGAAAAAAATCCATCGCCCTCCGCCGGGTTTGAACCCGCGCCCTCGGGATCCAGAGGCAAGCATGGTAATCACTACACCACGGAGGACGACTTGAAGGTTTTGGAATTGTTATGTTCCCCCCCCCCGCATTATTGCTGACAAAAGTTGACTAATGATATGAAGAGAAGACTATTGCTTCCTCATTTTGCATACATAATAAACCAAGTCCGTACTGCCTACTCTGAAACCATTTCTAGGTCAAAATTTTAATGTAGAGCAGACAAGGAGAAGAGGCCAAGGAACCACTGGTGTTTTCTTTCCATACCCAGAGTGATGAGGGATTATTGTGTGTGAGCTAGGAAATTGCAAACAGTCACCTGCACATATGTTAACAATTTATTTTAAATTTATACATTCGTTAACAATTCTTTGGTCAACTTGCTTTAACATTTTACAAAATAATATGCTCAAATACAATGTCATACACTCTTTCACTTTTATACATTTAAAGTTGCCATATCAATTTAAAGATGTTATGGAAGAGCAACCAACACAATAAAGCTACATGAATTGCGAAATTATAAATGCTTCTCCCGTAAAAGAATTTACAACACACCAAGAGATAAAGGTTGAATTTCAAAGCTTACCAAACAAGTTTAAAGATAATTTAGAAAGGCCGAAAGAATCACTCTTGGTGAATTATGCCGAAAATCTCGCTGTCACGATGTCCCGGTCCCTGGCTCAAAAGCTGTGAGCCATAGTAGTTGTAGTATACTGGAGAAGGTATACAAAATGCTGTTCATGTTGAGGTACCAACTGTGTAAAGTGGTGGATTCCATAGGGATATCTATCTCAAAAACAGTTAATTTGCGGCCCACTGTGTTTTAACATTGGCAGTCCTTCAGCAATTCTTCAGAACTAATGAGTAATCTACTTGTAAGTGTTGACACAGACATCAATGTAGTTTTGGATTGTGATGCCCCTATAATAATTATGGCTTGGTCCAGTAATGCAAAAGTTTTAGCATAGGGGTAGCAACATTTGTTTCTTTTGCAAAGGAATATGTCATGTATTGAAGAAGATGTTTTTGTTGTTTATGTTTTGATGTTGAATGAGTTGTTTATTTTTTCACCACGATTTGGGCGTCAATTTGAAGAAGGTGTACCTAGTATTATTTCTGCTCCACGTTTGGGAAGCCAATTTGAATAAAATTGTTTGTGCCACACGTTCTGGGCGTCAATTTGAAGAAGATTGTTAATTACGTTGTTTGTTACGTAATACGCTGCTACGTATGAAAAACTGATTTGAAGATGTATTTTTTTGCTGTTACGCTCCAAGTTTAAAAAAAATCATTAACTTTGTTATTATACTGCTTCTATAGATATTATTTATGTTTATGTTAGCCTCGGCTGCTTCAGTATTATTTTAGAGACACGTTTCTCTTAATCAGGGCGTGGTGCGACAAGAATGTAGGCTTACATAGATTTTAAGTTTAAATCCACTTATTTTTATTAATCCTTGACACAAATTAAATAGCACTTCACTAATATCAAGAGCTGTGAGATTCTTTAATTTAATACCACTTTTTTAACCGTATACTTAATTTTCGTTTCACACGAATACGTAATATTACTCTAGAGAACACATCTTAATTCTGGTTACTACCAAGGTCTGCAGGCAACTAAACATATTTCAACCGTCCAAACCCGTAAACGTCTGTATTTCAAGTCTCTGATTGGCTAATCCTAGTCCAATAGAACACCTGCATTTTACTAAAGCTTTTTCTGGCTGTTGATTGGCTATTTTTAAACTGTCACAAAATTTACATCATTGCTGCCCTAATCATGAGTAGTAGCATTTAAACTCTCAAACTCATTATTGCCTCAAGGTTAGCTCACTGTTCGCAAATTTTAAGTTATTATTCTTACAGCTCTTACATTATTAATTACGTAATGCCTTCACATAACATTATTGAACATGTTTAAAATAATATAAGCATATGCAATGACTGTTACATACATTTTATAAGTTATTACATACATATTGCTTCAAGGCGGGCTGTTATTGAATTTACATATTTATATAATTTAATTTAAATAATTCAAGTATTAAAAATACTGCCTCAGTTTTTGCCATTTGTTGTCCGTAAAGAAGTTGACACGGCCAATTTATAGGTGTCAAACAAACATAGCAGTACTTAGATCGGGGTGGACAATCACTGATTGAATCTGTAATCTGCTAAAATGCTGGAGAGTGTAGGTCACATTAAAATATTGATGATCACATCATCATTAAGGTACTACAGAATCTTGCGGACAAGTTTAAGGATTGAGCAATAGCTACGGGAATGGCTCCGAATATATACGGATGGATCCCTCATCAATAAAAAAAATGCTGGTGGAGGAGTATACTGTAAACACTTTGCACAGTATTTAACATTAGATGAAACGTCAAACCAATATGATGGAGAATTAACAGCTATAAAAGCAACATTACAGAACATTCTATATAGACTATACATAAAAAAGGCATCTTATCAGACTCAAAATCAGCCATAGACTGGATAGTAAATTACAATAATAAAACAAGAAATATTAAAGAAATAAGGAGCCTAATTAAAACAGTTGAAACTAGAAATCATGTCACTCTACAATGGATCCCAGCTCATGGCGGACTTTTGGGCAATGAACATGCGGATCAGTTAGCAAAGAAAGGTGTAATACAACAAATAAAACCTGCAGGACACACATAAATAAATAAAAATTAAATAACATTAAATAACTTCAAAAGAAAGCAGAGACGTGATGGAGAAGATACATTTAAGGATAAAGATCATAAGAATATTGTAGATAGAGTTGATATACAAAAAATGCCAAGGAAAACTGCAGTGGCCTTATTTAGGATGGCAACTGGCCACGATTGCCTCGCAGAACACCTCTACAAGATACGATGCCTACCTACGCCCAAGTGTACTTTCTGTGAAGATGTCATCCTGAAGAAACATCTCGCCAAAAGGTCTTAAAAGTGATAACTTACAGACTTTATATTGGGAAACCACAGGGAAAATGATGCAGATCAATTAATCCCCAGTGCCACTGGTGAACAACAACAGTTTAAGGATTGATTTTCCAAAACTAATCAAACCACGAGCACAACATTCGTATTAAAACTACCAACAGCAGAGAACCGTGAGTAAATCCCAGCTAACTTGCTAGGTCGATTGAAAAATTCCTCCGAGGCGTTTTTTTGCTGAACTTACGCTTATCGCTGGAGAATTCTTGCCACTCAACGGTGACGTCTTTGTGCAAATTTTTGTTTGGGTATATTGCAGCACACCTGAGCTCGTCTACGACTTTTCTGCTTTGGAGGTCTCCAAACGAAGGCGACAAAGCTTTACAAATGGGCTCTGTGTGGTAGGCGGCTAACTTTTGACTTGTTCGGTCTTTCAAGGAAGAATTATCTTCCCGCGCGACGGGGGGCCGAGGTTTAAACTCACGTGGACAGCGGTCGGAGATCTTCTCTTCACAATAATTGTGTTTACAACACGAGTTCAAAGGCACCCCAGCTCGCTTTGTGCTACAAGCTTTCCACGTCGGCATCTGGAACATGGGCCGCAGCAATATACACAAAATGAAGAATGCTCATCTTCTTTATTAAACTTGTTATGTCTCGAATGTCTGGTCATTTCTCTTTTTTTTTTTTTTTTTTACTTTCCCTACTACGTATAGCAAGTAGGGGAAGTACTGCATTCCACCCAAAAATTCGATATCAAGATTTCACAGGAAATACATCTTTTGAGGTCTCATGAATCCAGAATAATAGTTATTGAAAATGTTCGTGTGTATGTGTCTGTGTGTCTCTGAACAGCATAACTCAAAAACGAAAAGTCGGATAAACACCAAACTTGGTATTTAGGTTCAGTATCTTCCAGAGATGCGACACGAAGGGTTTAAAGAAAATCCCCCCACCCCAGATTATCCTTTACATGGAACATTTTTCGAAAATTTTAATTTTCTCAAAAATGGCTAACGATTTTGATTAAAATATAATATGTTTAAGATATTTTTATGACAAATGAAATGTATATCTCGAATTTTCTGGGAATGTCTCCAAAAGTATTCTTCCTTGTGAACGACTTTTGCATAACTGGTAAACCATAAAAGATAGACCAAATTTTACTACACAAAAAATGTAGATCACGTTAAAATACACAATTTATATCATATACATTTTTTTGTTGAGTGAACCATTTTCGAGGTATTGCTTGTTATTCCCTTAAATTTTCCAATACTTATACTTTTTCTTAAATTCGTTATTCATTTTGTTTGACCTGGTAAGGCAAAGAGAATGGAATACTCCACATAGCAACCACCTCTTAAAATATTTGACTATCGATTATAACCTACTATATTCCCCTTGCATCTACAAGAAAATTAGCAATAAGATTAACATCTCGATTAACATGAAGCATAGGGAGAATAAGCGTTTGTAAAAAATAGTTTGTACAAGAGTAGAGAAAGTCATGTGAGTGTAGCACATCAGATTTTTTCTAAGGTTTTGTCTGTCTCTTATGGTTTTCGGTTATATGAAATTCAATAAAGTGGACACAGATTGTTCATAGCAAATTAAAAATGCATGTTTCATTCATTATCGAGTTAATTTCTCAAATATGTGATACTTTTCTCAAAGTCATCCCTAAATTTTGAAACATTCTGTCACATTCGATGTAACGGTGCAAAGCCCTTCAACATGTTAATCCTTAAAATTCTCAGATCCACAGAGACGACAACTTGACGAAAACGAAGAGAATCTGCTGTGTTTTTTGCGTATTTCTCTAAGATAGAGTTCCATTAAAATGGAGGAAAAACACTCGACCATTGGGGAAATTTTGGAGACGAATGCAATGCCTCCCCAACTGGATACTGGCAGAGAAAGCGAAAATAACCTGGCCGATGCAATTTAGGAATATTAACAAAGGCAGAAAAGAGAAGAAAAAGCTGAAAAGAGGATGAAAAATTTGGATGATGGCAGGAGAAGGAAAAGAAAAAAGAAGAGAGAAAGCTATATAACTAGCAATGACAGAAAGGAAGAAAGAAGTTGCTATCTCCCGCCAGAATCGTAAGGAACGCGAGAAACCATTTTTCAGCTTCGCGTGGAAGGTATGATTCATCGCAACCTTCTGGGGACTATAACATTCCCGTATAACAACAAAGTGTTGCACTTATGAGGACTGCGTTTACCACCAAACATGGCCAAAACAGGTTAATATTTCAACGCCGATTTATGCGACGCCAAGCTGCGCAAAACCTGCACAGTTGTGAAACATTAATTAATCACTTAAATTTATTCAGATCGGAGACTCTGGCATCTTTCTTGCGCTCTATTGTTCGAAACATCCTGTGCTTTGACTCTTAAGCAAGCAGAGGGGAGTATTTGAAATTACTGCGGGCATACCTCCTCGTACAATATTATATTGTGTTTTGATACATTCGAAAGTCTTTCAGAAGTTTCTATCGTGGCTTCTAAATGCACTATTTAGCTCCTTGATTTAAACAATGTGATTTCTGCCTTCACGTGGATTTCTCTGCTCACTCTTCTACAAACTATTGTTACAAATGCTTATTCTTCTGTCACGCTTACACACTTATACATTCGTTGTAGGTATAAGAAGGCTAAAACTATAGAAAGATTTTTTTACTTTCTCTACTACGTATAGTAAGTAGGGGAAGTTTTTGTATTCCACCCAAAAATTTAATACCGAGATTTCACCGGAAATACATGTTTTGAGACCCCCTGAATCCAAAAAAAGCATTTTTGGAAACATGTCCGTATGTGTGTCTGTGAACAGCATAACTCAGTAACGAACAGTCGGATAAACACCAACCTTAGTATTTAGGTTCAGTATCTTCCAGAGATGTGACACGAAGGTTTTAAAGAAAATCCTTCAACTCCAGACTACCCTTTATATGGATTATTTTTAGAAAATTTTAATTTTTTCAGAAATGGCTCTAACGATTTTGGTTAAAATATCATACATTTAAGATACTTTCATGACAAATAAAATGTATATCTCGAATTTTCTGGGAATGTCTCCAAAAGTGTTCTTCATTGTGAACGACGTTTGCATAACTGGTAAACCATAAGAGATAGACAAAATTTTACTACAAAAAATGTAGATCGCGTTAAAATACACAATTTATGTCATGTACAGTTTTTTTGTTGAGTGAACCATTTTCAAGAAATTACTTGTTATTCCCTTAAATTTTCCAATACTTAGGTATATACTTTCTCTCAAATGGAAATTCGTTATTCATTTTTTTTGTCCTGGTAATGCAAAGAGAATGGAATACTCCACATAGCAACCAGCTATAAAAATATTTGACTATCGCTTAAAGCCTACCACATTCCCCTTGCATCTACAAGAACATTAGCAATAAGATTAACATCTCGATATCTCGATTAACATGAAGCATATGGAGAATGAGCGTTTGTAAAAATAGTTTGTATAAGAGTAGAGAAAGTCATGTGAGTGTAATGCATCAGATTTTTTTAAAAAAGGTCACTGTGAGATGGTTTTGAAATTCCACTCTTTGCATTACCAAGACGTACAACGAAGCGACTTACGACTTAAAACAGTATACGTATTTGAAATGTCCAACCAATAACAAAGAGTAACGGAAATGGTTAACGCCACAAGAAATTATTTGATATAAATTGTGTGTTTTAACGAGATCTATATTTTTGTATAGTAAGATTTTGCTTCTCTCTTACGGTTCACCATTCGTGCAAAATCTTTCGAGTGAAGAGGAATTCTCAGGATATTCACAGAACATTCAGCAAACACATTTTAGTTGTTCGTATAAATAGCTTAAATATGTGGTATTTTAATAAAAATAAATTTTAATTTTTGTAGCCCCTTGAACTGCTATGGTCATATCAGGGACTTTTGACAGATACATTTGATGGTGTTTTTACTCTTTGAACTTTTAGGTTAAGTTTCTCTAGGTTTTCATTGTTTTTAACTTATTTTCACACCCGCATTCACTCTAACATCCGCACTTACAGATTCCATGGAGGGTAGGGAATAATCTTAATTAAAGAAAAATTCCCGCCCCCGGCCGGGAATTGAGCCTAGGACCACCGGGTGGGAAATTAGCTCGCTGATCACTCGAACATGGAGGCAGTCTTCATCAAAATTGTTAGAGCTATTTTTGAGAAAATCAATAGTGTCGAAACATTTTCCGTATGAAGTTTATTTTGGAATGGGGTTATTTTCTTGGAAGATACTGAACTTAAGTGCCAAGTTTAGTAGTGTTTCCTCTCAAGAATTTGTCTGCAAGGAATGTGTTGACATCAACAATTCTAGCGCTATGTGAGAAAAATTACGGCTCTACTTTCAATGTATGGACGAGACCAGTTACTTTTGTTTGCTTTCTCCTCACAGATTTTAACAACGTTAGCGACTATTTCTCGGGTTTCACTTTGTACAGTTCTTCCTTTCTTATTAGGTATTGGAAATAATTGTATAAACCTCTAGAAAACACTTATACACTGCTCCAAGTGAAACACACTGGCATAATAACGTTGCGCGATGTTTTTAATGTAGATAAAAGATCTATTTATGGCAGCATCGTGATCTGCCACGTGGTATTGTCTCCCTCACTCTTTCGGAGAGCATAACACCCCGCAATCGTTTTGTTGTCAGACCCTACAGTATTTATCGGACTTTTCGTTTTTCAGTTGAAAGAGAGATAGACGGACCTTTTTCTAAAAATGATTCTTTTTGGATTCAGGGGGCCTCAAAACATTATTTCTCGATATCGCATTTTGGGTGGAATACAATACCGTCTCCACCTTCCAGATACGTGGCGATAAAGTAACAAGTATGGCAGTTTTTATGAAACAATAGTTTGTTATTAATATTATTTATTTCAAAGATAGAGATATGGTACAAAACTACTACTATCCTCCAGAGTCTTTAGGATCTTTTATGCCCTGCGGAGGTGTAAATGATTTTCATGGTAACACGTAACATTTACCATGGCAACATTTACGTATCGTAAATCTACGATATGACTTTACTTCTCTTACGAAGGAAGTCGTGCTAAGAATTTTTACGACCGAAAAAACCTCCGCCGAGTATGAACCCACGACCTCAGGAACTAATTATACAAAATTTCTTTCAAGTGATGAGGACTTCACAGGTTATTCTCAGAAAATTTAGCAAACACATTTTATTTTTCATATAAATATCGTACATATGTGCTATTTTAGTCAAAATCATTGGAGTCGTTTTTGAAAAATTTCAGGCAGTATTTTTAACATTTAAATGATTTCAGTCAAATTATGTAATATAAAATATAATAACAGCCCGCCTTAAAGCAATATGTGTATGTAACCATATATAAAAGTGTATATTACAGTCATTGTATATGTTTATATGATGTACATGTTCAATAATCTTATGTGAATGTATTAGGTAATTTAATAATGTAGGAGCTGTGAGAATAATAGTTTGAAAGTTGCTAACAATGAGGTAACAATGAGGTAACCTTGAGGCAATAATGAGTAAGAAAGTGTAATAATGCTACTATCATTATTGGAGCAACAATAATGTAATTTTTGTGACAGTTTATAAAATAGCCAATCAACAACCAGAAAAAGCTTTAGTTAAATGAAGGTACCCTATTGGACTAGGATTAGCCAATCAGAAACTGAAATATAGCAAAATTTACAAATTTAGAGTTCAGTTGCTTGTAGACAGTGCTCCTAACCGGACGCGTTGCTTGCAGACAGTGTTCCTAACCGGACTCGAGATGTGTTCTCGAGAAGTTTAATATGTAGTCAGTGTGAGATGAAAATAGTTTACGTGTTTAAAAAGTGCAAGTAATAAATAAAAGAATCTCACAGCTCTCTATATCAGTGAAGTGTTATTTAATTCTTGTAAAGAATTAATAAGAGAGGAGTAAATTAAAAATTATAATCTGTGTAAGCCTACATTCTTCAGCCGCACCACGCCTTGCAATGAAATCCATGTCTCTAACAATAATACTGACGCAGCCGAGGCAAACATAAATATAAAATATTTAAAGAAACAGTCAAATAATAAAGTTAATATTTTTTAAACATTTTTGGACGAAGCCTACCGGAAACTTTTTACCATACGTGCGGTTGCAACTACTTCAAGTTCGGCTCCCCAACAGTTGAACTACAATACAACTCCTACTTCAAATTGGCACCTAAACGTGGAGCTAGAACAGCTGCGTGGGGCAAATAACAATACAACCTACCTTCTTAAAAACAAAAAAATTAGAAAATGCTTTCTATGTAAAGGATAGTTTGGGATCCTAGGATTTTCTAGGTATAACATTTTTGCAAAAAGTTCAATATCAACTTTGGTATTTATCCAACATTTCGCTTTTGAGTTATGCTGTTCACATACATACAGACCTTTTTTAAAGAATGTCAATTGTTTGATTCATGGGCCTCAAAATATGTATTTTTCTACCCAAAAATTCGATACGAGATTTCACCGGAAATATATGTTTTGAGACCCCCTGAATCCAAAAAAAAGCATTTTTGGAAACATGTACGTGTGTGTGACTGTGTGTGTGTATGTGCGTGTCTATGTGTCTGTGAACAGCATAACTCAGAAACGAACAGACGCATAAACACCAAACTTGGTATTTAGGTTTCAGTATCTTCCAGAGATGCGACACGAAGGTTTTCAAGAAAATCCCCTTACCCCAGACTACCCTTTACATGGAACATTTTTTGAAAATTTTAATTTTCTCAAAAATGGCTCTAACACTTTTGATTAAAATATCATATGTTTAAGATATTTTCATGACAAATAAAATGTATATCTTGAATTTTCTGGGAATGTCTCCAAAAGTATTCTTCATTGTGAACGACTTTTGCATAACTGGTAAACCATAAGAGATAGACAAAATGTTACTACACAAAAATGTAAATCGCGTTAAAATACACAATTTATGTCATATACATTTTTTTGTTGAGTGAACCATTTTCGAGATATTGCTTGTTATTCCCTTAAATTTTTCAATACTTTTTTTCTCAAATGGGAATTCGTTATTCTTTGTTTTGTCTTGGATATGCAAATAGTATTAATCTGTGGCAAAGAGAATGGTGCTGCACCTAGCAACCAGCTATTAAGATATATGTCGATGCTTAAAGGCTACTGTATTTCTATATTGTCCTTGTAAATACAAAACAAGGAGAACTTAATAGGCCTTAAGCGATAGTGAAATGTTTTTAGAACTGGTCGCTATGTGTAAAATGTAATTCTCTTTGCATGTCAAAAGATCGTTTCTGCAAATAGAAATAGATGGAGAATAAGCGTTTGTAAAAATAGTTTTTACAAGAGTAGAGAAAGTCATGTGAGTGTAACACATCAGATTTTTGGTGAAATATCAATATCGAGTTTTTTAATGTAATCCACTACGCACGTGGTAAAGTAAAATTCATATGTACAATGTAAGGTAGGTGTTATCTGTTTTGGAATATATCAGAATGGTTTTGTAGAACCTAGGGGGAGGCCGTTGCAATTTTTAGCAGCACCTTTCGAATTAATCATCCATTTTGTTTTTGGTGCTGTGATACTTGAGATTGCCTTTGTATAATTCGGGAGCGCAGGAAGCTCATCTCTATTCATCACGTGATGTGCAGGTGTTGCTCTTCTTTAAACGTGATCCTCTACGTGGTGGTACACACTTAGCGAAGATTCAGCTTAGCCGTGAGTTGACTCATTCATCACGGCATTCACAATCTGTTGCCTAAAGTGGAAGCCACTTTTGAAATAAGTACGACACCTACCGACAAAGGTCAGAGGTTGGTACACGCGTCGTTTCAAATTCAGATGGCTTGCACCGGCAGACCTGACATCTGCTTGAATAATGATGCTGAATTTCGAAACAATGGCTCCTGGTTTTTCTATCCAAGTAGGCAAGGAAACAAATATCTGGCATGGGGGTTTGAACATCCGGAAATTTATGTCTTGGAGAAACTGATCGTCCAATGCTGAGAATAAATGTTGTAGGTGTAAAAGGCCTCGAACAAACGGGACCATCGAAGTAACACGTGGAAATGAATATAGCAGATGGATATATACATCTGTCCTATTTCTTTGTGGTCTTTTGTGTATATGCGCGTGTGTATATTATAGTCTTTCATTTCAAAAGAAACTGGTCTGAATAACTTTTATGTAAGCGTAATGTAAATTAAATAAAAAACACGAGTTTTTATTTTCTCACTGCTTACCTGTATTATACGAGGGGCACTATTTATATTTTGAGCCTGAATGTTGTAGGTGCCATCTGATGTTTCCAATGGAAAGTTTGACATTTTTGACCATAATCTACTTCAACCATTTTGTCAATAGAGTGTCATTTGTTTTGTTTACACTAACTTGAAAATTGTGTGTCAACAGAAACATGCAATTAACTCGTGAAAATGTTCGTGCAATGATTTATTACGACTTTCGACGTGGATTATCAAGACAAGAGAGCATCGATCAACTAACTTCCACATTTGGCGATGACGCTCCATCCTTTGCCACTGTGAAACGCTGGTATAACGAATTTAATCGTGATCGCCGTTCACTCAATGATGAAGTTCGTGAAGGTCGTCCAAAATCAGTTGTTGTGCCAGAAAACATTGATGCTGTGCAAAAACTAATAATGAAAGATCGTCATGCGACATATTGTGAGATTAAGGCAACCCTAGGCATTTGTACCACCAGCATACATAAAACATTGCATGATTATTTAGCCGTGAAAAAGGTTTGCTCTCGTTGGATCCCACATAATTTGACGCAATCTGAAAAAGATGCTCGTGTTGATTGGTGTACAAAAATGCTCAAGAAATACAATGGCGGTGTCTCAAAAGACGTATATAAGATTGTAACAGGGTGACAAATCATGGATCTATGCGTATGAGCCGGAACGTAAACAGCAGTCGAGTGTATGGGTGTTTCAAGATGAAGCAAATCCAACAAAAGTTGTTCGCATTCGGAGCACTTCGAAGCACTTTTGCTTTTTCAGCAAAACTGGCCATGTGCAACAGTGCCTTTAGAGGAACGTAAAACGGTCAATGCCAAATGGTACACAAGCATTTGTTTGGTGAAGTAAGAAAAACCAACAAGAACCGTAGGATCGTTCTTCATCAACACAATGCGAGCGCGCACACATCTCGTCTAACAACAGAGTATTTGAAGGCTCAAAAAATCGAATTGATGGGTCATCCGCCATACAGTCCTGATTTGGCACCCAATAACTTCTTTTTGTTCCCGAACATCAAGAATAAATTGCGTGGATAACGATTTTCGTTGGCAGAAGAAGCCGTTGATGCCTTCAAAAACCATGTTTTGGAGCTGTCTCAAGAAAACTGAAATAAATGCTTTGACAAATGGTTCAAACGGATGCAAAAGTGTATTGATCATAAAGGAGAATATTTTGAAAAACAATAAAGCAGTTTTCAATCAGAAATTACTTTGTTTTAATTATTAGGCTCAAAATATAAATAGTGCCCCTCGTAGATATAGGTTATAGAACGGAGGGGGACACCTCGCGCACTGTAACCAACATAATCCATTGTAGCTACCACCCCCAGGAAGAAGGGATGAAGTGAATGAACCGCAGGAAGCTACAGGCCGAGGCAGACAGGCCATAGAGATACGCGGAAGTTCTCAACAATCCCAGGCTCGAAGACCTGTCCCACTGCTGGAACTGCCTAGAGAAAGCGAGGAACGACCCGTCGACCAAGCAGCCCTCCATTGTCCACGGGAATTGCTCTTTCCTTTGAGAAACCTAGAACAATACCTGAAAGTTGAGAAGGAAATGAACGAAAGGGAAATCATGGAAAGTAAATCGTGGTATATTTGAATTCGCATACGGACCAGGGAAAACCACGAAAAAAAAATGGATGATCGACGGGAATCGAACCCGGGACCTCCCAAATAAGAGTCCCACATATTACCAAAATTCTATATTAAGGAATTAATTGTTCTTCCACACCAGCCTTTGGAAAGGTAGAATCAGACGACTGATTCGCATTTATCCCGATAAACCACAAGGGGATCTCAAATCTCAAAATCAGTTGGGGAATTTAATGTCGTACTGGCCAGTTGCCATGGTAGCTCAGTGGTTAGAGCAACCACTGAGAGGGAGATACGTGGTTCAAATCTCGGCTATGGCATTAAATTTTTCAGTCGTCCGATTCTAACTTTCCATTCTATATTAAAATTTCAGAAAATACAACTTTTGAGGTCCCTGGAATAAAAATTTAGGAATGGGTCTGTAAATTTATCTCTCTATAAATATCATAACTCAAAAATAAATAATACCAAACTTGATATTTGGTTGAGTACCTTCCATAGATTTTCAGGGAGATCCCCCAAACAAAACTACCCTGTATGTTAAAAAAAAGTTCGTCATTTTTTATTTTCTAAAAAAATTTGTTCTTACGATTTTTATTAAAATGCCATATATTTAACATATTTAAAATTGCTAATAAAATGTGTATCTTGAATTTTCTGTGAATAGATCTATATATTTAATGAATTTTGTTTAATTTTATCTAACTGGTAAGTCCTAAGAGATACACCAAAATTTGTTGCACAAAAATGTAGATCGCGTTGAAACATAGAATTTATAAAGTTTTGTGACACTTTCGAAATACACTTGTGCCTCGTTTACGTTTTCAGATACATTTTAAAAACTTAACCCTCTCTTCGTTTTGTTTGCCCTTTTTTTTCGTGATCATGCTATGAGTGGACTTTCAAAGAAATCACACAATAGTCCACGTTTTTTAATGATCTGGGTTGAATCGTTAATGGCTTGAATTCCAAGAAAATCTACAGAAACGTAATTTTTATAATGGAGTTTTCGGAATCTATAAGAATAAGTTTATTGAAAGCCTAGGAAAATTTGGAATTAGCTCTTTAACAGCAATATTAATAAAAACAAAATTTTGCGCATATTGTAACTCTATATTATTATTATTATTATTGTTTATTATTATTTGAGAAAGGAGTATTTTAGAAGGAGTTGTATTATATTTCCGCTGTTGGGGAGCTGAACTTGAAACTTCTTTGCAACCACACGTGTGGTACCCTGTTTCCAGTAGCCTTCGTCCCAAATGTGCTTTCAAGTGGCCTTTGCCCCAAGTTTAAAAATATTAACTTTGTAATTTAAACTGTTTCTTTAAATATTATATATTTATGTTTGCCTCAGCTGCGTCAGTATTTATTTTAGAGACGCGTTTCTGTTAGCAGGGTTTTGGTGCGACAAGAATGTAGGCTTACACAGATTATAATTTTACTTCACTCTTTTTATTAATACTTGATACGATTTAAATAACACTTCACTGATATAGAGAGCTGTGAGATTCTTTTTATTAATTAATTAATTAATTACACTTTTTTAACACGTAAACTTATTTTTCGTCTCACAAGAATACATATTATATTTCTTGAGGACACTTTTTGCGTCGGTTAGTAACGCTTTCTGCAGGCAACTGACTTCTAGATTAGTAAATTTTGCTATATTTCAGTTTCTGATTGGCTAATCCTACTCCAATAGAATACCTTCATTTAACTAAAGCTTTTTCTGGTTGTTGATTGGCTATTTTATAAACTGTCACTAAAATTACATTGTTGTTACTCCAAGAATCACAAGTGGTACTGTTAAACTTTCTTACTCATTATTGACTCCAGGTTACTTCATTGTTACCTCATTGTTAGCAACTTTTAGCTTATTATTCTCACAGCTCCTACATTATTAAATTACGTAATATATTCACATAACATTATTACACATGGATACAATAATATAAGCATATGCAATGACTGTTACATACATTTTACAAATTATTACATACACTTATTGCTTCAAGGCGGGCTGTTATTGAATTTACATATTATATAATTAGACCGAAATTATTTAAGTGTTAAAAATACTGCCTCATATTAATGCACAGACAAAATCGCCATTTGCACTCTTTAATAGGCCTTGAAACATTTAGTTTTTAGGGAATAACATAAAAGGTTCGTTTAGAGATGATGATTATTATTATTATAATAAACTTCTTTGCAATTATCTTCATCAGATTCTCATGTTAATTCTTCTCACTCAATTATTAAAAAGCTAAGTCCCACTTTTTTGTTTCGTTTTACCTCAGAAGAACAATGATTGGCTCTTAATGTATAGCGTTCCATTCAACCCACGACAGGAACCAGTCTCTCATCAGCCGCCAATACGTGGAGGAGTCCTAATGCTTCATAATTTACGTCAGGGTAAAAAATGATTCTATCATGTCGTGCCTTTTTTATGTATCAATTAAGTAAAGGTTTGGCTAAAAGAGTGCTTTCAAATATAATTGCATTTCGACCCGAACACTGATGTGCTGAAATTTGGAACAACTTTTTGCACGTTGGAGTAATGAACCGGAGTTTACTTAAAGCAAAAGCCTCACCTGCATAGGGACCGGTCTTCTAGTTGCAAAAAGTAATTATAGCTACACTCCTTATCATAGCGCTGAAAGATAGCTAATGTCTTTGCAATTAACGATCGGCGTATAAAAATCACCCGATTTCCTCTGAAAAACATTGCCAGCTCAGAAACAAGTAGGGTTATTTATAAAACAAAACTACGAATTTTGTTAAAAGCTTCAATGTGTTTTAAGATAACTTTTTTTAATCGTTTATAGAATCTGTCAGAAATGACTAAATTCCTATTATTTGGTATCAGCAAAACCATTCCCTCAAAATGCCAAGCAGAAGAAGCACATATAGTTGTTTATACGCTGTGTATTACAATTAATAGAGCAACGGTTGAAACGGTGTTACACTCACATTACTTTCCCTACTCTTGTACAAACAGTTATTCTCCATCTACTTCATGTTAATTGATATAAAGATTTGCAGAAACTATCCTATTGCTAATTTTCTTGTAGGTGAAAGGGGAATATGGTAGGCTTAAAGCGATAGTCAAATCTTTTAAGAGCTGGTTGCTGTGTAGAGCATTCCATTCTCTTTGTATGTCCAGGACATAAAAAATCTTATGTGTTTCACTCACATGACTTTCTCTACTCTTGTACAAACTATTTTTACAAACGCTTATTCTCCATAAGCTTCATGTTAATCGAGATGTTAATCTTATTGCTAATTTTCTTGTAGATGCAAGGAGAATATGGTAGGCTTTAAGCGATAGTCAAATACTTTAAGAGCTGGTTGCTATGTGGAGTATTCTATTCTCATAAGTATTGGAAAATTTATGGGAATAACAAGCAATTTCTCAAAAATGGTTCACTCAACAAAAAATGTATATGCCATAAATTGTGTATTTTAATACGATCTACATTTTTTCTGTAGTAAAATCTTGTTTATCTCTTATGGTTTACCAGTTATGCAAAAGTCGTTCACAATGAAGAATACTTTTGGAGACATTCCCAAAAAATTCGAGATATACATTTCATTTGTCATGAAATATCTAAAACGTGTGCTATTTTAATCAAAATCGTTAGAGCCATTTTTGAGAAAATTAAAATGTTCGAAAAATGTTACATGTAAAGGGTAATCTGGGGTGGGGGGATTTTCTTGAAAACCTTCGTGTCACATCTCTAGAAGATACTGAACCTAAATACCAAGTTTGGTGTTTTTCCGACTGTTCGTTTCTGAGTTATGCTGTTCACAGACACACACACACGCACACGGACATGTTTCCAAAAATGCTTTTTTTGTTTTCAGGGGGCCTCAAAACATGTATTTCCGGTGAAATCTCGGTATCGAATTTTTGGGTGGAATACAGTACTTCTCCTACTACTATACGTAATAGAGAAAGTAACAACGAGTAACGAATTCCCATTTGAGTAAAAGTATAAGTATTGGAAAGTTCAAACAAATAACAAGGAATATCCCGGAAATAGTTCACTCGACAAAAAAATTCTATATAACATAAATTGTGTGTTTTAACCAGATCTACACTTTTTGTGTAGTAAAAGTTATTATATCTCTTACGGTTTACCAGTTATTCAAAATTCATTCAGAATGAAGAGGCTTGTGGAGACATTCCCAGAAAATTCAAGATATGCATTTTATTTGCCATAAAAGTATCTTGAACATAAGATATTTTAATCAAAATCGTTAGAGCCATTTTTGAGAAAATCATAATTTTCGAAAAATGTTCCATGTAAAGGGCAGTCTACGGTTGGGGATTTTCTTGAAAATCTTCGTGTCCCATCTATGAAAGATGTTGAACCTAAATACCAAGTTTGGTATTTTTTCCGACTTTTTATTTTTGAGTTATGCTGTTGCTCTTGTGTTTTCGTCGAATTACGTAAAGCATTAGCCGCGCAAACCATTGACTAGTGGGGAAAAATCAATGTTGAATCCTTATCATAAGTTAAGTGAGAAATATCCAACACTTTCCGCGAAAGAAATGGTGAAATTAACTTCTGAGTTCACCGGTGTTTCGAGTACAAGTATAAACAGTGATTGTGCAGAAAAATCTGAAACGAGAAAAGTGGTTACACCCGGAAAAAAAGAAAGCATATGAAATACGCGATGCAAGAATGTAGTGATTTTAAGAAGAATGCAATTCGCGTAACAGTGCACAATTTATTTTTTAAACTGAGTGGCCAACAGTGAATAAAGTGCCGCTTCCAGAGAGCGAATAAATTAGGTTATGACATACCTGTTACTTTATTTTTCGCTCATTTATTTTACAATTAACTATTATATGTGCAAATGTTTATTTTGTTGCAGCTATCAATCTTATCACTTTTAACCCTTAACAGAATATGCTAGTCACCGTTTCAGTTGTCGAAATAAGGACTCTGTTCTTTTTTGCACCGTGCCGCTTGCACTCGCCACATGGTCTGAAAGTGTGACTATTTCTAGTGCGAATGGCGGAAGGATACATTATAGCGATGCACTGGTCACCTGGGGTTTGTTTTGACGCGGATCAACCTAAGAGTGAATGTAGTATAAGCACAATAATGGCGGCTCAAAACCACACATTCGCAATAATAAATCTCGCAGACGGTTTGTTTGCGGACCCATGTTTACTGGAAATTGTTTGCGTCTACTTTCAACCGTTTCGGTTTGCCCTATTATGATACACCGTTATACAGTAGCGGCTGGTGAGCACACATTTTGGATGTTCACAAAATCATAGAGTCAGATAGCTCTGAAAATGTGTTATAGGATCTGCTGCATAATAGTTAGGATTATAAACAATTGATACAACTGCAGCTGCTCAAAACAACAATAATGATAAATAATAATAATAATAATAACAACAATGCATAAGTTGTCTGATAAAAGAAAGAGTTGTTTTCATGGATGTTTCTTGTGTGCATAATATTTAGGGCAAGAGCGAAGAACGAAGTAATATGTAAATTGTAGTTGAGAGTATGGATGCGTGGAGAAGTTTCCGTGCTCGTGCATGTTACCTATTTCTGCCGTAGTGCTACCATCTAGTGGCATTAACGTAAAACTACAGTAGTAGTGTGGAAACAGCGCGGGAGAAGCTTTGTGCACGCCTTCAAGTGTGCACGATCCTATATATTTGACCCATAAGGTAATTACGTCATACCATTTGCGCATGCGCAAACGCTCCTTAAAGCTTTCGCGCACAAGTCAAGATGTGCTATCGACCCCGTTGCCACATTTTATCGAGATCGAAATATACTTGAATAAGAAAATCATGTAATTGCAAGGATCTAAGTAAGTAGGTATATGCGGTAATTTAAAATTACAGTGTTTAAATCTATCCGTTTAAAGGGTTTTTTGCACGGCTTTACCTTATGGGTCAAATACATACTGGCCGTGCACACTTGAAGACGTGTACGAAACTTCGTCTGCGCTGTGTTTCCATACTATTACTACAATGTATTGCCCTCCCTTCCTTTAACAAAAATGCTTTTGTTGGATCACAAGTTAGTTGGAACGCCCGACTGCAGTAGGCGGACGCGGTAAGAGTTAGCTCTAACATTTTTATAATGCGCCGGCTCAGTCAGAGACCGATGAGACACTTGTTGGAACAAAATTGTTATTGGAGTTTACATATGTTGAAGATTTAGGGGGACAGAGAGTTCTTACACGCTAATATAAGAATGAATCTTGTGCTATTTTGGTTTTGGGGAGCTTGCTTTAAAAGACTTTTAGAAAATTGAATTCGTAAGATTCTTCTTTCGTCAGTGATCCAATAAACGCAAGATACTCGGGTGCAACGTACCACGGCCCAAATGTTACTTTGTTGGTAATTTGCATTCTTACATTAATTCAAAGTATCATCCCGTTAATCTGAAAGTTGCCAATATCAAAACCTTCGTGGTGCATGTTCGTAAACATTTAGAGTGAAAAAAGGCATATTAAACAGTGAACTTCAGTAATCTGTACTGTTTTCAGCTTGTAAGGAATTTTTGTTAGAGTAAGATAAATGTTATATAATATCCTTAATTAGTTTGAGCAAGTAGGGGAAAGATCCCTATATTGAACCACTTGAGCCTATTTAGTAAATAATAATTATAATTTCAATTCAAAGTTTTCAGAAACACAAGCGTTAAAGTAACAAATCCTTGCGCTATCACTATCCTCAACACAATTTAAAATTAATACAATTATCAAGTAAATAACATTTAAAAAGTGAGATGGTGTAAATCGGTTCAAATTAGCAACGTGGTCCTTAAATTGAACCACCCGTCTTAAAATGAACCACATACTTTTAAGTGTAAAAGTATTTTTATTAATACAAAATACATATATTTGTTGTACATTCAAAACAAATGTGCTATCAGCAACAAAAGTAGAGTCCAAAATTGTGATAAGAATAGCAATTTCCTTGAACATTTTCAACTTTTATATAATGACAATCACTTGATTTTTGGAATAGGTATTATTTGCAAATATAGAGTTTTTACTAATTTTTACTCTTTTGCAGAAGAGTCCAATTATACACAGTCTTCAAAATAAAACACTTTCTTCTTGTCACTAACTTTTGCTCACTTTTGGTTAAGCCATATCCTACAACTCACACTGGATCATATCCATTTTTTCAGACAATTTACATATTTATGTCATCTACGGTTTTTAACATGATTTTTTTTTAACTTAGCATATTATGTGGATATTTATTCAAACTATATACTATTTGCAGTTGAGCAATCCTAGAACTTCAATAGGTTTCCTAAATTGGACCAGTTCAATATAGGGTTCAAACAGTGGTTCAATTTACGAGCCACGCCATTTCGGAAGCTTTAGCATCTATGTGACTAGGAGAGACGCTGCTTGAAAAAACGTGTGCATGAATATTGTTGCTAAATAAACACTTTATAACATGTAATATATATAGATCATCTCAAATTTATCTAATTGGTCGTATAAGCTTAGCTAGATGAGTCAAATATTACTTCTGAAGCACCAAAAACACACAACACTTCATACAACTGAAACCACAGCTCAGAATGCAAAGTCAACAACTCCAAGCATTCATAGCTGTACACGCTACGCTTCTGCTAGGATTATGGTGCCATCTGTCGAACAGTTTGGAAAATATCGAAGCGGTTCAATTTAAGAGGCGGTTCAAATTAGGGACCTTTCCCCTAATTGTTTACTGAAAGGTCTTGCAAAATATTTCCTGCCACAATGATGATGATACGATAAAATAATAATAATAATAATAATAATAATAATAATAATAATAATAATAATAATAATAATAATAATAATAATAAAAATACAAAATTTTCCTTTCGAAACAGCTTTGTCTGCCACAGACTTTAAATAAATGAAACTGTTTGTGGAGATGACCTCTTTCTTTAAAGAAAGAAAAAATAAAAAAATAACCCTGTCTTCTAAACAGTCATGGTTTGAGGAGAAATTGCTTCTATGATAACACACATTTTATATAATATATACTATAGAGAATACTACATTCAGAATTGTCTTAAAATCTTAGCTTAATGACATCAAACATTCATTTCAACAGAAAAGCTGCGACTTATTTCGTATTGTGTTTCTAAAAGGAACTTATGGTATTGCTCTGTCGAAACGATAACACCTGTCAAGGAGTACTTTGTTTTTTGTTTGTTTCTGTCTGGTTGCTTTATGCCTAAAACACATTATTTCATTTTCTGCAACATGAGACAGTATTTTTAACACTTAAATAATTTTAGTCTAATTATATAGTATGTAAATTCAATATCAGCCCGCCTTGAAGCAATATGTGTATGTAATAATTTGTAAAATGTATGTAACAGCCATTGCATATGCTTATATTATTGTATACATGTTCAATAATGTATTATGAATGTATTAGGTAATTTAATAATGTAGGAGCTGTGAGAATAATAGGTTAAAGGTTGGTAACAGTGAGGTAACCTTGAGGCAATAATGAATTTGAAAGTTTAAATGCTACTAGTCAATTTTGGAACAACAATAATGTAAATTTTGAGACAGTTTAGAAATAGCCAATCAACAACCAGAAAAAGCTTTAGTTAAATGAAGGTGTTCTATTGAATTAGGAATAGCCAATCAGAGACTTGAAATACAGACATTTACAAGTTTAGGCAGTTGAAATCAATTCAGTTGGTTGCAGACAGCGTTACTAAAAAGACGCAAAAAGTGTCCTCAAGAAATTTAATATATATTCGTGTGAGACGAAAATAGTTTACGTGTCAAAAAGTGCAAGTAATTAATAAAAGAGTCTCACAGCTCTCAATCAGTGAAGCGTTATATAAATCGTATCAAGTATTAATAAAAGTAGTGAATTATAAATTATAATTTGTGTAAGCCTACATTCTTAGTCGCACCACAACCCTGCCAAGTAATCTCTAACAAAAATACTGACGCAGCCGAGGCAATCATAAATGTATAATATTTAAAGAAATAGTCAAATTACAAAGTTAATATTTTTTTTAAACTTGGGGCAAAGGCCACCTGAAAGTACACTTGGGGCGAAGGCTACCGGAAACCGGGTACCATACGTGCGGTTGCAAACAAACTAGTACAAGTTCGGCTCCCCACAGTTGAAATATAATACAACTACTTCAATACAACAAAATAACTTCTTCAAACAGAGGTATCCCTTTTCTTGTGTACACATGAAATTCACATTCCTTAATTGCTGAAATTCTTAAAATAATAATAGCATATAGAGGTTTTAATTTTATTTTTAATTATTTTTGTTGTTGTTATTATATAAATTAATTATACTTTTAATAGACCTTAGCCTGGTCTTAGGCAAGTTTTTACTTTCTCTACTACCTACAGTAAGTAGGGGAAGTATTGTATTCCACCCAAAAATTCGATACCGAGATTTCACCGGAAATACATGTTTTGAGACAGCCTGAATCCAAAAAAAATGCATTTTTGGAAAACATGTTCGTGTGTGTGTCTGTGTGTCTGTCTGTGTGTGTCTGTCTATGAACAGCATAGCTCAGTAACGAACAGTCGGATAAACGCCAAACTTGGTATTTAGGTTCAGTATCTTCCAGAGATGCGACACGAAGGTTTCTAAGAAAATCCTTCCACCCCAGATTACCCTTTACATGGAAGATCATTCGAAAAGTTTAATTTTCTCAAAAATGGTTCTAACGATTTTGATTAAAATATCATATGTTTAAGATATTTTCATGACAAATAAAATGTATATCTTGAATTTTCTGGGAATGTCTCCAAAAGTATTCTGCATTGTGAACGACTTTTGCATAACTGGTAAACCATAAGATAGACAAAATTTTACTACACAAAAAATGTAGCTCGCGTTAAAATACACAATTTATGTCATATACATTTTTTTTGTTTAGTGAACCATTTTCGAGATATTGCTTGTTATTTCCTTAAATTTTTCAATACTTATTTTCTAAAATGGGAATTCGTTATTCATTTTTTTGTCTTGGCTATGCAAAGAATTATAATCTGTGGCAAAGGGAATGGTGCTGCACCTAGCAACCAGCTGTTAAGAGATATGTATGTGCTTAAAGGCTACTGTATTTCTATATTGCCATTGTAAATATATTTTCCCCTTACATGTACAAGAAAATTAGCAATAAGATACAGTCTACAAATGTTTATCTCGATTAACATGAAGTAGATGGAGAATAAGCGTTTGTAAAAATAGTTTGCACAAGAGTAGAGAAAGTCATGTGAGTGTAACACATCAGATTTTTAATATAGAGTCAACTGAAAAATTCAACGCCACACGGTTCTCGTGCTCTCCGTGCGGTTGCTCTAACCATTGAGCTACTGTGACAACATTGCGGTGGGGCATTGAATTCCCCAATTGACTCAAGTATTTGTATTATTTGTATAGGCCCCTATAACGTCTATGGTCATAATGGGGTTTTGACTTGAGAAACACTCGTTGACTGTAGGTTATCTAACGTTGGCTTTTAATAATTTCTATTTTAAAACATATGCACATTCATACTTCTAGAGTCTAGTAGGGAAAGATTGTAATTAAAGAAAAATTCCCTTGCCTCAGCCGTGAATCGAACCCGAGACCTCTAGCGTGGGAAGTCAGAGGCAGTCTCTTTGTATTTTCTCCGATGAAGGGTTTAGACGAAGGGCAAGCCTTTTTATTTTTAAATAACCATAGCGGTATATATTAAAGCGAATATTATAAATTTGGAGTTATTTCCCTTTTGTGCACTGAAAGCTGTTAGTTAATGTTTCTGATACATTACCGTGGCCCTCGGGACATAGAGGAAGGAGTTTAAAATGCGTAACTTTTTAATAACGTATAGAAATCAGTTTCACTTGGATGAACAAAAATTTTGTAATTTATTCTGTTATATCTTTTATAGCCTTGAAGCTATTAATGGTCCTTTATAACACAAAGTTGCAATGTTGCTCGGTATAAGTCGTATGTTTGTGGCATCCTGCAGCCTGTTTACACACCGCAAGAGCATTCCTGAGCGACTCGCCGAAATTAATTCAGTTATTAAGTGAATTTCTGAGGAAACGAGAAGAACACTAGACAATTTTTATGTGAAGCAATTTGTTACAGTCGTCTTGGGCTAACAGCCACGGCACTAATAACCTCTAGCTGCTGTTTTACAATAACAATAAAAATTTATGGAAAATTAAATTTTAATTTATGATCATAAGGACCTACATACGTACAGTCTCTTTGATAACGATAATGACCACGATGAAGCTGATATGTTTTGTTATTATTTAATTTTTCTGTTTCTAAACAGATGTGGAATGTAATACTTCCCCTATTTACTATACCTAGTAGAGAAAGTAATAATGAAATATTGAACAATTCAAACCAATAACAGCGAATATCTCGGAAATGTCTGTTGTCACAGTCAAATTTATTGCGTATTTTAAAGTGATCTACAGTTTTTGTGTAGTAAGCTTTGATGTGAGTCATTGCTGCCCCACGAGAGCCAAACTTGCAGTAGTTGTAGCCCCACTGTTGAAGAGCCAAACTTGTAGTGGTTTATTTGCTGTTGTTGCACCACGTATTGCGGGAGATATGTTTCTTGGATTGTTCGCCCCCACGTGCGATACAAACTTTCCGGTGGTCTTCGCCCCACGTATTAGAATCAACTTTTTATTTTAATGTTTATTTAAATATTATAGATATATATGTGTATGCCTCGGCTGCGTCAGTAGTAATTTTCAAAACACGTATCTCTTAGCAGGGCTGGTGTGGCTAAAGAATGAAGGCTTACACAAATTATAATTGTATTGTACTTTGTTTATTAATCCTTCACACGATTAAATAACACTTCACTGATATATCCTACTATAGAGCTGTGAGATTTTTGTTAAATGCACTTTTTAACACTTAAACTTGATATTATTCTCACCGCTATGAAGTTTTATGTTTCACACTGAGCAGTACCGTACCGATCGGATATGATCTTGTAGCGTCTGCCGCTTGAATTTGCACATTTCCTCTATTTCAAGTCTCTGCTTGGCTAAGCCTACTCGAATAGAATACTTTTATTTAACTTAAAGCTTTTTCTAGTTGTTGATGGCTATTTATAAACTGTTTTAAATATTACATTATTGTTCCAGGAATTATTAGTAGTCTTTATTAAACTTTCTAATTTATTGTTGTCTCAAGGTTACCTCGTTGTTAGCAACTTTCGGCTTCTACTTTATAATTCTGTTTGCTACGAAAAGCAGCTTGCTTCTATTCTCACAGCTCCTACATTGTTAAATTACCTAATACATTCACATAATATTATTATACATATACATAATGAAATAAACATAATACAATGACTGTAACATACATTTTATATTATATTGTACAAACATTGCTTTAAGACAGGCTGTTATTAACATTTTTTATATTATATAATTATACTTATATAATTTCAGTGCCTCAGGTTTTGTCTATCTCTTATGGTTTACGGGTTATTCAAAATTATGCAATACTTCTTCGGAATGAAATGAATTTCATATGGTATTCTCAGAAAATTCAATATATCTATACCTACATTTTATTCGTCATGAAAATATCTTAAATATATGGGATTTTAATCAAAACTGTAAGAGCCATTTTTGAGATAATAAAAACTTTCTGAAAGTTTTCTATGCAAAGGGTAGTTTGGGGTGGCAGTATTTTCCTGAAAATCCTGGGATCGCATCTTTGGAGGATACTAAACTTAAATACCGTGTTTGGTATTTATTCGAGTTTTCGTTTTTATGTTACACATAAACATACGGACATTTTGCTAAAAAAGATGTTTTTATTCAGACGGCTTCAAAACATGTATTTAGTGTGACGGTTATTATGGAATTTTGGGTGGTGCTTAGGTACGTGGCAGAGAAAGTAAACGTCGTTTGTGCAAGACGTTTTTAAACCTAAGAATTGTTAATATACACGTTACTTTCCAGGCTAATGGTAAAGTTTGTGGCATTGACATAATGTTTACCCGCGCTGTATTAAGCCCTTAACATCACTTGGTGTTTATTTTCGATTACACGGTGAGCATCAAACATGGCGGTCATCATGGCCGCCCGTCAGACCCTTACCTAGCCTTGGTCGAACCTGGAAGTCGAGAGGAATGATTTAAGGAGGCTTTTAAGAAGAGGGGAGCCAAGAGAAAAAAAAAGCATCAACATACGGTTACATAGAATCGACCATGACTTGCACAAAGAGCAACAGTCGCTGCAAATGGACCACATTGTAGTCCGTGGGGAGGTGCCATCTGTAGAGGGGGGTTCTTTTCGCAAAAACCCACAAGGTTGTGCTAACCATTAATTCTATTAGTAGTCGTTTGTGTTGCAGCCACTCCCCGATACCAGGGGTAATCTAATTCTGTTCACACCAACACTGTGGGGGGAGTCCTAGCATCTGTCGAGGGGTGTCTCACAAGGGAGGGAGAGAGACTCCTTGCTATAAATCTGATAGATGCTACGTTTCATTACGCTCTATTTACTGGCATTGGTGTCCGACTCTCCAAGGATACAATTAAGTAGCCCTGGGGGGAGATACAGACATTCAAACTCGTGCACCGATATCGTATAAACATCGTTACGGTCGCTGCCTTTGCTTAAATATTTATGTGGGACAATGCTCCCTGTTGCCTTAATAAGATTCCGTTCTGAAGAAGGGCTTGGCGTGTGATTTTTACTTTCTTTACTACGTAAAGTAAGTAGGGGAAGTATTGTATTCCAGCCAAAAATTCAATACCGTAATTTCACCGGAAATATATGTTTTGAGACCCCCTGAATCCAAAAAAAGCATTTCTGGAAACATGTCCGTGTGTGTGTGTCTGTGAACATCATAACTCAGAAACGAACAGTCGGATAAACACCAAACTTAATATTTAGGTTCAGCATCTTCCAGAGATGCGACACGAAGGTTTTCAAGAAAATCCCCCCACCCCAGATTACCCTTTACATAGAACATTTTTCGAAAATTTTAATTTTCTCAAAAATGGCTTTAACGATTTTGATTAAAATATCATATGTTTAAGATATTTGCATGGCAAATGAAATGTATATCTCGAATTTTCTGCGAATTTCTCCAAAAGTATTCTTCATTGTGAACGACTTTTGCATAACTGGTAAATCATAAGAGATAGACAAAAGTTTACTACACAAAAAATGTAGATCCCGTTAAAATACACAATTTATGTCATATATATTTTTTTTGTTGAGTGAACCATTTTCCAATACCTTTTTCTCAAATGGGAATTCGTTATTCATTTCTTTATGTCCTGGACATACAAAGAGAATGGAATATTCCACATAGCAACCTGCTCTTAAAATATTTGACTATCGCTTAAAGCCTACCAATTTCCCTTGCATCTACAAGAAAATTAGCAATAAGATTAACATCTCGATATTTCGATTAACATGAAGTGTATGGAGAATAAGCGTTTGTAAAAATAGTTTGTACAAGAGAAGAGAAAGTGTAACACATCAGATTTTTATTGTGTTATTGCTGTTTAAAATTGAATAACGTTTTGGCTACAGGGGAAACATCGGCCGAAGTAGCTTACTGAAGAGTGGATAACCATAGACAAAATTTCTAAATCATGCAGTTTTTATCCAAATGTTTTCAAAGTTTTGTCAAATGCTGCCCTATCACAGTTTTAGATTCCATGCAGATAACTTAATTATTGTTTTAGAAAAAATTGTTTTGCCTTTAATATATCTATTAACTTATCAGGATGCAGAAATCGGAATTTTGAAAAAATAAAAGTATTACGTGTTATTTAAATGCTATCTAATGTACACACTTTGCACATAGAATATTTTTCACTCTCCTGGTTTTTTTTTCAGAAAAAAATCTGATGTAATACATTCATGTAACTTTTTCTACTCTCTATCCTTTATTATTGGGCGTAGAAACTATTCTTACTAAATGTTGGTAGCTCAGTGATTAGAGCAACCGGACGAAGACCGGGAGATCCGTGGCTCAAATCCCGGCTAACCCCATTCCTTTTTTATTTTCCTGTAAACTTTCAACGAATTTTTGTTTCCTATGCTTCCCCATATCTACTGCCCTACAATACCCTCCAGCCATTTTTATTTGGATCCAAAAACCTGGACTGTTTCATTTTTACCCAAAATCTCAGTCCCAGTGTCCCTTAAATATATCTTTTTAACAATTTATCCTCAGTGGCCGAATTAATTATAGATATCATATCATGAACAATTTAAAAGTATAGCAAAAACTATGAGCTACGTTTTACTTTCTCCACTACGTATACTAAGTAGAGGAAGTATTGCATTCCACCCAAAAATTCGATATCGAGATTTTACCAGAAATACGTGTTTTGAGGCCCCTGAATGCAAAAACAAGCATTTTTAGAAAAAGGTCCGTGTGTGTGTGTCTGTGTGGATGTGTGTCTGTGAACAGCAAAGTCAAAAAGGAAAAGTGCGATAAATACCAAACTTGGTATTTAGGATCCATATCTTTCAAAGATGCGACACGAAGTTTTTCCAAAAAATCCCCTTGCCTCAGACTACCCTTTACATGGAATATTTTTCGAAAATTATGGTTTTCTCAAAATGGTTCAAACAATTTTGATTAAAATACCATATGTTTAAGATACTTTCATGGCAAATTAAATGAATATATTGAATTTTCTGGGAATGTCCCCAAAAGTCCTCTTCATTCTGAATGAATTTTGCATAACTGGTAAACCGTAAGAGATAGACAAAATGTTACTATACAAAAAATGTAGATCTCGTTAAAACACACAATTTATGTCATATACATTTTTTCTGAAGTGAACCATTTCCGAGATATTCCTTGTTATTTGTTTTGAATTTTTCAATGGTTATACTTTACTCAAGTGGGAATTCGTTATTCGCTTTTTTATGTCCTGGACATGCAAGGAGCATGGAATGCTCCACATAGCAACCAGCTCTTAAAAATTTGGCAATCGCTTAAAGCCTGCCATACTCCCCTTGCACCTTTAAGAAAATTAGCAATACGATAGTTTCTGAAAGTTTTTATATCGATTAACATGAACTAGATGGAGAATAAACAGTTGTAAAAATAGTTTGTACAAGAGTGGGGAAAGTCATGTAGTGTAACGCAAGAGTTTTAAGTTTATTCTCTCTGATTTTCTGCTCAAGTTTAAAAAATATTGGTTACAAATTACGTTAATGGAACCGTTTTAAATGCGCAAAAATTGTAAGGCAAACAAAAGTCGAGTAAAAGGTATTGGAAGTAAATGCAGGCCGTGTGCTCTTGGGCATTTAATGGTCACGTGTTGAAGCTTTAAAAAGCTCGAGAGCAAAAACCATAATATGTAACTGTAGCTAACTTTTCAAATATGTTTATGATTTTTTTATAAGTTTAGGCAAAATTCAGTTGTAGGTGCCTTTAATAAAGTCTTGGGACGAATTTTTATCCCCGTTGTGCTTTCCGCAACAAGGATGAAAGTGGATACTAAGAAGCCTAATGTGTAACAGTCACACGACTTTCTTTATCCGTTACGATTTCGTAACGTTTCTAGTAACCATTCACTTAATGCTAATCAGGAAAAATATGATGTGTTACATCCATATGACCTTCTCTATCCAGTACCACATACAAATTATTCTTTTCAAAAGTTTATATCTCTATTTCAGGTTAAAAGAGATAAACGTTTGTAGATATAGTTTCATTATACATATCGTTGTAGAGGGGAGGAAAGATTAGCAAAGATATTCGGATGGAATCCTCCGGGCAGAAAGAGAGGCAGACCTAAGAAGACATTGCCTTTATGGAGCGCAAGAAGACATGAGGAGAAAAACATTCCTCATAATCTATGGGAGGATAGAGAAGTTTACAGACTGAGTATACGGAAGATGTATACATACGTAAAAAAAGTGGTGATGATGATGTACAGGGGATACAGGAGGCTGACGCGATAGTCAAATCTTTATAAAGCAGGTCACTATATGACGGATTTGAGATTCTACACTCTTTCCATGGCATCACAAATGGGGACAGCACTTCAATAATGAAAAGCTATTGAGAAATTCAAACAAATGACAAAAAATATCTCGGAAATTGCTGATGCCACAAAAATTATTTGAAATAAAATCTGTGTTTTAAAGAGCTCTTCTTTTATTGTTTAATGATTTTTTGTGAATATCTTATAGTGTACACAAAATTATTCAAAATTCATTCAGAATGAGGAGGGATTCTGAGGCTCTTATCAGAGAATTCATGACATACCTTTTATTAAATCATGCATTTGGTATTTTGACCAAAACTGTTAGAGCCACTTTTGAGAAAAAATTATGAAAAGTCTTCCATGCAAAAGGTAGTTTGGGATAGGGGAGTTTCTTAAAAATCTTGGTATTGCAACTTGGAAGATGGTGAACTAGAATACCAAAGTTCATATTAGTCAAGTCATAATTGAAAGTTTTTAGTGTATGTAAGTGTTTTTTTAGGCAGTCATGTCAGTAGGATATATAGAGGAATTCGAGCACAGTTTTTTGCGTTTATATGGGAAAGGATAGGGAAAACGAAGGTAGATGCTAGGTTGAGAGAGTCTTCAAGGAGGAAAATGCGTTTATATGGGAGAGATAGGGAATACGAGGACTGACGCTAGGCTAGACAGTGGTAGGAGGGGAGTGCGCTTTATATGAGACAGATAGGGAATACGTGGAGGGTGCTAGGCTAGACAGAGGCTGAGTAATGTATGGTTTATATGAGCGGTATAGGAAAACGATGAGAGGTGTTAGACTAGACAGGGCTTGAAACGTAGTGCATGGTTTATATGAGAGATATAGGAAAACGAGGAAAGGTGTTAGGCTAGGCAGAAGTCGAGGAGTAGAGTAAGGTTTATATGAGAAGTATAGGAAAACGAGGAGAGGTATTAGGTTAGGAGAATTGAGTTTGTGTTTATAAGGAGAGACGAGAAAACGGAGAGAGATCCTATGCTAGGATAGACAGGTGTTAAAGTTAGGTTAGATAGGAAACCAAGGAGTGATATTCAGCTAGAGGGGGGGGGGCAGGAGGGAATGAGCTTTTGAGAGGTAGGGGATACGGGGAGTGGTGTTAGACTAGACAGGGCTTGAAACGTAGGCATGGTTTATATGTATGAGAAGTATAGGGACAGGAAGAGGGGTGCTAGGCTAGACAGAGGTTGAGGAGTAGAGTATAGTTTATATGAGAGGTATAGGAAAACGAGGAGAGGAGTTAGACTAGACAGAGGTCGAGGAGCAGAGTATGGTTTATGTGAGAGTCATAGGTAAACGAGAGAGGCGTTAGGCTAGACAGAGCTAGAGGAGTAGAGCATGGTTTATATGAGAGGTATAGGAACAGGAGGAGAGGTGTTAGGCTAGACAGGTAGTGTAGCAGTAGGAATATGGACTTATATACAGGAGAGATAGGGAATAGGAGGTGCTAGACTTGAAAGCGACTTTAGACGTGAACATAGTGGTCAATGTTCTAGACATGCCCATCACGTAACCTATTCAGGGAAAAGGTGTCTCGTTCAGGGGAAAAAGGTGACTGCTCAGGGAAAAAGGAGGCCCACAAAGGGAAAAAGTTGACTAGCAAAGGGAAAAACGTAACCACCAAAGGGAAAAAGGCGACCAGCAAAGGGAAAAATGTGACCAGCAAAGGGAAAAAGGTGACCAGCAAAGGGAAAAAGGCGACATGCAACGGGACAAAGGTGACCAGTAAAGGGAAAAATGTCACCAGCAAAGGGAAAAAGGCGATCCACCAAAGGGAAAAAGGTGAGCCATAAAGGGAAAAAGGTGACCTGCAACGGGAAAAGCTAACCCACTAACACTAACAGGTAAGTAATTCAGGTAGTATTGCAAGAGGCTGACTGGATCATAGCAGTGTATGATTTCACAGGCAATTCAGCTAGTATCGTATGCATTTAGGTTAATTCGTCTAGTAACACAGGATAGATTCCAGATGCTAACTGCATCATGGCTCTGCATAATTTCACAGATAATTCAGCTAGTATCGTAGGCATTTAGGCTAATTCAGCTAGTATCACAAGAGGATAGATTCTAGGGTTGGGTATAGCATAGTTTCATATTTCAAGGTAATTCAGAGGGTATCGTAGGTATTTAGGATAATTCAAGTAACATAGGTGTTTAGAGTAATTAAGCAAGCAAGGGTAGGTTCCAGGGGTTGGTTATAACCTAGCTTCGTATTTCACAGATAGTTCAGGTAATATCGTAAGTATTTGAGGTAATCGACAGAGCTTCACAGATATTATTGATAATTTCGATCAGAGATTTGTATCACAGCTATTTAAGTTAAATGCAGATGATTCAGGTTGTATCAATGGTATTTGAGTCATTTTAACAGGTAATTCAGATAGTATCACAGGTGCTCGTGCTAATTTAGAGCAGGAATTCGTGTCAGAGCTAGTTAAGGTAATTTCACATGATTCGGGTAGTATCACAGGTATTTAAATCATTTTCATAGCCAATTCAGCTAGTATCGTGAGCATTTAAGCTAATTCAGCTAGTATCACAGGAGGCTAGATTCCAGAGGCTAACTGCATCATAGCTATGCATGATTTCACAGCTAATTCAGCTAGTATAGTAGGTATTTAGGCTAATTCAGGTAGTATCACAGGAGGCTAGATTCCAGGGTTGGGTATAGCATAGTTTCATATTTCAAGGTAATTCAGAGGGTATCGTAGGTATTTAGGATAATTCAAGTAACATAGGTGCTTAGAGTAATTAAGCAAGCATTACAGGAGGGTAGGTTCCAGGGGTTGGTTATAGCCTAGTTTCGTATTTTACAGATAGTTCAGGTAATATCATAAGTATTTGGATAATCAGCATAGTTTCACAGATGCTCGTAATAATTTCGATCAGAGATTTGTATCACGGCTATTTAAGGTAAATGCAGCTGATTCAGGTTGTATCAATGGTATTTGAGTCATTTTAATAGGCAATTCTGATAGTATCACAGGTGCTCGTACTAATTTAGAGCAGGAATTCGTATCTGAGCTATTTAATGTAATTTCACACGATTCGGGTAGTATCACAGGTATTTAAGTCATTTTAACAGGCAATTCAACTAGTATCACAGGTACTCATGGTAATATAGAGAGTAATTCGATTATAAAACTTTTCTCATCCAACGTTACAACAATTTATATACTTTTTTCTAAATCTTACAAATTTTTATATGTTAAACAGTTATTGTACGATGCGGAGAGGGATAAACTGCATATTGGTTCACAAATTGAAAAGCTTTACGTCAACATACCTTTATTTTAGTTCGTTATAGATGTCTCTCCCCTTTTATCTAGGCTTGAGACTAGCACTAGGATTGCTCCTAATGGCAGGGTTACCACCTTCCCTTCCATCTTCTTCTTTCTTCATCAGGCGTCAGCTATCTGCATATACAGCACACAGACACCTTCTTTTTTAAGATTGTAGACTCACTAGAAAATCTTTATCTTTAACTTACATTCTTTTAAGCACTGTTTGTAATGGCGTAATGTCCATACGCATATGTTGTTATCCCGCCCTCAGCAATAATTCTTTTATCATCAAACGGAGTCAATGCAATTTTATTCACTTGTACTGTAGCAAGGGCATGCTTTCGTGATAGGATCAGATTCATAGGTGTTCTGATGATTTCACTGGTTTTAAGACAGTCTGTATAGCTGTCAAACGAAATGTACTGCTTAATAGCGCTACGTTTTATACCTTTAATCTTTTTTATCATTGACCCTTGAATATCTAAGGCATACATCTTAGGACGTAGTCCAACAAAGCGTAGGATGATTTTGCTATTAGCCTCATCTTTAAATTTTCCCAATACCTTCTTGTTCTGAGTAGAGTAACATATATGGTTGGCAGGGTAATCAGCTGTATCGAGATGCTCAAGAAAACGTAGCTTGTCCTGGTACACATCTTCAGTTGTTACACGATGAATGAACGAATCAGTGTCCATATACATAAGCTTCAGGTTTTCAGCTCCATAATAAGGCAACAAAACGTCGTAATGATAGTTATACATTAATGTCTTGGAGATGTCCAACACACTCATACCAATGTATATAGGCTTGTTGAATACAATCTGACGAGAGGCCATATGTACAGCAGCTAGATTATCAGCATATATCGTCCTGTCGATAAACGTAGGCTTGGCGATCAGCTTCTCTAGAGTTGTTTCATTGGTCACCAGTCGTATATCCATACGGTTACGCAGGTTCTCCATAGTTTTTCCAAACATAGCGTTGTTAAAGAGCTTGTAGAGATCCTTCTCGAAATCATTTGCAGCTTGTTGTCGTAGCCTGTTGTTAAATTCCACATAAGGTTTCAACCACTGAGACTGTCGGAATTGTAGCACACGATGGATTTTTGTTAGTCGTAGTCCATGACTAAGAGCTTGCTTCAAAGCCATGTAATGCACTACATACTTCTTTCGAGGTCCAAGATGAGGTATCAGTTTCTTTGTAGATGATTCCAATGGTTTCATACACTCTGGCAGGAAAGGTAGATCGTTGTGTAGATCGTGAAGTTCTGCAGGATACTCGATGTCGACTTCTAATATGTACCCATGAGGATCATCTTCTTGTAGTGTTTCTAAGTTGATTTCTTCAGGTGACACCCACTGAAATCCACCAAAAGGAAGGACGTGACACATTGCCCACCCATATTGGTTATTTGCGTCCTCGTATGTGATAAATTGGGTTGGTCTCGTCGGATCAAACTTCTCCATATAAGTGTTATTAGCCTCAGCATACCGATGAGAAACTTGGCATAAACCTCCTCTTATACCTGATTCCACCATGAGTAGTTGATCATAATCTTGTAACAGCTCTAACTTAATTCCAGTATACAGTAACATAGCGTCCCATATTAGACCTGGAGAGGTAAAATAATGGGCGGGATCGACTTTGTGTGTTTTAAGGGTTTGCTCTCTGAACGTCTCAAAGACGTCAGCTAGAAGAAGTACATCCGAAGTTAAGTAGAGATCGCTGTACTCTCCCAGGTTTCTCACATTAAACAGCTCCCATACATTTCTAGCATGATCGTAGTCAGCATCAATAATTTCTTCCTCATTTAATCTATTGTAGAAGGAGTCCTTAGGAGGCAAGCAGGTCTCGTTCAGGGCATCCCATGACGTAACAAAATCATATGGAAATACACCCTTACGGGTCATCAACTTCAATTTGTCTTCTCCAAAGTACTTTAGCGTTTCAGGATACGAGGTTAGATTTTTTACCAACTTATCCAAGCTTGTACTGAGGAATCGGAAGCTATCCACAAATCGAAGCTTTATATCTCCTACATACTTGGTGAATGAGATATAGCTTTCTTCAGAGTTAGGAATTACCTCCACACGTTCACTTGTACAACCCAGCTCCTTAACAATGAAATGAGAGTCATATCCGCTAAGGTTATGCATGAAGACTGGTATATATTTAGGTGTTTTGCAGGCTAAATTACATTCATTATGAAGACTTCCACGATATTCACCGCTGATGTGATCATGGTCGCGTACTTTATAGTTCTCTTCTGTAAAGGGTTTTCTACACAAGTAGCATGTCGTAGAAGACTCGAAATCCTTTTGCTGTTGATCCGTAAGTTTCAGAGGCTTAGCAGATTTGTATATATTACCAATCATTTTTGCAAGAGATGTCAGGTACAGCATAAACTTATGAGCAGCATCAGCACCACGATACACATAGGGATGCTTAGGAAGATCAGTTTCGAGATGTTCAACACTGGATGTAGGTTTCACGTAAACACAGAAGCTCATTGGTGTGTGCTCTTGATAAGGTGTTGTATAGGAAGTTTCAGGATTGGGTGTACACGTATGGCATGGAGTGAGAATACTCTCAAAATCAGCATAGATGACATAAGGTACTTTCAGCATCCTCTCAACATTTTTAAACTGTGCAATTGCTTTCTCCTTGCTAGGCATAACAACCCTTGCAACACCATGTTGAATACAGACGGCTGCATGTTCTTGTAGTTTTTCCAGTCCACTTCGTCCATATCGATTATCAAAATGTGTAAAACAGCGCTTGCAGGTATAAACACGTTCATTACATTTAGTTTTCTGGCGTCGAACGAGCTTCTCAAAATTCCTTATATACACGTAGTGATGTTTTCCACTGCTATCATTCAATAGTAGCAGGTCGCGATGTTCAGGTAGTTCAATATCAGCAACCTTTATCGGATACACTTCATGCTTCTCATCCAGCCCGAAAACGTTAATAGACATATTGTTAAGCTTCTCAAATTTAGGTATTTGAGAAAGTGGAGTAGGGTAGGAAACACAGCTGAAGTCGTACTTGTCTTGAAGTTGTTTGTATTTGTTCACACGCTGTGCATTCTTCCCTATGAATTTAGCTAATACAGAGTACATGAAACATTTCTCGTCGGTAAAGTTCTGAATGTTTATACACGCTTCTTTAGCTCCGACAGATGACGGTAGTGGTATGTAGCTACTTCCTCGTAACGGGTTGTACTTGTTGATACGAAGTCGAACTCCTTCCACAGCAAGCAAAGCCCAGCTGCTACCCTTAAGCTGAGACTCCTCCATTTCAGTCACCAATTTCTTGAATTTCACTTCCATCGCTGACTCCAGATCAGTTTCCAGGAAAACAGCTTGATTCCGTGTTTTAAATGTTTTGTCACAGGTTTCTCCAATACTGTTAACAAATCGACACTCAGCCAGCAGATTAATTTTAACACTCTTATGAATGCTAAGCTCTTTATGCACAGCCTGGATTATACGTTGTTTTGCCTCTTGCAGATACATATTTAGCTCCTTAGCTGATTCGCATCGTATAAAATACGATTTCAATCGTCCTTCGAATGAAGTTTCGTATTCTTTCATATCACAGTCCTCCATTGTTGACAGTAACTGATGTTTAGTTGGCTCCAATCTTCTTTTCTTCTGAGGGCTGCTTATTTCACATATATCTTCGTGTCGCTGTCCCTTATAACAATCTTTGAAGGTTACATTACAATGTTTACATTTGAAGAGCTTCTTGCAGCTCATCTCGTGTCTTCTCTTGTCATAACCTCGGAGGAACTTCTTCCCACATTTTCCGCATGCATATCCAGTAGCGCTTGGAATATTATCCTTATACGCTGAGTTATTCATCTTTATTCTTGATGTAATAACGTATTAATCACTGATCAATGAAATGTAGACCTCTTCACCTTGACACCACTTTAGAAAGCTGATTATTCTTGGAGAGAACACGATGTTAACACCTCAAGACTAATTAGCACAATGAAGTCCAATGCCCTAGATCACCATATTTATAGAGGGAGCACGAACCTTTTAGATCAATCATAAACTCGCTCCATAACCACCTGTATATGATCGCTCAACGTGTACTAACCCCCCAGCCATATAACCTCAAGTCTAGAGACAGGATGTTTATGACGTCACACCCAGAGACAGGATGTCTGGCAGCATCAAACACGTTTAAACTCGTCTCATAACTACCTGCTTATGCTGTCACACCAGCAAGAGAAGAATTCACACACGCTCATTCAGACATATATTTCAAATTCAAGCCCACCACCACCATCACCACCTATTGTACCAAGGTTAATTCAAGCTGTATTATCACAATACTTAAAAGTAAAAGCTTAAAAGGAAACCTAGAAGATTTTCCCCCTTATTTACTTAATTATTTCATGTTTTTATTCCCTTTTCAATTCTTCCTTTCCATCTTCTCACAGAAAGACCATTACATTTCACTACAATCATGAGAAAAGCAACTTTTCCAGAGTTACACAGATTCTAAGCTTCTAAATCGAACCCGGTAATACTTTTAATAAATGTATTTTAGCTCCCCAATATCAGCATCTACCATTTAATCTTTACTCGAACCTGATATGATCCATAAGCTTGAAGATATATGAAATCACCCTTCGGGATTCGATCTGAGTACTTTAAAGTAATATTTGTCACGATAACGATATTTAAGGACTAGATACTCTGTTTGCGTTTACCTTGACATGTTTATCTAAATTAAATTACGAGTTATTAAATTTTTGCAAGTAAATTTCATTGAATCGGTATTCGAACCCAGAACACCAGGAACAAGATAATTTATAATATTAGTCTGACATGTTAAACAAAGTTGTATGCAGTTACATCATCGATCTAAGTGATATATTCTAGTGTACAGAGGAAAATTAAGAAAGTCATTAAAAGATGGGGAATCGAACCAAGCACAACTGATTGGCAATTATATACAGCATTAATTACCCATCATAGAAGCTATCAATCATGCTTTAGTCCACTCCTCTACCTCACTTAGTTCCCGAGATAATGAAAATTTTAAAATTAGGATCGAACCCAGGACGTCATGTATCCAATTACACATCCACAAGATACTACCTAATAACATAAACGCAATAAAGTTTATTTGGCGTCTTTATCTTAATTGGTTTAGGAGTTATTAAATTTATAAGTAAATTCCATCGAATCAGTATTCGAACCCAGAACACCAAGAATAAAATAATTTATAATATGAGTTTGGTATGTTTAAACGTGCTGTATGTAGTTACAGCATCGATCTAAGTGATATTTTCTAGAGTATAGAGAACAATTAAGGAAGTCATTAAAAATCGGGATTCGAACTAGAGACAACTGATTAAAAATTATATACAGTATTAATTACCCTTGATAGGAGCTATCAATCATGCTTTGGTCCATTCCGCTAACTTTCTTAGTTTCCGAGATAATGGAGATTTAAAAATTAAGGATCGAACCCAGGACTTCAGGTATCTAATTACACATCTACAAGATACTACCTAATAACATAAACGCAATAATGTTTATTTGGCGTCTTTATCTTAAGTTGTTTAACAGTTATTAAATTTATAAGTAAATTCCATCGAATCAGTATTCGAACCCAGAACACCAAGAACAAAATAATTTATAATATGAGTTTGGTATGTTTAAAGGTGCTGTATGTAGTTACAGCATCAATCTAAGTGATATTTTGCTAGAGTATAGAGAAAAATTAAGGAAGTCATTAAAAAATCGGGATTCGAACTAGAGACAACTGATTGAAAATTATATACACTATTAATTACCCTTCATAGGGGCTATCAATCATGCTTTGGTCCATTCCGCTAACTTTCTTAGTTTCCGAGATAATGGAGATTTAAAAATTAAGGATCGAACCCTGGACATCAGGTACCAAAATATACATTTAAGAGAAACAACCTAATAACGTTAATGTAATAACGTTTATTTGGCGTCTTTATCTTAATTAGTCTCTGAGATATTAGAAGATGAATTTGTAATCACTCGTAGGATTCGAACCCAGGCATCCCGGTCAACTTGGAACAATACCCTAATGACGCGGCGCATTCCAAAGAATTGATTAGTTTTTATCCCAATGTTGTATCTCGTTTCGTTCAGGAGATATAAGCGATTAAACAGTAGAAATAGAATACCGGTTTGAGCACACAGAGAGATGCCGACATCGGATAAAGTTCTTTGATCTATGCCGGCAAGCTCCGCCCATTCTATTTCTACTGTTTAATCGCTTATATCTCCTGAACGAAAAGAGATACAACATTGGAATAAAAACTAATCAATTCTTTGGAATGCGCCGCGTCATTAGGGTATTGTTCCAAGTTGACCGGGATGCCTGGGTTCGAATCCTACGAGTGATTACAAATTCATCTTCTAATATCTCAGAGACTAATTAAGATAAAGACGCCAAATAAACGTTATTACATTAATGTTATTAGGTTGTTTCTCTTAAATGTATATTTTGGTACCTGATGTCCAGGGTTCGATCCTTAATTTTTAAATCTCCATTATCTCGGAAACTAAGAAAGTTAGCGGAATGGACCAAAGCATGATTGATAGCCCCTATGAAAGGGTAATTAATAGTGTATATAATTTTCAATCAGTTGTCTCTAGTTCGAATCCCGATTTTTTAATGACTTCCTTAATTTTTCTCTATACTCTAGCAAAATATCACTTAGATTGATGCTGTAACTACATACAGCACCTTTAAACATACCAAACTCATATTATAAATTATTTTGTTCTTGGTGTTCTGGGTTCGAATACTGATTCGATGGAATTTACTTATAAATTTAATAACTGTTAAACAACTTAAGATAAAGACGCCAAATAAACATTATTGCGTTTATGTTATTAGGTAGTATCTTGTAGATGTGTAATTAGATACCTGAAGTCCTGGGTTCGATCCTTAATTTTTAAATCTCCATTATCTCGGAAACTAAGAAAGTTAGCGGAATGGACCAAAGCATGATTGATAGCTCCTATCAAGGGTAATTAATACTGTATATAATTTTTAATCAGTTGTCTCTAGTTCGAATCCCGATTTTTAATGACTTCCTTAATTGTTCTCTATACTCTAGAAAATATCACTTAGATCGATGCTGTAACTACATACAGCACGTTTAAACATACCAAACTCATATTATAAATTATTTTATTCTTGGTGTTCTGGGTTCGAATACTGATTCGATGGAATTTACTTATAAATTTAATAACTCCTAAACCAATTAAGATAAAGACGCCAAATAAACTTTATTGCGTTTATGTTATTAGGTAGTATCTTGTGGATGTGTAATTGGATACATGACGTCCTGGGTTCGATCCTAATTTTAAAATTTTCATTATCTCGGGAACTAAGTGAGGTAGAGGAGTGGACTAAAGCATGATTGATAGCTTCTATGATGGGTAATTAATGCTGTATATAATTGCCAATCAGTTGTGCTTGGTTCGATTCCCCATCTTTTAATGACTTTCTTAATTTTCCTCTGTACACTAGAATATATCACTTAGATCGATGATGTAACTGCATACAACTTTGTTTAACATGTCAGACTAATATTATAAATTATCTTGTTCCTGGTGTTCTGGGTTCGAATACCGATTCAATGAAATTTACTTGCAAAAATTTAATAACTCGTAATTTAATTTAGATAAACATGTCAAGGTAAACGCAAACAGAGTATCTAGTCCTTAAATATCGTTATCGTGACAAATATTACTTTAAAGTACTCAGATCGAATCCCGAAGGGTGATTTCATATATCTTCAAGCTTATGGATCATATCAGGTTCGAGTAAAGATTAAATGGTAGATGCTGATATTGGGGAGCTAAAATACATTTATTAAAAGTATTACCGGGTTCGATTTAGAAGCTTAGAATCTGTGTAACTCTGGAAAAGTTGCTTTTCTCATGATTGTAGTGAAATGTAATGGTCTTTCTGTGAGAAGATGGAAAGGAAGAATTGAAAAGGGAATAAAAACATGAAATAATTAAGTAAATAAGGGGGAAAATCTTCTAGGTTTCCTTTTAAGCTTTTACTTTTAAGTATTGTGATAATACAGCTTGAATTAACCTTGGTACAATAGGTGGTGATGGTGGTGGTGGGCTTGAATTTGAAATATATGTCTGAATGAGCGTGTGTGAATTCTTCTCTTGCTGGTGTGACAGCATAAGCAGGTAGTTATGAGACGAGTTTAAACGTGTTTGATGCTGCCAGACATCCTGTCTCTGGGTGTGACGTCATAAACATCCTGTCTCTAGACTTGAGGTTATATGGCTGGGGGGTTAGTACACGTTGAGCGATCATATACAGGTGGTTATGGAGCGAGTTTATGATTGATCTAAAAGGTTCGTGCTCCCTCTATAAATATGGTGATCTAGGGCATTGGACTTCATTGTGCTAATTAGTCTTGAGGTGTTAACATCGTGTTCTCTCCAAGAATAATCAGCTTTCTAAAGTGGTGTCAAGGTGAAGAGGTCTACATTTCATTGATCAGTGATTAATACGTTATTACATCAAGAATAAAGATGAATAACTCAGCGTATAAGGATAATATTCCAAGCGCTACTGGATATGCATGCGGAAAATGTGGGAAGAAGTTCCTCCGAGGTTATGACAAGAGAAGACACGAGATGAGCTGCAAGAAGCTCTTCAAATGTAAACATTGTAATGTAACCTTCAAAGATTGTTATAAGGGACAGCGACACGAAGATATATGTGAAATAAGCAGCCCTCAGAAGAAAAGAAGATTGGAGCCAACTAAACATCAGTTACTGTCAACAATGGAGGACTGTGATATGAAAGAATACGAAACTTCATTCGAAGGACGATTGAAATCGTATTTTATACGATGCGAATCAGCTAAGGAGCTAAATATGTATCTGCAAGAGGCAAAACAACGTATAATCCAGGCTGTGCATAAAGAGCTTAGCATTCATAAGAGTGTTAAAATTAATCTGCTGGCTGAGTGTCGATTTGTTAACAGTATTGGAGAAACCTGTGACAAAACATTTAAAACACGGAATCAAGCTGTTTTCCTGGAAACTGATCTGGAGTCAGCGATGGAAGTGAAATTCAAGAAATTGGTGACTGAAATGGAGGAGTCTCAGCTTAAGGGTAGCAGCTGGGCTTTGCTTGCTGTGGAAGGAGTTCGACTTCGTATCAACAAGTACAACCCGTTACGAGGAAGTAGCTACATACCACTACCGTCATCTGTCGGAGCTAAAGAAGCGTGTATAAACATTCAGAACTTTACCGACGAGAAATGTTTCATGTACTCTGTATTAGCTAAATTCATAGGGAAGAATGCACAGCGTGTGAACAAATACAAACAACTTCAAGACAAGTACGACTTCAGCTGTGTTTCCTACCCTACTCCACTTTCTCAAATACCTAAATTTGAGAAGCTTAACAATATGTCTATTAACGTTTTCGGGCTGGATGAGAAGCATGAAGTGTATCCGATAAAGGTTGCTGATATTGAACTACCTGAACATCGCGACCTGCTACTATTGAATGATAGCAGTGGAAAACATCACTACGTGTATATAAGGAATTTTGAGAAGCTCGTTCGACGCCAGAAAACTAAATGTAATGAACGTGTTTATACCTGCAAGCGCTGTTTTACACATTTTGATAATCGATATGGACGAAGTGGACTGGAAAAACTACAAGAACATGCAGCCGTCTGTATTCAACATGGTGTTGCAAGGGTTGTTATGCCTAGCAAGGAGAAAGCAATTGCACAGTTTAAAAATGTTGAGAGGATGCTGAAAGTACCTTATGTCATCTATGCTGATTTTGAGAGTATTCTCACTCCATGCCATACGTGTACACCCAATCCTGAAACTTCCTATACAACACCTTATCAAGAGCACACACCAATGAGCTTCTGTGTTTACGTGAAACCTACATCCAGTGTTGAACATCTCGAAACTGATCTTCCTAAGCATCCCTATGTGTATCGTGGTGCTGATGCTGCTCATAAGTTTATGCTGTACCTGACATCTCTTGCAAAAATGATTGGTAATATATACAAATCTGCTAAGCCTCTGAAACTTACGGATCAACAGCAAAAGGATTTCGAGTCTTCTACGACATGCTACTTGTGTAGAAAACCCTTTACAGAAGAGAACTATAAAGTACGCGACCATGATCACATCAGCGGTGAATATCGTGGAAGTCTTCATAATGAATGTAATTTAGCCTGCAAAACACCTAAATATATACCAGTCTTCATGCATAACCTTAGCGGATATGACTCTCATTTCATTGTTAAGGAGCTGGGTTGTACAAGTGAACGTGTGGAGGTAATTCCTAACTCTGAAGAAAGCTATATCTCATTCACCAAGTATGTAGGAGATATAAAGCTTCGATTTGTGGATAGCTTCCGATTCCTCAGTACAAGCTTGGATAAGTTGGTAAAAAATCTAACCTCGTATCCTGAAACGCTAAAGTACTTTGGAGAAGACAAATTGAAGTTGATGACCCGTAAGGGTGTATTTCCATATGATTTTGTTACGTCATGGGATGCCCTGAACGAGACCTGCTTGCCTCCTAAGGACTCCTTCTACAATAGATTAAATGAAGAAGAAATTACTGATGCTGACTACGATCATGCTAGAAATGTATGGGAGCTGTTTAATGTGAGAAACCTGGGAGAGTACAGCGATCTCTACTTAACTTCGGATGTACTTCTTCTAGCTGACGTCTTTGAGACGTTCAGAGAGCAAACCCTTAAAACACACAAAGTCGATCCCGCCCATTATTTTACCTCTCCAGGTCTAATATGGGACGCTATGTTACTGTATACTGGAATTAAGTTAGAGCTGTTACAAGATTATGATCAACTACTCATGGTGGAATCAGGTATAAGAGGAGGTTTATGCCAAGTTTCTCATCGGTATGCTGAGGCTAATAACACTTATATGGAGAAGTTTGATCCGACGAGACCAACCCAATTTATCACATACGAGGACGCAAATAACCAATATGGGTGGGCAATGTGTCACGTCCTTCCTTTTGGTGGATTTCAGTGGGTGTCACCTGAAGAAATCAACTTAGAAACACTACAAGAAGATGATCCTCATGGGTACATATTAGAAGTCGACATCGAGTATCCTGCAGAACTTCACGATCTACACAACGATCTACCTTTCCTGCCAGAGTGTATGAAACCATTGGAATCATCTACAAAGAAACTGATACCTCATCTTGGACCTCGAAAGAAGTATGTAGTGCATTACATGGCTTTGAAGCAAGCTCTTAGTCATGGACTACGACTAACAAAAATCCATCGTGTGCTACAATTCCGACAGTCTCAGTGGTTGAAACCTTATGTGGAATTTAACAACAGGCTACGACAACAAGCTGCAAATGATTTCGAGAAGGATCTCTACAAGCTCTTTAACAACGCTATGTTTGGAAAAACTATGGAGAACCTGCGTAACCGTATGGATATACGACTGGTGACCAATGAAACAACTCTAGAGAAGCTGATCGCCAAGCCTACGTTTATCGACAGGACGATATATGCTGATAATCTAGCTGCTGTACATATGGCCTCTCGTCAGATTGTATTCAACAAGCCTATATACATTGGTATGAGTGTGTTGGACATCTCCAAGACATTAATGTATAACTATCATTACGACGTTTTGTTGCCTTATTATGGAGCTGAAAACCTGAAGCTTATGTATATGGACACTGATTCGTTCATTCATCGTGTAACAACTGAAGATGTGTACCAGGACAAGCTACGTTTTCTTGAGCATCTCGATACAGCTGATTACCCTGCCAACCATATATGTTACTCTACTCAGAACAAGAAGGTATTGGGAAAATTTAAAGATGAGGCTAATAGCAAAATCATCCTACGCTTTGTTGGACTACGTCCTAAGATGTATGCCTTAGATATTCAAGGGTCAATGATAAAAAAGATTAAAGGTATAAAACGTAGCGCTATTAAGCAGTACATTTCGTTTGACAGCTATACAGACTGTCTTAAAACCAGTGAAATCATCAGAACACCTATGAATCTGATCCTATCACGAAAGCATGCCCTTGCTACAGTACAAGTGAATAAAATTGCATTGACTCCGTTTGATGATAAAAGAATTATTGCTGAGGGCGGGATAACAACATATGCGTATGGACATTACGCCATTACAAACAGTGCTTAAAAGAATGTAAGTTAAAGATAAAGATTTTCTAGTGAGTCTACAATCTTAAAAAAGAAGGTGTCTGTGTGCTGTATATGCAGATAGCTGACGCCTGATGAAGAAAGAAGAAGATGGAAGGGAAGGTGGTAACCCTGCCATTAGGAGCAATCCTAGTGCTAGTCTCAAGCCTAGATAAAAGGGGAGAGACATCTATAACGAACTAAAATAAAGGTATGTTGACGTAAAGCTTTTCAATTTGTGAACCAATATGCAGTTTATCCCTCTCCGCATCGTACAATAACTGTTTAACATATAAAAATTTGTAAGATTTAGAAAAAAGTATATAAATTGTTGTAACGTTGGATGAGAAAAGTTTTATAATCGAATTACTCTCTATATTACCATGAGTACCTGTGATACTAGTTGAATTGCCTGTTAAAATGACTTAAATACCTGTGATACTACCCGAATCGTGTGAAATTACATTAAATAGCTCAGATACGAATTCCTGCTCTAAATTAGTACGAGCACCTGTGATACTATCAGAATTGCCTATTAAAATGACTCAAATACCATTGATACAACCTGAATCAGCTGCATTTACCTTAAATAGCCGTGATACAAATCTCTGATCGAAATTATTACGAGCATCTGTGAAACTATGCTGATTATCCAAATACTTATGATATTACCTGAACTATCTGTAAAATACGAAACTAGGCTATAACCAACCCCTGGAACCTACCCTCCTGTAATGCTTGCTTAATTACTCTAAGCACCTATGTTACTTGAATTATCCTAAATACCTACGATACCCTCTGAATTACCTTGAAATATGAAACTATGCTATACCCAACCCTGGAATCTAGCCCCCTGTGATACTACCTGAATTAGCCTAAATACCTACTATACTAGCTGAATTAGCTGTGAAATCATGCATAGCTATGATGCAGTTAGCCTCTGGAATCTAGCCTCCTGTGATACTAGCTGAATTAGCTTAAATGCTCACGATACTAGCTGAATTGGCTATGAAAATGATTTAAATACCTGTGATACTACCCGAATCATGTGAAATTACCTTAACTAGCTCTGACACGAATTCCTGCTCTAAATTAGCACGAGCACCTGTGATACTATCTGAATTACCTGTTAAAATGACTCAAATACCATTGATACAACCTGAATCATCTGCATTTAACTTAAATAGCTGTGATACAAATCTCTGATCGAAATTATCAATAATATCTGTGAAGCTCTGTCGATTACCTCAAATACTTACGATATTACCTGAACTATCTGTGAAATACGAAGCTAGGTTATAACCAACCCCTGGAACCTACCCTTGCTTGCTTAATTACTCTAAACACCTATGTTACTTGAATTATCCTAAATACCTACGATACCCTCTGAATTACCTTGAAATATGAAACTATGCTATACCCAACCCTAGAATCTATCCTCTTGTGATACTAGCTGAATTAGCCTAAATGCCTACGATACTAGCTGAATTATCTGTGAAATTATGCAGAGCCATGATGCAGTTAGCATCTGGAATCTATCCTGTGTTACTAGACGAATTAGCCTAAATGCATACGATACTAGCTGAATTGCCTGTGAAATCATACACTGCTATGATCCAGTCAGCCTCTTGCAATACTACCTGAATTACTTACCTGTTAGTGTTAGTGGGTTAGCTTTTCCCGTTGCAGGTCACCTTTTTCCCTTTATGGCTCACCTTTTTCCCTTTGGTGGTCGCCTTTTTCCCTTTGCTGGTGACATTTTTCCCTTTACTGGTCACCTTTTTCCCGTTGCATGTCGCCTTTTTCCCTTTGCTGGTCACCTTTTTCCCTTTGCTGGTCACATTTTTCCCTTTGCTGGTCGCCTTTTTCCCTTTGCTGGTTACGTTTTTCCCTTTGCTAGTCAACTTTTTCCCTTTGTGGGCCTCCTTTTTCCCTGAGCAGTCACCTTTTTCCCCTGAACGAGTCACCTTTTCCCTGAATAGGTTACGTGATGGGCATGTCTAGAACATTGACCACTATGTTCACGTCTAAAGTCGCTTTCAAGTCTAGCACCTCCTATTCCCTATCTCTCCTGTATATAAGTCCATATTCCTACTGCTACACTACCTGTCTAGCCTAACACCTCTCCTCCTGTTCCTATACCTCTCATATAAACCATGCTCTACTCCTCTAGCTCTGTCTAGCCTAACGCCTCTCTCGTTTACCTATGACTCTCACATAAACCATACTCTGCTCCTCGACCTCTGTCTAGTCTAACTCCTCTCCTCGTTTTCCTATACCTCTCATATAAACTATACTCTACTCCTCAACCTCTGTCTAGCCTAGCACCCCTCTTCCTGTCCCTATACTTCTCATACATATAAACCATGCCTACGTTTCAAGCCCTGTCTAGTCTAACACCACTCCCCGTATCCCCTACCTCTCAAAAGCTCATTCCCTCCTGCCCCCCCCCCCCTCTAGCTGAATATCACTCCTTGGTTTCCTATCTAACCTAACTTTAACACCTGTCTATCCTAGCATAGGATCTCTCTCCGTTTTCTCGTCTCTCCTTATAAACACAAACTCAATTCTCCTAACCTAATACCTCTCCTCGTTTTCCTATACTTCTCATATAAACCTTACTCTACTCCTCGACTTCTGCCTAGCCTAACACCTTTCCTCGTTTTCCTATATCTCTCATATAAACCATGCACTACGTTTCAAGCCCTGTCTAGTCTAACACCTCTCATCGTTTTCCTATACCGCTCATATAAACCATACATTACTCAGCCTCTGTCTAGCCTAGCACCCTCCACGTATTCCCTATCTGTCTCATATAAAGCGCACTCCCCTCCTACCACTGTCTAGCCTAGCGTCAGTCCTCGTATTCCCTATCTCTCCCATATAAACGCATTTTCCTCCTTGAAGACTCTCTCAACCTAGCATCTACCTTCGTTTTCCCTATCCTTTCCCATATAAACGCAAAAAACTGTGCTCGAATTCCTCTATATATCCTACTCATGTCCTGTTTCTAATCTAAAAGTAGCAGCATCAACAACAACAACAACAACAACAATAATAATAATAATAATAATAATAATAATATTAATAATAACTTCAACAACGAGCTTGAAAGCAATAGGCAATGTCAAAATACTTACAATGAAATAATATTACATAACTAGTCTATTTATATAATACAGGGTATGAACAAAATTGAAAGTACAATATAATGCAAAGTAATACAGGTTAAAAGTTACATCTGTGTTGTATACCGCAAGCTCCTAATACTTGCATAGTAACCAAGTACTGGGATGTACTTATTATATTTCAAAATATTGTTGTAAATATTAAAAAGGTGTAGCAACAAGCCAGTCATATAATTTATGCTTAAAAGTTGCTGCAGAACATTGTCAGATAGCTTATTATACATTTTAGAACCAAGTACTTCAAAACTCTTCTGAGTTGTAGTTAAACTACAGTATGGAGCATCAGTATGTTGGCATGAACTGGTATTATAGGAGTGTATACCTTGTCTATTTTGTAATTCTAATGAAAGACTTTTTATGTACAGCAACACATTGCAAATATTGAAAGGGGATATATTATACATATATAGGAATTGTACATATGAAAGAGGAACCATACATTTAAGAATTGTACAGTAATAATTTGAATCACTAACATGTTAAAATATTCAACATCTTTTGTACAGAGCTGATTGTAAGAAACGGGCGAACTAGCAAAGTTCCAGGAAAACATAATCCAATTAGAGCGTACCTTTCACCAAGCCAACAGGCAGGGAACCGGTAACGGTACGGAGAAATAGAAAGAGACAGATAGAGAAAAGAAAGAGACGGAGATATGGAACTGACTTCACAACGCTCCAAGGTGACGCGTATGCGCACGGACCTGAAGAAACACATTCTCATACATGTTAAGGTAACGCGGTCTGAGGACCAATAGGAAACGTCGTTACATTTTTTAAACACAGAGGTGAGCGTCACTAGGCTCCCGTATATAAGGGCAGACAAGGACTCGGAGCCCACTCTCTCTCTCTTATTTACTGATCTTCTAGAATTGTCGTCGGCACGAGGTGCTACAAATGCAAGTGGGTGCACACAAGGGTGGGAGTGTGTGTGTGTGTGTATGTGTGTGTGTGCAGATAGCTAGGTTCCTGACTAATTAAAGTGGTGGGATTATAAGATTGGAAAAAGCTAGCCGACCATAATTATTTCAATTGTGAATAAACTTCATTGATTAAGGGAAAATTACAGTGTATTCTTTAACTTGAAAAAGTTAACTTTTAGAAAAAAGGTCCGTGTGCGTGTTTGTGTGTCTGTGAACAGCATAACTCAAAAACGAAAAGTTAGATAAATACCAAACTTGGTATTTAAATTCGGCATATTCCACCCATCCCAACTACCCTTCAGATGAAATCAGTTTTGAAATTTTTTATTTTCTGAAAATGGCTCCAATGAGTTTAATAAAATACCATTTAGGGAAAAGCCCCCTAATTTGGGGAGGTTGTACAAGAAAATTAAAACACAAACACTTAATATCTTTTACTTAATACTTTATAATGATGATGCCAGTTCAGTTTCTTTTCTTTTCATACACTTACGTTAGATATGCTGGAAAACAAACAATGTTGCAAAACCGTATCTTTAGAAAATGGGTTCCTAATTTGGGGAGGTCTTATGTCCTTTATATAAAAATTACGCATTCAGATATTTGACATCTTTAGCACTCCTAATGGCACCTATTACAAATATAACTCTTACCTGGAGAGTCAGTACATGCTCAATGTCTGCATTTCATGCATTCTGAGCACCAAATCTAGTTATCTGCATTGTGATCGTTTAGAACAACATTGAATGCTATACCATAGAAGGTAAACAGCATAACTCAGAAACTAACAGTCGGATAAACACCAAACGTAGTATTTAGGTTCAGTATCTTCCAGAGATGCGACACAAAGGTTACCAAGAAAATCCCCCCACCCCAGATTACCCTTTACATGGAACATTTTTCGAAAATATTAATTTTCTCAAAAATGGCTCTAAGGATTTTGATTAAAATATCGTATGTTTAAGATACTTTTATAACAAATGAAATGTATATCTTGAATTTTCTGGGAATGTCTCCAAAAGTATTCTTCATTGAGAACGACTTTTGCATAACTGGTAAACCATAAGAGATAGACAAAATTTTATTACACAAAAAATGTAGATCGCCTTAAAATACACAATTTATGTCATATACATTTTTTTTGTTGAGTCAACCATTTTCGAGATATTGCTTGTTATTCCCTTAAATTTTCCAATACTTTTTCTCAAATGGGAATTCGTTATTAGCAATAAGATTCACATCTCGATATCTCGATTAACATGAAGCTAATGGAGAATAAGCGTTTGTAAAAATAGTTTATACAAGAGTAGAGAAAGTCATGTGAGTGTAACACATCAGATATTTTTTTTATGTATTCTGTCTACTCTGCGCATTTAATGCTCGCTTGATCGGACTGCATTGCAGAACTGTATGAAAAGTTTAACCCTGTGAATTTCTCTCAGAATTCTCGTGTTGTTGCACGTTTCTTTTGACTTTGCTGAAGAGAGGTCGTAAATCTAACGGCATTAGGCTACGTGCGATCGCACCTTTAGTGGTATAGGTACATCTGTTTACTTCCCCGCAAGTTGACACTGGAGTTCCAACAAAAGCCAACTTACATGTGGCAGAAAACGTGTCAAAGCGGAAGAAGATTATACATTCACGAGAAGAAAAGAAGTGAAAGGGGACTACAGGTATGGCTTTTCTTGCGGTTTTCACAACAGCGAGGGCGGCTAAACGCTTGTTGTACGACAGTTGTCATTTATTTTGTAGCAGAGCGGCATCTTTTGTACCAGGGGAGGGCCCCCAGCATGACATAGGCAGAGAGCATGCGTTTACGGCTTTCGTGTGCTTATTTCGGCAAAAACGTAGTCGAAAACCCTGCATACCTGAAACATAGCTTTAGTGATAACACGTATCAGCGTCACTATCATAATCGCTCCATCTCTTCCGCAGACTCTGCTTTAAAAAGCGAGGAAATGTTTATTAACTATTGCATACTCTCCTCTGGCTTCCAGAGTTACTTCCTTATTGCGTCTTCAGAATAAGATTTAGGTAGGTAAGTTAACTGTATCGCTCATTTCAGTAAAACTTCTGTAGGAAATCAAATATCAAGTTGACATTTTTATTTTCAACATGTCCGTGTGTGTGTGTCTGTCAACAAAATAACTCAGAAACGAACAGTCGGATAAACGCCATACTTGGTATTTAGGTCCAGTATCTTCCAGAGATGCGACTCGAAGGTTTTCAAGAAAATACCCCTTCCGCAGATTACAACATTTTTCGAAAATTTTAATTTTCTCAGAAATGGCTGTAACGATTTTGATTAAAATATCATATACTTAAGATACTTTCATGACAAATAAAATGTATATCTTGAATTTTCTGGGAATGTCTCCAAAAGTATTCTTTATTGTGAACGACTTTTGTATAAGATCGCGTTAAAATACACAATTTGTGTCATATATATTTTTTTTGTTGAGTGAACCCTTTTCCAGATATTGCTAGTTATTCCCTTAAATTTTCCAATACTTATATTTTTTCTCAAATTTGTTATTCATTTTTTTTTCGTCCTGGTAATGCAAAGAGAATGGAATACTTCACATAGCAACCAGCTCTTAAAAGATTTGAGTATCGCCTAAACCCTACCATATTCCCTTTGCATCTATAAGAAAATTAGCAATAAGATTAACATCTCGATTAACATGAAGCATATGGAGAATAAGCGTTTGTAAAAATAGTTTGTACAAGAGCAGAGAAAGTCGTGTGAGTGTAACACATCAGATTTTTACTTCTCTATCGCTTAGAGCAGCAGTTCCCAAACTTCTTGCGTACACGACCCCCTTTTCGATGATGAATTTATTGGTGATCCCTTCATTCACTTCGCTGCTTAATCATTAATTTGCAAGTTTTCGCGCACACTTCAACAACTTAAGTGCGAAGTTAAAGGATAAATTAATTGAGCTTTCTTCAGACCAAAGTTTAAAACTGACTTTCCAGAAGGAAGATTGTATCACTTGTGACTATCAAGAAGAACAGAATACCCTGGTGTCTGCCGCAATAAACGTGCTTATTCCATTCTGCACCTCATATCTCTGCAAAATTGGATTTTCGTCAATGATGAACATCAAGACTAAATCTAGGAATAGATAATGTGTGCAACTAATATACAGCCAGACATTGAACGATTAATTAATAGCAAACAGCCTCATACTTATCACTAATCATCCTGATGTACAGTGTAATAATTATTGGTTTACATAAAATTGTATAGTGCATTTACTGTGAAATTGTAGTATTAATATACTTCTTAAATACAACATATGATTCTGTTTAAAAGTAATAGGTGACTAAATTCAATTTCCCCCATTGTTATAATAATAATTAACAGTAAAAATGATTTATTAATAATTCAAATATCCACTGCGACCCCCAAATAAAATACCGCGACCCCTTGAGGGTCGCGACCCACAGTTTGGGAACCGCTGACTTAGAGTATTTGATCTGAAAATCGAGTTTACCAAGCTCTCACCAGAAATACAAACTTTGATTTTCCAAACAGCACTCATAGAAAAAAGATCCCATGTGTGTTTTAGGCGTATTCAAGGCCTATTCTTACTGCATACCGCAACACTGGCGGTGGACAGTAATGATGCATGAAGTGAAATAATTGTTGGGAAAGGAAAATTGGGAATAAAACCTTCCAGACCAAAGTTTGAAGTACCTTCCCGGCATTTGCTAGTTACGAGGAAAACTGGAGAGACCTTCAGTAAGGAAGGACTGTCCTGGTGAGATTTGAATCTCCGGTTCATGAGCCCGTGCTTTAACGAGCTCGGCCACCCGTGTCGGTATGTGAGGGAAAAAAGAGAGAGAAGGGGAGAGAAAGAAAGAAGGAGAGCGAGAGAACAGTATGATAACTGAATTCACGCTTAAGTCGGGCATGTTTTTGTGATGCAGGATTCCACAAACCAAAATACCTTTAAGGGGGTACAGAAGACTTTATCTCCACAGTGTTGAAATGTATTTTGTAAGCAGCATTTTCTCAGTAACTATACGAACTAGAAAGCTAAAAATGTTCAGTCTGTAGATTCAATGTCTATAGTATAGCTCAAATAACCGCTTTTTAAAAAGTTGAATAGTATTGGGAAATTAATGTTTTAATGTTGTCATAGATTTTCCTACATTTGCGGTGGTTTTTTAAAATAAACTTGGCAAATGTATTTTCAAAACCATTGTTTCAGAGTATACAAATCAATTAAAAAAATATGATGTGTTACACTCACATGACTTACTCTACTCTTCTACATTCTATTTTTACAAACACTTATTCTCCATCTACTTTATGTTAATCGAAATAAACATTTGCAAAGGCTATCATATTGCTAATTTTCCTGTAGGTGCAAGGGGAATGTGATATATTTTAATATATTGACGATATTTCCAGAAAATTCAATATATACATTTTATTTGTCAGGAAAATATCTTATACATGACATTTTAATCAAAATCAGTATAGCCATTTTTGTGAAAATAAAAATTTTCCAAAAATACTCATTTAAACGTGGCCTGTAGTGGGGGGGATTTTTGAAAATATTCGTGTCACATCTTTGGAAGATACTGAACCTAAATACTAAGTTTGGTATTTATCCGACTTTTCGTTTTTGAGTTATGCTGTTCACAGGTACACAGACACACACGCGGAGATTTTTAAAAATACTTTTTTTTTTGGATTCAGGGACCTCAAAACATTTATTTGCGGTGAAATCTTGATATCGAATTCTTGGGTGGAATGCAATACTTCCCCTACTTATTATACGTAGCAGAGAAAGCAAAAACAACTCCTGAAAATTTCAGTTCAAAGTATTAACAACAGGAGAGGTGGTCCTAATGCGAGGGAATGTTAAACTAATGGAAATCAGTTCTGAAGAGAAATATCTTAAACATATGATATTTTAATCAAAATCGTTAGAACCATTTTTGAGAAAATTAGAATTTTCGAAAAATGTTCCATGTAAAGGGTAATCTGGGGTGTGGGGATTTTCTTGAAAACCTTCGTGTCGCATCTCTGGAAGATATTGAACCTAAATACCAAGTTTGGTGTTTATCCAACTGTTCGTTTCTCAGTTATGCTGTTCATAGACACACACACGGACATGTTTCCAAAAATGCTTCTTTTTTTTGGATTCAGGGAGTCTCAAAGCATATATTTCCGGTGAAATCTCGGTATCGAATTTTTGGGTGGAATACAATACTTACCCTACTTACTATACGTAGTAGAGAAAGTAAAAAGGGCGGACAATTATGCCGAACGACGTGTAATATGTTGTTAAAGAGGCGATATGGAAAAAAGCTAGCGTCACTCACAGTGTAGTAGAGAACTTAAACTGGAAATTAAAAAATAGAACCTCAAGTAGACCGGCTCTCAAGAAATGTTTTGAAGTCAAACCTGTTCTCAATTATAAGTTCATTCAAAATAGTTTCACTCCTGTGCCGATTAGCGAGATAGGGTCTTATCCACATTCTTCTTCTTTTCTACTTTTTCATTACATACCAAGCATAAACACAAATAGCAATAGACAAATCCTCGTCACCGGAGTCCATTTTGCTCTTAGTTGAGCAAGAGGATGGAATGTTAAAAGTTCGCAGTTGTAACATGTTGAATGAACGTTTTGTTAATTGTGAATGTTAAATCTTAATATGTTGAGCACTGTATACACACCTTAAGGGATAGCTTGTAGTGAGAGATTTTCTTGAAAACATCCGTGTTTCATCCTTATAAGATGTTGAGCTTAAATGCGAAGTTTGGCATTCATCAGACTTTTCATATTTGAGTTATGCTGTTCAATCTCTCTCTCTCTCTCCCTCTCTCTCTCTCTCTCACACACACACACACATTTCTAAACGTGCTTTTTCTCTACTACGTATATTAGGCAGAGGAAGTATTGTATTCCACCCAAAAATTTGATACCTGGATTTCACCGGAAATACATGTTTTAGACCCCTGAATCCAAAATAGACGTTTTAGAAAAAGGTCCGTGTGCGTGTCTATTTGTCAGTATGTCTATGAACAGCGTAACTGAAAAACTAAAAGTCACATAAGTACCAAATTTGGTATTTAGATTTCAGTATCTCCCAAGGATGCGACACGAAAATTTTAAAGAATATCCCACTACGCCAAATAACCCTTACACGGAACATTTTAGGAAATTTTGTTTTTCTAAAAAATGGCTCAAACAATTCTCTTTAAAATACTACATATTTAATATATATACATAAAAATGAAATCTATATCTCGAATTTTCTGGGAATAGCTTTTGAAGTCCTCTTCATTCGAAATGAATCTTGTGTAATCTTGTATAACTGGTAAACGTTAAGTGATTCTTCATATTCTCATTCTCCATATGCTTCATGTTAATCGAGATGTTAACCTTATTGCTAATTTTCTTGTAGATGCAAGGGGAATATGGTAGCTTTTAAGCGATGGTCAAATATTTTAACGCTGGATGCTATGCGGCGCATTCCATTCTCTTTGCAAGTCCAGGACATAAAAAAATGAATAACGAATTTGAGAAAAAGTATAAGTATTGGAAAATTTAAGGGAATAACAAGCAATATCTCGCAAACGGTTCACTCAACAAAAGAAATGTATATGACATAAATTGTGTATTTTAACGCGATCTACATTTTTTGTGTAGTAAAAGTTTGTCTATCTCTTATGGTTTACCAGTTATGCAAAAGTCGTTCACAATGAAGAATACTTTTGGAGACATTCCCAGAAAATTCGAGATATACATTTCATTTCTCATGACTTTATCTTAAACATATGATATTTTCTTCAAAATCGTTAGAGCCATTTTTGAGAAAATTAAAATTTTCGAAAAATGTTCCATGTAAAGGGTAGTCTGGGATGGGGGGATTTTCTTGAAAACCTTCGTGTCGCATCTCTGGAAGATACTGAACCTAAATACCAAGTTAGGTGTTTATCCGACTGTTCGTTTTTGAGTTATCTATGCTGTTCACAGACACACAGACACACAGACAGACACACAGACAGACACACAGACACACAGACACACAGACACACAGACAGACGCACACACGGACATGTTTCCAAAAATGCTTTTTTTTGGATTCAGGAGGTCTCAAAACATGTATTTCCGGTGAAATCTCGGTATCGAATTTTTGGGTGGAATGCAATACTTCCCCTACTTACTATACGTAGTAGAGAAAGTAAAAATGAATAACGCATTCCCATCTGAGAAAAAGTATAAGTATTGGAACATTTAAGGAAATAGCAAGCAATATCTCGAAAATGGTTCACTCAAAAAAAAATTGTATATGACATAAATTGTGTATTTTAACGCGATCTACATTTTTTGTGTAGTAAAACGTTGTCTATCTCTTATGGTTTACCAGTTATGCAAAAGTCGTTCAGAATGAAGAATACTTTTGGAGATATTCTTAGAAAATTCGAGATATACATTTTATTTGTCATGAAAATATCTTAAACATATGATATTTTAATCAAAAGTGTTAGAGCCATTTTTGAGAAAATTAAAATTTTAGATAAATGTTCCATGTAAAGGGTAGTCTGCCGTGAGGGGATTTTCTTGAAAACCTTCCTGTCGCATTTCTGGAAGATACTGAACCTAAATACCAAGTTTGGTGTTTAATCCGACTGTTCGTTTCTGAGTTACGCTGTTCACAGGCACATACGGACATGTTTCCAAAAATGCTTTTTTTTGGATTCAGGGGGCCTCAAAACATATATTTCTGGTGAAATTTCGGTATCGAATTTTTGGGTGGAATACAATACTTCCCCTACTTACTATACGTAGTAGAGAAAGTAAAAATATAGATCACTTTAAAACACACAGTTTATTTCAAATAATTTTTTACGGCATAAGCCATTTCTGAGATATCTGTTATTAATGGTTGGAATTGTTCATTTCTTGTTCATTCTTTATAAAGCCCTTGTAATATTCAGATGTTTCTCGCGATGTCATGGAAAGAGTGTGTTAATTTTAAGGCCAGCTTATAGCCTCACTCAAGTATTTTCTCATCCAAGCTCTCTCTTCATCAACGCTTCTGTTTTTCATTATTGTTAAAATTAATATTCAAGAAATATTTTATTTAACAAGTACTTAAACATTTAACTATGGCTGCTCTCTTTGTATCTGTAACAAAATGTGTAAGGTAGCTATTTCTGCAAAGATTTGTTTCGATTAAAATGTAGTAGATATAAAATAAGCTTTAACGCTGGTTCACAACCGCCCGAGAACGGTAACCAAAACGGAAATGAGAACCAGAGTGTATATCGATGATTAAGTCGATTTTGCGGCATTGGGAGTTCATTTGTTTTTAACTGACCAATGATATTTTCTTCAGCTAGTTCCAATTTAGCCAATATAACGCGGGTTAGCCAACGTCAAATTTCGATGGAGTAAATATTAGTTAAATGTATATACGTTACATTTCTGATTTCTCTAGTTCTGTCCTTTATTTAATGGCATAAATTAAAGTTGTTGATTGTTCTTTTTTTAATTTCTACTGGGTTTTGCTGTTCTTTGTAGCTTTTGTCATTGTTTTTGAGGCAATAACAAGTTTTGGGTTGCGTATAAAAAAACTACAGATGAACATTTCACGAGAGGAACCAACGCTCCTTGGGTTTGCGGGTGCCAGGATCTGAATGGAAACAGTATGGGATTTTAAAGCCAGCGTATAGCGCGCAGTTCCTAAGTACTTCATGATCGCTATTCTCTTTGTGTATATATAACGAAATGTGTAATGTAGCTATTTCTGCAAAGGTTTATTTGGATTAAAATATAGTAATAGTAGTTACACTCACATGACTTTCTCTACTCTTGTACAAACTATTTTTACAAAAGTTTATTCCCCATATGCTTCATTTTAATCGAGATGTTAATCTTATTGCTAATTTTCTTGTAGATGCAAGGGAAATATGGTAGCTTTTAAGCGATAGTCAAATATTTTAACGCTGGTTGCTATGTGGCGCATTCCATTCTCTTTGCATGTCCAGGACATAAAAAAAATGAATAACGCGTTTGAGAAAAAGTATAAGTATTGGAAAATTTAAGGAAATAACAAGCAATATCTCGAAAACGGTTCACTCAACAAAAGAAATGTATATGACATAAGTTGTGTATTTTAACGCGATCTACATTTTTTGTGTAGTAAAATTTTGTCTATCTGTTATGGTTTACCGGTTATGCAAAAGTCGTTCACAATGAAGAATCTTTTGGAGACATTCCCAGAAAATTCGAGATATACATATCATTTCTCATACATTATCTTAAACATATGATATTTTCATCAAAATCGTTAGAGCCATTTTTGAGAAAATTAAAATTTTCGAAAAATCTTCCATGTAAAGGGTAGTCTGGGGTGGGGGATTTTCTTGAAAACCTTTGTGTCGCATCTCTGGAAGATACTGAACCTAAATACCAAGTTTGGTGCTTATCCGATTGTTCGTTTTTGAGTTATGCTGTTCACAGACACACACACACAGACACACACATACCCAGACACACACACAGACACACACACGGACATGTTTCCAAAAATGCTTTTTTTTGGATTCAGGAGGTCTCAAAACATGTATTTCCGGCGAAATCTCGGTATCGAATTTTTGCGTGGAATGCAATACTTCCCCTACTTACTATACGTAGTAGAGAAAGTAAAAATGAATAACAATTTGAGAAAAAGTTTAAGTAATACTGCAATAACAGGCAATATCTCTAAAATGGTTCACTCAACAAAAAATGTATATGACATAAATTGTGTATTTTAATGCGATCTACATTTTTTTGTCTATATCTTATGGTTTACCAGTTATGGAAAAGTCGTTCACAATAAAGAATACTTTTGGAGACATTCCCAGAAAATTCGAGATATACATTTCATTTATCATGAAAATATCTTAAACATTCATTCATGCATTATCTGTTTACCGTCCTCTTATGTAGGACTTACACCCCCCAGGACTTACAAGCGGGTGCCTGGGGTCAGAGGCCCGTCGAGGAGCAGACACTCATGGATCAGACAGAGCATCCAGGATGGGTGATCAGCCCGATACCTGGTATGGGATGAAGGAAGTAGATGGAACGAAATGTTGGTGAAATGGATGAAAGGAAAGGTGATGATGGAGCAGTTGGTGGAATGAATGGCGGGGGAAACCGGAGAACCCGGAGAAAACCCGCCCAGACGCCGCTTCGTCCACCACAAATCCCACATGCAGGTCCCTGGGATTGAACCCGGGCCGCCTAGATGGGAGGCGAGCGGTCTAACCGTTCGGCCACGGCGCCGCCCCTATCTTAAACATATGATATTTTAATCAAAATCGTTAGAGCCATTTTTGAGAAAATTAAAATTTTCGAAAAATGTTCCATGTAAAGGGTAATCTGGGGTGGGGGGATTTTCTTGAAAACCTTTGTGTCGCATCTCTGGAAGATACTGAACCTAAATACCAAGTTTGGTGTTTATCCAACAGTTTGTTTCTGAGTTATGCTGTTCACACACACACACACACACACACACACACACACACACACACACACAGTCACAAACACGGACATGTTTTAAAAAATGCTTTTTTTTTTGGATTCAGGGGAGTCTCAAAACATGTATTTCCGGTGAAATCTCGGTATCGAATTTTTGGGTGGAATACAATACTTCCCCTACTTACTATACGTAGTAGAGAAAGTAATAACTTCATAGGCTGTTTTCTGAAAGTTGTAGATATACATTTAATTTTCATGCAAATATGTATGGTATTTTAATAAATATCTTTAGAGCCAATTTCGAGAAAATAAAACGATTCGAGAAAAAAGGAATGAAAAGGGTAGTTTGGAGTGAGGGATTTTCTTAAAACTCTTCATGTCATATCCTTGGAAGAAACTGAATTTAAATATCATTTCCTTTTTAAGTTTGCACACACAGACTCACACACACACACACACAAACAAATACACACATTTTTGTAAAACTGTTGTTTTCTATTCATTGAGAATCCCAAAACATGTATTTTTATCGGTGATATCTTGGTATGGAATTTTTGATGGGCTGCAATAGTTCCGCTACCTACTAGGCACGTGGTAGAGAAAGTAAAACGTGGAAATGCGTACTTTTTATTCGGTTTTTAATGCTACATAGTATAAGCTTGTAAGCATGATGTTTCTAAGAAGGTTGCTATTTATGAAATGTTCAAAGAATAAATATTTTACCAGAACTTAAAACAAATTTAGTTACTATTATGCTTGTACGTAAATAACCTACAATGCATTGCACATTTACTGCTAATTTCTTCCAGTTTCATGTTTCCAGCTTGTGTCAATAGATAGCACTAGCGGCTGTTTCATTTACGGCCGCCTAGAATAACCTCTAGAGTGAAGAGTCTAATATGCAAAATATGGATCTAATATGCCGTGCCCGGGAACGAGAACGAGAAAGTTATAAGTTGGGCAACTCTTCTTTCCCGTTCCCGGGGCTTGCAAAGCTTCCCGTCGATTGAGAACGCTCCCATTTGAATGCATGTATTTCAACTTTCTCGTTTTGGTTACTGTTGTCGTTGGTTGTGAACCAACCTTTAGTAAGAATAGTTTGTATATTCACTAATAAACCATAGAGGGCAGAGAAAGTCATGTGATGTATAACCTCAGATTATTAAATTTATTCAGGATTAAATGTAGCCCTCCCTCTGCGTTACTAACTAAGCGGCAGAGAAACTGAGCGAGGTGGCGCCGCAGTAACGTGTATGATTCGCATTCGGGAAGTCCCGGGTTCGATCCCCACTGGCCGTGCACTTTGACTAGGTTTTTCGTAGCTGACATAGGCGAATGCCGGAGTGGTGTATTCTACCACGGATTTCCTCTCTCCCTTATTTCCTCTCATTTTATTTCCCTTTCATGTTTGGTTGACCCCGGGGATATAGTTCGGTCGGTGTCGGGCAGATGGCGCCGAGGCTTGCGATTTGGAACTTATTCTCGGCCCCGCTAAAGGAAAGCCTGTCGAGCCTCCAATGCTAGCTCGTGTTTCCTCTGTCCCACTCCGAGCGACCCTTTCATGGCCGGGTGTCAAGGCTGGAAATCTTAGGGAACTCTGCGCGTCTCCGTCGACTTGCGCCGGCTGCTATGCAACCCATACGTCTCCTGCGGTTTCTTCACCTCTTAGAGGTACGTACATAAAAGATCCGTTGGAGGTCGAGGTGCTGTGTGTTTCCTCTGTCAACTAGTCTTATCCTGTACTAATTGGTAGAGAAAGCAAAAATGTTGGTAATCCTTTTTAACTTTTAATTGCTGCGAACAAGTAAGGTATTCAATGGCGAAAAAGCTACTCTAATTAGCTTATTGGTTCCCGAAATACAAGGGAACTTTTTATAGCACTGAAACCCTCTTATTTACCCCTCCTATTTACTTGGCACTTACGTTTCTACATCATGAGACATCAGGGCATCTCCATTAACACTTCCCTGCTTTTAAACATTCTGAAAATGTCATTTGTCAATGAGTACATAGAAAATAACGCATTTTGCAACAATGAAGGGATATTCTAACTTAACAGTTTATTAACCAAATAAAATCAGGAATTACTTTAATTTGGGATCTCCTAATTTCATCATAAAATACCCAATTTGGTTGACATTCAAGCATCGTTTAAATCCTCCGCTATTTTAAATAAATGCTATATAGTCGTGTAATATATTTAGAAATTAATTTATAGTAGTAAATATTTAAATATCTTAATGAATCAAACAACAGATTAAGCAGAATTAACCCGATTTTCATAAAATATAATAAATAAATAAAAAATAAACATGTATTTTTTACTTTCTCTAATACGTATAGTAAGTAGGGGAAGTATTGTATTCCACCCAAAAATTCGGTACGGAGATTTCACCGGAAATACATGTTTTGAGACCCGCTGAATCCAAAAAAGAGCATTTTTGGAAACATGTCTGTGTGTGTGTGTGTGTGTGTGTGTGTGTGTCTGTCTGTGAACAGCGTAACTCAGAAACGAACAGTCGGATAAACACCAAACTTGGTATTTAGGTTCAGTATCTTCCAGAAATGCGACAGGAAGGTTTTCAAGAAAATCCCCTCAAGGAAGACTACCCTTTACATGGAACATTTATCTAAAATTTTAATTTTCTCAAAAATGCTCTAACACTTTTGATTAAAATATCATATGTTTAAGATATTTTCATGACAAATAAAATGTATATCTTGAATTTTCTGGGAATGTCTCCAAAAGTATTCTTCATTGTGAAACGACTTTTGCATAACTGGTAAACCATAAGAGATAGACAAAATGTTACTACACAAAAAATGTAGATCGCGTTAAAATACACAATTTATGTCATATACATTTTTTGTTGTTGAGTGAACCATTTTCGAAATTTGCTTGTTATTCCCTTACATTTTTCAATACTTTATAGTTTTTCTCAAATTCGTTATTACTTTCTCTACTACGTATAGTAAGTAGGGGAAGTATTGTATTCCACCCAAAATTTCGATACCGAGATTTCACCGGAAATACATGTTTTGAGACCCCCTGAATCCAAAAAAAGCATTTTTGGAAACATGTCCGTGTGTGAGTCTGTGTGTCTGTGAACAGCATAACTCAGAAACGAACAGTCGGATAAACACCAAACTTGGTATTTGGGTTCAGTATCTTCCAAGGATGCGACACGAAGGTTTTCAAGAAAATCCCCCCACCCCAGAGTACCCTTTACATGGAAGATTTTTTGAAAATTTTAATTTTCTAAAAAATGGCTAACGATTTTGATTAAAATATCATATGTTTAAGATATTTTTATGAAAAATAAAATGTATATCTTGAATTTTCTGGGTATGTCTCCAAAAGTATTCTTTATTGTGAACGACTTTTGCATAACTGGTAAACCATAAGAGATAGACAAAATTTTACTGCACAAAAATGTAGATCGCGTTAAAATACACAATTTATGTCATATACATTTTTTTTGTTGAGTGAACCATTTTCGAGATATTGCTTGTTATTCCCTTAAATTTTTCAATACTATTTTCTCAAATGGGAATTCGTTATTCATTTTTTTGTCTTGGATATGCAAAGAGTTATAATCTGTGGCAAAGGGAATGGTGCTGCACCTAGCAACCAGCTATTAAGAGATATGTGTGTGCTTAAAGGCTACTGTTTTTCTATATTGGCCTTGTAAATATATTATCCCCTTACATCTACAAGAAAATTAGCAATAAGATAGAGTTTGCAAATGTTTATCTCGATTAACATGAAGTAGATCGAGAATAAGCGTTTGTAAAAATACTTTGTACAAGAGCAGAGAAAGTCATGTGAGTGTAACACATCAGATTTTTTTTGTCCTGGTAATGCAAAGAGATTAGAATACTCCACATAGCAACCAGCTCTTAAAATATTTGACTATCGCTTAAAACCTACCATATTCCCCTTGCATCTACAAGATAATTAGCAATAAGATTTAACATGAAGCGTATGGAGAATAAGCGTTTGTATAAATAGTTTGTACAAGAGTAGGGAAGGTCGTGTGAGTGTAACACATCAGATTTTTCTATTGCTAGATGGTTTGAAACGGGTTACACTCCACCTCAAAAAGGCCAGGACTTTAGCTTATGATTTTAGAGCAGAAAGGCAGAACCAAGATAAACATTTGAAGGATTTGAAAAAGGAGTCGCAAATGCAATAGCGCAGCATGGACATAATTGAAACCTGTCTTTATGAAACATCTTCATTTGCCAGGTCAAAATGAAATGCAACTCACTCGACAAGTGTGTACGTACTGGCACTGGTGTTCGATGAGAAACTAACAATTGAATTTACGTAATTTATTGAACCAATTGTATTCACTCTTAGGTTGATTCGCGCCAAAACAAAACCCAGGTGACCAGTGCACCGTATAGTGTGTCCTTCCGCCATTCGCGCCAGAAATACTGTCATACTTTCACGACCATGTGGCGAGTACACGCGGCGCGTAAAGCTAAAAAGTTTGCACATATATAATAATTAAATCTAAAAGAAACAGCGAAAAGGAAAGTAACAGGTTTGCGATAACTTACGTTTATTCGCTCAAGGGAAATCCCATTTTATCAACTATTGACGGCTCATTTTTAAAAATCTGATGTGTTACTCTCACATTACTTTCTCTACTCTTGTACAAACTAATTTTACAAACGCTTATTCTCCATATGCTTCATATTAATCGAGATATTGAAATGTTAATCTTATTGCTAATTTTCTTGTAGATGCAAGGGGAATTGGTAGGCTTTAAGCGATACTCAAATATTTTAAGAGCTAGTTGCTATGTGGAGTATTTCATTCTCTTTGCAATGCCAGGACAAAAAAAATGAATAACTAATTTGAGAAAAAGTACAAGTATTGGAAAATTTAATGGAATAACAAGCAATATCTCGAAAATGGTTCACTCAACAAATAAATGTATATGACATAAATTGTGTATTTTAACGCGATCTACATTTTTTGTGTAGGAATATTTTGTCTATCTCTTAAGGTTTACCAATTATGCAAAAGTCGTTCACAATGAAGAATACTTTTGGAGACATTCCCAGAAAATTCGAGATATACATTTAATTTGTCATGAAAATATCTGGAACATGATATTGTAAACAAAATCGTTAGAGCCATTTTTGAGAAAATTAAAATTTTTTAAAAATGATACTGAACCTAAATACCAAGTTTGGTGTTTATCCGACTATTCGTTTCTGATTTATGCTGTTCACAGACACACACACGGACATGTTTCCAAAAATACTTTTTTTGGATTCAGGGGGCCTCAAAACATATATTTCCGGTGAAATCTCGGTAACGAATTTTTGGGTTGAATACAATACTTCCCCTACTTACTATATGTAATAGAGAAAGTAAAAAAAAAACAAAAAAAAAAACGAAATTGTGCACTGTTACGCAAATTGCACTCTTTATAAAATCGTTACATCTGCATCGCGTATTTCACATGCTTTCTTTTTTTTTCCCGGGTGCAACATTTTTCCTGTTACAAATTTTTCTTTACGAGCGCTGTTTATACTTGTACTCGAAACACCGATGAGCTCAGAAGTTACACCTTTTTCAGGAGAAGTGTTGTATATTTCTTATATAACTTATAAACATTCAACACTATTTTTTTACTATCTCGAAAATAGTTCACTCAACAAAAATATGTATATGACATAAATTGTGTATTTTAACGCTATACGTAGTAGAGAAAGTAAAAAGCAAAAACATTTTCGACAAAGGTAATCAAACCTTCATTGATTAAGTACCTGACAATACGTATCTACTGATAAAGGTATGTAAATATAACTATTTCAGTAGTCGCGACTAGGACAGCGCGCAAGCGCGGAAATCTTATCGAAATGGAGTTCATTTCGATACAGATTTCTAACAGCAGATGAATATTATGTATAGGAATCGAAAAAATACCTTTCCAGTAATTTTGTTAAACCGCTTGGTTTGTAACAACATAAACATTTTAACCCCCTAACTCTTAATTTCTGAAGATGGCGCATCTAAAGCTCTAAAATTCAAACTTGTGGAAAGGTATTCTATATCACTATTTAGAGGGCTTAAGCATTTAGAATACCAATAGTGTGATACATCATTGGATTCAGAAAATCTGGTAGATTTTTTAAAAGACAAAATAAGAAACAGTTGTTTTGAGGTATTTACAGGTTCTAATAACCTTGAAACAAAAAATGCTCATAATTTGCTTTGAAAAAAAGAAAAGATTGCGTGCATAGAGCTCTTGAACTGCATGGAAATATAATAAGCTTTACAAACAGCGTGGCACATAAAACTAAATCAGTTGTTAGAGAAATCACGTATCTTAACAGCTGGCTGGAATGTTAAAAACTTACTGCACTTTCCAGAAACTGGTGAAAGGCTAAATAAACATCGCTCTTTAACAGCTCGTTACTTTTTTAACGAGCAAGTGGATATTTAAATAACAATTTTTATGTGGCAGCTGTGTCTGTATGGAAAATGAAGGAACAAATCCTAAAGAGCCGGCGCTCACTCTAAAAGGAATCAGGTTTTGTTTTATGTTTGTTATTATGACAGGGAATGAAAAAGGGAACAGTCCACGAAAAGAAAGTACACGCTTCGAAAGTTTATGGTTTACACTAAATTAGATGTGAGAAAGCACTGTAGTAGTGCTTTTGTGATTTAATTTTTTTAATGGGCAAATTGTTCCTAATAAGTAGAGCCCGGAAGTTAGACAAAATGCCTTTTCTGTTCAAATGGATATAATAAAGAGTTAAGTAGCGATAAACAGTTTCCGTGCATTTAATGACGGTAGGACCAGTTTTTATTTTGCCTATTTCGGCTTCTGTTGCCCATTTTGAGGTTTAAAGCCTTTTTTGCCTTTTTTGGATCGCCATAGCTTTTTGCTGTGCTTATTTAAACATTTTAAAAAGCACATAAAGAATTTCAATTTATGAAATTACACGTTCACAACATGTATTGAGGATCTTGTTCCCTATAAATGCCTTTGTTTTCAAGCAGTCGAAACGTCTCCTCAAACGATTCAACTAAGCTCTTTAAATAGCAGAACCTATAAAAGGAATGCAGGCACCTTACATGAAAAAAAAATCTGATGTGTTACACTCACATGACTTTCTCTACTCTTGTACAAACTATTTTTATAAACGCTTATTCTCCATTTACTTCATGTTAATCGAGATATCGAGATGTTAACCTTATTGCTAATTTTCTTGTAGATGCAAGGGGAATTGGTAGGTTTTAAGCGAGTCAAATATTTTAAGAGCTGGTTGCTATGTGGAGTATTCCATTTTCTTTGCATTACGAATTTGAGAAAAAGTATAAGTATTGGAAAATTTAAGGGAATAACAAGCAATATCTCGAAAATGGTTCACTCAACAATCAAAAATTTATATGACATAAATTGTGTATTTTAACACGATCTACACTTTTTGTGTAGTAAACTTTTGTCTATCTCTTATGGTTTACCAATTATGCAAAAATCGTTCACAATGAAGAATAGTTTTGGAGGCATTCCCAGAAAATTCAAGATATACATTTTATTTCTCATGAAAATATCTTAAACATATAATATTTTAATCAAAATTGTTAAAGCCATTTTTGAGAGAATTGAAATTTTCGAAAAATGCTCTATGTAAAGCGTAATCTGAGGTGGGGGAATTTTCTTTAAAACGTTCGTGTCGCATCTCTGGAAGATACTGAACCTAAATACCAAGTTTGGTGTTTATCCGACTGTTCGTTTCTGAGTTATGCTGTTCACAGACACACACACACAGAGATGTTTCCAAAAATGCTTTTTTTTTGGATTCAGGGGGCCTCAAAACATATATTTCTGGTGAAATCTCGGTATCGAATTTTTGGGTGGAATGCAATACTTCCCCTACTTACTGTACGTAGTAGAGAAAGTAAAAGGCAACTAAAGCCTTGAAAGTTCTCTTCCCGAAAATGCACTATCTCCCAGTCTCGCCTATAGGTTGCACAGAATCGCGGAAGAGTTATGTAGTTTGTATCCTCTTGTGAATAAGTTGGTTTCCGACACCATGAAGGTCTTCCTAAAATCACCCTCCCGAATGTGAGATTTTAAGAACGTGGCATCAGATTTCGCTTTACCTCCACAGCCTATTCTCACCGGAGGGAACCTGGATCTCTGCAGCCATATATTACAGCAGCAATTTGGACAAGATATGCGAGGTATTTGATGCTCTATCAGAAGACGAAGCTGCTTCGCTCGCGAGGTAAAGAAGCTGTTATAATAGTAGAACACAGCAACGCTTTGGCGTTTATAGCAGCACATTATGGTATGCTACCGGAAGCAGTCTTGAAGTTGGAGAAAAAAGCCGATACGCAGTGTCACACATGGCGATCTTTGAAGATGCAATAAATCAACTGCTCCAAGTACCAGGAGAGAAAGGAAAAAGTTTTAGCCAATGTGCACTTAGAAAAGCTTAAGAACATTTGTGAGGTCCTGAAAATGAAGGCTCTGTTGCCTTTAATATGCTCCAGTCACTTCAGAAAAGCAAAACTGTTTTTTTTTCCATTATGAAAAACATTTTCTCTGGCAGGTGGCTGATTATGGCAGTTGATAGCTTGAAAAAACATCATGTTATTGCTTTTAATCAAGTAAAATAAGAGTAACTATTTTACGTCATAATTTATTGAGTATTTAGACAGCTATTTTCATTAATAAAGAGTAAGATTATTTTGTGCTTTCATTTTTAATAAATGCCTATTTTAATTATTTTACTGCCTGCTTTCGGTATTTTAAGTGCCTTTTTGCCTGCCTATTTTAACCAAAATAAATGCCCGAACTTCCGGCCTCTACTAATAAGCATCAATATATTTACCTCTCTAAAAATTACATTTGCCATTCTAATATAACTATTGTAACTATGCTGCTGAATCATGGGCACCTAATGTGGCTAGAAAACATTAATAAGGTACTCTAATGGGTTATAATAATTATAATAATAATATAGTATTAGACTGAAATATTCAGTGACATAGACAGGATTTGAACCATGGATCTTCTACTTATTGTGTCGCTGCTCTAATCAACTGAGTAACCATGACAAAAAGCCAGTTTTTTCCTTCTTTCTCTGTTTACCCTCCTCTAGGATTTACACCCCCAGGACTTACAAGCGGGTGCCTGAGGTGAGAGGGCTGTCGAGGAGCAAACACTTTGGATCAGATAGAATATCCAGGATAGGGCATCAGCCCGGTGCCTGGTATGAGAGCGAGGAAGTAGACGATATGAAATTATGGTGAAATGGATGAAAGGAAAGTTGATGAGGGAGCAGTTGGTAGAATGAATGGCGGGGGAAACTGGAGAACCCGGAGAACCGCCCAGGCGCCGCTTTGTTCACCACAAATCCCACATGTGGGTCCTTGGGATCTAACCTGGGCCGCCTTGGTGAGAGGCGAGCGGTCTAATCATTCGGCCACGGCGCCGCCGGCATCATGCCAGTACGACATTAAATTCCCCAACTGACTCACGTTTTCCTGTAAACCACAAGGTGTTTTCAATTCCATTTTGAGATAACATACCCCTATAGCCACTTACAATTAATTATCACTGATTGGATGGTTAACTATGAAGTCCGGGACTTAAAGTACTTTGGAAACAATAATATTATAAAAGAATATTAAACTTACAGATTGGAATATTTTTGTGTGTTGGGTACCAACACTTTTACTGCTGCATGGCAGTGTTAATCCAGATATCCAGATGTTAATCTTATTGCTAGTTTTCTTGTACTGCAAGGGGAATATGGTAGGCTTTAAGCGATAGTCAAATCTTTTAAGAGCTCGTTGCTATGTGGAGCATTCCATTCTCTTTGCATATCCAGGGCATAAAAAGACGAATAACGAATTTCCATTTGAGAAAGGTATAAGTATTGCAAAATTCAAACAAATAACAAGGAATATCTCGGAAATGGAACATAAATTGTATGTTTCAAAGCGATCTACAGTTTTTGTGTAGTAAAATTTTCTCAGTTATGCAAAAGCTATTGAATGAAGAGGACTTTTGGGTACATTCCAGAAAGTTCAAGATATGATCAATTTGTCATGAAAATATATTAAATATATGATATTTTAATCAAAATCGTTAGAGCCATTTTTGAGAAAATAACAATTATCGAAAAATTTCCCATTTAAAGGGTAGTCTGGGGTGGGGGTGGGGGGATTTTCTTATAAATGTTCGTGTTGCATCTTTGAAAGATACTGAACCTAAATACCAAGTTTGATAATTATTCGATTTTTCATTTTTGAGTTATGCTGTTCACAGACACACACATGGGCCTTTTTCTAAAAATGCCTTATTTGGATTCAGGGGTTCTCAAAATATGTATTTCAGGTGAAATCTCGGTGTCAAATTCTTGGATTGCAATTCTTCCCCTACTTAACATACGCAGTAGAGAAAATAAAAATGTATTACTCCGCGATTTCCCGCCACCTCTCTTTCACCAGCACTACTTGTATCAATTGGCTCTCGGCTGTGTACGGAAACATGCTCGAAGAAACAAAATTAAGTAAGATCCTAGTTTGATCTAAAAGCTTTTCGAAGTTGATTTATTTTCACGCAGTGCTAAAAGTTTCAGATAACAGCAAACAAGAAAAGCAAATTAACACATAAATAGCAAAACCATTTCTAAATTAACGCAATATACCTAATTGTATTTTGCCCCTAAAGCCTAACAAAGCGTATCCATTCGCTGTGCATAGCTTTCTTCTTTATTAAATATGTTTGTTTTAGGTTAAGCTATTCGGGTTTAAACTGTGCCAAATTGACCCTCTCCGGAGAAATCTACTTTCGGCGACTGGGCTGTACTAAAGGAAGGCTGACATGTACGGGAACAGAAGTGAAACGACTATGGTAGTGGTTCTCAAGCCTAAACCCGTGAAGTAGAAGTAGTGAAAAATAAGTGCAATAATTTATTGCTGTGTAGCAGCAAGCCTATATGCTTCTCTTTTGGCGTGTAATGAAAGTTCTATGGGGGCTATTTTTGGCCTCGGCACAGCTTGTCATGTGGAGGAGAGCAGAAAAGATCAAAGAAGTCACTTTTTTATTGACCTGACGACGAATATTGATGCCAGCACGGAATATTCAGTTTGTTTTTTATCTTATTTTATTTTAGTCTGATTTTATTTTTCCAACTTCAGCCTACACAAGTTTGTGTGAAAAACAATTTATTATTATTATTATTATTAATAATAATAATAATAATAATAATAATAATTAATAATTTTCCTGCACAATGCTCCAAGGTTTCATTTCTATATATAGCCCAAAGCAGGAACAAATAAACGATCATTCAAGATTATGCTTGCAATCTTCGGGATCGACCGAGCAGAATGCACGCTTTTAGGTTAATTGTCCGCTAATATGTACTCTGTATTCACTCTTAGGTTGATGCGCGGCAAAACAAACCCACGTGGTCAGTGCACCGTGGTGCAACACGGTAGCAATGCGCGCAGGAAAGTAGTCCCATGCTAATACTCTGAATTTTAAAATGAATTTATCCTGAAATAGTATAATATTCTATGCAAATACCTAAGGTTTTATTTAACGCTGATTTATACCGTAAAACACAGCTACAAGTACCATGATGCAATTCGTATGAGTCACCTGCCATCCGGGTAGGCGCAGAATATTGTTTACAGCCAGAAACCAGCAGTTGTGTTTAGTATCATGGAGGACGGTAAATTTGCTCCTGTGTTTTCGTCGAATTACGAAAGCATTAGCCGCGCAAACCATTTACTAGTGGTGAAAAAACAATAGTGTTGAATCTTTATTATAAGTTATGTGAGAAATATCCAACACTTTCCGCGAAAGAAATGGTGAAATTAACTTCTGAGTTCACCGGTGTTTCGAGTACAAGTATAAACAGTGCTTGTGCAGAAAAATCTGAAACGAGAAAAGTGGTTACACCCGAAAAAAAAGAAAGCATATGAAATACGCGATCCAAACTGTAGTGATTTTTAGAAGAATGCAATTCACGTAACAGTGTACAATTTCTGTTTTAAACTGAGCCGCCAACAGTTAAGTGCCGCTTCCAGAGAGCGAATAAATTAGGTTATGGCATACCTGTTACTTTATTTTTAGCTCATTTATTTCAGAATTAACTATTATTATATGTGCAAACGTTTATTTTGTTGCAACTATCAATCTTATCAACTTTAACCCTTAACAGAATATGCTAGTTACCGTTTCAGTTGTCGAAATAAGGACTTTGTTCTTTTTATGCACTACGTGCCGCTTGTACTCGCCACATAGTCTGAAAGTGTGACAGTATTTCTAGTGCGAATGGCGGAAGGATACATTATAGCGGTGCACTGGTCACCTGGTTTTTTGACGCGGATCAAGGAATACAGAGTAGATACAATAACGGCGGGGCACCGGCTTATATACTTTACAAAATGTCAGTTTATACAAAATTAATTTCTCCAAATTTTTTGCATCTCTTATAAACGTGGAATCAGGGTATATAGCACCTTCCTCTGTTTTAGATGAGAGACATTTGAGCCGCTCTAGCGCTGAGCGAATCTGATGGTCCGATAGATTAGTACCAGGTAAGAGGAACCGGGGCGTCGCCTGAGTTGAAAGCCATGATTTGTGCCGATGTTGTGTTTTGTCACTGCCGCCACATACAGGAAACCGTTTGCCCCGAACCACGTTCCATCCTCCTTTGTAGCAGACCACAAAGTGGCTGCGGTCGGTGTTATGGTGCCTCTTGCCTTTATTCTCCCTTTTTTTCCGTCATTTCCTTTCACTTTTCGCAACCGTGGTGAATATTTGTCGTGGTTTCTTCTTAATGGTATTTGCTGCTAAACCCTTGTTAACTTCTGTCGACCTACCTGCCTGTTGTTGGTCCAACAACTGTCACAGAACTGCCGTCTGTTTTGTGTCTTATGACGCCGAAACGTCAAACAAACCGGGCAAAAAAATAATGGGAAAGGAAGGTAAGGTGGGGGTTCTCAAAATGCTTTTGAGGTAAATTGTGTAGAATAGACGTGGGAGTCCTTTGCTGGAATGGGGGAATGTAGACAATACCTTTGTTATTCTTACACAACAATTTAGTATTGCAATTCACTTTTCGTATATGTATAGTTTAATCTGTTTCTTCCTTAAGGAGGCCAAGCTGTAACATTTGAAATAGTTATTTATGCAACGATCCAATAATGGGGTTATTAAAACGCAAGTGACGAGTAACTTTCGATGCGAGCGAGGGAGCGAACGTCGAAAACTTCACTGTGTTTTTACTTTCTCTACTACATATAGTAAGTAGGGGAAGTATTGCATCCCACCCAAAAATTCGATAGCGAGATTTCACCGGAAATACATGTTTTGAGAACCCCTGAATCCAAAAAAAGCATTTTCGGAAACATGTCCGTGTGTGTGTGTGTGTGTGTGTGTGTGTGTGTGTGTGTCTGTCTGTGAACAGCATAACTCACAACGAACAGTCGGATAAACACCAAACTTGGTATTTAGGTTCAGTATCTTCCAGAGATGCGACACGAAGGTTTTCAAGAAAATTCCTCGACCCCAAACTATCCTTTACATGGAACATTTTTCGAAAATTTTAATTTTCTCAAAAATGGCTCTAACGATTTTGTTTAAAATATCATATGTTTAAGATATTTTAATGACAAATGAAATGTATCTCGAATTTTCTGGGAATGTCTCCAAAAGTATTCTTCATTGTGAACAACTTTTGCATAATTGGTAAACCATAAGAGATAGACAAAATTTTACTACACTAAAAATGTAGATCGCGTTATAATACACAATTTATGTCATACATTTTTTTGTTGAGTGAACCATTTTCGAGATATTGCTTGTTATTCCTTTAAATTTTCCAATACATATTTTCTCAAATTCGTTATTCATTTTTACTTTCTCTACTACGTATAGTAAGTAGGGGAAGTATTGCATTCCACCCAAAAATTCGATACCGAGATTTCACCGGAAATACATGTTTTGAGACCTCCTGAATCCAAAAAAAGCATTTTTGGAAACATGTCCGTGTGTGTGTCTGTGTGTGTGTGTGTGTCTGTGTGTGTGTGTGTGTCTGTGTGTGTGTGTCTGTGAACAGCATAACTCAAAAACGAACAGTCGGATAAACACCAAACTTGGTATTTAGGTTCAGTATCTTCCAGAGATGCGACACGAAGGTTTTCAAGAAAATCCCCCCACCCCAGACTACCCTTTACATGGAAGATTTTTCGAAAATTTTAATTTTCTCAAAAATGGCTGTAACAATTTTGATTAAAATATCATATGTTTAAAATAATGTCATGAGAAATGAAGTGTATATCTCGAATATTCTGGGAATGTCTCCAAAAGCATTCTTCAGTGTGAACGACTTTTGCATAACTGGTAAACCATAAGAGATAGACAAAATTTTACTACACAAAAAATGTAGATCGCGTTAAAATACACAACTTATGTCATATACATTTTTGTTGTTGAGTGAACCGTTTTCGAGATATTGCTTGTTATTTCCTTAAATTTTCCAATACTTATACTTTTTCTCAAATTCGTTATTCATTTTTTTATGTCCTGGACATGCAAAGAGAATGGAATGCGCCACATAGCAACCAGCGTTAAAATATTTGACCATCGCTTAAAAGCTACCATATTCCCCTTGCATCTACAAGAAACTTACCAATATGATTGACATCTCGATATCTCGATTAACATGAAGCATATGGAGAATAGGCGTTTGTAAAAATAGATTGTACAAGAGTAGAGAAAGTCATGTGAGTGTAACACATCAGATTTTTTTTATGTCCTGGACATGCAAAGACAATGGAATGCACCACATAGCAACCAGCGCTTAAAATATTTGACTATTGCTTAAAACCTACCATATTCCCCTTTCATCTACAAGAAAATTAGCAATAAGATTGACATCTCCATATCTCGATTAACTTGAAGCATATGGAGAATAAGCGTTTGTAAAAATAGTTTGTACAAGAGTAGAGAAAGTCATGTGAGTGTAACACATCAGATTTTTTTATTATTATTTATGGACGCTCTTTAACTGCTATGGTCCTTAGCGTCCCATTCTATGTTGGGCGTGAAAGACTGGTAATTTTGCTCAGAGGCCTCTTTATCAAGCTTGAGGTTCTTTTACGTGCCGTAAATCTACGACACTGGACCACCAGCTTTATTTCCCTTCTGAACGAAGCCATGCTAAGGATTATAACGCCCGAAAAAAATCCATCGCCCTCCGCCGGGCTTGAAGCCGCGACCTCGGAAACTAGAGGCCAGCATGATAGCCACTACACCACGAAGGACGACTTGAAAACTTCATGAGCGTCTTAATAACCATTATATGAGAATTGATTGTTCTTCCACAAAAGCCGTGTGTTGGACAAGGTTGGAAAGGTAGAATCACACGAGTGAAAAATTCCTCGCCATAGTCGGGATTTGAACCACGGATCTCCCGGGCTCCGTCCGGTTGCTCTAACCACTGAGCTACCATGGCAGCATGCCGTCACAACATATTTTTCCCGGTAAACCACAAGGAGATCTCAACTTGTATTGAGATGACATACCCCAATGACGACTTACAATGTTGTGGTACAATTAATTGACCTCATAGTTGTTGAAACTATGAAGCCCGGGGCCTAAGGTACTTACAACATTGTAAGATATAGCTTTCAATTTTTCAGTCGTCTGATTCTACCGTTCCATTATATGAGAGTTTCATACAATAGTTTTTCTACGGCATTTATATATCAAATAAATATTTAACATTTAGTTGCATAGATAGAAAAAAAGGATGTGATAAATCAATTTCTCGATACGTATTTTAGATGCGCTTCGATAACAAGGTCGCTGGTATTGATTTTACAAGATGGAGACAGACATTTTAATTACTGAATTTGAAGAACTGGAATTTATTTCCATACTTCCTTATATTCTGGAGGAGGCGAGGAATGTAAGCAAGAATTTACTTCCTGAAAAACCAAAGAAAATGTATGAAAAGTTGTATGACAAATTCATGATTTGGCGAGCAACAAAAAATGTAACTTCATTGTCAGAAAATGTGCTCATAGTTTACTTTGAAGAAATGTCAAAAACAATGGAATCCCCAACCTTTGGATGAATTATTCGATACTGAATACTACTCTAAATGTAAAACATGGAACTGATATATCCAAGTATAAAAAGTTGTATTACGTGTCAAAACAGAAATCGGTGGGGTACAGAGTAAAAAATCTGATGACTTTCTCTACTCTTGTACAAACTATTTATACAAACGCTTATTCTCCATTTGGGCGGCGCCGAGGCCGAGTGGTTAGACCGCTCGCCTCCCACCGGGTTCAATCCCAGGGACCTGCATGTGGGATTTGTGGTGGACGAGGCGGCGTCTGGGCGGGTTTTCTCCGGGATCTACGGTTTCCCCCGCCATTCATTCCACCAACTGCTCCATCATCACATTTCCTTTCATCCATTTCACCAACATTTCGCTTCATCTACTTCCTTCATCCCATACCAGGCATCGGGCTGATCACCCATCCTGGATGTTCTGTCTGATCCATGAGTGTCTGCTCCTCGACGGGCCTCTGACCACAGGCACCCGCCTGTAAGTCCTGGGGGGTGTAAGTCCTACATAAGAGGAGGGTAAACAGATAATGAATGAATGAATTATTTTCCATTTGCTTCATGTTAATCGAGATATCGAGATGTTAATCTTATTGCTAATTTTCTTGTAGATGCAAGGGGAATTGCTAAGCTTTAAGCGATAGTCAAATATTTTAAGAGGTGTTTGCTTTGTGGGGCATTCCATTCTCTTTGAATTACCAAGACAAAACAAATGAATAACGAATTTGAGAAAAAGTCTAAATATTGGAAAATTTAAGGGAATAACAAGCAATATCTCGAAAATGGTGCACTCAACAAAAACAATGTATATGACATAAATTGTGTATTTTAACGCGATCTACATTTTTTGTGTAGTAAAATTTTTGCGACCTGTTCAAATATTTTTCCTACGATGGAATCTAAATCCGGAATTCTTTACCTATCGCGGTCTTACCTTTGTTTTGTCTCCCGAAATTTCCATATTATATTCTTTGATTATCTCATTCAAATTAAACATTGCTTTCTACATGTCTTCCTCTTTCTCTGCCATTATATTGTGTCCACATTTGTAATATTTAATGTGGTTCCCTTTGGTTTACATTTCATTCTCCAATCTTCTATTATTTTATTCAAATATAAATCAAATAGAATGGGTGACAAACCTTATAATAATAATAATAATAATAATAATAATAATAATAATAATAATAATAATAATAATAATAATAACAATAACAATAATAGCTAGAGAGATGGCTTCCGGGTAAGGTGAGGGATTCGCATTCGGGAGGTCCCGGGTTCCATACCCGTCGACCGCCGGCTCTGACCTTGGGTTTTTGTGGTTTTCCCTGGTCGGTAGTTTTCTCATTTACCACAATATATTTCTATCATCTCCCTTTCATCCCATTTCCTTCTCAGCTTTCAGATGTGCTTCTAGATTTCGTGGCGTTGGCGGTGCCGGACAGATGGTGCGGATGCTTGCTTAAAAGAAAGAGTACTGCTATGGACACTAGAGGGCTGATTGGTGAAGGGTTCATCGCCCTCTCTAAGCAGCTCCAGCAGGGGACTTGTCTTCGAGCCTGGAACTATTAGGGACTTCGCGCGACTCTGTGGCCTGTCTCCCTGCGGTCGATAGCCTCCTGTGGTTCCTTCACTTCATCCCTTCCTCCTGGAGGTGGTAGTCACAACAGATCTACACTATGTGATCAAAAGTATCCGGACACCCCACAAACATACGTTTTTCATCTTAGGTGCATTGTGCTGTCACCTACTGCCTTGTACTCATTATTCGCCACCTCAGTAGTCATTAGACATCGTGAAACAGCAGAATGGGACGCTCCGTGGAACTCACTGACTTCGAACGTGGTCAGGTGATTGGGTGTCAGTTAAGTCAGAAGTCTGTACGCGAGATTTCCACACTCCTAAACATCCCTAGGTCTACTGTTTCTGATGGGATGGTAAAGTGGAAATGTGAAGGAACATGTACAGCACAAAAAGCGTACAGGCCGACTTCGTCTGTTGACTGACAGAGACCGCCGATATTTGAAGAGGGTCGTAAAGTGTAATAGGCAGACATCTATCCAGACCATCATACAGGAATTCCAAATTGCATCAGGATACACTCCCAGTACTATGACAGTTAGGCGTGAGGTGGAAACCTTGGATTCCATGGTCGAGTGGCTGCTCATAAGCCACACATCACGCAGGAAAATGTCAAACGACGCCTCGTTTGGTGTAAGGAGCGTCAACATTACACGATTGAACAGTGGTAAAACATTGTGTGGAGTGACGAATCACGGTACACAATGTGGCGATCCGATGGCAGGGCGTGGGTATGGCGAATGCCCGGTGAACGTCATCTGCCAGCGTGTGTAGTGCCAGCAGTGAAATTCGAAGGTGGTGGTGTTATGGTGTGGTCGTGTGTTTCCTGGAGGGGGCTTGCATCCCTTGTTGTTTTGCGTGGCACGATCACAGCGCAGACCTACATTGATATTTTAAGCACCTTCTTGCTTCCTACTGTTGAAGAGCAATTCGGGGATGGCGATTGCATCTTTCAACACGATCGAGCACATGTTCATACTGCACGGGCTGTGGCGGAGTGGTTACACGACAATAACATTCCTGTAATGAACTGACTTGCACAGAGTCCTGACTTGAATCTTATAGAACACCTTTGGGATGTTTTGAAACGCCGACTTCGTGCCAGGCCTCACCGACCTACATCGATATCTCTCCTCAGTTCTGCACTCCGTGAAGAATGGGCTGCCCTTCCCCAAGAAACCTTCCAGCATCTGATTGAAAGCATGCCTTCGAGAGTGAACGCTGTCATCAAGGCTAAGGGTGGGCCAACACCATATTGACTTCCAGCATTACCGATGGAGGGCGCCACGAACTTGTTTGTCGTTTTCGGCCAGGTGTCTGGATGCTTTTGATCACGTAGTATGGACACTAGAGGGCTGATTGGTCAAGGGATCATCGCTCTCTCTAGGCAGCTCCAGCAGGGGACTGGTCTTCGAGCCTGGAACTGTTAGGAACTTCGCGCGACTCTGTGGCCTGTCTCCCTACGGTCGTTAGCCTCCTGTGGTTCCTTCACTTCATCCCTTCCTCCTGGAGGTGGTAGCCACAATAGATATATGTAGACCAGTGCATGAGGTGTCCCCCTCTGTTGCATAACTACCTAACAAAAACAACAACAGTAATAATAATAGCTAAAATACCTCTCCTTGTAACGTTTTTAACCACCAATTTCGTATTTAGATAAAGTGAATGGATATGGGTAGCGAGAAGTGGTGGTATGTCAAAAGAACAGGTGAACGAAAGAACTAAAATGAGACCTCTACAAAACTTACCAGAAGGGAGTTTCTTCCCGGAGAGAGGCATCGAACGTGAATTGTATTCAGCCGGTTGCGAACCTCGACATTATAAATTACAAACATGGCGTCCTCTCGGAGCTAATAAATGATTCACGAACAATTGTTAGAGAGAAGGCTATCCTCTTATCGATGCTCCTTCAAAAGGAATAAATAAAACGAAGAAGGTCTAATTCTGATTTCAATTGAGCTATCAGGAAACTCCAACATGTATGGGGTATGTGTGATGGAAATGAGATGCAACGTCTCAGTCAAGTCTTACAGTCATGTACAATCCGGTTAGAAATTTGCAAAAGGGTTTGTTGTAGTATAGGGTATGCCGCAACTGTGTTTGACTTTCCAGATAAGTGTAACATGAACTCTCTATGGTGAAACCATCATCTCTCCCTCTGTTTCCCTCTACATCTCTCTTTCCCTTCAATATACGCTCCCTTTTCTCTCTATAGCTCCCGCTCTCTCTCCCTCAATCGCCCTCAACCTTCTCTCTCCTCTGTGCAAATTACACATCATATAGGGCCAGTTTCACCAACCGATGTTAAAAATACTTTAACATCTAGTTTGTTAACAAGATGTTCAAAGTTTAATATAAGGTTAAAACTTTTGCGTTTCATCAAGCTTTTACAGCAAATTGTTAGCTAACATTTTGTTAACGGCAAAGAGAACTGCGAATGCTAGCTTTCGAGAAGGCGTGGCCGAACTACATTGCTTCTGAACGTACTCCGATGCACTTATCGCCGCGCTCTCTGTGTCAGTAGCCGACAACTATTTGCATTCATGGCAATGTCCATGTGATTTTTCCGGTTGTTTGAGGTTCGAATCACGATGTAAACTGAAATAAACGTTTCACCGCTTGAAACGCGTTAATTAACATCTGGTTAATCAGTATAGACATATTGTCAAGTGCGAAAAAGCTGACGGTCTTACATTAAAGGATAAGATTGCGGGCTAGGACAAAACTCACGAGTGATTTAATTGGATTGAACGCGTTCTCTTAAGACCAGTAAGCAACTATGGCAATTTTGTGTTAACATAAAGTGCTGTACCAGAAACGCTAGGTGCGAAGAGCGTTTAAGACGGTATAAACCTGGTGGTGGACACTGCATTGAAACTAATGTGGACGAAAACGTGTTATCGCTGATTAACCAAGCAAACCCGAAAAAAAAATAGTTTGCTTCTTGAAGCAATTGCTTTGTAAACTTTCCGGATAAATCCACAAACGGTAATTTTGGAAATACCAACATTATCACAAGTAAACGAAAAATGTTAGTAGCATAAAATCTAAGTACCAATATCTTCTATTGGTAATATTCTAACATCTTGTATTTCCCATTAAACCATGCACATGACCCTTTGGACAGTCTATATTGCTTTAAAAATTCCTACTTTTGCAGGGTTTCAAATTTAATATGACGTAGACTACTGCTTTATTAGGAATGACATTCAAAAATGCCAGTTGTAACAAACTCACATCAACAGCTTGGTTTACGGCAGCCATTTTCCAGTTTTTAATATTTGTTAAACGCCTTAGCTCAGGGATATGGGGATGTTAACTTAACACCAACTTTGACACATTGTTAAAGTTAACATTGCTTGATGAAACAGAATTTTTGTTAACTTCAGTGTTAAATCAGCTTAACATTGTGTTAAAATTTAACATCTGTTGGTGAAACCAGCCCATAATGTATTAAAAACCGGTAGGCAATAAAACAGCTTTTGTTCTGGGGTGTTAACAAAAATAACAGCAAAAGATTTAACAGTACACAAAAGTACGCCTCTTCCTTGTGCTCGCCATGCAATCGAAACTATGTACATTACCGTTTCTTATGGCAATAGTTTAGGTACACGAATAATAATAAGAATTTGTTGTACTTCTTAAATATTCATCATATCGAAATTTTGCAAATAACAATGCTTGTTTCAGAAAAGTTAGTAATAAGGGTGACATTTAAATTATTTTTGTTTGTTTGTTTTAATTTTTATCACACACGAACCCTTACCCCTGGGAAGATAAAACAATTAAGGTACCATAGAACATTTATCTAAGGTAAATTATATGCATATCAATTGGTTCTTTTCAGTGCCTAAAACACAAACAACCAACCATATGCACATTACGGATTTATACACTCGGTCAATTTAAAACTGGTCGGCATCTGGGAGACGGAGCTCGAATGGTGTAGTTTCGTGAGCGCTCGGGCAGCCAGGCTTTGTTCACAAGACTGCGGCGTATATTCTTACAGTAGTTATAATGGGGAACACAACTATAATCACTTTCCGAGAAAATAATTTATACACAAGATTTCAAACAGGCAGGTTTTTTTTAGAGTGTTTCAACCTGAGCATTTATAACTACAATATACTTTATATTGATTTAAACTTCTCTATTGGATTAGGACTAAAACTCCTTACAATACCACGCTTACTGCAGCACTCTTATCTCAGTGGGAGAGAGTTAGCTGCTGTTACTGAGGTTACAATTCAAATCTCAGTGGAACTATTCAATTTTTCCCCCTTTCATTTTAACTACATGAGTAAAAATGTAACAGGTTTTCTTTATTTTGTATGTAGAGGGAGAGCCAGAAAACTACGAACCGTCTTCGCGGTGTTTTTCCTGTCCGCGTCCTCGGCGCTCGTTGCCGTCTCTCGCTATCTTAGAAAGGCGCGGATGAAACCATACAACCTTTTTAAAACTAATTTTAAAGGCTTTACTTACCAACTTTATGAAAGGAAATGCTGAAACCGGCCACCGTCGTTGTCCATACATTTTTGGCACCTCTTTAGGAAACTATCAATCACTCGCAGTAGTTCACGTTGAGAAATGCTGCAATTTCCTCGTGGATATTTTGTTTTAATTCTTCCAGGGTGTGTGGGTTTGTATTATACACCTTATGTTTTAAGTTACCCCAGAGATAGAAATTGCAGGGGGTTATGTCGGGGGATCGAGGGTGCCACAAATCTACTAATAATTCTGTCCTCAAACACACTTTCCATTGTTCTCGTCGAAATATTGGGCTATGAGCTGTTGCAGAGTCTTGTTGAAAAAAGGCAAGATCATGCTCTCTGTCTGTTAATTCTCTAAAAAAGGGGGGGGCAAAATTGTATTCACGTATGACGGGCTTCAACTATTGGCTCGAAAAGAATTTCCAATTTGTTTCTACTTAACAATAATAAAGTTGTTTAGTTTAAAAGTATTTTTATAATTTCTATGATAGCAGACGGCAAGGAGAGCCGAGGACGCGAACAGGAAAAACACCGTAAGGCGGTTCGTAGCCTTTTGGCTCTTTCTGTATATGGCATTTATTTAATAGTCCGACACACCGGTAGATGGCAACATGATATTAATTCATGGATCAGGAGGAGGTTTTATACTCCCTCAATCCTATTTTATAAACACACATTTCACCATTATCTACTGTAATCATATTTGTAAGTAAAATTATGTAAAACAGGCAGTATTATTTAACTATTATTACAGTAAAAAGAGTTGTAAAAATAATAGATAACGATCCACCACGGAACATCGAACTCGAGCTGCTTGCGTAGAAGTTAAGTAGTATAACCACTCGTATTATAGTTAGCCAAAGCAGCGCACAGAAGTTGACGGTTGTGAACCGCGCGCTGACTCGAAGGAATTTAACTACTCAAAAGTCCGACCACTTTTAGTTTCACTGAGTGCAATTACATATATCAATTATTCATCTAAAATGAAAAATTACCACTGAAAAACTTCTTTGCAGTTTTATTATTTATATAACTAGTTTATTATACTTCAGTAACTTCCTTAAGTTAATTTAGAAGTGCAAAACCATCATCTGTATTTATTAAAACTATTCAAGTATATGATATAGATCAAAGTTGAAGTAGGACAATGTTAACAGTGAAGAAGTCAATTGATAAAATAATTGAGTCGAATGATATTAAAAGCCTTCACTTGCATCATAATGATAAAATCTGAACGATCGTTTTGAGGCTTCAAGGTCTCATCTTCTGCAGGAATTGGAAACGACTGACTCTCGTTCCATGATACAAAATGTATCTAACCCATGTGGACAATTGGAAGGACCTCAGGTGGTAGTTTTTATAACTAGTACACAAGACCAGCTAAGATTAAGTTTTCTGACCAAAATATTACATGCTACGTATTGTAAGGTATTCCTTCCTTACATTTGATTAGAAAAACTGATGTAGAATCTCTTAATAGCAGAATCTATTTTGAATCAAGCACACACGTTGATAAGACTCCGTCCTTAACTGTGAGACTGGAAACTGCAATATGATGTGTATAGTAGTGGCAGCGCATGCGTGACAACTTAACATTATCCAAAAAGCCCCGCTATACGAATTCCCCCGCCATAGCCTATACTTTACAGAAAGAAGATTCTTACTTGCATTTATATGAGGTGATAATGCTACTGTAATAAATCAGGGCCTCGTTTGTTGATATTTAATACACTTTTATGCATGACTAGATGACTGGTCTGCAAATGTAACGTTAATAACTGTAACCTTTATAGTCTTCCATTAAATAGTAAGCGCTCTTTATATATTGCTCTTCTATAGGTAAGTTATTTTCTTCCTTTAGATGGCTAAATGAGCTAGTCAACTTCCAAACAAGTACCTGTTAGACATAGAACCACATAACTTGCTTATGCTGTGAGTTGGTCAAGAAGTAAACGTATCACAGATGGGTCCGCGGAACCGGGGCAGAGCACCGCACGCAGGCCAGTCGACCCTTTATGCTTTCAACGTGACCCCTGGGAGGGAAGGATGAGGGACGAGACCCGAAGGGCGACCAGAGCCGGGTGCGACGGGCGCAAGCATGCGCGGGGTCCTTAAAGTTTTCAAATGGAACGCATCCGACACCGCTCGGTCCTGCCCACAAGCCACCAACCTTCAGGATCCCCCGAAGTGGAGCCCCACTCTGAGGGGAGACCTAACTGAGCAGTAGATACCGCAGCGACGCCAGGGAAGAAACCTTCACAGAGCGCACAGCCACCGCCCAGCCGCAACCCGCCGAACACCGTCGTCTGGTCCTACAACTGAAACAGATGACAAGATAGATGACGGGTATAGGAAATGAGAGGAAGGAGAGTCGTGGTAGAAGGTGAACCACCACAGAATTCGCCTGACGATCCGGGGAAACCACGAAAAACCCATGTAACAGAGTGGGCGGTCGCCGGGAATCCAACCCGGGACCTCCTGAATGCGGGCCTGAGCCATCCCGCTCGGTTGTGAGTAGGGTAGTTATCTCAAGAATACCAGTTATCCCTTGCTCATCCACTGAGGATTTGTTTGTTTACGCATGCGCATTCTTTTTACGTCCCCTCTCATAATCCATGGTTCTGAGGTTGCAATAGGCCACGTCAGAGTTCATTTGCGCATCATATTCAAAATATAACGAATTTGTATAAGAACCACATTCATATTAATACACTTTACAGTTTATTCTGAACTTCAATTAATCAAATTTCAACAAGTATTTTTAATAAGTCTCATGTAAGCTCAATCTGTGGGCTGCAATTTAGTTTTACAGATAATGAATAAAGAACAAACGAACTTGAATGGAGGTTATTCCTATGTTTTCGGCTTTGAAATTGTGTGTTACTGCCACTCCAAGAGCGGTATAATGAATTTAATAATTTTTTGCTTTCTCTACTACATACATATGGTAAATAGAGTAGGTATTACGTCCCATCCAAAGCTCTTATTTGGATATTTCACTGGAAATACACGTTTTGCTGTCCCTGGATCAATAAAGCACTCTTAGCAAACTGTTCGACGCGCGTATGCGTCCATGTGTCTCAAAAACGGAAACATGGTTAAATATCAAACTTGGTATTTAAGTTCATGCAGATACTTAAGAAAATCACCAACTCCCTTTTGAAGTGATAAGATCCGCCCGAAAAATAACTAATAAATAATAATTAATAGGCATATCATCAAAATAATAAGAAGGAATACCAGTACGAGGGAAGAATAAAAGAGAACATTAAGAATTAGAGAAAGGGGGGAATTAAATCATGAAGAGAAAAAAACGTAGAGGGTAGATATTAATTAATAATAAGAACATGAAATAAAACGTGTAGTTGAGAACGAAAAACTTGGCGAAAATCACATAAAGATAGCAGACGTAGGAAAGGACAGGAAAAAGAACATTAGAGATCGCTTAGTGACAATAGGAACCGCGTTGTGCACACAGCAAGCCAAGACAACGGGCAGGAAACCGAAGTTAATCAAGCGCACAGAAAATGCAGTAAAGCGAACATAATTTGTTAATGTTAGACGCGAGCAACGATCGGACGATGAAATTGAGAACCAATGGTAGACGGAGGAAAAATTCAGAAATGTAACCAATCATAACGTAGGAAAGTCACGTGGATAGCAAAAAGTGAGAGAGAAACTAGAAAATAGGCGTGAAATAGAAAATTATCTATGAGGCAGAGCGACGTTCAGACGTGCGTAAGATAACTCAGTCTGTGTCGAAACGTCGGGGAGAGAAGAAGACTCTGTGTCGAAACGTCGGGGAGAGAAGAAGATTTGTAGGGAAAGAAATAGATTCGTGTAGGAAACGTGAGGGAAAGTAAGATAGATCTAGAAATTCAAAATATCTTATATTAAAGAGGGAAACAGTGTAGCGGTCTTCGAGTAAATATTTATGTATTGAAAACCAGTTTAAGGCAACCGTGAGGAACAGGGTAGCTAGGGACTGACGAAAGGAAAAGTCATTAGCATAGTATTGTAACGTACTTCAACTTCGCAAAGTAATTAAGAAAGGGTAAGAACACGGAAACAGTAACAGGGGTGACAGGAAAAATCGCGTCTTGTGTGGAAAGGAGATTCGTACGAGGACATCAGTGTGGATCATCAATAAACGGGCCATCTGAGAGTAGAAAGTGAACTTCATTTATCTCCCATCCACACTCCGTGAGGTGAGAGACTCCTGAACATACATTCCTCTACCTGAGTAGCCGGCAGCAACATCAATTCAACCCCCAAGAACCGCACCATAACCAACCATTATATTATTTTCCATTCCCAAACCCGCTACACTTTCCATGAAAAATTCCTTGTTATTTTAATTTTCTCAAACCTGCCTCTATTGCTTGTGATTAAAATATTATAACAAATGAAAATACAAATAAAGAATAAATGGGAATCCCTGTGGCCGCCCACTCTGACCAAGGGGCTTTTCGTGGTTTTCCTCTGGACGCCTAGGTGAATGCTGGAGTGGTGTATTCTACCACTATTTCTCCTTTCGTTCATTTCCTGTTATTTCATCTTTCTCCTTTTCAGTTTTTATTGTCTCCGGGTTCCGTAGTGCGTCTAGTGATAGATGGCATGGTAGCTGCGCTTTGGAAAGATTTCTCCCCGCCAACGAAGGGCGCATTGGCCTGTCTGCAAGGGCCACTTCGCGCCCTCTCGTGGGACTCCGCGTCTACTGGCGTGAGCGGGTGTTTTGTACTGGAAATGGTAGGGATTCCATGCGTCTCTGTAATCCCGTGTGCCTGCGTACCTGCGACCTCTTGCGGCTCCTTCACTTCATCCCTAACTCCCGGCGGGTGTATCCACAATAGATCTAGATGGTCGAAGTGAAGAGGTGCCCCGCGTTGGTAATTACATTCTATATATCTATGCAAATAGCTTGTGAAGTCCTCATTTAGAATGACTTTTGTATAATTGGTAAATCTTAAAAGATAGAAACATAATATTACAAAAAAATCTGATGTTTTACACTCACATGACTTTCTCTACTCTTGTACAAACTATTTTTACAAACGCTTATTCTCCATATGCTTCATGTTAATTGAGATGTTAATCTTATTGCTAATTTTCTTGTAGATGCAAGGGGAACTGCTAGGCTTTAAGCGATAGTCAAATATTTTAACAGCTGGTTGTTATGTGGAATATTCCATTCTCTTTGCATTACCAGGACAAAAAAAAAAGGAATAACTAATTCCCATTTGAGAAAAAGTATAAGTATTGGAAAATTTAAGGAAATAACAAGCAAAATCTCGAAAATGGCTCACTCAACAACAACAAAAAATGTATATGACATAAATTCTGTATTTTAACGCGGTCTACATTTTTTGTAGTAAAATTTTGTCTATCTCTTATGGTTTACCAGTTATGTAAAAGTCGTTCACAATGAAGAATACTTTTGGAGACATTCCCAGAAAATTCGAGATATTCAAATTCATTTGCCATAAAAATGTCTTAAACGTATGATATTTTATACAAAATCGTTAGAGCCATTTTTGAGAAAATTAAAAGTTTCAAAAAATGTTCCATGTAAAGGGTAATCTGGGGTGGGGGGATTTTCTTGAAAAGCTTCGTGTCGCATCTCTGAAAGATATTGAAACTAAATACCAAATTTGGTGTTTATCTAACTGTTCGTTTCTGAGTTATGCTGTTCACACACACACACACACACACACACACACGGAAATGTTTCCAAAAATGCTTTTTTTTATTCAGGGGTCTCAAAACATGTATTTCCGGTGAAATCTCGGTATCGAATTTTTGGATGGAATACAATACTTCCCCTACTTACTATACGTAGTAGAGAAAGTAAAATGTAGCTCTTTTAAAGCTCACAATGTATATCAAATAACCGTGATTTTTCTTGTTTTGTTTAGCTAATTTCGATATATTCTTAAATATTTGTTTGAATTATGAAGTACTTAATTTTTTTCAAGCGGTAAGCTACTATTCGTTTTTTCTCGTGGTCATGTATGGAATTTCAAAGCCTGTACATCCTTCTTATATTTACAACAAATGTGTAAAAGCATAATGAAAGTTTACCTCAATTAAGAAGTGAATAAATAATACTTAAGCTTTTGCAAGGATAGCTTGTAGAAGATTGAATAGAGAATTTTTTTTTATGAATGTAATACATAATATCTTCTTTTAACTTCGAAAAGGATATTCAACAACGGTGTAGTATATCACCCACTTTATTTAATTTATATATCGACAATCTAGTTATGAGGAGGAAAAATGAAATGCAGTTTGGGATCAAAATAAAATTAAACACTTTTTTAAATACTTTACTATATGTTAATGATCCAACAATTGTCTAAGAAGCAGAAGATAATCTACAAAGAGTAGTGTATAGATTAAGCCAAAATGATATAATATATAACGTTATAATGTAACTATATCTACAAATAAAGTGAGCAACCTTGTTAGGTCGAAGACAGTAATAAATGTATGAATATCCCAGTTCAATTATCTAAGATGTAGCATTAGTTTGAATTCGAAAATTACATTAAGATGAAAGTTAATAAATTTCAAACCATTGTGGAATAATTAGAAAAACTTAGGAAGAAAAACTAGAAAAGAAACACACATTAAATTCTGCAAGATTATGGATGTGCCTTCTGTATTATATGGCTCAGAATCGTGGACAATAACAAAGAGAGACAGAGAGAGATCACGTATACAGTCTGCGGAAATGAAATTTATCAGCTATGCAAGAGAGTGTACTAAAGCTTATAAAATAAGAACTGAAACAATAAGAGCAGATTTGAATATTTTCTCAGTTAACGACAATACCGATGAAAATAAAACAAACTGGAAGAATGTGTCGACAAACTGTGTCGACAGAATGGTAGATGAAAGATTACAAAAAAAGAAGATGATAATTTGACAGATGAGGATGTTGCACGGACGCCCCACGAGGGAGCGCCCCGGCAGGAAAGGATGAGGCGGAGGGGGATACCGGGCGGCCAGGATTAGGAGTGACGGCGCAGCAATGACAGGGTCCCTACAGTTTCCATATATAGACGCCCGGCAGTTGGACAGGCAGACCGCGGTCTCCACTCCATATCCACCCCAAGGGACGGTCCTTATACCCTGGCAACCAGCCGAAGGCCGAGTGACAGAGAACGTTCACAGAGAGCATCCTTTTCCCTGCCACGCTGCATCGAAACACCATCGCCGACACTTCCAACCCTGAAATAGCCCAAACGGGGTGAAGCAAGATTGAAATGACGTTACCGTCGGAGCCAACCCGCTTGGTATAGATTACCAAGGAACATAACGAATTACCAACCAACAGAGAAAAGAAATTTGGGTGGATTTCGCACGAAGTGGTTTGATAATAAAGGTAAAGGTACGCATCACGGATGAGCCCCCTGAACCGGGGCAGAGCACTGCAGCAGGCCAATCGGCCCATTGTGCGTCCAACGTGACCCCTGGGAGGGAAAGATGAGGGAAGAGACCCGAATGGCGACCAGATCCGGATGCCGATGTGCACAAGCATGGACGGGATCCCTAATGTTTCCAGCTAGAACGCATCCGACACCGCACAGTCTCTGCCCACAAGCCACCAAACTCCAGGGACCCCCGGAGCGGTGCCCCACGCGGAGATACCTAACTGAGCCATACCTCAGCGACGCCAGGGAAGAAACCTTTACTGAGAGCAAGTCACCGTCGAGCCGCAACCCATCGAACACCTGGTCCTATAACCCTGAAACAAATGACAAGGAAGATGATGGGTACAGGAAATGAGAGGAAAGTCGTGGTAGAAGATGAACCACCGCAGCATTCGCCTGGCGACCAGGGGAAACCACGAAAAACTCATAGACCAGAGTGGGTGGTCACCGGGGATCCATAATGATAGAGACCGGAACAAATGACATCACCTAATCCTTGAGGGAAGAAGAAGTTTAAAAAGCGCTAGCAGAAAGTAACACCCCATTTGGATTTGGAATTATAATATGAAGTTTAAAAATTTAATCAGAAACCAATCTCATCAACAAGGATGTGGCGAATAGCTTTAACTTAAAAGTTATAGTTTCACGTTGTGAGGAAATAGTGCTTCAGGGGAAAATACATGTAATTAGCGTGACACAGCATGGGTCAACAGAAAACTTAATAAATAATAAAAGTCTTTTGAATGTAGCGAATGAAAATACTTGGAAATCAGCCACTTCTTCCAGAAAACCTTGAAGGCTGAACACGTGCATAGCGGGAGAATATTTCTCCCACAGCAAAGAGATAATCCTCTTTTGTAATTTCCTTCTACAAACGTGTTTAAACTCTACCCATGCATTAGGTCGCGGGCTAGATTCTCTCTTTGCTAGAAGTCACGTACGATGTTAGCCATTTAACCAAGCGGGGCGAACTCCTAGCGGCTATAAATTAAACTAATGACATAAATCACTGAAGTGTTTGCTTTCTAAAGGATGTTTCGTGTTCAATGAGTGAATCCTCCGTGTTCTTATAGCCAGTGTGTCTGCACCCAGTCTAAAACATGGCTGCTGAATAGAAACGCACATTACCCTATCCCTCCAATATTATTGTGCATACGACAAAGCAATTGCATCAAATCGGGATTAAACCAGGAAATGCTATTAACCATAAAAACAATTACTTCTCCCCCTGATGCGTTACATTCACATGACTTTCTCTACCCACTATGGTTTATTTTTATATCGCTTCTATAAACTATTCTTACGAAAGCTTATTTTAATACCCACTTTATATTAATCGTGATAAACATTTGCAGGAAACAATTTCATTACACATCTCGTTTAGTTCAAGGGGGATAAATGAAACAAATCGAGAGTCAGATGTTTAAAAATCTGTCGCTGTATACTGGCTTTCGCGAGAAACAACGAATACTGAGAACATTAAAAAAATCTGATGTGTTACACTCACATGACTTTCTATACTCTTGTACAAATTATTTTTACAAACGCTTAGTCTCCAAATACTTCATGTTAATCGAGATGTTAATCTTATTGCTAATTTTCTTGTAGATGCAAGGGAAATATGGTAGGCTTTAACCTAAAGTCAAATATTTTAAGAGCTGGTTGCTATGTGGCGCATTCCATTCTCTTTGCATGTCCAGGACAAAAAAAAAATGAATAACGAATTCCCATTTGAGAAAAGGTATAAGTATTGGAAAATTTAAGGGAATAACATGCAATATCTCGAAAATGTTTCACTCAATAGAAAAATGTATATGACATAAATTGTGTATTTTAACGCGATCTACATTTTTTGTGTAGTAACATTTTGTCTATCTCTTATGGTTTACCAGTTATGCAAAAGTCGTTCCCAATGAAGAATATTTTTGGAGACATTCCCAGAAAATTCGAGATATACATTCCATTTGTCATGAAAATATCTTAAACATATGATATTTTAATCAAAATCGTTAAAGCCATTTCTGAGAAAATTAAAATTTTCGAAAAATGTTCCATGTAAAGGGTAATCTGGGGTGGGGGATTTTCTTGAAAACCTTCATGTCGCATCTCTGGAAGATACTGAACCTAAATACCAAGTTTGGTGTTTATCCTACGGTTCGTTTCTAAGTTATGCTGTTCACAGACACATACACGGACATGTTTCTAAAATTGCTTTTTTTGGATTCAGTGGGCCTCAAAACATTAATTTCCGGTGAAATCTTGGTATCGATTTTTTGGGTGGAATACAATACTTTCTCTACTTACTACACGTAGTAGAGAAAGCAATAAATCATTGACAAATTCAAACGTATAATAACGGATATTTCGGAAATGGCTAATTGCACAAAGATTATTTGAAATAAATTTTCTATCTTACGGAGTTCTATATTTTTGTGTAGTAAGTTTTTGTCTACCGAAAAAATTAAATTTAGTTTTATTTATGGACACTATTTAACTAATATGACCCTAAGTCCCATTCTATATTGGGTAAAAGACCGGTAATTTTGCTCAGAGGCCTCTTTCTCATCTTGAGGTTCTTTTACGTGCTGTAAATCTACGACATGTAACTACCGGCTTTACTTCCCATCTGAAGGAAGCCATGCTAAGGATGTTTACGCCCGAAAAAAATCCATCGCCCTCCACCGGTTTTAAACCCGAGACCTCAGGAACCAGAGGTTCCACCGAGCAAGGTAGTGCCGGGGTAACTTGTGCGACTCGCATTCGGAAGGTCCCGGGTTCAAACTCCCGGAGCCGACTGATCTGACCAAAGATTTTCTCGTGGTTTTCCTCAATAGCTAGGCAAATGCTGCGTTGGATAATAATTTGATCCGCTAATTATCCTATCATCTCTTTCATCATTACATTTCCTTTCCTTCTTCTTCCCCGCCATACCAGACAGTGGGCTGATCGCCGATCGTGGATATACTATGATCTAGAGTTTGCTTGCCCCTCGACCCAAGGCATTGTTTGTAAGTTCTTGGGGATATAAGTTCTATAAAGAGGAGCGTAATCCGTTAAAGAAGAAGAAAATAAGGTTTCTCTGCATCTCTTTAAGGCTTACATACTAGCTATATAAAGTTATACATTCCTTCCGAATAAATAGGACCTCTCAAGATATCCCCAGAAAATTCAAATTTACTTTTCATTTGTCATTTAAATATATGTTATTTTAATAAAAAATTGTTAGAACCATTTTTGAGAAAATAAAAAATAAGGAAAATTTTTCAATGTACAGGGTAGTTTGATAATCTTCGAATCGCACTTTGAAAGACACTGGATTTAAGAAACAGGTTTCTGATTTATCAGGCATTTCATTTGTGTTTGTGAACAGCATAACTCAAAATCGAAAAGGTCGAGAACTACCAAACTTGGTATTTAAGTTTCGTACCTTCCAAAGTTGCGACACGAAGATTTCAAAGAAAACCCCCCACCCCAAACCTTCCATTGCACGGAAACTTTTTCGAAATGTTTGATTTTCTCAAAAGTGGCTTAACGATTTCAGAGATATTTATATTTACATATTTACGTATATTTACAAAAAAAAAATGTATAGCTTGAATTTTTTGGGAATGCCTAGGAAGTCTTCTTCATTCGGAAGGAATTTTGTATAATGTTATATAACTTGTAAACGTATGCGATAGACGAAAACGTACCACACAAAAAAATGCAAATCTCTTTAAAACACACAATCAACTTAAAATAATTTTTTGTGGCATAAGCCGTTTCTGAGATATCCGTTATTAAAGGTTCGAAATGTGCAACACTTATTCTTTTGAACTCCCATCGATTTTCAGTTGTTTTTCGCGATTGCATGGAAACAATATGCAATTTTAAAGCCAGCATATAGCGTCCAGTTCTTAAACATTTGACTATCGATTTATAACTAAATGGGTAATACAGCTACTTTGGCAAAGATTTATTTGGATTAAAATGTAGTGGATAGAAAAATAAGCTTTAGTAAGAATGGTTTGTATAGCCACTAATAAATACAGAGGGCAGAGAAAGTCATATAAATGTATCACATCAGATTTTTTCCGCATATATTCGTGCAAAGCGACACACTCTTTAAAAATCCTACTATCCCTTTAACTTCATGAGGTATTGTACAACGAAATCTTTAAATGAGAACTGAAAGTTTAATTGGATTAACAAGGATAAGCTTTTTAAGAATAGTCTGTAGAAGAGTAAGCAGAGAGAGAGAGAGAGAGAGAGAGAGAGAGAGAGAGAAACGAACGAGATGGTGCCGCGGTAATGTGTGCGACTTTCACTCGGGAGGTCCCAGGTTCGATCTCCAGCGACCACCCACTCTGATTCCTGGTTTTTTCATGGTTTCCCCGGGTGGGTAGGCGAATGCTGGGGTGGTTCATCCTCTAGCCTCTAGTTCCCGAGATCGTGGGTTCAAACCCGGCGGAGGACGATGGATTTTTTTGGGGGGGCGTAAAAATCGTTAGCATGGAAGGGAGGTAAAGCCGGTGGTCCCGTGTCGTACATTTACGGCACGTAAAAGAACCTCAACCCTGATAAAGAGGCGTCGGATGCGTTTGATCCGGAAACGTTAGGAATCCCATTCATGCTTGCACTCGTCGGATCTGGTTACCCTTTGGGTTTCGACCCTCGGCCCTCCCTACCCGGGGTCACGGCAGAAGCGGAAAGGGCGTTGGGGTGCTCTGCACCGGTTGCATGAGTCCCTACGTTTGTCCGCACCATTGCTTTTAAGTAGAAAAAGTCATCTGAATACAATATATACGATTTTTTGTTCATTGAACCATCAGATTATGAATGAGTGCCCTTAATAGCGTTAACTGTAGATCGGAAAAAAAAGAAATGAGGATACACAAACTATTATTATTATTATTTGGATTGTGCCTATAGTTGTATAATAAGCCTCTCCAGGTTAGGAATCTCCACCGACCTTGAAGTTCCTACTGCGAAAGCAGTGCGGTTTGTACAACATAATACGGCTCCCCCTACACAGATGAAGATGAGGATTGGCTAGAACAATGGAACGGTTTACCACAAGCATTAGCGAGGACATGGGCGGAGGGAAGGAAGGAAGGAACCTGGACTGGCTTCTCTTGTTGACATGTTTAACCATCTGATTTATATTACATGGCGGATTGATCAAAAAGCCTCTACCCACTACAGAAAATTCCAGAGTTTCTTGCCTCCCGAATTAGATTGCATCAGCGTGGGAAGTTCGAACAGTACCTACGCCTCTCTATAGGAATTTTGTTCAGCAGCCAATGCAAATCTTCAGGAGTCGGTGGAAGGAATGTGGAAGAGTGCATAGTTCCTTTCTGCGTACTTTATAGGGAGAATAATAGGCGAAAAAGTAACATTTTAGTCAGCATGGCCTAAAAGTACAACTTCTAACACAGAGCACACGAACTAAAACCTTTAGTGCGATAATCTTCAATGTGATCAACTTTGTTTCAAGCCCAATCACATGGCAAATACGAAGGGTATATTTTTAATAACCCGACTTGGTTTGATTAGGTTTTACTTTTCATTCCTATGTATTCTTACATGATTAATTTCTCATGGCATTCGCATTATCTGTTCACAATACAAATCGTCATACTTCCATTTATCGCAGTTCGTTGTAGAGTTAACCTGTACGTTATATTGGCAGTTTTCTTTGATCTAAAACGTTACTCATTTATCTAGCCTACATAAATATTAAATGGTGGCAATTATAAGTTCAGAAGAAACTGAAAAGGTAGTGAAATTACAGAAGAAGCAGAAAAAATAGCACTAGAAGTACTTACCCAAAATATCCAGAAAACAATGTGATATAGCATTAGAAATAATTTCACTGAAAATGACTGCTAGCGAATCAACAAAATATCAAAACATCTGGCATCTCGCTTTTTTACTTTCTCTACTACGTATAGTAAGTAGGGGAAGTATTGTATTCCACCCAAAAATTCGATACCGAGATTTCACCGGAAATACATGTTTTGAGATCCCTGAATCCAAATAAAGCATTTTTGGAAACATGTCCGTGTGTGTGTGTCTGTCTGTCTGTGTGTCTGTCTGTGAACATCATTACTCAGAAACGAACAGTCGGATAAACACCAAACTTGGTATTTAGGTCAGTATCTTCCAGAGATGCGACACGAAGGTTTTCAAGAAAATCCCCCCACCCCAGACTACCCTTTACATGGAACATTTTTCGAAAATTTTAATTTTCTCAAAAATGACTCTAACGATTTTGATTCAAATATCATATGTTTAAGATATTTTCATGACAAATAAAATGTATATCTTGAATTTTCTGGGAATGTCTCCAAAAGTATTTTTCATTGTGAACGACTTTTGCATAATGGTAAACCATAAGAGATAGACAAAATTTTACTACACAAAAAATGTAGATCGCGTTAAAATGCACAATTTATGTCATATACATTTTGTTTGTTGAGTGAACCATTTTCGAGATATTGCTTGTTATTCCCTTAAATTTTCCAATACTTATACTTTTTCTCAAATTCGTTATTCATTTGTTTTGTCCTGGTAATGCAAAGAGAATGGAATACTCCACATAGCAACCACCTCTTAAAATATTTGACTCTCGCTTAAAGCCTACCAATTCCCCTTGCATCTACAAGAAAATTAGCAACAAGATTAACATATCGATATCTTGATTAACATGAAGCATATGGAGAATGAGTACAAGAGTAAAGAGTAGAGAAAGTCATGTGAGTGTAACCTATCAGATTTTTAAAGTAATTCTTCTTGTTTCAAGAACGCGTTCTATATGTGATCTCTGTTAGTTTCAGGAATCAATATAATATTATTGATATTTTGCAAATTCGGGCGCTATCTAAAATATAGTATATGCCACGCGTGTCAAAAGTGGTTTTAGTGTGCTCGTAGGATTGTGAAATAAAATCCCACTTTTACCCCTTTATAATAATCTATTTTAGGTTTCTTTGCAGTTTTCTAAATTGAAATTTCCTCTTTAATTTCATTTTTTTATTGTAGGCACAATATTAATATTATAAACGTATTTTTACTTTCTCTAGCAAGTACCTAGCAGACAGAGATGTTATTGCATTCTACCCAAAATTCGGTACCGATATTTCATCGATAATACATGTACATCACAATTAAAAAACGAAATGTCCGATAAACACCAAACTTGGTATTTAGGTTCAGTACCTTCCAAAGATACAACACGAAGATTTTCAAGAAAATTTCCTCACCCCAGACTCCCCTTTACGTGGGACATTCGTGTATTTTATCAAAAGTGTTTCTAAGGATTTTGATTAAAATGCCATATATGAAAGATTATTACATGACAAATAAAATATATATCTTGAATTTTTGGGAAACGTCTGTGTAGTTCTCTTCATTGGGAAGGAATTTAGTATTATCTGGTAAACGTTGAGGATAGACAAAAATGACTATACAAAAAATATAGACCTCCTTAAAGCACATAATTTACTTCAAATGACTTTTTTGTGGCATCAGCTATTTCCGAGATATCCGTTATTAATGGTTCGAGTTGTTCAATACTTTCATTCTTTTAAAGTCCTGTCATTTTCAATTATTTCTCGCGACGTCATGCAAAGAGTATGGAATTTTAAGCCCAGCAAATAGAGTGCAGTTGTAAAACATTTGACTATCACTATTCTCTTTGTTTCTATAATGAAACGTGTAATGCAGAAAAGGTTTATTTCGATTAAAATGAAGTAGATAGGGATATGAAGTTTAGTGAGAATAATTTGTATACCCACTAGTAAGCGATAGAGGGTAGAGAAAATCATATGAATGTAACACATCAGGTTTGTATAAATACATCTACTATTTTAATCCGAATTCTGCAGAATTAGATTTTTGTAGAGAGGTAAATTTTAGCTCATATTTTAGCATCCACAGGTGTCCAAGTAATGTGATTTTTCTTTGAAAATTTTTCTTTTTTCTCGCAACTTTTTCTTTGAACAGTTTTTCTCTGAATGACATTTCCTGATATAAGTGACACGTTTTCTCAGGAACTACTGAAGATAGCAAAATGAACTTTTGACATGATAAAAATAACACCTTAGTTGTATTACTGGTCTTCTTTGATGTTAATAATTTGATTGGTTATATTTAAGAAAAATTAATTTCTGATAACGTTTAATCAAAACACACGTAATTAAGAAACAAATCATATGTTTCTTAATAAATCACATTACGTGTAAAAGTAGGCCATTGAGCGTAGAAGCCATGCATGTACAACCTGTAAAAATTCCAGTCTGATAGCTTAAATAGTTTCTGAGATATTGCGTAATGAAGTTAGCAAATAAATAAATAAATAAATATATTTACTGGTTTGTATGCCAAAAATATTTCCCCTGAACCTCAGCAGATGGTGCTGTGTTCAACTAGCTGTCAACTTTTCAATCTCTGTTTCTGCATTATACTCAGCTACTGACGAACCACCCCGCTACCATTGCAACCCCCCCCCAAAGAGAGATAGTTATGTAACTGTGTATTTTGCTGGAATCACTCTACATAACTGTATTAAGTGTTCAAATTTAAAATGAAAATTACCTAATAATGTGTCTGCTATTATCATCAGAAACAGCTATAGTGAGTTAAAACCGTAGATATGTTGGAAGCTTTAATTCAAAATTGGTTACCTAAGGGTATAGGGTACACAACGGGAGAGGAGTTCTTGCACACTGCGACCTACGGGAGATATATTGCGGCTACCACACATAATTGGTAAGAAGATAATTGTTAAAAAAATTTTATTTGAATGAATATATATTTCACCTCTCCAGGAGGAAGGTATGAAGTGAAGGAACCACAGCAGGCTATAGGCCGCAGGTAGATAGGCAACAGAGACGCGCGGAAGTCCCTAAAATTATCAGACTGAAAATTTCAATGCCATAACCAGAATTTGAACCACAGATCTTCTGCTATCCGTCGGGTTGCTCTTACCAACTTAGCTTCCACGGCAACATGCCGGCACGACATTAAATTCTCCAACTGAATTGCATTTTTCTCGGTAAACTCCAAGGAGATACTAAATTCATTTGAGATGACCCCAACGGCGACTTAAAATGTCGTAAGTCCCGGACTTCATAGTTTAACAAACTATCAGGTCAATCAATGGTATTTAATCGTACTTTCACAATTAATTTTCCTAACATTCTCGACCCGTCCCAGTACTGGAGCTAACCATAGAGGGTGATTAACGACTCGATCAGCCTTCTAGAGTCCACGTGGAATACTCTTTCCTTGGAGCAAACATCCGCGCTATCTGTACAGCACCGCCGTACACCACGAAACCTAGAAACACACCTGAAAGATGAGAAACGGAATAATTGGAAAATCAGGGAAGGAAATCGTGGTAGATGATAAATTAACACAGCAGTCACTATCGAACTTGAAAAATCAAGGTCAGAATGGGCGGTCGACGGGAAACGAACCGGGACCTCCTGAACGCGAGCCTCACACGTTACCGCAGAGCGATCTCGCCCGATGCCACTAAATATTTAGAGAATCATACCTTATTATGCCTTAAAGACTTGACTGTCATGAGCTATTTTTACTTTCTCCACCACGTACATAATAGGTAGAGAAGGTATTGCATTCCATCCAAAAATTCGATACCGAGATTTCACAGGAAATACATGTTTTGAGGACCCTGAATCCAGAAAAGCATTTTTAGAAAAAGATCCGCGTGTGTTGGTTAAACACCCCTATCCCAAAGTACCCGATTTTGGGACATTTTTCGAAATTTTACATATTATAAAAAATTGGTATAACGATTTTGATTAAAATACCATATATTAAATGTATTTATATAACAAATAAAATGTATGTCTTGAATTTTTTGGAAGTAGCCTGTGAAGTCCTCTTCATTCTTGTGTAACTGGTAAACGTTAAGCGATAGACGAAAACGTACTACACAAGAAATGTAGATCTCTCTAAAACACACAATTTATTTACAATAAATTTTTGTGTAGCATTAACCATTCCCGAGAAATCCGTTATTAACGGTTGGAATAGTTAAATACTTAACCATTCATTTTAAGTTCTGTTGATTTTCAGTTGTTTCTCGCGATGCCTGGAAACAGTATTGAATTTCATGGCCAGTATATAGGGACCAGTTCTTAAATATTTGACTATCGGTATTCCCATTGTATCTATAACGAACGGTATTTCTGGAAATGTTTATCTCGATTAAAATCAAGTAGGAATAAATTTGTATACCCACTAATAAACGTCAGAGGGTAGAGAAAGTCATGTGATTGTAACATCAAATTTTTACTCATATAATAACGAAGCAACAGTAAATTCGCTAGGTAAAGTCTTCTGAGGATCTTCTAGGAGCCTAAGCGCATGTTTGAGGTTCTTGGCACACGAAGCAAAGGTGTCCTTGAAGCCAAAAAGTTGCTAGATGTAGCGGCTTGCACCCTGGCGTCTCGGTCTGAAAGGCGACATTAACCAACAACACAATACGTGTTTATGTTGGCAGAGCTCGTTATCCTGAATAATGGGCCTTCCCCTCCTGCTTCGGTGTTTCAGTAATGACCTATTGTTCTCATCTGTTGGGAGTGTACCGGGTTTATGTCCCTCCCCCAGTCTCTGCCCTCATAAACTTTCCGTCAAGCAGCCACGTTATGCACACACTGTCTCTGACCATCCTTACCGCAACTGTGGACATCGACACTGTGGGCTATGCCTCCAGACACTACCGGCTTTGCCGGGCTATGGCACCAGGGGCAGCATTCGAGAGGTAACTGCTTCGAAACTGTTTTGGAGTACAATACTTATTTCAGATTTTTTTCCGGAGTTTTCTCCCATGCTGAGGAGACAAATGACACTTTATGGATTCTGGGCTCATTTGAGCATCATTTCACCTATTTTTCACCGTCCGACATTACCTATTGATTAAACTGTAAAGGAAAAACACGTGATGGTTGAATTCACTTAACTTTCTCTACTCTTTTACAAACTATTCTTACAAAAACTTGTCGTCCTCCATGATGTAGTGGTTACCATGCTAGCTTCTAGTTCCCGAGGTCGCGGGTTCAAACCCGATGGCGTAAAAATCCTTAGCATGGCTTCCTTCGGAAGGCAAGTAAGGCCGGTGGTCCCGTGTCGTAGATTTACGGCACGTAAAAGAACCTCAAGTCTGATAAAGAGGCCTCTGAATAAAATTACCGGACTTTCACGCCCAATATAGAATGGGACGCTAAGGACCACAGCAGTTAAAGAGCGTCCATAAATAAAACTCAGTTTAATATAATTTTACAAAAATTTATTCTTGTATCTATCCACCTCTTGTTAATAGAGAGAAACGTTTATTATATGTTTATACTTTCGTTGTAGGTACGAAAAGAAGGATAGAGTATGCTAAAGCGATAGTGAGATCTTTAAAATCTGATCATTTTGAGGTGGCTTTGAAATTGCGTGCTCCATGCATGATCATGAAAAATGTACAAGTGATACATAATTCAAACGAATAACAAATAATATCTCCGAAATATCTTACAACATAAAAAAGACACTTATTTGCATAAATTGTGTACTTTAATGAATTCTACCTAAATGGATAGCTGAGGTGTTTTAAAACATTGACTCGTGAACTGGAGGTCCGCTAGGACTGTCCTCCCTGGTCCTGGTTCTGAAAAAAACCGACGTTTTCCTCCGTCCTAATAATTTGCAAATGTCGGGGTGGTAACGAAACTTAGGCCTGGAACATTTCCTTCTCAAATTTGCTTTCCTAATTATCATTTCATGTATGATGAGTGTTCACCGCCTGTGGTGCCCCAAGTAGTAACAGGCGTTGAAGTCAGTTGTCTTGGGTCAGTAGTTTGTTGAGGAGCAAGCAAACACTGAATCAAGCATATCTAGGATGGATGATCAGCCCAATGCTTGGTATGGCTGTGAAGAAGGAAATGAAACATAGTGATGAAACAGACGATAGAAAAACTCACGGATCAAATTATCCAACCCAGCGACCGAGGAAAACCGCGAAAAAACCTTCGGTCAGATTGTTCGGTCTTGTGGTTTGAACCCGAATGCGGGCCACAGACGTTACCGGCTGAGATCTACATTGTGTGTCGGGGGATGTCGCAAGACTTGGTCTATCTCTTACGGTTTACCAAAATCATTCAGAATGAAGAGGACTTCACAGACTATTTCCAGAACATTCAAGGTATGGTAGATATTTTAATCAAAATCTTAGAGCCATTTTTCCATGTAAAGGGGTAGTTTCGGGTGGGGGATTTTCTTGAAAATCTTTCCGTCGCATTGCTAGGAGATACTGAAACTCAATACCAAGTTTGGTGCTTGTCGGACGTTTCGCTTTTGAGTTATGCTGTTTATAGACACATACACACAGACCTCTTTCTAAAATTTTTTTTTGAGGGGTACAGAAAGTCTCAAAACATGTATTTGCGCGTTTCCTATACTTACTGTAGGATAGGTTAGGACTAGAAGCGGGGGAGGGAAGTTAGTACCTCGACCTACGCAGATCTTTTGTTCCTAGGCCACTGACGGGGCGCCTCCGGGAGGAAGGGATGAGGTGAAAGGAGACAGAGGGCGGCCAGAGTAGGAGGCAAGACTGGCAGACACAGCGTCCCTACCATTTACGAATTTGAACTTCCCAGGTGCTGGCTGGTGTATCCCGTCTCCTCCTCCCTGAGGGATTACATATCCCGGAGACCGCTTCCAGTCCGGGGGGGACGAGGGTTTCCTCAGAACATCCTTTTCCCCTGCCATGCACACGCCGAGACCTCCGCCGACACTTGCAAATGAAAGATGAAGTCAGATGAGAATGGAGATGAAATGGAGGGAGTTATAATGATGCTTCCCAGCATTCGCCTAGTGACCCGGGGAAAACCCCCGAAAAAATACCCATGTGTCAGGAAGGTCAGCCACGGTAATCGAACCCACGACCTCCCGAATGCGGACCACAGACGTTACCGCCTCTTACTGTAAGTACGTGGTGGAGAAGATAAGAATAGAATGCCTTACTTTCTTATTGCTCTAATGTAAGCAGCGGTGTAGCACTCAAGCTATACCTACAGTTTAATCACAGGCCAACTCGACGCAGTGTCAGTGAGGTAAGAGGTATGATCTTCATTTGGAAAGCTCAGACCACCTTGCCAGCAAATGACTGGTTACGGAACCTTTAAGCCGTTCACGCTCTGATGATCTCGCTGTAGGTCAGCTGGAGAATTTGGGGGGATAGCACCCATCGCCTCGAGAGTGAAAATATCGTGGAGTAAAGGAACAACAGAAGATGTGCGCATGCGGGGCTATATATCATTTCTCTGCCCCCGCCTCACCTACAAGTGGTTACCTAATGCAACGCAGAACCCAAGGTTTCATTCCCTTGCACTCCATTTGGGTAGAAACTTCATAGTTAAAGATTTCGTGTAATATATCTGTGTGTTTTATAATTTACTACACACTCAAAGCAAGAAAATAATAAATATGTGCATATAATGTGCAGAGTCTTCTTAGTACCATGGAGATTTTATATCAAGGATTTTTTTCGTCTGTTATAATTGCGGTGCGGTGTTGATTTTGCTTGTTTTCTATAGTCAGTTATCTATTGCAGGACTTACTTTGTTTCAGATGTTTCAGATGTTTCTGTTTCATTGCATCCTTTTCTTTGTTATTTTCACAAGAAACACATTTTACTATGGGATTTTCAAGTAATTTATGGGAAGATACAATATAGGGTGTCCATATTCGCGCACTAGCTCTGAAGGATGTATTATACCGACAAATCGAAGACAAAGACGAATAATGATCATCTAACTGTAGCAGTTCCCTTAATACAGCGGTAAAAACTTCAACGTATCAGAAATTGTTAATCATATTATACGATCAAGGCCATTGCTGATGTTTACTCCCAAGCCTGACTAACCAGTTGAAAGTTAACTTGCCGCTCTTCCTACAGCACACACAAGCATGATGGAAAGTGCACCTTGTGTTTGGTTACATTTTTATTTTCTCTACTACGTATAGTAAGTAGGGGAAGTATTGCATTCCACCCAAAAATTCGATACCGAGATTTCACCGGAAGTACATGTTTTGAGGCCTCCTGAATCCAAAAAGAGTATTTTTGGAAACATGTCCGTGTGTGTGTCTGTCTGTGAACAGCACAACTCAGAAACGAACAGTCGGATAACACCAAACTTGGTATTTAGGTTCAGTATCTTCCAGAGATGCGATACGAAGGTTTTCAAGAAAATCCCCCACTACAGATTACCGTTTACATGGAACATTTTTCGAAAATTTTAATTTTCTCAAAAATGGCTATAACGATTTTGATTAAAATATCATATGTTTAAGATATTTTCATGGCAAATGAAATGTATATCTGGAATTTTCTGGGAATGTCTCCAAAAGTATTTTTCATTGTGAACGACTTTTGCATAACTGGTAAACCATAAGAGATAGACAAAATGTTACTACACAAAAACTGTAGATCGCGTTAAAATACACAATTTATGTCATATACAGTTGTTTTGTTGAGCGAACCATTTTCGAGATATTGCTTGTTATTCCCTTAAATTTTCCAATACTTATACTTTTTCTCAAATTCCTTATTCATTTTTTTTATGTCCTGGACATGCAAATAGAATGGAGTGCGCCACATAGCAACCAGCGCTTAAAAGATTTGAGTATCGCTTAAAACCTACCATATTCCCCTTGCATCTACAAGAAAATTAGCAATAAGATTGACATCTCGATTAACATGAAGCATATGGAGAATAAGCGTTTGTAAAAATAGTTAGTACAAGAGTAGGGAAAGTCATGTGAGTGTAACACATCAGATTTTTACGGCTATAATTAACACAATTTATTTAATTTTGATTCCGATTTATCCGTAGAATTAGAAAATTCATTAATTAGTTCCAAAATTCATGAACACACTCATTACTGTAATATGAGTCGTATTCCAAAACTAAGGTTCATTTGGTCATAACAATAACCTCATTCATGAGACAATGTTATTATTAACAGTAACATGTGCCTACATATATACCTTACTTTTCCACATAATCGCCGTTTATATCTATACGCTTGCCGTAACACTGCACCAGCTTCTTTAACCGCTTGGCATAAAAAACGTCACCTGTGACTTGACCAGTTGGTAATCCTCGTCTTGAGTTCATCGTCGGTTTGAAATCTTTGTCCACCCAGCCACCGTTTCAAAGGCAAGAAGAGGAAAATATACGCTTGGTGCCAGGTCGGGGCTGCACTGAGGTTGGTCAAAGGGTTCCCAACGAAACTCTTGAATCTTCTCTTTGGTTTTGGCAGCGGTATGCGGGCATGCGTTGTCGGAGGATAATGCCAGACGACAGTTACCCGCTGCGTCGATTTTGGATCGCACGTCGCCTATTGGTAAGCGTTACACAGTGCACGTCAGCTGTAATTGTTGACCAACGGTCCATGAAATCAATCAAAAGGACGCCCTTTTTGGTCCAAAATACGGTAGCCATTATTTTGCGATTCATGTACGGTGATTGCTTACACCTTTTTGGTTTGGGTGAACCGGAACGGCGCCACTGCATTGGCTCTTGTTTCGATTCTACTTTGGTGTACGCTGTTCATGTCTCATCGCCTGCAACAATGTGAGAAAATAAAAAAAACTCTAACTTGCATATAGCGCTCCAAAAACTGTCATGTACGCATTCGTACGCAAAACGTACGCATTGTTGCTCTTTGTGCTGACCGGTGAGCAGTTTTGGCACCCACCTCGCACAAAGTTTCCGATATCCAATCTGTTCAGTGACAATCCTATAAAGTGAGGTTCGAGCAACATTTGGAAATTCATCAGCCAGACCACTAATCGTCCAACACCGATCACTTCGAAGCTTTTGGTTCACTTGCTCAACGATGTCGTCGGTCCGAATTACTGGACGTACCACTCTGCTGTTCATCGTACACATTTGTGCGGCCATTTCGAAATTCTCGACACCATTGTCGAACCTGTTTGTCACTCATTATGTCCGGTCCATACACGAGGCATAACTCACAATTATCTCCGCAGCTGATGATCCTTTTGTCAGCAAAAATCTAATCACACCGCCCACTTCAATCTGGCAGGATCTACGATTGTCGCGGCCATTGCGATCTGCTCTCACCGACTGGCAAACGCCTACTGCGTCACACCAACACTGCAGTAGGTTTCTCAGGAATCGGCAGACAGTGCTGCAGGCGTGAAATGTCATTGTTCACCGGACCTTAGTTTTGAAATACGCCACGTAGTTACTGTCAAGAACGAACTTCAGTAATGATAGTTTAGGCAAGAGAAGATTGCAAAATCTCTCAACTTGAACTTGTCACTGCTATTTTTATTTTTTCACCTTAAGTCTAGTAACTTATGGGCGGCCCAAGTTCGATCCCAGTGACCCGCATGTGGGATTTGTGGTGGACAAAACGGCGTCTAGGCAGGTTTTTTCCGGGTTCTCCGGGTTCCCCCGGTATTTCATTCCACGGTGCTTCATCTTCACCTTTCCTGTCATTCATCTCACTCACCTTCAGCTATCATCTATTTCCTCACTTTCATCCCGGGAGTCGGGCTGATCACCCACCCTTGTTGTTGACTCTCTCTCAGATCCAAAGAGTTCCTCTGCTCCTCGATAGGCGTCTGACCCCAGGCATTGGCTTATAAGTCCTAGGGGGTGTAAGTCCTACATAAGAGGAGGGTAAACAGGTGAAGAAGAAGAAGCTTAGTAATTTAAACACGCCATCATCAGGGGCATTGATTGTCAGTGCAGCTGAGATCAAGAAATCATTACCAGATCATGCAGTCACACGCCTTTCTGCATTGAAAATATCTTCTCATGCCTATAGGAAAATGATTCCTAAGCCCACAGCTTTCAATTTGGATGCAAGTGAGAAAGTAGCAGGTCTGGTGAATAAGACGGATGCTGTAGAACTGTCATTTTCCGTTGTTCACATATGACTGCACTTGCCATCTCCCAGAAGAAGCTTCAAATCGCGTGTAACGTAAATCCATGCAACTCCATGTATTGTCCACGCATGCACATAAGTATATGAAAACTCTGGTGTGTTGGATTCACGTGGACTTCTCCACTCGTTCTACTACAAACTGTTCCCACTAAGGGCTTATTATTTTATCTAGTTCTTGTTAATCTAAATAAACTTTCAATTCACATTTACACATTCCGTTGTACAATAGGTAAAGCGATAGTCACCTTTTTAAAGAACGTGTAGCTATATGATGACTTTGAAATCCCATGCTTTTTGCATAAAGGGATACAAAAAAAACAAAAAACAAAAAAAAAACGAGTGGCGTGTTGCCAGCTGATAAAGGTATAAGGAAACATATTTGAAAACTAAAACAAATAACAAGGAATACCTCTTAAATGGTTAAAACCAAAATAAAGATTTATTTGAATAAACTGTGTGCTTTAACAAGGTAGGCATTTTTTGTGTAGTAAGATTTTGTCTATCTCTTACGGTTTACCAATGATACAAAAGTCATTCACAATGAAGAGGACTTCAATTCTATTTGTCATGCAAATATCTGAAACATATCTATTTTTATCAAAATCGTTGGAGCCATTTTTAAAAAATAAAAAGTAAGAAAATGTTTCCATCTAATGGGTAATTTGGGTGCGGGGGTTTTATTGAAAATTTCGTATTGCATCCTTGGTATTTAACTGGCATTGGGTTATTGAGATATGCTATTCACAGACACATGGGTCTTTTTCTAAAAATGCTCTTTCTGGATTCAGGTAGTCTCAAAAGTGTATTTCCCGTGAAATCTCGGTATCAGAATGGAATGTAATACTTTTGAATGGAATATAATACTTCCCAGACTTACTATAAGTAAGTACAATGCCTTCGTTTTATGCCAAGGCCAGAACTGCCTTATATGCAAATCGGCCGAGACGGCAGGGACCTCGGTATTACGCAGAAGTGCAGAAACGAAGCAGGACTGTCAATGACACGTTTATCAACTTTGAGCTATCTCAGTCGTTGCTTTGTCTTCGTATTGTGAAGTGTTTCGACTATACGTATGTTGTGTGTGATTTCCTTAAGAATGTTATTCTCTTATTGGTCTACGGAAATGCCTGCCAACAAATTCACGCCTGAAGAGCGCATTTTTATGTACGATCACATACGTAAAGCTGAATCATGTAGACAGGTGTGTAGATAATTTCAGCAGCAGTTTCCTGGTTATCCAGTTCCGGTTAGAGACACTGTGAGATGTTTGGTCAATAAATTTAGATCAATGGGATCGCTAAACGCCCAAAAAATAAAATTTATAGGAACAATCCCCATCCATAGATAAACTTAAGGACAATATAAAAGCAGAAATTATGAACATTACGCAAGAAGAACTTATGGGTGTGAATGGTAATTTCATTCGACGATGCCAAGAATGTCTTCGCGCAGATGGACATCACCTTCAACAACACTTATAATAAGGTTAGTACTCATCATATATGTTACTAACACTAGTGAGTAAGTAACGAGGGAGTTACGGAACGGAAAGCCCCGCAGTGTAGTAGACTATGCGGAGGAAGCATTCGCGCGATACGCGGCCTTGGCATAAAACGAAGGCACTGTAGAGAGAGTAAAAATGAATCTCAAAGCAATTTTCACCCGTAGTTTTGTACATTTACCGCAGGCCACGCGCTGCGTGTGTTAATGCATGGAGAGCCCGCAGAGTTTTAGCACATTTTGTTACATAATTACATTAGAGTATTTTGCAGTAATTATTGATAACCTTACTGAAGAAAGAATTTTAATGATACATACAACAATTCCTTGGAATTTATCGTCGAAAAGCGAGTGTATAGCTTAAAAGACGAATGATAACGAAAGGTATTGGACCATGACATTGTACAAGAGTAACAGGGCTTCCTGAAATGGAAGATTGATACTCGGGAAAGAAATAAAAAAAGAGACAAAGTTCACCAGTTGCCGGTCCTGATGCCATCTCGTACAGTAGTCACTTTCCTGCAGAACAAGTTTAAGCCGACCGCACTTACTCGGTGATTCAGAAATCATTTCCTGCAGGCGAGAAAACTCTATACTACAGCCTTATCATTATGAAGCACGGGCGTCAGAATTGAAGAGCTAGGTTCCACAGGCGATCAAACGTACTCGAGAACCCGTTTATAAATTCTCGACTTATATTACAAATTCAGAGCAGACATATTAGCTTTTACTTTCTATAACACATATCTGGTAGGTAGAGGCAGTATAGATTCCACCAAAAAATTCGATATCGCCATAAATATAGGTTTTTAGGTCGCTGAACCTTAAATAAATAGAAACAGATCCTTGTGTGTCTCTGAAAAGCGTACTAAAGAAGTCTTTTGTGTTAAATTCACATGACTTTCTCCAACCTCCAACGTTTATTAGTGGGCATACAAATTATTCTTACGAAAGCTGATTTTTTCATCTATCTGATTTTAATCTAGATAAAAATTTGTAGAAATAGATACATTACACATTTCTTAACAGATACAAAGGGAAAAACGATAATCAGATGTTTAAAAACGGGAAGCTATATGCTGCCTTAAAAATCCATACCTACTCTTTCCATGCCACCGCGACAAACAACTTAATTTCGACAGGACTTAAAAAGAGTGACAAAGCATTGAACAATGCAGACTATTAAGAACGGATATATGGGAAATTTCTTATGCCATAAAAAGTTATTTGAAATAAATTGTGTGTTTTAAAGGGATCTGCATTTTTACTTTCTCTACTACGTATAGTAATTAGGGGAAGTATTATATTCCACCCAAAAATTCGATACCGAGATTTCACCGGAAATATATATTCTGAGACCCTCTGAATCCCAAAAAAGCATTTTTGGAAACATGTCCTTGTGTGTGTCCGTCTGTGTGTCTGTGAACAGCATAACCCAGAAACGAACAGTCCGATGAACACCAAACTTGGTATTTAGGTTCAGTATCTTCCAGAGATGCGACACAAAGGTTTTCAAGAAAATCTCCCCAACCCAGATTACCCTTTACATGGAACATTTTTCGAAAATTTTAATTTTCTCAAAAATGGCTCTAACGATTTCGATTAAACTATCATATGTTTAAGAGATTTTTATGACAAATGAAATGTATATCTCGAATTTTCTGGGAATGTCTCAAAAAGTATTCTTCATTGTGAACGACTTTTGGTTAACTGGTAAACCATAAGAGATAGACAAAATCTTACTACACAGAAAATGTAGATCGCGTTAAAATACACAATTTATGTCATATACATTTTTTTTGAGTGAACCATTTTCGAGATATGGCTTGATATTCCCTTAAATTTTTGCAGTACTTGTACTTTTTCTCAAATTCGTTATTCATTTTTTTTGTCCTGGTAATGCAAAGAGAATGGAATACTCCACATAGCAACCAGCTCTTAAAATATTTGGCTATCGCTTAAAGCCTACTAATTCCCCTTGCATCTACAAGAAAATTAGCAATAAGATTAACATCTCGATTAACATGAAGCATATGGAGAATAAGCGTTTGTAAAATTAGTTTGTACAAGAGTAGAGAAAGTCATGTGAGTGTATCATTGGAAAATACTGAACTTAAATACAAAGTTTGTATTTATCCGACTTTTCGTTTTTGAGTTACCTATGTTGTTCACGTACACAAACGCGCGCGCACGCACACAAGGACCTTTTTCTAAAACTGTGTTTTTTATTCTTCAGGAGGTCTCAAAACTGTATTTCCGATGAAACCTCGATATCGAATTTTTGGGTGGAATGCACTACTTTCTCTATCCACTATTACGTGGTAGAGAAAGTAAAAATGAAATGTTTGATAAATACCAAGCTTGATGTTTAAGTTCAGTGTCTTCCAAAAATACGACAGAAAGCTTTTGAAGTAAATAAATCCCTTTGCCCCAAACTGCCTTTACATGGAAACATATTCATTACTTTTTATATTCTCGAAAATGGCTCTAACCATTTTGATTAAAATACTATAGGTTTAACATATTAGATGAGTAATAAAATATAGAGGTACGTCGATATTTTTTTATATTTAGAATAGGCAGTGAAGTCATACCGAATGAATTTTGTAGGCGCTGTATAACTGGTGAACCATAAGAGATGGGCAAAGCATTTACTTCACAAAGGTGTAGATTTCTTTAAGACATACAATTTATTTGAAAAAAAAACATTTTTGTTGCAATATCTATTTCCGCCATCCCATTGTTATCTGTTTGAATTTTTCAACACTTTGTCATTTTTACTTTCTCTACCACATGCCTAGTAGGTAGAGAAGGTATAGGTAGATTCTGAATACAAAAAAGAAATTTTAGAAAAAAATCCGTGTGTGTGTCTGTGAACAGCATAACTCAAAAATGAAAAGTCGGATCAACACAAAAATTGGTATTTAAGCCCAGTACCTTTCAAAGCTGCAACATGAAGATTTAAAAAAAAACCATACCCCTAACTACCCTTAGCATTTTTGGAAATTTTTGTTTTTCTAAAAATGCCTCTAACGATTTTAATTAAAATACCATATATTAAAAATATTTACATGACAAATAAAATGAAATGATATATTAAATTTTCTGGTAGTAGCTTTTATTCTTTTTCATTCGGAAAGAGTTTTGTATAATCTTTTACAACTTGTAAACGTTAAGGTATAGACGAAAACATACTACACAAGAAATGTGGCTCTCTTAAAACATGAAATTTATTCACATAAATTTTCTTGTGGCATCAGCCATTTTCGAGATATCTGTTATTAATGGTTTGAACCTTTTAATACTTAGCCACTCTTTTAAAATCCTGTCAACATTCAATTGTTTCTTGCGATTGCATGGAAACGGTATATAGCGTACAGTTCTTTAACATTTGACTATCGCTGTTCTCTTTGTATCTATAACGAAATGTGCAATGTAGTTATTTCTGCAAAGGCTTATTCGGATTAAAATTATATATATATAAAAAAAATTAGCATTACTGAGACTAGTTTGTATACCCACTAATAAATGATAGAGGGTACAGAAAGCCATGTGAATGTATTAATCAGATTTTTTAAAATTCTGTTGTTGCTCGCGATATCACGGAAAGATTATTTATTTAATTTAAAGATTTGACTATCACTCAGCCTGTTGTATCCCCATTGTAGGTCTGTAATGAAGCTACTCCTGCAAACGCTTCTAACAAGAAGTAGGTGGAAAAATAGTCATTTGTAAACCCTGTTCCATATAACGTTTTCCTGTATGTCTTAACTGCCACGTGCACTAGTCATCTCTCTTTATCTGCTGTCATGGCGTAGGTTCTGTGAGAAATCTAGTTCGTTATTTAACATGATAATTTATCTTAGTATATTGGAAGAGAATTTTCAAATTTACATTTTCATAACGGTACGTAACGAATATGTTACGTACCAGAGTAAAGGCATCTGGAATGCATGTAAATTCTTATCAACAAATAGTTAGGAGGATTCTTTGGTTTAAACCTGCCTCTCTCAGAGAGTTTATAGCGCCTCTATCGCCGGATTTTGCATTGCACTGGGCTTGCACATCGCTATTTAAAGGTGTACATTATCCAATCAGGGGAAAGTATAACGAAAATGAGCGCGGAAGAATACATATCAGCGGGACAAGGTTATAAGAAACAAGGTTTAGGAAAAGTTTGTAGAACAAGTGTAAAAGTAAGTGCGTTTGGTAACTTCATGTTTACCAGAAAGAAGAGCAGGTACTCAGAGCAGTCAGTAAGGTTATGCTCATATGTTAAGTGTGAAGACCTCTGTCAGATAGACCTACAATAATTGTTTTTTCTCCCCTCTTTCGCTGCACTAGTATAATAAATACATGAGATAATTAGTGAGCCTTGGCTAGCTCTGTTACGACTCCATCACGATCATGAGGCTCCATTATTTATGTGGCTGGCTGTACCAGAGGAGTGGCCAAAGCTGTCATTACGTTAAATTAATATACCAGCATGCCGGTTTCTTGAACCGGTGTGGGCCGGACCCCGGCGGGGCAAAGGGGGAGGGAATTACAGGGGAACCTGGCAAGGAAATGAGATTTCGTGCTGCTCAGAGGGGGAGGGGGTCGGAAGGTAGGGCTAGAGTCAAGGTGGCATCCAACGAAATTATATTACACCATTCCATGCAGTTACTTCGATAAGCCTGCCGATGTGCGCTTTTTTCGCCTTTCTTTTCTTAAAATACCGTTTTAATGGTTTAAAATTCAGGCGATAATAGCTTTGGACTAAGTAATATAATTTATTCGCAATAACGTGTTCCACAAACCTCTAAACTCTAAGCTTGGCTTACAGTACACACCAAAAGTTTGCGTTTGCTCGTTAGTGCCTTGTATGTGTTTAGGCAATTTGTTCTGTAACGCTATCTAGCTTACACCAGACATCTGTGCCGATGCACTACTGCTGAGGTACCATGGCATTTTAATGTATATCAGTTTTGCAAGTTAAATTTATACAGAAATTAGCAGTTTAGCTACAATAAAAATCTGATGTGTTACACTCACATGACTTTCTCTAATCTTGTACAAACTATTTTTACAAACGCTTATTCTCCATATTCTTCATTTTAATCGAGATGTTAATCTTAGTGCTAATTTTCTTGTAGATGCAAGGGGAATATGGTAGGCTTTAAGCGATAGTCAAATATTTTAAGAGCTGGTTGCTATGTGAAGCATTCCATTCTCTTTGTATGTCCAGGACATAAAAAAATGAATAAAAAAGTATTGAACAATTTAAGGGAATAACAAGCAATATCTCGAAAATGGTTCACTCAACAACAACAACAAAAAAAAATGTATATGAACATAAATTGTGTTTTTTTTTACGCGATCTACAATTTTTGTGTAGTAAAATTTTGTCTATCTCTTATGGTTTACCAGTTATGCAAAAGTCGTTCACAATGAAGAATACTTTTGGAGACATTCCCAGAAAATTCGAGATACACATTGCATTTGTCATGAAAATATCTTAAACATATGATATTTTAATCAAAATCGTTAGTCATTTTTGAGAAAATTACAATTTTCGAGAAATGTTCCAGGTAAAGGGTAATCTTGGGTGGGGGGATTTTCTTGAAACCTTCGTGTCGCATCTCTGGAAGATGCTGAACCTAAATACCAAGTTTGGTGTTTATCCGATTGTTGGTTTCTGAATTATGCTGTTCACAGACCACACACGGACATGTTTCCAAAAATGCTTTTTTTTTATTCGGGGGGTCTTAAAACATGTATTTTTGGTGAAATCTCGGTATCGAATTTTTGGGTGGAATACAATACTTCCCCTACTTACTATACGTAGTAGAGAAAGTAAAAATACATCTTCGGAAGTCGATGTGGAGAACAACTAAATTGAGACCACATAATGTAACAGCAAAACTAATATTACTATGGAAGAGAGACAGGGGTGTTAAGAAAGGAGGGCAAGAGGAGAATACAGACTTCGGAAATGAGCTTTCTGAGTTTGATGAGAGTAACGCTACGAGATAAAGTGAGAAGTGAAATCAATGGTAGATGTTATACAATATCAAGGAAACTAGTACAGAAACGACAGGAAGAAATCAACACAGCTTCCCTGGACAAACAGCATTTGTTACCGTTGCTAGGGTACTTCATGACGTCATGACTTCATTTTATTGGCTGGTGGTGTCACCTTGTAGGTGCTATCACGCTTTGTGCTGTGTATCGCACCAATAAGCATACCTGTGCTATTTCTGTCAACTCATTGGCAAATTACGAATAGATATAGGTGAGGAATGGCGACCGATTCTGTCGATCTTTCGCGAGGTTAATTGTGAATATACAGCAAATATCTGTTTGGAAATGCTCTTGAATATGAGTCAATTCTCGAGATGTTAGCATTTTAGTCCTCAAACATCAGTTATAGGTCCTCATATAAATTAGGGCTTCCTAGCTATTGAAGTACATGTTCTTAAACAGGCAGACTATAACCCCCATCCTCCTTCAACGCAGTAAAGGTGAAGGAGGCGCCAGCGGATATCTTGTCACACGCTATTAACGCCCTTACACACAATCAGAAACCAGATATAGGTTACTTCTTGTGGGGGTGTATAACCTTGTTGGAAGTCTGATCTCTGATAGATTACCAAAGCAAGCCATTTAAAACTAACCAACAGGGATATAGGAGGCCAAGGACAAGATGAAGAGACCAATTTCGACGCGGAACGGGCAAAATACCCTATCCTTGACATGGTAGAAAAGGTAGTAGTGGACGACCAGACTTCCCATTATACCAACCTCGGCGTGTTAGCTGAGATCCTTAATGCAAAGACTCGTGAACCAGAGATCGGCTGTATAAATTCCGCCAGGCCCGTCCTTCCTGAGTTTTTTTCCGCAGGTTTTTTCCGTCTTCATAAGTGGCAAGTAATGGCGAGGTACCCTCAAGTAAGGCCTGGAAGATTCTCTTCTCAAATTTCCTTTCTCAATTATCATTTCAGTTCATGCATCATCAGTGTCCACTTCTATGGCGTGGCATGTAATGAGATCGAGCGTTAAACACATAAAAAATATGCGTGGTATGAAATGCCTTTTTTGCTTTCTCTACAACTTGACTAGTAGAGGGAGTATTGTATTCCATACAAAAATTCAATGCCAAGATTTCATCGAAAATATATCTTTAAGCACCCCTAAATAAAAAAGAAGTATATTTAGATAAAGGTCCTTGCGCGAGTTTGTGTGTATGTGTGTGAACAGGATAATTAAAAAGTCTAATTTGATATGCTCACATGGCTCTCTCTACCCTCTATCGTTTATTAGTGGTTACGCAAACTATTCTTGCTAATGCTTATGTTTGTATCTAATACATTTTAATCCAAATAAACCTTTGCAGAAATAGCTACATTATACATTTCATTATAGATACAAAGGGAACAGCGATAGTCAAATGTTTAGAAACTGGACGCTATACGCTGGCCTTAAAATTCTATACTCTCTCCATGCAATCGCGAGAAACAACTGAATATTGACAGGACTTTCAGAGATTGACCAAATAATGAACAATTCGAACCATTAATAACGGATATCTCAGAAATGGCTTATACCAAAAAAAAGCGTATTTGAAATAAATTGTGTCTTTTAAAGAGATCTAAATACCAAGAGATCTATTCAAGAGGTATGGTATTTTAATCAAAATCGTTGGAGACATTTTTTTCAGGAAATCAAACATTACTAAAAATGTTTTGAAAATATTCTTGTCCCATCTTTGGAAGGTACTGAACTTTAAATACCAAGTTGGATATTTATCCGTCTTTTCGTTTTTGTGTTATGTTGACACACACACACACACACACACACACACACACACACACACACACACACACAAACACACGCACGCAGGCACACGGACCTTTTTCTAAAATTGGATTTCGTGTCTTTAAAGCATGTATTTTCCTTGAAATCTCGGTATCGAATTTTTGGGTGGAATACATTATTTTCTCCACCTAGTATGTACGTGGTAGAACAAGTAAAAACGAAACCTGAATAAATATCATTTGGTATATTCAAAGATGCAACACGAAAATGTTTAAGAAAATCCTCCCACTGAAAACAATCCCTTACATTTAAAACCTTTGTCATTATTTTTTTATTTTCTCAAACATGGATCAAATTATTTTTATTAATATTCCACGTGTTTGTATATTCACATAAATAATAAACTGCAGATAGATCTTAAAATTTCTGTAAATGTTCTGTGAAATCTCCATTCTGAATTATTTTGTATAATTCTGTATAACTGGTAAACCATTAGAGATAGACAAATGCTTACTACAAGAATGTAGACTGGTCATAGGTCAGTCTGTACAGCGTCTAATTGCCGTGTGTTCAGGATTTGATTCCCGGCTGCGCACGAGAATTTTTCCTTTAAAATAGATTTCTCGATATGCCCAGAGTCTGCTTTGTAAACTTGAGTGCGCTTCTGTGTGTGCATTATCGGTTATTGAAAAACAATTCACCATTAATAAACTTTCGGGATTGCCAGGTCATATAATTAGGAGGAGGTCCCGAGTGCGAATCTCGGTTAGGGTGAGGTTTGTTTTTTCCGAGATTTTCCCTTATTCCTAGAAGACGAATATCGGGTAAAGAATTCCAAGGTGTAGTAAGTATCCTGGGCCCATTTGAGCATCATTTCATTCATTCACGTCCAATATGACCTACTCCCTCAAAAGACGTTAATCATCAAACAAACAAGAAATATGACATCCTAATGGCTAACTGTTTTAATATCGAAGGCCAGAAAAAGGCAAATAAAAACTTGGATGTGTGACACTCACATGACTTTCTCTGCTCTTGTACAAACTATTTTTCCAAACGCTTATTCTCCATATGCTTCATGTTAATCGAGATATCGAGATGTTAATCTTATTGCTAATTTTCTTGTAGGTGCAAGGGGAATATGGTAGACTTTAAGCGATAGTCAAATATTTTAAGAGCTAGTTGCTATGTGGCGCATTCCATTTTCTTTGCATGTCCAGACATAAAAGAACGAATAAAGAATTCCCATTTGAGAAAAAGTATATGTATTTGAAAGAGATTGTGTGTTTTAAAGAGACATTGTCCTTGTGTAGAAAAATTTTGTCTATCCCTTACGGCTTACCAGTTATGAAAAAGCCATTCAGAAAGAACAGGACTTTTTGGGAACAATCCCAGAAAATTCAAGATATGCATTTTATTTGCCATGAAAGTATCTTAAATATGTGATATTTTAATCAAAATCGTTAGTCATTTTTGAGAAAATAAAAAATTTTGAAAAATGTTCCGTGTAAAAGGTTGTCTGGGGTGGGAGGATTTTCTTGAAAATCTTCGTGTCGTATCTTTGAAAGATAGCGAATCTAAATACCAAATTTGGTATTTATTCGACTTTTCGTTTTTGAGTTATGCTGTTCACAGACACACGCACAGAGACCTTTTTCTAAAAATGATTTTTTTGGGATTCAGGAAGCCTCAAAACATGTATTTCCGGTGAAATCTCGGTATTGAATTTTTGGGTGGAATGCAACATTTCTCCTACGTAGTAGAGAGAGCAATAAAAGAAATAAAAAAGAAGAATGTAGGTCTTGTAAAACATAGAATTTGCGTCAAACTGTTGTAGCGCAGGTCGTTTTCGAAGTATTCCATGTTTTTAATTTGTAAATTTCTCAAGTCTGAGTGCTTTATCTAACGGAGTGTTTGGAAGTTTATTTGCTTTTTGTTTATTTGTTCTTTTTAAGTTTAGCGTCCTTTAACCGGTTAGGTCATATCGGTGGATGAATGAATGAAATGAGTGAAATTATGCGCAAATGAGCCCGGGATCGAGAACTTAAGTTACGAGACATTTACCTTTTCAGGATAAGGGAAAACCCCGGAACCAATGTATCTGTAACTCAGTTCCACAGTCATGATAGCTGAAATACCTGAAAACATCTTCTGCGCAGCTAGGTGAAAGTAAAAGTGTGAGTTACGGGTTCATAGGGTGTGCTGGGCTACACTTGTTTGCTTGTTGCGAAGTGAAAGCAGCATAAAGATGGGAGTAGCATTTGCACTAGAACTCGCACATCCACCTACATTTGGATGCGTCAATATGCTCTCAATATAGTGGGTCATATCTTTAGCTCCTAATTATCGTAACGTGAGACTGTCATACCACGGACTTGAGCGAGGAGCATCCCTCCTGGTTAATAAACATTTTGAAGAATAATGTATTCTAGTTGGAATGGATGTAATAATTAAATTGTGCTAACTGAACTTATTGTATGGACTTTATTGTTGCTCTCGCCAGTCATTATAGGTTACACAACGTAGGGGAACACCCCGCACTCTTAGACCCACATAGATCCATTGCGGCTACCATCCTCCAGGAGGAAGGGATGAAGTGAAGAAACCACAGGAGGCTACAGGGCACAGAGACGTGTGGAAGTCCATAACAGGTCCAGGCTCGAAGACCAGTCCTGCTGCTGGAGCTGCCTAGAGATTGCGATGAATGACCCATCGACCAAGCAGCCCTCTAGTGTCCACGGAGAGTACTCTTTCCTTTGAGGAAGCCATTTGTCCAGCACCGCCCTACGCCACACCTTGTAGCACACCTAAAAGAGAGAACAAAACGGGATGAAAGGGAAATGATGGAAAGGAAATTGTGGTAGATGAGAAACCAGCCCCAGCATTCGCCTACCGACCAGGGAGAAAACCACGAAAAACTCAAGGTCAGGGAGGGTAGTCATTTTGAAACTTTGGTTTGATCTACTGATATTTTTTGTATGGTCAAGGTTTGACAGTGAGAATAAATTGAGATATATAGGACATTCCAAAGCTTTTAAAATATATTTCACTGAATGGACAGTGAGTTTCCCTCCTCATTGTCAAGGCCTAAGTGGCTCCAGGAATCTATTCTAAGAAGAGCTCTGCGAGTTCAAAATATTGGGAATGTCTGCTTTAGAGAATGTGGTATTTTGATTTTTATCATTGAGTAATGTTAAAATTGTGTTTGTTAAACGAAAATCTTGGATATTAGTAATTAAGTTTTCCTCTGAAATTTGTTGTGGTATTAACAAATGACAGCTTGACAGGCGAGTGCAATTGTCGATCTCGAGTTCGCTCGATGGAATGAGATAAGCTAATCGTTCGTATAATGAAAATAGAACTAACAGTGTTTATAGGTCCTGGCTTGAGAATAAGTGGGTATTATTAGCGGAGGTTTCAAAGTGTTCGCTTGCAAGGAGCTTTAAACGAGTGGAATGTTGTTGTGGCACGATAGATGAAGATTTTTTTTCTTCTTTCTTTTACTCGTGCTTTCTTTTAATAAAGAAAAATGAAGGGTAGGGGCAAAGGGTTCATCATGGTAGTAGTTAACGTATCTCATGAATAGAAACAAACGAAAAGGAGTAAGAATAATTATGTTATGTATACACGAGGAGGGAGAGAGGGAGAGAGAGAAGAGGTATCGGTTAGAATCGTATAGCAACAAAGATGTCAGTCGACGTAGAAGCCACAAATCAAAATATCCGTGAAGCAGATCATCCAGCTGGCTCGAAGAGCTGCATGACCACATACACTCACATACAAAAATACTTTCTCTCTCTATGGTTGGTGTATGTTCTTTTGTTTTATTGTAGCATAATGGTTACTGCTGAGACGCGACCTGTTGTGTTTTGGCTCTTAAAGGGTAGCTGAGGTGGAAAAGTGGTATAACATTTTGAATTTTTCTTGCTAGAGGTTAAAATTATATCTGTTTCAGCTCTGTGAAAATATAAGTATGTATGACCTCTGTAGCCATTTTTTATAATGTAACTCCTATATATCTAACTAAATATTTAAATCTGTTTTCCTTAGGTTTCCATTTTTAGATTCTGGATTATATAAACGTTACTTTCTGTTTTCTCCTAAAATAATCAGGATTAAGGTACGCCCGTTTTGTAGTAAAGGCACATGAAATACGTATACCAAATTATATTTTACTCTAATGTTTTATAGCTCTGTTTTGTTTATGTAATCTGCAAAGATAAAATATTATTTTATTTGAAATAATAGAGAGGTAAACCTGAAAGGCGGGGGGAAAGAACTTTAAGTAAGCAAAGATGGTCCTGGAAGTATTCGAACCACGGGCCCCTCGCTCATGAGTACGTGCATCAATGGCCTCGACATGGCATCCACACAACCACCTTATATGTAATTTTAATTACGTACTTGAAATTTGAGAAAACGTCAGTTTTTATACTCACAAATAATTAAATTGTTATTAATAATAATAGTAATAATAATAGTAATATTAATGAAACTTGCTACACGTATGTGTCCTATGGCACCCAATTTTTTCAAGTTAGCGCCCATGTTCCTGTTGGCTCATTGGGCTCCTGACCAATGACCCATATATCTCAAGTCTTCTTCCGGTTGCAAAATAATAGCCCTTTGACTTCACCTGCATATACCTACACAGGAAAACTCTTTTAAGATATTTGAATTTCAGTGGTACAGCCTTATTAAAATATCATTATAATACAGGTGAGCCAAAAGACTCCGAACCATCTGCGCGATGTTTTACCTGTCCGCGCCCTCGGCGCTCGTTGCTGTCTGCTGCTATCATAGAAAGGCGCGGATGAAACCATACAACATTTTTAAAACTAATTTTAAAGGCTTTACTTACCAGCTTTATGAAAGGAAATGCTGAAACTGTCCACGGTCGTTGTCCATATATTTTTGGCACCTCTTTACGAAACTATCCATCATGAATTTTTGGTGGGAATTTTCCAAACGATGACCGATGTCGTCTGATTTTTCTTCGGTAAGAAGCGAACGCCGTATTTTAGATTTCTTAGCCTGAACACTCCCTGTTGCCTGAAATTTACTGTAAAGTTTATGGATTGTTGTACGGCCTGGAACTTTTACACCTGGAAATCTTTCTGCAAATCGTACTTTCACTTGGCAAGCTGACCGAGTTAACACATACGAATCATAAATAAATACACGCTGTGCAGTAGAAAACATATACTGAACCGTAATATACTTTGTGATTAAGTACAGAACAAAATAATAAATAACTCGTAATAACTGAACTACATCACGTCACCGTTAACTCAAAACTGCACTTCACACTGCACAGCAAAACCACAACAGCGTGACTTTGTTTATAAGTGCGTTATCATGTTTTTATCATATTTCCACACGCCCAGTGGAAAGACACTGGTAATATTGTTCATAAAATACCCCTCCGGAGTAACTTAAAACATAAAGTGTACAAGACAAACCCACACATCCTAAAACAAAATATCAGTCAGGAAATTTCTCAACGTGAACTACAGCGAGTGATGGATAGTTTCCTAAAGACGTGCCAAAAATGTACGGGAAATGGCGGTGGCCTGTTTTAACATCTCCTTTCGTAAAGTTGGCAAGTAAAGACTTTAAAAGTAGTTTTAAAAATGTTGTATGGTTTCATCCGCGCTTTTCTATGATAGCGGCAGACGGCAACGAGTGCCGAGGACGCGGACAGGAAAAACACCGCGCAGCCGGTTCGGAGTTTTTGGACTCACTCTGTAGATGATAGTGTTGTAGATAGTGTTGTAGTTTCAAACATCTGAACATAACTATTATTGTCATTCGTTTTTATGGCAGCTATAGGACTGTCATTGTTATTGTAAACAGTTTTACAGAAGTTGCTACTGCTACTTCACATTTACAATAGTGAAATGAAATGGATGAACAGCTGTTAACGTCGATTAAGCGCTACTATTGTTTTCTTTATTATGAAGTTGTCTTCTCTCGGCCTCTAGTTCCCAAGGTCGCGGGTTCATACCCGGCGGAAGGCGATGGATTTTTTCGGGCGTAAAAATTTTAGCATGACTTCCTTCAGAAGGGAAGTAAAGCCGGTGGTCCCGTGTCGATTTACGGCACGTAAAAGAACCTCAAGCCTGATAAAGAGGCCTCTGAGCAAAATTACCGATCTTTCACGCCCAATATAGAATGGGACGCTAAGGACCATAGCAGTTAAAGAGCGTCCATAAATAAAACTCAATTTAATTTAATTTCTGGCCGATTATTTCCAATTAGCAAGTTAGGATATGAGGTACTGAAAGAAGGCACTTCTGACTGCGTGTGTACTCCAAGTACGTCGGAGAGTACATGTTGAGGAGCATGAACTACGGTCCCTGCGTGTGTTAAAAAGAGAACTAACAACGTCCTACCAGCACAAGCATCATGAAAATGGATGCCTTCTCAATTCATTTATGAATATTTAAATTAATTTTTCTCTTTGGGCATTTACATAGGAATGTAAACGAAACTGAGTGCCAAATATTACCATCTTCAGCTCGTTTGTACTCTTTAGCTTTACTTACCTAATTGACATCGTGGGTAATCCCAAGGTTCCACTGTTAATTTCAGATCATGTATCTACGTGTTTTTTGTTAACAGAGGAAGAAATAAATACGCAGGCCATATACGGCAGGGCAGCTATAGCTGTATGGTAATTGTCCTATCAATTTGGTTTGCTGAACGACATGATAGCAGGTATGGATCATTGACGTTATTATTATTAATATTATTGTTATTATCCTCAGTGACCCAAATTCGGGATCTCCCAGGTTCGATCCCCGGCGACCGCCCACTCTAACCCATTGGTTTTTTCGGGGGTTTGCGCGGTCGTCAGGTGAATTCTGGAGTGCTTTCTTTCATTACCTGAATTTCCTGTCCCTCCATTTCTTTCATCCTTCACCCCGTTTGGTCTATATCACGGTTGAAAGTGTTGACGATGATGTTTCGGTGCAGCGCGGCAGGAAAAAAGATGCTCTCATTGCCCCTTCGGTCTTCGGCTGGTTGTCGGTGTATAAGGACCGTCCTTTGGGGAGGGGATTCCAGGTCTGCCTGCCGGACTGCCAGGGCGTCTATATCTGGAAACTGTAAGGACCCTGTCATTGCTGTGTCTCACTCGTGGTTCCGGCTGCCCAGTGTCTCCTTTCACCTCATCGCTCCATCGTTGGACGTCGGTACAATATCCTTATTTCTGGATCGGTGCCGAATCCTCTACGCTTCACAAACCAATTATTTTTACTATTCATTATTCAAGGATTAGACTGTTATTATTAGTCTATTCCGCCTCCATTTAAGTTAAATAACTAGTCGATCCATCTCTTGTTAGGCTGGTCATGAATTCTTTTATATTTTAAAATATTTTAATTCTCTCACATATCTGTTGAAATAAACTCAATTTTTATTTTCATTTGTTGTATTAAAGCTAACTGATACTCGCAAATAATTAAGACTCATTACTTGCTCCACTGTTTTATCATTTATGATTGTCTTAATCCTTACTGGTTCTTTACCATAGAAAACCATGACTTTAGTTTTGCATTATTATTATTAGGTCCAAGATTTTTATGACGCAAACAGTTTGAAAAAGTACCTATAAAAAGCCTCTATAAGTTTCAATAAATTATATACCTACTAATTATAAAAATTACCTAAAACTGTTATTTATTTAATTTGTTAATTTTAGTGTACATAAAGTTATAAATTAATTTATACAAGTTGATAAAGTAAATACAAGAATAATTATGAGATAATTTAGGAAATTAATCAAAAAATATTTATATTCCAAGTTCTTGTTGGAGGAATCCAGAAAGAAAATTTAAAATATTGTTTTTGAAGCAACATTAATTCCTTTCGGAGCTTTCGACTGTACAAAATGCATTGCGAATGAAAGAATTCACATCCTATGACACAACAGTAACCTTACTGCGTGCACTCATTAAAGTGGAAAAGGGAAACCTGAACGGTTTTATCCCTATTCATAACTGTAGAAATGCCTGCTCCCCAACAATACCTACCTCTCCATCTACAAGCAACCCTTTTCAGACTAGCCATTAAATATAAATGTGCGTTTCTTTCACGAATGAGAGTAAAGGATGTACAAGGTTACTCTTATTTCTTAGTTGAATAGTGAAATTTCTTATTTTTGAAAATGTATTAAGGAATATGTCAATAATATAAAACTCTTCATATACTAAAATTGAATTCCATAAACATGACTAAACAAAGACGCAAAGAGTGTGCTGTATAGATCTACATATGCAGCAAGTGGCTATTTGTCTAACTGTTGCACAAAATCACACAACATTAATTGAGAATTAAGAGGACACTACAGGTTATTTCCAGAGAGTTCAAGTTATAGTTGAATTTTTTTAGGCATAAAATATCTTAAATATATGGCATTTACATGCTGGGAAAATTAATGTCGTCAGCATGTTGCCATGATAGCTCAGTTGGTTAAAGAAACCGGAAGATCCGTGGTTCAAATTCCGGTTATGGCATTGACTTTTCAGTCGTCTGATTCTCTCTTTCCAAATAGTATTTTAATCAACATTTTAGGAATATCAAAAATAAGAACAATTTTCTATGTAAGGGATAGTTTGAAGTGGTGAGGTTCTTGAAATTTTAGTATCGTAATGTAGGAAGATGTTGAACTTAAATAATAAGTGTGGTATTTATTTAAGATTTCATTTTTACTTTCTCTACTACGTATAGTAAGTACGGGAACTATTGTACTCCACCCAAAAATTCGATACCAAGATTTCACCGAAAATACATGTTTTGAGACCTCCCAAATCCAAAAAAAATTATTTTTGGAAACATGTCCGTGTGTGTGTCTGTAAACAGCATAACTCAGAAACGAACAGTCGGATAAACACCAAACTTCGTATTTAGATTCAGTATCTTCCAGAGATGCGACACGAAGGTTTTCAAGAAAATCCCCCCACCCGGATTACCCTTTACATGGAACAGTTTTAGAAAATTTTTATTTTCTCAAAAATGTCTCTAACGGTTTTGATTAAGATATCATATATTTAAGATATTTTCATGACAAATGAAATGTATATCTCGAATTTTCTGGGAATGTCCCCAAAAGTATTCTTCGTTGTGAACGACTTTTGCATAACTGGTAAACCATAAGAGATAGACAAAATTTTACTACAGAAAAAAGTACATCGCGTTAAAATACACAATTTATGCCATATACATTTTTTTGTTGAGTGAACCATTTTCGAGATATTGCTTGTTATTCTCTTAAATTTTTCAATACTTATTTTCTTAAAAGGGAATTCGTTATTCATTTTTTTTGTCTTGGATATACAAAGAGTATTAATCTGTGGCAAAGGGAATGGTGCTGCATCTAGCAACCAGCTATTAAGAGATATGTATGTGCTTAAAGGCTACTGTATTTCTACATTGCCCTTGCAAATATATATTTCCCTTACATCTACAAGAAAATTAGCAATAAGATAGAGTCTGCAAATGTTTATCTCGATTAACATGAAGTAGATGGAGAATAAGCGTTTGTAAAAATAGTTTGTACAAGAGTAGAGAAAGTCATGTGAGCGTAACACATCAGATTTTTTAATTGAAGGCTGTCTTCCTCTACCTATAGATAAGTTGCAGGGAATCTTGTCACAAAGGAATTGTCATACATAAGCATATTTCGATGATTGGTATACTAAATAACTTTAAAAATAACACAATCTTTCTGATACAATATTTATAGTCTTCCCTGTAGCTCAGTCGGTAGAGCAACCGCTTGCTGTGCGAGGAGTCCCGGGTTCGAGTCACCGTTGGGGGGATTTTTCTCTAGCCATGATTAATCTCTATCCTCCCCAGGGTCTGGAAGTATGAATGTGTTTGTCATCTAATGATTAAAATCCAAAGTGCAAGAAACCCAACGACAAGCGAATGCGAGTTGATCACTCTAACTTGAGACAGCCTAGGGTACAATGTTTAACTGAATGCCTTTGTGGTCTGGTTGTTAGCATGCTAGCTTCTAAATTCAGAGGTCTTCGTTGCGATTCCCTATTGGAGAACTGGATTTTTTTCTTCAGCAAGGATTATTTCCCATCCTTCCTAGAGGAGAGAGAGAGTGTGAATTTAATGTTTATAAAGAAACCCCAAGGCAAACAAGCCCAAAATTTAACGCAACAGTAAAATGAGTGAAAATTATTGCTGATAAGCAATTGCTCAATGGCAAAGCCGCCGATATGACTAAAGATGTTAGGTGGCATATAAAAAAAATCTGAATGTGTTACACTCACATGACTTGTACAAACTATTTTTACAAACGTTTATTCTCCATATGCTTCATGTTAATCGAGATGTTAATCTTATTGCTAATTTTCTTGTAGATGCCAGGGGAATTTCTAGGCTTTAAGCGATAGTCAAATTTTTTAAGATCTGGTTGCTATGTGGAGCATTCCATTCTCTTTGTATGTCCAGGACACAAAAAAAATGAATAACGAATTCCCATTGGAGAAGAAGTATTGGAAAATTTAAGGGAATAATAAGCAATATCTCGAAAATGGTTCACTCAACAACAAAAAATGTATATGATATAAATTGTGTATTTTAACGCGATCTACATTGTTTGTGTAGTAAAATTTTGTCTATCTCTTATGGTTTACCAGTTATGCAAAAGTCGTTCACAATGGAGAATACTTTTGGAGACATTCCCAGAAAATTCAAGATATGCATTTTATTTGTCATGAACATATCTTAAACATATGATATTTTAATCAAAATCGTTACAGCCATTTTTGAGAAAATTAAGCTTTTCGAAAAAATCTTCCATGTAAGGGTAATCTGGGATGGGGGGATTTTCTTGAAAACCTTCGTGTCGCATCTCTGGAAGATACTGAACCTAAATACCAAGTTTGGTGTTTATCCGACTGTTCGTTTCTGAGTTATGCTGTTCACATACACACACACACACGGACATGTTTCCAAAAATGCTTTTTTTGAATTCAGGGTGTCTCAAAACATGTATTTCCGCTGAAATCTTGGTATCGAATTTTTGGGTGGAATACAATACTTCCCCTACTTACTGTACGTAGTAGAGAAAGTAAAAAACCTCAGCACTTAGGTAATCTTCTACTTACCCTGTAAAAGTATAATTAAAATATTGGTGGCTTCTCTCAGAGATGCATCACAATTTAATTGAAAATGTCTGTTATTAAGATCATTCACTTTATCCCCAAATATATATATATATATATATATATATAATTTAGGCTTATTTAAGGAATACTAACTTATTTAGGCAATAAGTTCCAAAGGAAAGGCCACCGATAAGACCGATGTAGTTAAAGGCGGGGCATAAATAGAGCTTAAAAATATATGTATAACTTATTCAACTGACGTTGTGAGCCGTATTTCTCCTGCACGTTCTTCTACAGGTGAATTAGCAAACAATCTATCTCTCGTAATAAAGAGGAAATGCATGTGTTTGCGCCGGCTATTTTCAAGGTAGTTGTGGTGCGAGAGTAAAGGTATTATTTGTATAGCGTTTATTACAGAGCATGAATGTACAGCATGTTTACAGCAGTGCATCATGTAAGCTCGTTATTTCATGATTTGTCTTCACAATGGAGACTACTGGTGTTAGAAAACATAACAAAAACTACATTATAAACAACTTGTAGTCTCGCTGGTTTTTCTCCCCTCCTCAGCTTTTCTTGTTACCTCTTCACATCCCATTCTCGTTACAAAAGAAAACTGAATGTCACACTATTCATTTACCTCCAGTTTCCACCTTTCTCTTCTTTACAGCCTACTTTAAACCAAATTCCAGATGTAGTTAAGTACTATGATCTGATGCGTACGTGGCATAATGAAACTTGCATTTGAAAACATTCTGGTAATACAGAAAATAGTTAAGAATTAAAACGTTTTTAGAAATTATATTGGTAAAAAATAAATAAATAAATATAAAGTAAAAACAAATCGATGTTAGCATTCACATAACTTTCTCTACTTACTCTTCTACAAAGTTTTCTTACAAAAGCTTTCCTTCTGTCTACTTGTTAACCCAGATGAACTTCCACTACACATTTTTTTGTAAAAAGGATATAACAGGGTAACGCGATAGTTGGGTTTTTAGGAAGCGTATCACCTTGTGATAAATTTATAATACCACGTTCTTTGTGTGAGGCAGTATTTTTAACAATTAAGTGATTTCTGTCTAATTATATAATATATAAATTCAATAACAGCCCGCCTTAAAGCAATATGTGTATGTAACAAGATATAAAAAGTGTATATTAAAGTCATTTTTATATGTTTATATTATTGTATACATGTGTAATAATGTTATGTGAATGTATTACGTAATGTAATAATGTAGGAGCTGTGAGAATAATAAGTTAAAAGTTGCTAACAATGAGGTAACAATGAGGCAATAATGAATTAGAAAGTAATAATACTACTGGTAATTCTTGGAGCAACAATAATATAATTTTTAGACAGTTTATAAAATAGCCAATCAACAACCAGAAAAAGCTTTAGTTAAATGAAGGTATTCTATTTGAGTAGGATTAGCCAATCAGAAACTAAAATGGAGCAAAATTTACAAATTCCGAAGCCAGTTGCTAGCAGACAGCGTTACTAACCAGACGCGAGATGTGTCCTCGAGAAGTTTAATACGTATTCAGTGTGAGACGAAAATAGTTTACGTGTTAAAAAGTGCAAGTAATTAATTAATAATCTCACAGCTCTCTATGTCAGTGAATTGTTACTTAAATCATGTCAAGCATTAATAAATGGAGTGAAGAAGAATTTAAAAGCCTACATTCTTCAGTCGCAACCACTCCCTGCTAAGACATTCATGTCTCTAAAAAATATAAATACTGACGCAGCCGAGACAAACATAAATATATAATATTTAAAGAAACAGTCAAAAATTACAAAGTTAATATTTTTAAACTTGGGGCGAAGGCTACCGGAAACTTTTTACCATACGTGCGGTTGCAACTACTTCAAGTACGGCTCCTCCTAACAAACCTAGTTCTTCAAATTGGCTCACAAAGCGTGGGGCAAATAACAATACAACAAAATAACTTCTCTTCAAATTGGCGCAAAACGTGGGGCTAATAAAAAAAAAACGTAATACAAAATAATATCTTCATGTGTGACCAGGGGAAAAAACGAGTAACACTTACTTTGAAAAAATATAAGTGTTTGAAAAATACAAAACTAATAACAAATAATATCTCAGAAATGTTTAACAGCACCAAAAAAGTATTTGGCATTAATCGTGTGCTTTAATGAGCTAGTTCCTGAGGTCGCGGGGTAAAACTCGGCTGAGGGCGATGGATGCATGGCTTCCTTCGAAAGAAAGGTAAAGTCAGTGGTCCCGTGTCGTAGATTTACGGCAGCAAAAGAATCTCAAGCCTGATAAAGAGACCTCTGAGCAAAATCTCCAGTCTTTCACGCCCAATATAGAATGGGACGCTGAGAATTTTGTCTGTCTGTTACGGTTTACCAATTATACAAAAGTTACTCTGAATGAAGAGGGGCTTCACAGGATATTGACTGAAATTTAAAGATATATACTCTATTTGGCATTTTAATAAAAATTGTTAGAGCCATTTTTGAGAAATTGAAAAATAACAAAACATTTTCCATGTAAAAGGTAATTTGAAATGGGAGCTTTTCTTGAAAATCTTCTTGTCGCATCTTTAGAAGGTACTGTATTCATCGGACGATTCGTTTTGAGTTATGCTGTTTTCAGACACGCAATGGTGGCATGCAATAATCATCTACACCTACTATGTACGTGGTGGAAAAAGTAAAAATAGGAATTTCGAAACTTAATTTTTATTGAAGAGTTCTTAACTCATAACTGAAGAGTCCATTAAAGTTTTAATACTATCAACTGAAAGGGTTTAAGAGAGTAATACTGATTTTTTGTAAAAAACATTCAGCTTCACAACGTTTCTAATATCTGAGAAATGTGCACCAATTAAGTTATGAAAAACATGCCTTCAGACTTCTTATGTTTACCTTCCAATGTGAAGACTCAGAAAATATCAGTAGGAATATCTGAAAGCAAATCATGGCACGCTGTCGTGATTAGGCAGGAATGTCTTCAAGACCCCTACAGGCAGACAGTATTTGACAGTATTTTCACAAAAACAGCTTCGATGGTCATTGAACAATTACTACCCAAACAAAGTTGCATAAGTGAAAAACGGGGCTCAACAAAACATGCAGGATTGAAATGTTTAATATTTTTGTAGGATTCTGTCTAGAGTATTTTTTTTAAAAAAAAATTATCATAACATTTTTTTCTGTTTATATTTAAGTACTGTGATTTAAAAGCAGTCTCTTCAGAAGATACTGCTCCCTAGGGAATATATAAATGCCCTGATTGCTCTATCATCTCGCAACAGGCTTGAAACGTCGGTGGTTACCAAGGCATCAGGGCATCTACGGAAGTGAAAGAGCAGATCAGCTTGCAAGAAAGCTTGCTGAGATATCCTTTGTTGGCCTGAACCGTGATTGGAATCAGCACACATGCTTCCAAAACCTTGGTAAAAGCATGGATTAGAAAAAAAAAACACCAAATCATCCTGGACAAAGACAAGCCAGGAAACTGGTCTTATGTCCATGCAACACTCTTTTCTCATCTATCCTGAAATTGGACGTTAGGAATAAGGATGTTAACTGTATGAATTTCTGAACATAGCATCTACGTAAAGTAGGACTCTACAAGGATAAACCCATCTGAAGAATGTGCAAGGAAGATGAGGAAACATCGCATATTCTCTTTGACTGCCCATTCCTGGCAAGAAAGAGAGAATCTTTCCATAACCAGAGACGATCTAGGAAAGCATGTTGACATTGGAACCAATATACTGCGACAGATTTTTGGAAAGAATGAAAGCATCTTTTCCAATTCGGTTGCACAATTAGGCTGACTTGCGGGAGCTCGATAAAACTCCAACAAAAACCCCCGTCATCTAAGTACTGAGAAATATATACTTGTAGCTCATTAACTATCTACACTATACATTCAGTCTACAATCGCCCTTTAAATACGGTTTGATTTTTTTTAATATGAAGAGGTTTAGTGGACGTTTTAAGCTTTTCCCAAATCTTCAATAATATACCTATGCCAAGTCGTACATAGACTACCATAAAACTTCTTTTCGGAAATCTTGAAATAAAGACAGTATTTCTACTATCTAGTGATGTTATATACGCTATTATCAACTCCAAAAGTATGATAAAAGCCTTCTGATTGGTTAATATAAATTCCCCTGATTTACACTTGCTTAAACTAACTTCCATTGACTGTTTGCAAATTACTCCAGCCTGAAAACATTAATACAAATGACAGTGAACACCTGACAAGATAAAATCTATCTTGTATACTTTGTTGTGTCCGGCTTTATCGGCCTGCATCTCCCTATTACTGAACGTCTGTTTAAGTTATTGTTGATTGCAACATTTCCTTGACATTAATTATTTCACTGCAACGTACACGTACTTCATACTAGCAGCGACCGCGCGGATCTTGTTCGCTCTTATATCGACTGCTTTCCGAGCGATTTAACAACACGCGATTATGTTGCTTGTCTCGTTTCCATCTGATATGCCGCCACCTCTGCTGAATGTTGGCGTGGCTTAATTGACCTTCTGTGAATGCAGGGTGGGACAAACGGGACATGCTAGTGACAGCGCATACATTATAATGAATTTAAATTTGAAAAGCACTTCAGAATTTTTCAATTTGCCTGAAATCAGTATAACATAAACATAGTTAACAGGCAGGCTTTTTGTTCAACACTACTGCGAACACAAATGCATACAGTACAAGAGATAACAGAATGAAATGTTACAATATAGAAATATATGCAATGTGTTACATTCACACGATTGTTTCTACCTACTATCGTTAATTTTTATATAACCCAAACAAACTACTTTTTGAAAGTTTTTTACTTTCTCTACTAGGTACATAGAGATAGAGAAGGTATTGCATTCCACCCAAATATTCGATACCGAGATTTGAACGCAAATGCATTTTTGAGGCCCCATGAATCCAAATAAAGCATTTTTGAAAACATGTCCTTGTGTGTCTATGTGTCTGTGAACAACATAACAAAAACGAAAAGTCAGATAAATACCAAACTTGGTAAATTAGGTTCAGTACCTTCCAAAGATACGACACAAAGAAAATCCCTCCACTCCAGACTAACCATCACATGGAAGATTTTTAGAAATGTTTGCTTTCTAGAAAAAGGCCCTAACGATTTTGATTAAAGTATCGTATATTACATATATTTACATTGTAAATAAGATACATATCTTGAATTTTCTGGGAATAGCATGTGAAGTCTTTATTAGAAAGGCATTTTGTATAATCTTGTATAATTGGTAAACGTTAAGTAATAGGCGTGAAAGTACTACAGAAAATATCTAAGTCTCTTTAAAACACACTATTTATTTCAAATAATTTTTTGTGGCAGTTTTTGAGATATTCTTTATTAAATGTTCGAATTGTTTATTTCTTGGTCATTCTTTTAAAGACCTGTCAACATTCAGTTGTTCTCACGATTGCCAGAGTATAGCGTCCAGTTCTTAAACATTGGCTATCGTTGTTCCCTTTGTATCTATATCGAAATATGTAATGTAGCTATTTGTGTAAAGTCTTATTTGGATTAAAATGTAGTAAATAGAAAAATAAGCTTTAGTAAGAATAGTTTATATACGTACTAATAAACTATAGGGGTAGAGAAAGTCATATTAATGTATCATACCGGATTATTTTTTTCTATTACTTCATGTTACTCGAGATAAACATTTGCAGAAATGATTTCGTTTTCTTGTAGGTAGTTATAAGTGGGATAGAGGAAACCGAAACGATATTCAGATGTTTAAAAGCAGGCCTTGAAATTCCATACTCTTTCCAAGGCACCGCGAGAAAAAAAATATGACAAAGGTATTGAAAATTCAAACAAATAATAACCGATATGATTGCCTATGGTCTGGTGATTAGAACGCTAGATTCCAAATCCGAAGGTTCCGGGTTCAATTTCCGGCTGGAGGATGCGAATTTTTCTTTAGCCAAGATTATTCCTGTCCTCCCTAGAGTCTGGAAGTATGAGTGAGAGTGTAAATGTGTATATGAATTTAATGTTTATAGAGAAAAACGTAGAGTAAACAAACCCAGTAAAACAAGTGAACATCACTTGCCGATGAGCAGTTGTTCCAAAGGCAAATCCACCAATACGACTTTAAATGCTAAAGGCGACATACAGTGGAATAATAATAATGATAATGATAATAATAATAATAATAATAATAATAATAATAATAATAATAATAATAATAATAATAATAATAATAATAATAATAATAATAATAATAATAAAAATAATAGTAGTAGTAGTAACGGTGTCTCGGAAATAGATGATGCCACACAAAATCAAATGCTGTCTAAAAATATAAAATTCCTTTTGGATACAGAGTACTTAACAGACTATTCCCAGAAAAAGTTTATTTCTCATGTAAATGATTTAAAATGTGGTGTTTTTTATCAACATAATTTGAGCAATTTTTGAGAAAATTTAAAATTATGGAACCTTTTACATGTTCGACTTTTCGTTTTTGAATTATGCTGTTCACTCACTCACTCACTCACTCACTCACTCACTCACTCACTCACTCACTCACTCACTCACTCACTCACTCACTCACTCACTCACTCACTCACTCACTCACTCACTCACTCACTCACTCACTCACTCACTCACTCACTCACTCACTCACTCACTCACTCACTCACTCACTCACTCACTCACTCACTCACTCACACACATACACACGCGGGTCTTTTTCTAAAAATGCTTTATTTTGTATTCAGTGGGCCTCAAAACATGTATTTCCGCTGAAATATCGATATAGAATTTTTGGGTGGAATGTAATACTTCCTCTTTTGGTATGTGGTAGAGAGAGTTAAACCTGTGAAACAGTCATTAGCACAGTAAAGTCAAGCAACTGTTTAAAATAAACATGATAAGTCCATAAGATTAAATATGTAAACTACAAATTCCTCTTAAACCTAGCAAATAAGCAAAAAATAACTGTGTGCTCTAAGGAGAAAGAAAGAGAGAGAGAGAGAGAGAGAGAGGGGGAGAAAAGGAGGGAAAGAGAAGATGTATATTTACAGATTAATTATGAACTAAATGATCAAAGTCAACAAAACTCTCATTTTTAATATATAATATATACTTCCCTAATTTAATTTTATATTTAGACAATATCCGAATATCCCTTAAACGCAAGGTAGAGAATTTCAAAAGCGCATGCACTGCAGATGAATTTATATTGGGGATAGAAAGGAGTCTGTTCTTGTATAGGTATTCCTGAGAACATGAAAACGTGACCGTAAATAATCCGGTGCAATAACTGCATTTTTCAAAGTGTAAGAGTTAATTAAATTTTCAATATACGATGTGGCCAAAATTGCAGAATGGTGGAGATAAGAAAGAAAGCAAGAACTAGAATGTTATAATAATAATAATAATAATAATAATAATAATAATAATAATAATAATAATAATATAATTCCTTGTCCAAAACCTCGTTGCCAGTTTTTTCTGTTGCATTTTAGGTAGCACATGCTTATATAGCAGAAAAAATTGTATACTTATGTATTTCAATAAACTTGATTTTCGTAGCATTTATTTACATTACACATTTCTGTTGATTACATATATCAGGACATGTTACTGATTGTTATGATCTGCTCATAAGAAAAGGTAAGAAGCAAAGTAATGAATAACTTCATCAATAAAAGGTAGAATTAGACTGAAAAATTCAATGGCACAGCCGAGATTTGAACTACGAATCTGCCGGTTTCCATTCGGCTGCTCTAACCAACTGAGCTACCATGGCAACCTGTTGGCACGATATTAAATTCTCCAACCTACTTGTGTTTTTCCCAGTAAACCACAAAGAGATCTCAAATTCAGTTTGAAATGACATGTCCCAATGGAATCAAAGGAAATCGGAAATCCGTGATGCAAATCCCAGCTGTGACAATGCATTTTTCAGTCTGATTCTAATTTTCCAATCTTGTTCTGCACACGGCTTGTATGAAAGAAAAATTAATTACCATTCGTCAATAAAAATCATTACAATATATTATAGGGGTTCCCCACTTGGGATTTTTCTGGAAGATGTTCATTTATCAGAGAATGGAATACGATGGAGTGAAATTTTAATTTTTTCTGTGATCTCTAGGCTGGTAAGGTTTTAAAAATGTTCTAGTATATATGCATGCAGTGGATGCTAACAAATTCTAATAATGGGCACTATAACAGGGTGTACTGGCATGAGCAGACGTGTTAAATTAGATTAGTTTAAAATCCATTAAAACTTCGTTTTAATTTAAAATTTTGGCTTACTTTATATTGTTTTTAAACGCATACTTATAGGGTTTATTTTGTAGATATATTTCAAAACGATGTTATTTAAGGGGATACTTGCAAAACCCAACGTCAAAGCCTGGTAACTTACAGTGTGTTGAGAGGGCTATTTTGGTTCAATTATGAATGAGCAGGCCATTTGTGCATTCGAGAGCAAAGCCTACTACTATGGGGTGTTACCAATAAAATTCGCTGCATATACACACTCACTGTAAACGCTTGCAACGTATAACACATTCTTAATGTCATTCACTTCTCTTCATTAAAACATGGAATGGGGAAAAATGGGCAGAAAGAAACAAAAGTAAGGGTTTCTGGGAAGAAATTAGAACAAGAGTGGAGGATATTGAAAAGCAAGAAATTAAGAGTAGTTTCAAGGAAAAAGGTCATTAATAGATTATAGGTATTTAAAAACGGAATGGGGAAAAGAAAGATATATCGAAGTATGCCACAAAGAGGCCATAGGGTACGCGTGGGCGAGAACAGGTGTAATGAATTTAAGTGGTCTAACAGGGAGAAGAAAGGGGAGAGATATAGTAAATGTAATGAATTACATGACAAATGGCATTATATACTGGAATGCGAGGACACGATAAAGGAGGAGTAAATTTAATGCTAGAGAAATGGTAAAAATTACCAATAGAGCTAAAAGTTAGGAAACATTTTAATACAAGATCAAATGAATATATGGAGAAAGCGGGAAAATATTTAGGAAAAATTAGGTTAAAGTGGTTAAAAGAGATGTAAAGCAAATTGGAGAAAATACGAAAAATGGCAACAAGGCAAAAAAACTAAATAGTGGAAAATTATACCTACACATTATATATACACACAACAGAATGTTAACTATAAGGGAAAGAGAAAAAATAAGCAATTCCATTGTATTGTAAACTTGTATAAGTTGCATGTAAGTTCAAAGTAGACAATAAATCATTCATTCATTAAAACATGTTGTCTAAGACAAGCGAAATTTTACAGGAAATAATTTTTTTTAAATTCTTAGTTTACATTACTTATTTAAAGTAGTTTTAATAGAAAAAAATGTAACGCATATCAACATATATTATAAATTCGATTTCTTTATTTTATAATAAATACTACTTTTGCAAGAAAAGACTCAATTTATTATATAATGAAATTCTGACTAGAAATAATTCAAAGACACTTTCATGTATTAACAAATACGAACTTTCTGCTTTACACGTACAATAGTGTACATTTGTACACTTCTGAGTGATGTCCATATAGAAAAGATAAACATTAATTACTAATACACGACAGAAATATCTGCTGTTATTTTGAACACTAAGAAAAGTTAGCTAACTTACATGTGTTAGAGTGAGCATTTTCAAGCAGTTCTGTTTATATACAGAGTTTAATAGAATCTAACCCTTCTCCATCTGTACCGCGTACTTAAATAGTAGGTAGGGGAAGTAAAGTGTTCCAGCCAAAAATTCAATACTGCCAATAGGTACATGTTTTGAGGACTCCTGAATCCAAAAAAAGGCTTTTACAAAAGAAAAGTACATGTGTGTATGAAATGTTCAATAAATACCAAAATTCGTATGTAGGCGGCTGGACCAGGAGGCACGCCAGGCAGAGAGCAGGGTCCCTACCATTTATAAATTTGAACTCCCTAGGTAGTGGCTAGTGCAGCCGGCTCCCCTTCCCCTGTGGGCTTACACATATACTGGGGGGGCAGGGACCCGAGTCCGGGGACAAAGGTTTCCTCAGAGCATCCTTTTCCGCTGCCATGCACACACCGAGACCTCCCGCCGACACTTGCAACCTTGAAAGAAACCAAACAGATGAAAGGTGACGTGAAATGAGAATGGAGATGAAATGATAGGATGAGAAATTCGGAGGATGTAATATTCCTTTCCAGCGACTCCGGGGAAATTACCGAAAAACCCATAGCTCAGGAAGGTCGGCCATGGGAATCGAACCCATAACGTCCCGAATGCGGGCCATATAGCGCCTGAGTCATCCCGCTCGCTGGATCGATGCCACACAAATATTTTCAAGAAAATTCCCCAGCCTGTACTATCTTCTGCATGGAGATTTTTTTGTTATTTTATCAAAAATACCGCTAACAATTTTAATGAAAATACCACATATTTAAGGTAATTACATGGCAAAATAAATCTGTGTTGCACTCACATGACTTTCTCTACTCCTATACAAACTATTCTTACAAACCCTTACTCTTCAACTTCATGTTAATTGAGATAAACATTTGCAGAAACTAGCCTATTGCTAATTTTCTTGTAGGTGCAAGGGGAATATGGTAGGTTTTAAGCGATAGTCAAATATTTTAACGCTGGTTGCTATGTGGCGCATTCCATTCTCTTTGCATGTCCAGGACATAAACAAAAGGAATAACGAATTCCCATTTGAGAAAAAGTGTAAGTATTGAAAAATTCAAACTAATAACAAGGAATTCCTCGGAAATGATCCACTCGACAAAAAAATGTGTGTGACATAAATTGTGTGTTTTAATGAGGTCTACATTTTGTGTGTCTATCCCTTACGGTTTACCAGTTATGGGAAAGCCACTCCATGACGAGGACTTTTGGGGACATTTCCAGATTTCAAGATATACATTTTATTTGTCATGAAAATATCTTAAACATATGATATTTTAATCAAACTCGTTAGTCATTTTTGAGAAAATCAAAATTTTCGAAAAATGTTCCATGTAAAGGGTAATCTGGGGTGGGGGGATTTTCTTGAAAATATTCGTGTCGCACCTTTGAAAGATACTGAATCTAAATACCAAGTTTGGTGTTTATCCGATTTTCGTTTTTGAGTTAATGCTATCATACACACACGGACCTTTTTCTAAAAATGCTTCTTTTTATTCAGGGGGTCTCAAAACATGTATTTCCGGTGAAATCTCGGTATCGAATTTTTGGGTGGAATGCAATACTTCCCCTACCTACTATACGCAGTAGGGAAAGTAAAAATGCAGCTTGAATGTTTTGCGAATACCTTATGAAGTCTTCTTCATTGGGAATTAATTTTGTGTAATTTTGTTTAACGGGTGAACCATAAAAAATAAACAAAGTCTGACTGCATAAAAATGTAGACCTTGGTAAAAGATAATTTATTACTTCAAATAAATTTTGTGACATCAGCCATTCTCGAAGTATATTTTGTTATTGAATTTTTCAATACGTTGTCAATTGTTTTAAGAGTTGCCACTATTCAGTTGTTTCTCGCGATGCCTTGGAAAGAGTGTGGAATTTCAAGGCAGTGATTCGATTTTGAACATTTGACAATCGCTTCTCTGTCCCTCTTATATCTACAATGAAAAGTTTACTAAAACTATTCCTGGAAATGTTTATCTGTATAATTTGTAGAAGCCATACAAAATGAAAGTTGGTAGAGAAAGTCATGGGAATGTAACACAAGATTTTTGTTTTAATGTGTGCAAGTTACTTGTAAACGGGAATCCCTCGTCTATCCTTGTTAGAGCTTGGCAATTGAACATGTTTCTTCCCAAACACGTTTGCCCCTCGTTCGTTGCACCTTGTTCATAAAAATTGCTGAAAACTTAGTTGGGTAAATAGTTCAAAGAAACACAGAGGTTAGCATTACACATTTGGCTTTAATGGGAAGTTTATGTTGGTTCAAGTACGAGTAAAAACTTGTCGTTTGAGGTGCCGCTAAAGTTATGGCCGGCATTATAATTGATCCCATGAACAAACCTCTTTGCTTGCTCCTTATTCGGAACGTAACGACTCGAACAAAGTAGGCTACGAATGGTGTCCAAAAGCTCTTGTTTTTTGTGTTATTGTTATTTCGTTCCCCCTCCTCCGATCATCTTCTGTTTCGTTGTTTCTTTGATGAAGCGCTCCACGAGAGCAACTTTTTTTATTCGCCTGCTGTCTCTTATCTTGTTTGTTCGCTAGTTGGAGCCGCCACCGCCAGAGTGCCAGCGGCGTACCATGACAAAGTTGTATGTCATCATTCTTGTTGGCCACTTTTGACAGCCAAAGTAAAGCGGGTAGGACGCCATCTTGTTTGCGTGTGTTAAACCCAACAGCGTCTAGGAGAAGGGGAGGGGGAGTAATAAAAAGACCACAACTCCGTGTATTACACCGTATAAGGTCGAAGTAAAAATAAAGGAAAGAAGAAAACAAGAAGTGAAGGAACATTAAAAAGAGGAGTGTGGTTAAAGCGCATAAGATTACGTGTTATAGTGAAATTGAGCGATTTCGAGGGACCACACACAGAGGGTGGAATAATTTCTCTTTTGTTTTTTCTTCTTTGCCTCGCTTCGTTCTGACATTTGAGAGAAGACATAAATCAGATAGCTTCTATGTTTATGGCGGACCATTTTTCAATACCGCTTTTGTTTTGTTCCATACGCCTGGTCATTATAATCGTCTCCTTTCAGGCTTCGGGCGTTTACAGGCCTGTTGCGGGTAACTTAATCTTGAAAAAGAATACCTACACTAGACACTTCAATGTAGGACAGCAAAATCTGAACTACTTCAATCAACATTTAAGGGGACCAATTAAATTTGGAATTTCTTAATTTCTAAAGTAAGTAGATTTTTTACCAGATATTTGGGATACATTCTATAAGAAAATTCCAGAATTTCAGATAAATTCCTTGAGAAAAACCAAATATTTCTCTACTATATTTAAAAACAAAAAGAATCTACGAAAATATCCTTGTGGTGTAGTTTTCAAAATATTGGAACTAAATTTCAATTTTATGTTCCAAATATGTCTGTCTTACAAACTTATCATGAGATTTGCAAACAAACTGTTAATTACTTTAGAAAAAAATACTCAAAATTATATACCTCCTTAATTCTGCGCTCTTTAATTAATAAAATGATTTCTAAAGGCGTATAAGATACTTTGCCATGTTTATTTTCCCGAAAATGTCCAAAAATAACATTGATTTATTATTATCTTAGGACTCCTTGGTAAAATTTTCGCCATAAGGGAAAACTGATTTTATAATGTATCCACCATTATATATATCTATCCGTGTTAATGTACTAAAATGCATTACAGCACATATGCATTTTTCGGAATTTTTGATAGCTTTCGCATGTTGGCTCCCTTAAGCTTAAAGCGCCTCATTTCAGGCGTTTCTTCGCTCCTTGCATCCATCTATTTCTTACTTTCCCACCCACGTACATAATAGGCAGAGAAGATAATGCATTCCACCCAAAAATTCGATATCGAGATTTCCGGAAATACACATTTTGAGTGTCCTAAATCCAAAAAAGTACGAGTGTGTGTACAGCATAACTAAAAAACGAACATTAGACAAATACCAAAAGGTTCAATAGCTTCTAAAGATAAGACACGAAGATTTTCGAGAAAATTTCCTCAACCCAGACTACCCTTTATATGTTTTTTATTTTATAAAAGATGGCGCTAACTATTTTGATTAAAATACCATATATTAAATACGTTTACATGACACATAAAATGTATATCTTGGAATTTCCTGGGAATATTCTGTGAAGTCCTCTTCATTATGCGGCAGTATTTCTGGTTGTTTATTGTGGGCCCCACGTTAGGAAGTCAATTTGCGGGAGTATTTCGCCTATTTGCGGTGGTACAGGATTTGTAGGAATGGTCCCGGGTTCGGTACTATCTCAGGGTTCTTGCATGGATCTTGAATCTCGGGCTAGTGGTGAATACGACTGTTTTGTTTTCCTACTCGTTTATTGCCCGTCACTGTTTTAACATTTGATTTCTGCTATTTCTTCGACACACACACACACACACACACACACACACACACAGGCGCATTTCCTATTTGTTACACTTCATATCATCGCACCTATCCACCGACACTACCACTGCCAAGTGTGTATTCTAAACTTTTCTGACAACCATCTCCAAGAAACTACCACTGCCAAGTGTGTATTCTAAACTTTTCTGACAACCATCTCCAAGAAACTACCACTGCCAAGTGTGTATTCTAAACTTTTCTGACAACCATCTGCCAAGTGTGAATTCTAAACTTTTCTGACAACCATCTCCAAGAAACTACCACTGCCAAGTGTGTATTCTAAACTTTTCTGACAACCATCTCCAAGAAACTACCACTGCCAAGTGTGAATTCTAAACTTTTCTGACAACCATCTCCAAGAAACTACCACTGCCAAGTGTGTATTCTAAACTTTTCTGACAACCATCTCCAAGAAACTACCACTGCCAAGTGTGTATTCTAACCTTTTCTGACAACCATCTCCAAGGAACTACCACTGCCAAGTGTGAATTCTAAACTTTTCTGACAACCATCTCCAAGAAACTACCACTGCCAAGTGTGTATTCTAAACTTTTCTGACAACCATCTCCAAGGAACTACCACTGCCAAGTGTGAATTCTAAACTTTTCTGACAACCATCTCCAAGAAACTACCACTGCCAAGTGTGTATTCTAAACTCTCCTACACATTTTCTAACAAACATCTCCAATGAGCCACCACGGCCAAGTGTGTATTCTAAACTTTTCTGTTCCTCTATTTCAAACGTTCTATATCTCCCCATTCCATTATCACCTGATTTCTAGCTTCTTTCATTGGATGCATAAGGCTATCTGTCTTTTGGCGAACATTGACCCTTTTCTACTCCTCTGCGTTCCAGCAACCTAACGGGACACTTAACAATAGAGGGAAAAACCACCCGTTTCCGGCCGCTGATGGCACTCTCTCAAACTCAACCCTTCGACAAATTTACAGTCTCACTCGCTTTCCAGTTTTCTTTAACACTATCCTTACTGTTACTGATATTTATTCTCCCTATGATTGTAATTTTATTTAACTAATCAAAACGTACTGCTTCAATTAGGAAGGAATTTTATATACCCTTATATAGCTGGTAAACTTGAAACGATAGACGAAAACGCATTACACAAAAAGTGTAGATCTCTTTAAAACTCACAATTTATTTCAAATAGTATTTTTGTGGCATAAGCCATTTCTGAGGTATCCATTACTAAAGGTTCGAATTTTTCATTTGTTGGAAATTCTCTTAAAGTACTGTCAAGATTCAGTTGTTTCTCGCGATTGCATGGAAACAATATGGGATTTTAAGACAGCATATAGCGTCCAGTTCTAAACATTTGTCTTTCGCTCTTCCCTTTGCATCTGTAGCAAAATGTGTAAGGTGGCTATTTCTGCAAAAGTTTATTTGGATTTATATGTAGTAGATAGAAAAATAAGTTTTAGTAAGAATAGTTTAATACCCACTAATAAATGACAGAGGTAGAGAAAGGCACGTGAATGTATCACATAAGATTTTTTTAAGTAGATTATATATGTATAGAAAATATAAGTAATGAGGTTTCTTTAAATTTAGGAGAACGTACAATAAAATTAAATAATAACTTGTAACGCAAACCGCTCTGTTTGGTGCAGGCACAATCCACTTGGCCGTAAACAAACACACTCAAGCGCTTATATATAATACGATTAGTACATATTAGTGTTATTGATAGCTATATTTAAATAAGAATATTCTTAAAAGATTAGTATTACGATTATTACGAATTCTGTTGATCTAGTGTAGTAGTACTGTATGTACATAAATAACAATAATAACAATAATTAATGATAATATGGCGAAAATAATGTTCCATGGCAAAGAATATGACAATTGATAAAAGAAAGTGGAACATGAAGACCTCTGAACGTCCGATTAACGAGCATTGTAAATGTGTAGGTTAGGATTCCTGCTGTTAGAGTAAGAATTTCTGATAATTATGCAGAGATTATGAAAAAAATCAAATTAATAGCAACATTTAACACGAGGTTATACAGTCTGTCACCGAGAGGGATGGCTCAGCAGATACGTCTGTAGCCCGCATTCTGGAGGTCATGGGTTTGATTCTCGTGGCCGACGTTCCTGACCTATGGGTTTTTTTCAGGTGTTTCTCCGGGATGCCAGGCGAATGTTGAGAGGGATCATTACATCCCCGAATTTCCTGTCTCTCTATTTCACCTCCATTCTCATTTCATTTCATTTCACTTTTTATCTGCTTGGTCTCCTTCAGGGATGCAAGTGTCGGCGGGAGGTCTCGGCGTGTGCATAAAAGGCAGCGGAAAAGGATGATCTCTGGAAACCTTCATCCTCCAGACCCCCCTCCCCCCCAGGGGATGTGGGCCTACTGCACCAGCCAGCACCCGGGAAGTTCAAATCTGTAAATTGTAGAGACCCTGCTCTCCGCCTGTCGTGTATCCTGGTCCGGACGCCCTCTACCTCCTCATCCCTCTCTCCCGGGGCCGCCCTGTCAAAACATATGCGTAGGCCAGGGTGCTAAGTCCTCCCTCCGCTTCTAGTACTATCCTATCCTACAGCTTATATCTACAACATTAACTCTCTGAATCTTGGACTTATTTTTACTTTCTCTACCACGTGATGGTTAGGAATCCATTCCACACAACAATTTAGTATCAAATATTTACAAGAAATACACGTTTCGAGTCACCCTGAATCCAAAAAAGAGCATTTTTAGACAAATATCTGTGTGTGTGACAGCATAAATAGAAAACGAAAACTCGAATAAATACCACAATTGGTATTTAAATTCAGTATCTTTCAAATATGCTACACACAAACATTTTCAAGAAAATTCCTCCACCACAAACTACCCTTTATATGGAAATATTCGATATCTTTTATTTTCTCAAAAATGGTGATAGGGATTTTTATTAAAATACTATAGGTATATTTAAGATATTTACATGACAAATAAAAAGTATATCTTGATTGTTCTATAGTCTGTGAATCCTATTCATTTGGTGAACGTTAGGAGATAAACTTCAACACAAAAAATGCACATCTGTTTAAAAATACCTAATTTAGTTCAAATAATTTTCTTTGTGGCATCAGCCATTTCTTTATTACAGGATTACATTTTTCTATACTATGCCCCTTTAAAAAGTGCTGTCACTATTCAGTTGTTTCTCGCGATATCGTGAACAGAGCTTGGAATTTCAAGACCGGCCTGCAACCACTAAATTTTAAATATTTGACCATCAATTCTGTTTCCTCTAACACCCTTGTACCTACCTACAACCTAATGTGTAATGAAAGTGTTTCTGCAAAGGTTTATCTCAAGTAACATGAAGCAAATGGAAAATTAAGCTTTCGTAAGAACAGTTTGCAGAAGTAATATAAAAAAAATTTGATGTGTTACACTCACATGTCTTTCTCTACTCTTGTACAAACTATTTTTACAAACGCTTATTCCCCATATGCTTCATGTTAATCGAGATATCGAGATGTCAATCTTATTGCTAATTTTCTTGTAGATGCAAGGGGAACATGGTAGATTATAAGCGATAGTCAAATCTTTTAAGCGCTGGTTGCTATGTGGCGCATTCCATTCTCTTTGCATGTCCAGGACATAAAAAAAATGAATAACGAATTTAAGAAAAAGTATAAGTATTGGAAAATTTAAGGGAATAACAAGTAATATCTCGAAAATGGTTCACTCAACAAAAAATGTATATGACATAAATTGTGTATTTTAACGCGATCTACATTTTTTGTGTAGTAAAATTTTGTCTATCTCTTATGGTTTACCGGTTATGCAAAAGTCGTTCACAATGAAGAATACTTTTGAGACATTCCCAAAAAATTCGAGTTATACATTTCATTTCTCATGAAAATATCTTAAACATATGATATTTTAATCAAAATCGTAATAGCCATTTTTGAGAAAATTAAAATTTTCGAAAAATATTCCATGTAAAGGGTAATCTGGGGTGGGGGATTTTCTTAAAAACTGTCGTGTCGCATCTCTGGAAGATACTGAACCTAAATACCAAGTTTGATGTTTATCCGACTGTTCGTTTCTGAGTTATGCTGTTCACACACACACACACACACACACACACACACACACGGACAACCCCAACGGATATGTTTTCAAAAAAACTTTTTGGACTCAGGGGGTCTCAAAACATATATTTCCGTTGAAATCTCGGTATCGAATTTTTGGGTGGAATACAATGCTTCCCCTACTTAGAGAAATAAATGTAGTGGGTAGAGAAAACCATGCATGAACACGTATATTTTAGTTTTAATTTGTGAGGATAACTTAAGGACTCCCCAGTTAAGTCTGGCATTTCTGGGTATATTCCGATGGGCCTGAAATGATTTGTAAGGTCTCAAATCGCGACAATACATTTAAAGTGATTAAAAATACGTTTACGCCATTTAAGGTAAATTCACATTTTAAATTCAAGTATCGTTCAGGGTATCCCGCGTCACCAGATTGATCACAACCATTACACCACACAGTAACTGTTTCGAATAGGAACCTACAAACGCATTATTAACGTTTAGCTACTAGATTGGATTATATATATATGGTCATATTTTGATTCTAATGGCTCTAAGACTTAAATAAAAACAAAACGGTATTTATTTCTTCTCGCAACTTAGTAGTCGACTTTGTATATATTTCGTTGCAGTATTTCTTTTAGATGTCCTGCCCGAGGCGTACTGGGCTAGAGCGTGATGTTCTAATTCCCGGTCATGGGTTGCACCTGGGTTCGATCCCACCCATGGGGATAGTTCCAGGTACAGGACCGGTGCCCACTCAGCATCGTGAGGAAAGTGAGGAGCTGCGATAGTCAGCGGTCCCTGCCACGTAGGCCATCATTCTGGATGGAGTGCCACGGTAAAACAATTATTTTGGTTATCAAAGCTTCAAAGATTTTTTTTCTGCAACCTCCATTCTGAGGTTTTAATTCTAACTACAATTTTCTTTCTGATTGCAACCTAATTTGAAATGTGTCAACAAATTTTGTTTCAACTCCTATACATGTATATACTCCATATTTGTAGCGGTTAGCTAGTTACTTCATGAGTAGGACGGAGTGACGCTACTTGAAATTCAATACAAGGCCGGGACAAGAATCACGGAAATTAGGCTTTCAGTGCCGGTGTTCTACCACTGGATTACCGTGACGAGATTCCCTAACTGGAATGAAACCTTCTCGTGTTAATCTTGCCTCCGGGTAAGCCTTCAAGAGGTTCTCAAATGTTCCGAGATATCATTCCTTTAAAGATGACTTTTAACGTTGCAAGCATCTTTAATTTCCGGATTTATAGTAGCCAGTTAAGATAAGATCTGGTTATTTTAAGAGGTGGTTGCTATGTGGAGTATTCCATTCTCTTTGCATTACCAGGACAAAAAAAATGAATAACGAATTTGAGAAAAAGTATAAGTATTGGAAAATTTAAGGGAATAACAAGCAATATCCCGAATATCTCAACAAAAAAAAAATGTATATGACATAAATTGTGTATTTTAACACGATCTACATTTTTTGTGTAGTAACATTTTGTCTATCTCTTATTTCTTACCAGTTATGCAAAAGTCGTTTACATTGAAGAATACTTTTGGAGACATTCCAGAAAATTCGAGATATGTGTTTTGTCATGAAAATATCTTAAACGTATGATATTTTAATCAAAATCGTTAGAGCCATTTTTGAGAAAATTATAATTTTCGAAAGATGTGCAATGTAAAGGGTAATATGGGGTGGGAGGATTTTCTTGAAAACCTTCGTGTTGCATCTGTGGAAGGTACTGAACCTAAATACCAAGTTTGGTGTTTATCCGACTCTTCGTTTTTGAGTTATGCTGTTCACAGACACACAGACACACAGACAGACACACACACGGACATGTTTCCAAAAATGCTTTTTTTTGGATTCAGAGGGTATCAAAACATGTATTTCCGGTGAAATCTCGGTATCGAATTTTTGGGTGGAATACAATACTTCCCCAACTTACTATACGTAGTAGAGAAAGTAAAAAAAGTGAATAACGAATTTCCATTTGAGAAAAAGTTTGGTGGAAAATTTAAGGGAATAACAAGCAATTTCTCGGAAATGGTTCACTCAACGAAAAAAATGCCTATGATATAAATTGTGTATTTTAACGCGATATACATTTTTTGTGTGGTAAACCTTTGTCTATCTTTTATGGTTTACCAGTTATGCAAAAGTCGTTCACAATGAAGAATTCTTTTGGAGACATTCCCAGAAAATTTGAGATATACATTTTATTTTTCATGAAAGTATCTTAAATATATGATATTTTAATCAAAATCGTTAGAGCTATTTTTGAGAAAATTAAAATTTTCGAAAATGGTTTCATGTAAAGGGTAAGCTGCGGTGGGGGGATTTTCTTGAAAACCTTAGTTTCGCATCTCTGGTAGATACTGAACCTATATACCAAGTTTGGTGTTTATCCAACTGTTTGTTTCTGAGTTATGCTGTTCACAGACACACACACACACACACACACAGACACACACACACGGACATGTTACCAAAAAGTCTTGGTACTTATCCGGCTTTTCGTTTTTGAGTTATGCTTTTCACAGACACACACACGGAGCTTTTTTATAAAAATCCTTTTTTTTATCCAGGGGGCCTCAAAACGTGTTTTTTCGGAGAAATCTCGGTATTGAATTTTTGGCTGGAATACACTTCTCTACTTACTATGTACATGTTAGAGAAAGTAAATAAACGATAGTGGATATCGAAAGGCTTGTGAATGTAGCACGTCAGATTCTTTCCCAGGGTGTTCCCTAAAGTCTAGAAGACGGACCTGTATGAAGCACAGACTCATTTGAGCTTAATTTCTCCACCGATATGGCCTATCCGTTAGAGTACATTGAACTCCATAAGAAAACCAAATGTTTATTGCAGTAGGTCCTTCATAGGGGCTGAAACTCAGGAGAGTTTAAATCTTACGTTGCAGCAAGAATAAGTCTGTGAATTCTCAACCGAGAGGAGCGCCGCTTGAAAGAAATATTTCTCGGGAATCGCTCCCTTCCTCACCGGCACTATAAAGAGTTAGCATTCGGACTTTGGAAATGCGGGGTATTTTGCGGTTGTACGTTGGTTTGAAGGGATGAGAAGAGGAGAAATGGATAGTAAATCAGTACCTTATATAGAAGATTTATTAGTTTATCTACTATCTAGCTAAAGTAGACGAGAGAAAGCATTGTATTCCAAATAAACATTCGATATCGAGATTTCGCCAGAATTCATACCCTGAGCCTCCCATCCTTAAAGAATTTTTTAGAAAATATTCCGTCTGTGTCTGTCTGTCTCTGAAACTCAAAAACGAACGTCGGTTGAATACCAAGTTTGGTACTTACTTCAACATCTTCCAATGGTATGACCGAAAATTCTGAAAGAATCCCTCCTCTCCAATGTAATATTTATATGAAATTTTATTCAAAATGTTTGATGTTCTAAAAATGTCTCTTAACGATATTGATTAAAGTACCACATATTTCAAATATTTACACGGGAATTAATATGTATATTTTGAATTGTTTGCGAATAGCCTATGAAGTCCTCTTCATTCAGAAGGAATTTCTTATAAGTTTGTATAACCGTAAGCTGTAAGAGCTACGCAAAAACTTGCTAAACAAAAAATGTATCTCTCTCTAAAACATACAATTTACTTCAAATAGCATTTCCGAGTAATTCGCTGTTACTGGCTTAAAGTTGTCAATACTTTTATCATTTAATGAGTGCTGTCGCCACTCATCTGTTTTTCGCGATGTATAAAATATTATGTGTTACATTCACATAAATTTCTCTACCCTGCGTTCTTTAGTAGGTATACAAATTATTCTTACCGAAGTTTATTTTTCTATCTGCTGCATCTTAAAAAAATCTGATGTGTTACACTCACATGACTTTCTCTATTCTTATACAAACTATTTTTACAAACGCTTATTCTCCACATGCTTCATGTTAATCGAGATGTTAATCTTATTACTAATTTTCTTGTAGATGCAAGGGGAATTGGTAGGCTTTAAGCGATAGTCAAATATTTTAAGAGCTGGTTGCTATGTGGAGTATATTATATTCTCTGCATTACCAAGACAAAAAAATGAAATACGAATTTGAGAAGAAGTATAAGTATTGGAAAATTTAAGGGAATAGCAAGCTATATCTCATAAAGGTTCACCCATCAAAAGAAATGTATATGACAAAAATTGTGTATTTTAACACGATATACATTTTTTGTGTAGTAAAATTTTGTCTATCTCTTATGGGTTACCAGTTACGCAAAAGCCGTTTACAATGAAGAATACTTTTGGTGACATTCCCAGAAAATTAGATATACATTTCATTTGTCATGAAAATGTCTTAAACATATGATATTTTTATCAAAATCGTTAGAGCCATTTTTGAGAAAATTAAAATTTTCGAAAAATGTTCCATGTAAAGGGTAATCTGGAGTGGGGGGATTTTCTTGAAAACATTCGTGTCGTATCTCTGAAAGATACTGAACCTAAATATCAAGATTGGTGTTTATCCGACTGTTCGTTTCTGAGTTATGCTGTTCACAGGCACACACACACACACACACACACACACACACACACACACACACACACACACACACACACACGGACGTGTTTCCTAAAATGATTTTTTTGGATTCAGGGGCTCTCAAACCATGTATTCCGGTAAAATCTCGGTATCAAATTTTTGGGTGGAATACAATACTTCCCCTACTTACTATACGTAGTAGAGAAAGTAAAAAGAATTGAATTGTCAATTTTCCTTAAAATAAGTAAAAAGCAAATCAATTGCAATCAATTTCGACTTGATAGAGAGATATTATTATATCCTTATTTATTAATTGAAACCAAATTAGAGGTATATCATTAACTGGTTAAAATAAGTAAGAAGAAAATCTCCAAATAAACCTTTGCAGAAATAGCTAAATTACACTTTTCGTTATGGATAAAAAGGGAACACGATAGTCAGATGTTTAAGAACTGGACGTTATATGCTAGTCTTAAAATTCCACGCAATCGCAAGAAACAATTGAATGTCGACAAGACTTCAAAAGAATGATAAAGTATTGAACAATGCGAACCATGAATAACAGATATTTCGGAAATGGCTTAAGCCACAAAACGTTATTTGAAGCAATTTGTGTAACTTAAAGAGATGTACTTTTTTGTGTAGTACGTTTTGTTTATCCTTCAACGTTTACTAGTTATAAAATTCCTTTCGGATAAACAGGTCATTCTCAGAAAATTCATTTTATACGCTGTATTATTCAAGCAAATATGTTTAGTATATCGTATTTTAATGAAAATCGTTACAGCCATTTTTCAGAAAATAAAAAATCTCAATAACTCCTTCATTTAAATGTTAGTTTGGGGAGGGAGGATTTTTCTGAAAACCTTCGTATCGCATCCTTGTAAGATAGCGAACTTAAATACCAAGTTTGGCATTTAACCGACTTCTTTTTGAGTTAGATTGTTTACAAACACATACACAGACCTTTTTCTAAAAAGTCTTTCTTTTATTCAGGGGGTCCCAAAATATATATTTATAGTGAAATTCACGTAGTAGAGAAAGTAAAAAGGGCAACCTGTACATAAAAATTTGACTATGCTTTGGTTTCCAGTATCGCCTTTGTACCTAGAATTAAATGTGTAATTAAACCATTCTGCAAACGTTTATCTCGATGACATTAAGAAGATAGAAAATTAAAGTTTTTTAAAAATATTCTGTAGAGGCTATATAAGATAAACGATAGTGGATAGAGAAGCTCATGTGAATGGAACACTTCCAATTTTGTTTTATTATTCAGGCGATCTCGATACACGTTTTGCAGCTAAAATATCGATGTGGAAGTTTTGGATGAAACAGAATCTTCCTTACTATTGCTAAGTGGTATAGAAAGACAAAAACAGTTTTGAAACTAAATTTGGCCACCATTATTCAGAATCTAATTCCTTGAGTCTGGTTCGAATACCTCTTGGATCAGCCTGTCTGAGATTTATAATCCTGCAGCTTTCCTCCATCGTTGGATGGTTATTAGGTAGCTTTTGTGCTTTAGGTCTCTGAGTTCATTCCGTGTTCATTCTGTATACTTTTTCAGTTTTTTACTTTCTCTACTACGTACAGTAAGTAAGTAGGGGAAGTATTGTCTTCCAGCCAAAAATTCGATACCGAGATTTCACCGGAAATATATGTTTTGAGGCCTCCTGAATCCAAAAAGAAAGCATTTTTAGAAACATGTCCGTGTGTGTGTCAGTGAACAGCATAACTTAGAAACGAACAGTCGGATAAATACCACACTTGGTATTTAGGTTCAGTATCTTCCAGAGATGCGACACGAAGGTTTTCAAGAAAATCCCCCCACCCCAGATTACCCTTTACATGAAACATTATCGAAAATTTTAATTTTCTCAAAAATGGCTCCAACGATTTTAATTAACATAGTATATGTTTAAAATATTTTCATGACAAATGAAATGTATATCTCGAATTTTCTGGGAATGTCTCCAAAAGTATTCTTCATTGTGAACGAATTTTGCATAACTGGTAAACCATAAAAGATAGACAAAATTGTACTACACAAACAATGTAGATCGCGTTAAAATACAGAATTTATATCATATACATTTTTGTTGTTGAGTGAACCATTTTCGAGATATTGCTTGTTATTCCCTTAAATTTTCCAATACCTATACTTTTTCTCAAATTCGTTATTCATTTTTTTTGTCCTGGTAATGCAAAGAGAATGGAATACTCCACATAGCAACCATCTCCTAAAATATTTGACTATCGCTTAAAGCCTACCAATTCCCCTTGCATCTACAAGAAATTTAGCAATAAGATTAACATTTCGATATCTCGATTAACATGAAGCATATGGGGAATAAGCGTTTGAAAAAATAGTTTACACAAGAGTAGAGAAAGTCATGTGAGTGTAACACATCAAATTTTTTATTCATTCATTTAGTCATTCGTTTATTTATCACTAGATGTGATGCTTGTGATCAAAAGACAGTAATGTAAAAATAAAATGAAGAAATCTAATAAATGGCACCAGTTCTACAATTAAAGATTTTCACTGCAACAAATAGCCAAACCTTAGGTGAGAATGTAACTAATTCTGTGCTTGTGCACTTGCTCTCAAGAGAGTCCAGAATTTCAACACGAGTCAAACACCATATTTAGCCAGGAATCAAAATTGCGCTATTTATTCTCACGGATCATCTATTATATTTTGAACAGTCTGTGTAATTATGAATTTGTGTGTATCTTAGGGAATTAGTTTGGATTTTTACAAGAGATATTTGTGATATATTTAGTAATATATCTAAAATACAGTATATTCTAAATATATTCCAGTAATATATTCCAAATTTTCTATTTAATTCCTTGAGTTGTTTCGGAGGCGGTGCCGTGGCCGAGTGCTTAGGCGGCCCGGGTTCAATCCCAGGGACCCGCATGTGGGACCCGGCGTCTGGGCGGGTTTTCTCCGGGTTCTCCGGTTTCCCCTGCCATTCATTTCACCTTTCCTTTCATCCATTTCACCGTCATTTCATTTCATCTACTTCCTTCCTCCCATACCAAGCATTGGGCTGATCACCCATCATGGATATTCTGTATGATCCATGAGTGTCTGCTCCTCGACGGCCTCTGACCCCAGGCACCCGCCTGTAAGTCCTGGGGGTGTAAGTCCTACATAAGAGGATGTTAAACAGAGAAAGAAGCAGAAGAAGAGCTGTTTCAGAGGAAGATCAGGAAAATTTTCAAATTTTTGGAACAACATCTTAAGTTTGTATTCTTACAACTAGTTTATAAAAAATTTATAAAACAAATTAAAATCTCCTGCTTTTTAGTTTATAATATCTATGCACTTGTCATTAATTTAATAAACATTTACAGCTGTCACTTCCTTTTGTTTTCTTTATTAAGAATCGATAGTGAAAATTTCAAAGTATGTAGCTGGGAAAAGTTTGCATCGGAAGGAGCAATTTTAGTGAAAGCGAGCGTTGAAAACATAATGAAGGAAGAGATCACTCTTAAAGGTAGAAAGGTAGTTTAAACTTCAAAACTTCTCTCTTGTGTTGGCTGATAGTTTCATGATTTTAATGACCTGACCGTTACACAGAGTGGACCATTTAAGTTGAGGGTCATTTTAGGATCAATTTAATTTTAAAATAGGAACCTACCTTCCTCATGTTGTATTTTCATTGCTCATAAAAAAACTTATCAACATTTGTATAAATCTTTTGCAATTGCTTTTACACTAACGTAAATAACAACGAACATTCTGAATTGCTGTGTAGGAAGAGTGCAATGAATGGTTGGGCCATCCATGGAGGATCATGGGAACCAACATTTTTTATTTTGTTTCCTTATTCATCATAAACTAATCAGCTTTTTATAAATCATTTTCAAATGAGGAAGCAACATACAAAATGTAGGTTTCCATTTAAAACAATCTGATGTGTTACACTCACATGACTTTCTCTACTCTTGTACAAACTATTTTTACAAACGCTTATTCTCCATATGCTTCATGTTAATCGAGATATCGAGCTGTTAATCTTATTGCTAATTTTCTTGTAGGTGCAAGGGGAATTGTTAGGTTTTAAGCGATAGTAAAATCTTTTAAGAGCTGGTTGCTATGTGGCGCATTCCATTCTCTTTACATGTCCAGGACATAAAAAAAAATGAATTACGAATTCCCATTTGAGAAAAACTTATTGGAAAATTTAATAACAAGCAATATCTCGAAAATGGTTCACTCAACAAAAAAATGTGTATGACATAAATTGTGTATTTTAACGCGATCTACATTTTTTATGTAGTAAAAGTTTGTCTGTCTTTTATGGTTTACCAGTTATGCAAAAGTCGTTCACAATGAAGAATACTTTTAGACATTCACAAAAAATTCGAGATATACACTTCATTTGTCATGAAAATATCTTAAACGTATGATATTTTAATCAAAATCGTTAGAGCTATTTTTGAGAAAATTAAAATTTTCGAAATGTTCCATGTAAAGTGTAATTTGGGGAGGGGGATTTTCTTGAACACATTCGGTCACATCTCTGGAAGATTCTGAACCTAAATACCAAGTTTGGTGCTTATCCGACAGTTCGTTTCTGAGTTATGCTGTTCACGGACATGTTTCCAAAAATGCCTTTTTTTTGGATTCAGGGGGTCTCAAAACATATTTTTCCGGTATCGAATTTTTGGTTGGAATACAATACTTCCCCTACTTACTATACTTAGTAGAGAAAGTAAAAACTATTACCCTAAAATGACCATCACAACGTCCTCCAAATAAAACAGGACTAATATCACATAATATCAAGACATTTCTTTCTACAACGCCTAGTTTTGGAGATATTGTACTGTCTCAAGTTAAATGGTCCACCCTGTATATCTACCCTCTTAAAACACTAACATTTTTAACTGGACAATATACTCTAAATTAAATGTATCTAATAGCTGGTTTTCATTCAAACCCTTTTACTCTTTCCTTTGAAACAACTATGTTTCTTGATGGTCATGTAAGACGATTTCCTGATAATTGGTGTGCTATCGTTTCATCCACTTATGGCTAGGCAATGCTTGTATTCGTCTGTAATTAACAAGTTACACTTGGAAATACAAGCAGATAATTATAGTAATGGTCACTCTTACATAGAGAATTCAAAAATCAGTGACACTAATCTCGTTATAACTTAACCCAAAGAAGGAGACGGAATGCGGTCAGATCGAGGAAACATCGAATAAATAGTTTAATGTAATTCAGAAAATACCAGTCGTTTTATATTATACTAAGCTCTTAGCTTGTCAGATTCCATTATACGTAGTACATGTTAAGAATTCTGATACAGTATTTTTTGTTTGTTTGTTTATTCTTAATGTCCTAGTTCCAGTTAAGGAAAATCTCATGTGTTACATTCACACGCTTTCTATATTCACTAACATTTACTTTTATGTCTTTTCTAAAAATTATTTCTCTTGTTTCTTTATGTTAATCTAGATTAACGTTTGCTGAAATTAAATTAAATTGAGTTTTATTTATAGACGCTCTTTAACTCCTATGGTCCTTAGCGTGAAAGATAGGTAATTTTGCTCAGAGGCCTCTTTATCAGGCTTGAGGTTCTTTTACGTGCCCTAAATCTACGACACGGGACCACCGGCTTTACTTCCCTTCCAAAGGATTTTTACGCCCGAAAAAATCTATCGCCCTCCGCCGGGTTTGAACCCGCGACCTTGGGAACCAAGGTAGCTAGCACGGTACCACTAGTCTACGGAGGACGACTGTTTGCTGAAATGCCCGAATATAGATTCTATTATAGGTACAAAAAGGATACAGGAGTTGAAGCGAGAATCAAATCTTTAAAAAGCGGATCGCTATGTGCTTGCTTTGAAATTCCTTCAAAATATGCAAACGCACTGGAAAAGCCAAACCAAAGTCAAGCTAATATCTTGGAAATGGTTACTACTATATATAAGGGTGACACTGACAAGTTTTAGAATGCCATGTTTCTAAACACAAATGAAATTAATTTATATTTGACAACTACTTTATAGTGTTTTGCGAGTTGATTGTCGTGTGGTTTATTAATTTTCTGTAATAGGTTGTTAATTATGACGATTTAAAGATTTTATTTACACCCAAAAATGAATATGACTAGAGGACATTTCGAGCTAATTTCTTTACGATTTTAAACCGTCATTAACGTCTAAAAAATGTGAATATTGGCCTAGAAATGCATTTGACGAAGAAGCCCCGTCTAAAGCAACAATTTATAATTGGTACAGCGAATTCAAGAAATCGGTTTTTTTCTTAATGATGAATTTCGTTAGTGTTGCTGTTACTGACGAAAATATTGCTGGTATTTGAGGAATGCTTGTAGAAAGTCGACGGACATTTATGAATTCATTTGGACGACACTGGGCATTGGTCCGATTCAAAGCTAAAACATTTTACATCAACAGTTAGATGCGAGAAAACTTTGTTGTCGGCGGATTTCACACAAACTGATTCCCTATCAAAACAGCAACGCACAGATAGATGTAGAAAAATTCCAGGTGGCACTTCAAATTTGGTTTGGAATATCGTGGAATGGTGATGAATCTTGGATTTATTGTTATGATTCTGAAAAGAAAAGTCAATCGGCTCCATGAGTCTTTTCCGCGCACCAAAAGCCCGAGCTCCAAGGTAAGCAGAAGGTTATTTTGAGCCACCCTTCTAAGTAGGAAGTTTATACATTTTATTCATGGCTATCCTGACCTGGAATTTACGTGGTGTACGATTGCATAGGGCGGAACTGCAACTTTTATTGCGTTCCCATTCGCCTACGGCCGTGTGTTTGCAGGAGACCAAGCTTGGCCCTCACGATCTTTTTGATCTCCGAGGGTATACTCCAGTTCGCTATGATCTTGCACCGGATGAGGGTATTCCTGCTCATGGAGGTGTCATGCTATTAGTGGTAACGACGTTCATTTTCAGACTCTCACACTTGCGTCCGACTAGCAAGCTGTTGCCGTTAGGCTTCAATTACCTGGCGTTTTCTTTTTTATTTGCTCCGTCTATTCACCTCCATCGTCTCCCCTCGCTAGCGCGGACATTCGAGATCTCCTGTCCGCTCTTCCAACACCATTTCTTCTGTTGGGAGATTTTAATGCACATCACCCCTGTTGGGTTCGCCAAGGTCTTGTGCAAGGGAAGCGTTTATTTCCGGCATTTTTGCTCAGTTCAACCTCTCCATTCTCAATACAGGTGAGCCTACTTTTATTTCTGATTCTTCTGGTACCTTGCCGTTTGTTCCATCCAGCTTGCTTGTCGTCTGCAGTAGAACGTCGTCGCTGACACCTACTCCAGCGATCATTACCCTAGCATCGTTTCTCTTCTGTCTCACCACGTCCAGCATTCCAGAGCACCTACTTGGCATTTCAATAAAGCCGACTGGAGACTGTATTCCAGCCTCGTGTGTTTTGAGGACCAGCCCTCCACTGACGTTAACCAAATGGTGCAGAACCTTACTTCTACGATTCTATCTGCCACCGAACGCACAATTCCCCGTTCATCCTCCTACCCTCGGTGTATTACTGTTCTATGGTGGACCGAGGACTGTCGGGACGCTGTTCGTGCCCGTAGAACTGAGCCTAGGGTGTTTCGGCGACACCCTACACTTGATAATTTGGTTACATTTAAACAATCGCGCGCCAAGGCTCGTCGCATTATTCAGGATAGCAAGAAGGCGTCCTGGACTCGTTTTGTCGAGTCTTTTAATCGCTTCACGCCTTCTTCTGTTTGGGTTAAACTTTTTCGCTTTTCCGGTAAAGTGTCGCATTGTACTGTGTCTGGCCTTCAGGTTCCCAATGCCACCATAATGCATGCGGCAGCTATTGCTAACACTTTGGGTGCTACCTTTGAAGCGGTTTCCGGTTCTGACCATTATTCTGCCGGCTTTCGCACTCTCAAAGACCGGCTGAATTCCGAGACCTGTAGTTTGCGGTCTCCTAATCAGGAGTGTTATAATGAACTTTTCACAATGAGGGAGCTGGAGCACGCTCTCGATTTCTCTAGGCACTCCGCTCCTGGGCCGGACGGCATTCATGTCCTGATGTTGAAGAACCTTTCAGCCGACAGTAGACTCTTTCTCCTACGGGTCTATAGCCGTATTTGGCAAGACGGCGTTTTTCCTTCAGTTGTCCCTATACTTAAGCCTGGGAAGGATCTCCAACTACCTTCCAGCTACCACCCTATCTCCCTCACCAGTTGCAAGGTGATGGAGCGCATGATCAACGGGCGGTTGACATGGTGGCTTGAGACTCAGAAACTTCTAGCGAACGCTCAGTGCGGATTTCGTCGCCATCGCTCTACCGTATACCATTTGGGGTCTCTGTCGACGCATGTTATGAATGGATTTCTGAGAAAGTGTCAAACAGTGGCTGTGGTTTTGACCTGGAGAAAGCTTATGACACTTGTTGGAGGGGCGCATTTTATTACATACACTCCACACTTGGAATTTACACGGTCGTCTTCCCACATTTCTTTGGGAGTTTATGACGGATCGCGTCTTTCGTCTACGTGTGGGGTCAGTTTTATCTAGTCATTTTATTCAAGAGAACGGAGTACCGCAGGGCTCTGTACTCAGTGTCACACTTTTTGCGATTGCTATCAGCCCCATTGTTGATTGTATTCCGCCTGGTATTTCATCGTCCCTTTTCGTTGACGATTTTGCCATTTATTGCAGTTCACGGCGGACCTGTCTGCTCGAACGCCCTCTTCAGAGCTATATCGACCGTCTTTACGCCTGGAGTAACGCCAACGGCTTTACTTTCTCCGCCGAGAAATCCGTCTGTGTGAATTTCTGGCACCGGAAGGCTTTCCCTTCGCCCTCTCTCCATCTTGGGCCGGATAGTCTTCCATTTGTAGACGAGGCGAAATTTTTGGGGTTGATCTTTGATCGAAAGCTGAGCTGGACCTCGCAGTTTCGTTTTTAAAAGCAAAGTGTGATCGTTCTTTTAATCTTTTACGTGTTTTAAGCACATCCTGGGGGAGCTGATCGGACCGTCCTTCTGCGTCTTTATCGCTCTTTGGTCCGATCCAAGCTTGATTACGGGTGCATTGTCTATTCATCGGCACGTCCATATCTTATACCATCGTGGTATAAGAGTCGCTAAAGGGACCTTTACAACTAGCCCTGTATCCAGTCCGTATGCTGAAGCTGCAGAGCATCCGCTGTTCTTCAGGTGTGAGATCCTTTTGTGAAGCTAGCCTGTCGACTCTCAAGCTTGCCTGACCACCCGTCATTCGAAATATTTTTCGAGGATTCGCTTCATCGGCAATTTTTAGTTAGCTCCTCTGCATTGCTCCCTCCAGGGGTTCGATTTCGCCAGCTTCTTCGGCATTTGGAGGTTACGCCAGCGCCGACCCTTCCCAGGGGGAAACGCGATTTCCTCCTTGATCGCGCGCTGAGGCCCACTGTCACCTTGGGTTAACGTCGTTGCCGAAGAATGAGACCGCTTCTTCAGTCCTTAGATTAGCGTTTTTAGAACTTCAGGTGAAATTCGGGGAATTTCATTTTATATATATACTGATGAGTCTAAGACTGATGCTGGAGTAGGGTGTGCCTTTATTGTTGGCCATAATGGTTTTACCTTTCGTTTATCGGGGCAATTTTCGATTTTTACTGCCGAACGTTTTAGTATTTATCAATCCCTTTCATACATTCAGCGGCATGACTTACGGCACTGTGTTGTTTGTACTGACTCTCTGAGTGCTCTTCAGAGTATTCGCGTGCTGTACACCTACCGCCCGCTCGTACAGCGCGTTCATGACCTGCTCAACTCGCTTGGTGCTTCTGGTATCAGCGTCTCCTTCGTGTGGATTCCAGGTCATGTGGGCATCTCAGGGAACGAGTCTGCCAACGCCGCTACCAAATCGGCAATTTTATCGCCCAGATGTTTACCTCCACAGATAGTTTTGCTATTTTACGTCACCGCATCCTCTCGCGTTGGCGCGATGAGTGGACGGCCTTCCGGGGGAACAAGTTGTGGGAGGTTAAACCTCTCCCGTTAGTCCGGGGTACCTCTTGCCGTTCTTCTAGTCGGGAAGAGGTTATTTTAGCTCGTTTACGTATCGAACATTGCCTTTTTAGTCATAGACACCTGCTCAGTGGTGACCCCGCACCACTCTGTGAGCAGTGTGATGCGCCCTTAACCGTGCGTCACATTTTAGCTGAGTATCAAGTTTTAGCTCCATTGCGCGTTCATGTGTGTCTGCCTGTTGACATAGCCAACGTTTTGGCAGACGACGCGCGAGTTGTAGAATGTCTTTTACGTTTTATTAGTGACAGTGGTTTTAGTCGGCGCATTTGATGCGCTGAGCATCTTTAGTTTTGTGATATTATGTCTTGTTTTAATGGGAGCTCTTCTCCCCGGCGGACATATGGCGCTCTTGTCCCTTGACTTCTACAGTTCTTGACACGCCATTTAATCTTTTATTGTTTTATTTCCTATGTTTTTTGGTGTGGGGGATTTGTGTTTTACTAGCGGGTTTGTGTCCCGTATTTTAGTAATTGGATTTTAAATTTCATACGTTATAAGGCCGCTGATGACCTTTGAAGTTTAGCGCCCTTAACCCCATCTTATCATCATCAGCAGCATCATCATCCATGAGTCTACAATAGTGCGACGAATTCGCAGTGCTGATAAGAAGACGGTTGGTAGTTTTTTTTCTAAAACTATAACATTAGAACATAGAGGTACCTGCCGTTACTGCCGATTAGTACACAAATGGCTGTTTACCACAAAGTTTTGAAAAAGTTCGCGAAGAACTTCCAAAAGGAAAGATAGTGTTACATCCTGACAAAACATTGTCGCATATAGCAAAACTAACAACTGAGTGTCTGGATGGCCTAAATATGAGCACCATGGAACAGTCCCGATCTAACACCTTGTGATTTCGTTTTGTTTCCAAAAATTAAAGGTAAAATGCGTGGAAAGTTTCGTCATCAGATGAAGTAGTGGAATATAAAAACCTAGTTTCTGTAGTGCCTCAGGAAGGGTGGCATCATTGCTTTAAGGACTGGTTTCATCAAATGCAAAAATGTATTTTGGAAAACAATAAACTAATTCTCGTTTGATTTTCTAAAATTTTTCAATGCCGCCCTTGTATGAGGGACGGATCCTGTCGGAAAAACCTAGAGCTACGGGTAACATTTATTACATGTTTATTATCTGTATATATTTGGGTATTGCGATTGGAATTCGTTATTTACATGGATATTGGTAAAACAAACACAGGTGTAGTACCATGCTACTGTTATACAAACTATAATATTTGGTAGATTATCTACTGTGGTTTGATGAGCTGTAAGCCGCTATAAAATGTGATGTATTTGAGAGGTCTGTTATCCATTGGTCATCAGCGTAACTTCGTGTGAACCCGATATGGCGATTGTGGGAGATTTCGACAACGGCAAAAATCGGCTGTTATAACATTCGAAAATTATTGGAAGCGGCTCAGGGAAACTAAAAAACAAAAAGTTAGGCTTCTTCACAAAAATAAGTCTGCCAATGCTAGTTGCAAAGGTATGGGGGGAGTCAATTTAAGTATCTATTGTGCAATGTGTAGTGGATGACAGTGTTGGTGAACCTTGGGTTCAGTGTGTGGGAGAGTGCTAAAATTGGTTTCACGTGGTAGTGTGATAAATAGCGATAATGAAATCACGTGTGTCAAATGAAAATAACTGTATTATTATTATTATTATTATTATTATTATTATTATTATTATTATTATTATTATTATTATTATTATTATTATTATTATTATTATTATCATCATCATTTACATGAATTCATGATTATGTTTAAACTTTGAATTGAAACTATGATAAAGTAGAAATTACTCGTTAATACATATGTTTTTACTTCTTCTGCAATACAGAGGAAGTACTGAATTTCACACACAGATTTCTCGGAAATACATACAGTAAACTCAAAAACAAAATACGAAATGTTGCATTTAAATCAGCATCTTACTAGGATACAATAGAATGATTTTTCATGAAAAGCCCTCCACTCAAACCACTACTTACATGAAAAAGTTTGTCTTTAATTTTTATTTATCCAAAAATGTCTCAAACGATTTTGATCATAATACCATATGTTTAAGATATTTGTATGGCTTAATGTGTATTTGTTGATTTTTTGCGTATAATTGAATTGATTTTGATAACTGGTAGACCATAAGATACAAAAACATACAGCAAGAAAAATGTATATCTCATTAAAACACTCAAATTATGGCGAGTAATTTTTTTTGGCATTAATCTTTTCCTAGATGGTCGTTACTTTTGGTTTAAAGTTGGCAATAATTTGTATATTTTGAAGCGCTTGAACCCATTACTTTGTTTCACGTGATAAGCAAAGAGTATATATAACAGACTCCTATATCCCCTTGTAAAAAATGTGTAATTAAATCATTTCTGCAAACGTTTATTTGGATTAACATACAATACCTAAAACACTCTAATATTCACATAACTTTTTCTAGCCATTATCGCTTATTTTATATATCTCTAAAATTTTTCTTATAAAACTGGAAAGGTATAATCAGACTAAAATATTCAATGTCATACCCGGGATTTGAACAACGAATCTTCCGCTTTCAGTGCGGTTATTTTAAACAATTAGCTACCATACCAACGTTCCTATAAGAGACTAAATTCCGCTACAGATTCGGACTTTTACTTTCTCGACTACGTATAGTAAGTAGGGGAAGTGTTGTATTACACCCAAAAATTCGATACCGAGATTTCACCGGAAATATATGTTTTGAGACCCCCTGAATCCAAAAAAAGCATTTTTGGAAACATGTCCGTGTGTGTGTCTGTGAACAGCATAACTCAGAAACGAACAGTCGGATAAAACCAAACTTGGTATTTAGGTTCAGTATCTTCCAGAGATGCGACACGAAGGTTTTCAAGAAAATCCCCCCACCCCAGATTACCCTTTACAGTTTCTCAAAAATGGCTCTAACGATTTTGATTAAAATATTATATGTCTAAGATATTTACATGACAAATGAAATGCATATCTCGAATTTTCTGGGAATGTCTCGAAAAGTATTCTTCATTGTGAACGACTTTTGCATAACTGGTAAACCATAAGAGACAGACAACATTTTACTACACAAAAAATGTAGATCCCGTTAAAATACACAATTTATGTCATATACGTTTTACTTTCTCTACTACGTATAGTAAGTAGGGGAAGTATTTTTTGTAGAGTGAACCATTTTCGAGATATTGCTTGTTATTCCCTTAAATTTTCCAATACTTATACTTTTTCTCAAATGGGAATTCGTTATTGATTTTTTCTGTCCTGGTAATGCTAAGAGAATGATATACTCCACATAGCAACCAGCTCATAATATATTTGACTATCGCTTAAAGCCTAGCAATTCCCCTTGCATCTACAAGAAAATCAGCTATAAGATTAATGTTTCGATATCTCGATTAACGTAAAGCATATGGAGAATAAGCTTTTGTAAAAATAGTTTGTACAAGAGTAGGATATCTCAAATTTATTTTGAGATGACACCCCAATGGCGACTTACAATGTGGAAAATATGAGTTATTTGGGGAATGTCGTGCTGGCATGTGCCATGGTAGCTCAGTGGGTTAGAGCAACCGGACGGAAACGTTCAAATATCGGCTATCACATTGAATTTTTCAGTCTCATTCTACCTTTCCAACCTTGTCCTACTCACGACTTGTGTGGAAAAGCAATTAATTACGTTTTGTTACATAAGTGTATGAAATGCAATTTATGTAGATATTACTCGTCTTATATAAGCTTACCGACAGGTATGCTAGCTCTACTAAATGTTGACACAATTTATATTGACTTTCTGTGAATGCAAGGGCGTACACCACGCGATGAGTAAACTTAAACGAGACATAATGTAAGCGGGCTGACTCAAATCGGGTGGAAAGCTTTCAGAGAGAGCCAGCAAGGTGGGCACGACCGAGTCAACACCACCTGGTCGATGATCGATGTATGTACGTAATGGTGAAAGGGTTAAAGGCGACTTGCAATGCTGGAGTAATTCTGGGCTTCCACTTAACCACAGTACAGGGTCATTCATCTGTTAATTCTTTATTCTTTTACCCTGGTCATGTGTAAGTTATGGTTGAAAGTTCGAATCAGATTAAAAAATTTGACGTGTTACACTCACATGACTTTCTCTACTCTTGTACAAATTATTTTTACAAACGCTTATTCTCCATAGGCTTCGTGTTAATCGAGATATCGAGATGTTAATCTTATTGCTAATTTTCTTGTAGATGCAAGGGCAATTGCTATGATTTAAGCGATAGTCAAATATTTTAAGAGGTGGTTGCTATGCGGAGTATTCCATTCTCTTTGCATTACCAGGACAAAAAAATGAATAACGATGACTTTGAGAAAAAGCATAAGTATTGCAAAATTTAAGGGAATAACAAGCAATATCTCGAAAATGGTTCACTCAATAAAAAAAATGTATATGACATAAATTGTGTATTTTAACGCGATTTAAATTTTTTGTGTAGTAAACTTTTGTCTATTTCTTATGGTTTACCAGTTATGCAAAAGTCGTTCACAATGAAGAATACTTTTGGAAACATTCCCAGAAAATTCGAGATATACATTTCATTTGTCAGGAACATATCTTAAACATATGATATGTTAATCAAAATCGTTAAGAGCCATTTTTGAGAAAATTAAAATTTTTGAAAAATGTTCCATGTAAAGGGTAATCTGGGGTAGTGGGATTTTCTTGAAAACCTTCGTGTCGCATCTCTGGAAGATACTGAACCTAAATACCAAGTTTGATGTTTATCCGACTGTTCGTTTCTGAGATATGCTGTTCACAGACACACAGACACACACACACGGACATATTTCTAAAAATGCTTTTTTTGGATTCAGGGGGTCTCAAAACATGTATTTCCGGTGAAATCTCGGTATCGAATTTTTGGATGGAATACAATACTTCCCCTACTTACTATACGTAGTAGAGAAAGTAATAAATAAAGGAAGAAGGTAGGGGGAAGGAAAGAATGAACTTTTCTTAACAAAATTGTGCCTTTTCATTGCACATTCCAGTTACCAATGCATGAAGACCCAAAAAATAAATTTCATACCTCTAGTGCCTAAAGTCACAAATTCGCATTGTGTCAATTTATTTTTGAAAGTATGTACCTATATCTGATTAACGTTTCCACAAGCAAAGTGGAATATAAATTCCTGAATCGTAGGCCTCTGTGAGCAAGAAAAAGGTAGAGCAGGTAATACAATGGTCAAGAACACAGGACTAGAAATTGAAAATCATTGTAGGGGTGCCCAAGAATGTGTCATAGTGTATCTAAATATCCTGAGTGGTTGATCACAGCCTGTAACTGAAATAAGACAAGACTCTATAAGACAAAACAGAGAAGAAAACAATTCTAGTTATTATTATTTATTTACTAAGGCATTAATTCTATAAATCAGGCACGAAATGATCTGATGTTAGGTATGACTAAACCAAGCGAAATTACTCCGGTAACGTGAGAGATCTACTTTCGAGAGGTCCCGTGTTCAATTACAGGCGACCATGAGTTTTTCGTGGTTTCCCGGGTCGGTAGCGAATACTCGCCGGCCCTCGTAGGCGTGGTCGCTGGCGTGTGTAGCTTCGGCGATCCAACAAGCTGAGGGTCGCTGGTTCAAGTCCTGCCTTGGACATGAGTGTTTGTGTGTGTGTATGTATGTGTGTGTAATTGCGGTAATGAAAAACAGTAAAAACACAGTAATGATTAACTGGGCAAACAAGGCAACTTTAAGGAAAAACAAAATACTGAAGTGGGTCTTCTTCTACCACGACTTGCCTATCTATCATTTGCTGTATTCATAATTTCCTTCATCATCTGTTTCAGGGGTGAAGGACCATGTAACGGTGTTTAGCGCGTTGCAAATGGGCACTTTGTGAAGCTTTCTACTCGATGTCGATCCGACTGTTCATGGACTTGTCGTCCGGGTGCTCACAGAGTAGGCTCTCCTTAAGGAAACACGCAGGAGTTCGGAACTTTTGGGCGGGTCCGGATGCGTTCAATATGGAAACGTTAAGGACCCGGTTCATGCTTGAGCAAGTCATCCCCGTGTTCTGCCCCGGATTCGGAAGTACCTCATGTTATCTACCTTCACATTTACCTTTTAGGTATGACCAAACTTCCCCAAACTAAATTAATGATGCAAATTTTGGTTTGTTTCTTCAAACTGAACTTAATTCAGGCATTCAGGGTTAAGTTTACCATGTTTTAACGCATTAACTAGTGCTTGGTTATTACTAATTTTATTTTAAAAAACTTAAGACTGTAGGAAATATGTCATTTATCTACAACTTAATTTGCATTTAGAAAAAACAATTTCGTAAAGCGAAATCTATAATTACCTAACTCATTTATTTTTCTGTGACACCGGTGCAAAATTTCGACATCGCTTTATAATTATTTAGTTTTAATTGCATCTATTTAATTGTTCACATATATTAATTTTGAAACAATTATTACAAACACGGTGTCCTGAATATTTCAACATGAAACCTATAATTTGTCCTTCATTTCTATGCAATCGCCGCTTTCTTGAAAGATTACCCTCCTGGAGGCAGTGATTGGTTCCCGAAATGAGTGACGCCCATTGCATTTACAACATGTTTTTTTAGTGTGACAATGTGCAACAGGTTTGCAGGTGCTGCTATCTGGTTTCGTATCGTTTTAAAGTTCCCATTAGTACTCGGCATTCTGTTACACACCGCTAGACAGAGAACTTCATTAACCACTATGGAATTAAGAAGTGAATATTTATGAAAGAGTCGTGGCTAGAATTTATTAAACTCATACTGCAAAACCAGAAGCCTGTTTTCTTACCTAAGCTCCCAACTGCATTCTTGTATTAACTGGCGGTTACACCATTTAAAGGAAAGAAACAAAGGGGAAAAAATCTGATGTGTCACACTCATACGACTTTTTCAATCCATTACAACTTCATATACGTTGCATTCACATCACTCTCCACTCACTCTTCTAGAAGCCATTCCCAAAGAAGTCTGATGTCTTACATTTAAATGACTTTCTTTTCTCTCTATCGTTTATTAGTGGGCATACAAATTATTCTTACAAAAGTTCATTTTCCTATCTTCTTACCGAGCGGAATGGTTTTGTCTGTGGCCCGTGGCCGACCTTCCTGACCCATGGGTTTTTCGGGTTTTTCCCGGGTCGTCAGGCAAATGTTTGGAAGGATTCTCACATCCCCCGAATTTCCTGTCCCTCCATTTCATTGCACTTCATCTTTCATCCGTTAGTGTCTTTCAGGGTTGGAAGTGTCGGTGATGGTGTTTCGGTGCAGTGTGGTAGGGGAAAATGATGCTCTTTGTGACTCTCTCTCCGTCCCTCGGTTTTCGGCTGGTCTGCCGGGGAGTCTCTATCTGGAAAACTTAGGAACCCTGCCGTTCCTGTGCCGTCACAGGTGTCTCCTCTTGCCTCATCCTTCCTCCTGGGGACGCCTTCTTGTCGGGCGTAGGTACAACCACCACTATTGAATCAGTGTCGCGTCCCCTCCGTAGCCAATCTAATCCAATCCAATCCAATCCTATCTTCTTCATTTTAATTCAGGTAAACCTTTCCAAAAATGGCTGCTTTACGCGTTTCTTTATTCATACAAAGGGAATAACGGTAGTCAAATGTTTTAGAAATAGAACACTATATCCCTAAAATTCCGTAGTCTTTCCATGACATTGTGAGAAACAGTTGAACATCGACAGGACTTATGAATGGACAAGTGCTGAACAAATCGAACCATTAATAACGGATATTTCGGAAGTGGAGAAGCATTTGAAAGAAATTTGTTGTGTAGTATGTTTTCGTCTATTGCTTTAAGTTTATCAGTTATACAAAATTATACAAAATTCCTTCCGAATGAAGAGAACTTCAAAGGCTATTCCCAGGATATTCAAAATATACATTTTATTTGTCATGTAAATATCTTTAATATATGATATTTTAATCAAAATCGTTAGCCATTTTTAAAAAAATAAAAGAATTTCGAAAAATGTTACATCTAAAGGTGATTTTCTTGGAAATGTTCGTGTCGCATCTTTGGAAGGTAGTCAACTTAAATACCAAGCTTGATGTTTATCCAACTTTTCCTTTTTGAGTTATAATGTTCACACACATACACATTCAGGCACTCGCGCCCGCAGGACCTTTTTCTAAAACTGCTTTTCTTGTGTTCAGGGGGTCTCAAACTATATTTCCGATTAAACCTCGACATCGAACTTTTGGGTGGAGTATAATACTACTTTGAAGAAGCTGTTTGTTATAGTAGTTGTATTATATTCCAATTGTTGGGGAGCCGAACTTGTAGTAGTTGTTGCCACACGTATAGTACCCGCTTTCCGGTAACCTTCGCCCCAAATGTACATTCAGGTGGCCTTTGCCCCAGGTTTAAAAATAATTAACAATGTAATTTGTATGTTTCTTTAAGTATTAAAAATTTATGTTTGCCTCGGCTGCGTCAGTATTATTGTTAGAGACATGGAAGTCTTGGCAGGGTTGTGATACGACTAAGAATGTAGGCTTACAGCGATTTTAAGTTTTAATTCACTCCTTTTTATTAATCCTTGACACAAATTAAATAGCACTTCACTGATATCGAGAGCTATGAGATTCTTTTATTTAATACTTGCACTTTTAACACATATACTATTTTCGTCTCACACGAATACGTAATTAATTTCTCTAGGACACATCTCGCGTCTGGTTAGTAACTCTGTCTGCAGGCAACTGAATTGATTTCAACCTTCTAAACTTGTAAATTTCTGTATTTCAAGTCTCTGATTGGCTAATCCTACTCAAATAGAATACCTGCATTTAACTAAAACTTTTTCTGGTTATTGATTGGCTATTTTTAAACTGTCCCAAAATTACATTATTGTTACTCCAAGAATCACAAGTAGTATTGTTAAACTTTCTCACTCATTATTGACTCAAGGCTACCTCATTGTTAGCAACTTTTAACTTATTATTCTCACAGCTCCTACATTATTAAATTACGTAATGCATTCATATAACATTATTGAACATGTATACAATAATATAAACATATGCAATGACTGTTACATACATTTTACAAATTATTACATACACATATTGCTTCAAGGCGGGCTGTTATTGAATTTATATTTATATAATTTGACTGAAATCATTTAAGTGTTAAAAACACTGCCTCAACTTCTAATTACTAATCGGGTAGTGAAAGTAAAAAGGCTATTCCTCTACTTTTTGCTAACCGAGATAAACTTTCATTGTACATTTACTCATTTCGTTATATTTATAAGAAGAATACAGCTGGGTAAAGCAATAGTCATATTTTTAAAAGGCGGATCGCTATGTAATGGTTTTCAAATTCCATACTCTTTAAATGGCCACGAGAAAAAAAACGAATATTTACAATTGAAAAGGTATGAGTATTTGAAAATTGAAATCAATAACTAAGATTATTTCGGAAACTGTTAACGTTACAAAAAACTTTGACACAAATTATGTGTTTAAAGAGATCTACACTTTTTACTTTCTCTACTACGTATAGTAAGCAGGGGAAGTATTGCATTCCACCAAAAAATTCGATACCGAGATTTCACAGGAAATGCATATTTTGAGGCCTCCTAAATCCACAAAAAAGTATTTTTGGAAGCATGTCCGTGTGTGTCTGTGTATCTGTCTGTGAACAGCATAACTCAGAATCGAAAAGTCGGATAAACACCATACTTGGTATCTTCCAGAGATGCAACACGCAGGTTTTCAAGAAAATTCTCCCACCCCAGATTACCGTTTACATAGAATATTTTTCGAAAATTTTAATTTTCTCAAAAATTGCTCTAACAACTTTGATTAAAATATCATATATTTAAGATACATTCATGACAAATAAAATGTATATCTTGAATTTTCTGGAAATGTCTTCAAAAGTATTCTTCATTGTGAACGACTTTTGCATAACTGGTAAACCATAAGAGATAGACAAAATTTTACTACACAAAAATGTAGATCGCGTTAAAATACACAATTTATGTCATATACTTTTTTTTTGTTGAGTGAACCATTTTCGAGATATTGCTTGTTATTCCCTTAAATTTTCCAATACTTCTACTTTTTCTCAAATGGGAATTCGTTATTCATTTTTTCCCCTGGTAATGCAAAGAGAATGGAATACTCCACACTCTTGCGGTATACCAGTTATACAAAAGTCATTCAGAATGACATGAAAGGCTATTCCCAGAAAATTCAAAATATACATTTTATTTTAAAGCAAATATCTTAAATATAGACCTAATATTTTAATAAAAGGCTTTAGAGTTATTTTTGAAAAATTATTTTTATTTTCATTTAAAGAATAGTTAGGTAATTTTCGTAGCATTTCTAGAGGATGCTGGTGTTTACTCGAGATGGCTCGGTAATGTCTGTGGCCCGAATTCGGGAGGTCCAGAGTTTGATTCTCGGTGACCGCCCACTGTAACTATAGGGTTTTTCGTGGTTTTCTCCTGGCCGCCAAGGCAAATTCCGGGGTGGTGTATTCTACCACGATTACTCCTTTCCCCAATTTCCGCTCATTTCATCTCCACTTCAGGTTTCAGATGTGCATTCAGGTTCTGCGGTAGGTACAAGGTAGATAGCGTGATGCATGCATGTTGAAAAGATTTCTCCCCATAAACGCCAGAGGGAGCTGCCTACCGCCCGTTAGAGTCGCTGCGTCGCCCTCTTGGGATTCATCGCACTAGTGCGCGGGTGTGCAAAATGGAAATGTTAGGGACTTCTGTGCTTCTCTGTGGACCTGTCTGCTTGCGGTCCTAGGACCTCCTGCGGTTCGTTCACCTCATCTCTGCCTCCCGGGAGCTGAGGCCGCAATAGTGTAGCCAGGCATCTCCCTCCGATAAACACATCCTACACCCTATGGTGTCCACGCACAGACACATTCATACATACATGGGCCTTTTTCTAAAAATAATTTTCTTTTGGATTCAGAGAGCCTCAAAACATATAGAATTTATTGGTGGAACGCAAAACTTCCTCCTGCTTACTATAGGTAGGTCATAGAAAAAGTAAACAATCTGATATGTTACACTCACATGACCTTTCTCTACTCTCGTACAAACTATTTTTAAAAACGCTTATCCTCCATATGCTTCATGTTAATCAAGATGAATCTTTGCAAAACCGACTTTTCATTTTTGAGTTATACTGTTCACAAACACACAGATACACTAACGTACGAACTTTTTTCTAAAAATCCGGTGAAATGTCGGTATCGAATTTTTGGGTAAACTGCAATACTTCCCCTACTTATTATACGTAGTAGGGGAAGTATTGCATTCCACCCAAAAATTCGATACCGAAATGTCACCGGAAATACATGTTTTGGGACCCCCTGAATCCAAAAAAAGCATTTTGGGAAACATGTCCGTGTGTGTCTGTGTCTGTGAACAGCATAACTCAGAAACGAACAGTCGGATAAACACCAAACTTGGTATTTAGGTTCAGTATCTTTCAGAGATGCGACACAAAGGTTTTCAAGAAAATCCCCCACCCAGATTACCCTTTACATGCAACTTTTTCGAAAATTTTAATTGTCTGAAAAACGGTTCTCACGATTTTGATTAAAATATCATATGTTTAAAATATTTACATGACAAATGAAATGTATATCTCGAATTTTCTGGGAATGTCTCAAAAAGTATTCTTTATTGTGAACGACTTTTGCATAACTGTTAAACCATAAGAGATAGACAAAAATTTACTGCGCAAAAATTGTAGATCGCGTTAAAATACACAACTTATGTCGTATACATTTTTTTGTTGAGTGAACCATTTTCGAGATATTGCTTGTTATTCCCTTAAATTTTCCAATACTTATACTTTTTCTCATTTTAGTTATTCATTTTTACTTTCTCCACTACGTATAGTAATTAGGGGAAGTATTGTATTCCCCCCAAAAATTCAATACCGAGATTTCACCGGAAATACATGTTTTGAGACCCCCTGAATCCAAAAAAAGCATTTTTGGAAACATGTCCGTGTGTGTGTGTCTGTGTTTGTGAACAGCATAACTCAGAAATGAACAGTTGGATAAATACCAATTTTGGTATTTAGGTTCAGTATCTTCCAAAGTTGCGACACGAAGGTTTCCAAGAAAATCCCCCATCCAGATTACCCTTAACATGGTACATTTTTCGAAAATTTTAATTGTCTCAAAAACGGTTCTCACGATTTTGATTAAAATATCATATGTTTAAGATATTTACATGACAAATGAAATGTACCTATATCTCGAATTTTCTGGGAATGTCTCCAAAAGTATTCTTCATTGTGAACGACTTTTGCATAACTGGTAAACCATAAGAGATAGATAAAATTTTACTACACAAAAAATGTAGATACTGTTAAAGTACACAACTTATGTCATATACATTTTTTTGTTGAGTGAACCATTTTCGAGATATTGCTTGTCATTCCCTTAAATTTTCCAATACTTATACTTTTTCTCAAATTCGTTATTCATTTTTTTTCTTGGTAATGCAAAGAGAATGGAATACTCCACATAGCAACCACCTCTTAAAATATTTGACTATCGCTTAAAGCCTAGCAATTCCTCTTGCATCTACATGAAACTTAGCAATAAGATTAACATCTCGATATCTCGATTAACATGAAGCATATGGAGAATAAGCATTTGTAAAAAGAGTTTGTACAAGAGTAGAGAAAGTCATGTGAGTGTAACACATCAGATTTTTTTACCCTTCGAACATTTGCTCATCAGCAATAATTTATCTCGCTTACAGTGGCGTCACCCTCCAGCCGGGAATTAAACCCGGGACCTCCGGACTTGTAGATTAGCATCTAATCACCAGACAACAAAGGCAGTCAATAAAAGATGTCGCAGTTACTTTTGAGAAGAAAAAAACAATATATTTTGTATGTAAAGGCTAATTTGTAGCTCTCTAAATCTCTAAGCTCCAAGATGCGTTCTTGTAGGATATTTTAAAATGGCTAGAATCTTATTTTAGGCGGCGCCGTGGCCGAGTGGTTAGACCGCTCGCCTCCCACCTCGGCGGCCCGGGTTCAATCCCAGGGACCTGCATGTGGGATTTGTGGTGGACGAAGCGGCGTCTGGGCGGGTTTTCTCCGGGTTCTCCGGTTTCCCCCGCCATTCATTCCACCAACTGCTCCATCATCACCTTTCCTTTCATCCATTTCACCAACATTTCGTTTCATCTACTTCCCTCATCCCATACCAGGCATCGGGCTGATCCCCCATCCTGGATGCTCTGTCTGATCCATGAGTGTCTGCTCCTCGACGGGTCTCTGACCCCAGGCACCCGCTTGTAAGTCCTGGGGGGTGTAAGTCCTACATAAGAGGAGGGTAAACAGATAATGAATGAATGAATAGAATCTTATTTTAATTTTTGAAATTATTCTGATCATTTCAGTGAAGGAATATGAATCTGCTTATGTTTTATAGTCATAATTTAAACTTGTATGTGTCAATGAGGTTATGCTATAAGTAATAATTTTTTTCTCTATTTTTCAAAAATTACACTTTATGAAATTTTTGCCCACATCACTCTGAAACTACTGTATGATTCCATGCATAATCTGTTGTGTCAGTTACTAATATACGATTGAATGAAAATGTGAATATATAACTAATGATCACAGAAATTGTTGTTTGAAATTTTAAGGTGAAAATATTATCTTACTTCAAAAATATTTATAAGTAGTATCAAATATAAATCTAGCGACATGATTTTAGTGCATTTCCTAATCTGTGTATTTTTACAATTTGTTTAAAAAATATTTTGAGTATATTAAATATTAAACCGTTATTGGGAGAATAGTGACAGATTTATTGGAAAACCTAGTAAAATAATTTATAGAATGTTAGTTATAACAGTTCTGAATGTTAGATCTAATCCATAAGAAAACTTGGAATCCATTTGATTTTTAAGTGAATGATTTATAAAAATTAACTTTTTGGATTCACGTAACCTCAAAACGTGAATTTCTTATGAAATATGTGAACCAATTCTTGAATCGAGAACTCCTGTATCTGAGGTAAACTGTCGAGGAAATAAATAACAGGGGAAAAGTAATAGGAATAAAAGTCTGTTTGAAATTAAGAAACACTGAATAAAATATATATTTTTTATTTTGATTTTCATAAATATATCACAGTGTGGAATTAATATTCCAGTTTTACATTTAATTTAAATGATATTGAAATACTATAAATATAAAACAATAAAGTATGTTCAGTGAGTTTTCTTGACATTATTTTTGTATAATAGTTTTTAAACTTTTATTTGTTATCATAGATCGTCACTCACTGAACGCTGCCTATCTGAGCTAAATGAGATCACCATTGAACACACTGTCAAGCATTTGTCTGATTATCGGAGGAGGGATTCCACACGTTTTACAGAGGTAAGCATTGAGCGTTAAATAAATATTAACTAAATATATACACATAAAAATAAATAATGTTTTTATAACATTGTACAACAGAACTGCAGATTTAAGACAAACTATGTAGATTAGTTGTAAAAATAAACTAGTATCTAATGCACCCACTATTAAACAGCTTATTACAAAGAACAAAGCTCTTAGAATTGAAATACAATATAATTTATTACTAGCTATATTAGAAGAAAATTTTAGAGTGTTAGTTATCTTTAAAATGTGTGCGCGTACTGCTGTATTTAACTTTAAAATCAGGACTGTATACTAAATAATGTAACCTGATGGCATATAATTTGTTTTACTCGAGGTATCCAAATGTTTGTAGTATTTGTAGTTTTGTTGATAATGATTCTATAGTAATAATTCATGACACATCATAAGTTCAGTGTTAGTCATTAATACTATGTGTGTGACTAACTTACAAGTTTTCAGGTATGAACCCTTTCCATGTAGAAAGCCATGCCTGTAAACGCTCTGTTTGAAAGGAATTTTCATGTTATTGCTTATAACAATACATTTCTGCATCAAAACTGTTATTATAAGGATAAAAAACTAGCAAAAGGGTGGTTTTGGATAACAAATCAATATATATTATTAATTTTCTTTAGTGTAGGACTTGAATATGCCATGGTACGATTTGTGAACCTATGGATAATGTCCAGTATATTCAAAACGCATTTCAGAATATATATGCCATTGTCATGTCTATATTCAGGCTAGTGGAGACATTTTGCACACATTTTCTTGTAACTGGTACTGGTGTTTGAACGTTTAAATTTTAATTCAAGGCATTATGGATTAATAATTAAAATTTCATAATGAAACTAGAAGAAGCCTACCTAACAGCGTTTCCAGACATGGTTTCTGTTTGTAAGTCGTTCATATTGGTTGCTTCCGTCAGCCTGAAAGCTTCAACAGTGCCATACTACGAGTTGAACTGCTATGTGTTCTTCGAGAACACATTCTTTCTAACCTAAAGGTTTACAGTCGTGACATTAAAGCTAATGCAATTATCACGCACATATCTTTCAAGTATAATTGTCATTTTTATAAACTGTAGTTACGTAACGTTTTGTTAAACAATTACAAGTCCTTTAACTGTGTTTAGATCTTATTCGATTTTATCTGTCAGAAACCGATCACAAGAAACTTTGTGTTAATCCAATACAAGTTGTGTTAAGTAATACTTAAATCCGTTTGAAATTTTGCAGTCTTTGAATGCGTAATAAATATTTTGAATATTCTCAGGTGCTTCATAAAGCGGGTAATTAGTTGAAGAATGGATGACCGATTAATGTTAACTAATGTCACTCCCAATATTGTTTGTAAAGGAATGAGACATAGTAAAGTAACTGAGAAATATTGTTAGAAATTGACGAGTTGACACTAATTATATCATATTTCCCCTACCACTTTCCTCAGGACGCGTATCACGGAGAGTTTGACCACATCCTCAACTAAACGTCGACTGCCGGGCTAAACCCAGCAATCGACCTTCAGAAAACCCAGAAAGTATTAGTTTGGACTCGTCCATTCCTAGTACAATATAATACTTTTCCTATAAATATGTTGATAAGAATGTAATGTTATAATTAAGAGCGCGGTGTTAAGTTCTGCGCTGCAAGACATGAAAGGCTTAGGCCTGTTGCATCGTTAGGCATCGTGTAGCATTAGTCCTGAATGTTAGAATTGCATTATCAGTAAAATCAACCTGATGTCCTTTGATTATGACACCATTCCTCAAAGAAGCATATTGGCTGGCAAGGGAAGATGATTTTTGTTTGTTCCGTTGATGAACTCTCCCACTTCGCAACAGTAGATATACCCTTGACTCAGATCCACTCGGTTCCATCCTTCAAACCAAGAACTCGTTCTGTTACAAATACAGTGGCATTGTACCAGGTACCCTTTTGCCACAAGCGCGGGATCTCGATTATTAACACCGACGAAGACGATACCTGCATCATCCACTGGATCATATACCATCTTCCAAATGAGTGACGGTATCGGAACAACAGGGTTGTCTTCCTTGTTTCTTGCCAGATGAAGTTGCATCATCTCGTCATTACCGTTCTTCAGCACTGCCGCTCCCAGAGCCCCTGTGTAAACGCTCAGCTCTCTTTGTTTGTCACGTGCATATCGGCGTACCGCCGTTTCTATCCTTTTCCAGTTGCCTCCAGCAAGTAGTTGCCATAGAGGCGCGGTATTCAGGTAGTAGTCACTTGTCTTCTGCTGAAGAGGGAATAAGAAATCTGCCCTTGGTACTATTTGATGAGGCACGAGATGATAGGTGCTCTCAGGACTGCAGTTCATCTGCTTCTTAACGGGCTCATCCCCGAGGATCATCTCCAGATAAAACCTCTGATTGGCACACATATAGAATTCTCTAATGGTCTCTTTCAAATCGTCTCCGAAGAAATCTGCATTTGGTTCTCCACGAAGTCCCTTTTGTTGATGCTCCTCACTAGGCAAGTTCATTTTTATTGTATGGTTTGTTTCCAGAACCGCATGACGAGTTTTATCGTAGCAAATGGTGATGGTCTCTACGAACTCGTCCTCAGCAACATACCCGATGTCATACCGTACTCCGGACATACATTTCGAACTCCTTATGGTGATGAGAGGCTCCTCAGTGCAGTGTATGTGACTGTAATTGTAGCGCTTGTTTCTGAATTTGAAGGTACCTCCTGCAAGAAACCAAACGCATTTATGTAAGAGATTGCTATTTTGAGACAGAATACCACACAAGTACACAAATGCTAGAAGAACAATATCCGCTATGTCTATGGGGAAATATCCAACTAAATCTTGCCTATCCTTCCAAATTGCAGCATTGGTTTTCCCTATGTTAAATTACCATAATACTATTTAACCCCACCCAAACCTATTGCCCCGTTAAGTGGACAAGGTAGTCTGAGCACATGGAAATTACACCTTAGGTGTGTTAAATTATCATCTTTTTTCCTGACATTTTTATTAGTTATTCTATAAATCATGACAATTATTTCAAGTGGTTATTTGCATTGATAGCTTATGTAGTTGAGTCCATAAAAGTATTTCATTCTGCAGAAAAATAATAAAATTTACTCTTAAAACATGTGAATTCATGTACCTTTTTCTCTGATACTACTTGCAATACAGAATCACACTTTGGCATGCTTGTGATTAGTATAATCAGCTATCTTCTGAATCTAAAGTGTTTAGTTATGTATATTAGTTCACTAGCAATTAAAAACAAAATATTTGCTAAGTCAAAAAAGTAAAAGTGTGGAAAATTTGCAATATTGTTGCTTTCTTAATATCACTAATATACATTATAAATGTATGACTATATTTCAGAAAGTTTAAGTATGTGTTGTATACATGTACTGAAAATTTCACCTCTCTACCTCTCATACTTTCTGTGAAAAAGGTACATAAGTATCCAAAAATGTTGTTTTGAGAAAACTGAATTTAAAGTTTGAACATTAAAATTCTGACACACTTCAATACATTCCAGGGTCATCTGCACCTTCATTTCTGGATTGCTTCAGCTTTTCTGATTGCGTTCTCTTGGTCCTGGCCTCTTTGTTAATTTCTGAACTGCTCGCTGAGCAAGATATAGTCGTTCATTATTGAAAGATACAAAAATGTTCTAAAAAGGGGCGTTGCATGACAGCTTTAAAGGAGCGCAGACTAGCATTTAATTGTATTTACATGTCTTAACAACCTCTTTAACCCCCCCCCAATTATATATTTTCTGAATTTGGAAATAATAGAGATTTTATTAGTGCCTAAAACAAAAAAAAATGTTATTTTTTACCATTTCAGAGTACCTTGTCCCCTTAACTTGCTGACCTCATATAAAACTTGTGAAACAAAGATCAAGCAATAAACAAGCTTCGATAAGTATTTTCAATAAAGAGAAAATGAAACAAAATAACAAAATAAAAAAATTCCAATGCGTGGATATTCTGAGTTAGATTCTTAGTTGAGGTTAGGGAAATTTTCGTTAATTAGAATCGTTCCTTACACTCCGTAGAATGTAGACCTTTTCTACTACCTAAAAATCGCTACAAACTTTCTGTTTCAAGACACGTTTACAACATTGTATTAATGAAGTGGACACTGGACCAAAAACTTTATCATTGAGAAAAGCTTCAAATGTAACTACTACTGAAGAATCATTAATTTTTTTCCTTTAGTTTAGAACAGTATTCTTTGATTCAACATTTTATTATGATTATTATCATCATAAATTAAACGGTTGGACTTTACTATCCATTAGGTCAATTAATTGTCAATGAATTTTTCAGTCGCCTGAATCTACTTTTCCAACCTTGTCTACACACGTCCATTAATTGACCTACTAGTGGTCGAAACTATGAAACCCAGGACTTAAAGTACTTACAACATTGTAAGTCGCCATTGGGGTATGTCATCTCAATACAATTTGAGATCTCCTTGTGGTTTACCGGGGAAAATAAATACGAAACAGTTGGGGAATTTAATGTCGTACCGGCAAGTTGCCATGGTAGCTCAGTGGTTAGAGCAACCGGACGGAGACCGGGAGATTCGTGGTTCAAATCCCGACTATGGCATTGAATTTTTCAGTCGTCTGATTCTACTTTTCCAACCTTGTCTAAAACACGACTTGTGTGGAAAAAAAGTGAATCCAATTTTAGTTCTCTTTATTAGCAATCATACCCACATTTAACTTCTTGGGAAGAGAGATTTCTTTGAATTTTAAATATTCATTCTACATGCATTTGTAATGTACACACATTAGTACTTTGAAACAAGTATGCAAATTATTTTATACTATATGTGAATAACGCGGTTCTTTTTAAACAGTTTAGGGAAACCCTTAAACTTGAGTGCTTAATTGGGCTAATAGGTATTGTTTGGCACTTCTGCAATCTGGGGAGATGGCGAGTTTTAAGAACATACTGTTCGCTTTCGCACCTCTTTTAATGTTTCCAGTAATATCATTAACGCTAGATTCCAGTAATATCATTAACGCTAGACACCACAAAAAACGCTTTAAAAAAGGTAGAAGCATGGAAAGAAGAAAAGAAAACAAAGAAAACGTTTATGTGTTACACTAATAAAAGTTGTAAAAAAAACCAAGTATCCAATACGAGGAACGAAAAGTTAAGAAACAAAAAAAAAACCAACAAAAAAGGTTTAAATTTCTCTTCTGAAACAACCGGAAGAACGAAAAGCTTCCATATGTCAGTTTTGTGTATTAGAATTTAAATAGTGTGATATATTTTTATTTTATTTTCTAAAGTTATTGCAACAACAAATATCGGAACATCTTTAGAAATCTTTGACTTTCTAAGAAACGGTTGCATCGATTTTGATTAAAATATAATATATTAGAGATGTTTACAATTTAAAAAAATGCAAAACATTATCGTACCCTCTGTCACCCTATCCCTGCTCACAAGGTAACCAATTCCCTTCCACATTTCTCTTGTGCCCCGTTAGCCAACTCTCCAGCTCCCAACAGTAATAGCATACAACACACTTACCCGACTCGCACCTTCCTCTGATGAGCTCTCTGACCACACCACTGTCCAGGTCCATCGAGATGGTGGCATTGGGACAAGCAAAGGCTACCTCCTGTTCTTCTTTGAACAAAAGTTCGTTGCCTTCCACATTTGGCGAAAATCTTGGGTTATTTCTCTCAAATATCAATGAGGAGTTCTGTGTTAGGTCGTCCAGAGGAATCCGACATTCTGAAAGTTAAAATTGAAATTTAAAAATCGACTTTAAAGAAAATAGGCAATGGAGGATGATGCAAGGCTACAGAAAGTAATCAGTGTGCTTTGCTGATGCCAATATCGTCTCCCCTACAACTGCGTACAGTACTAAAAATCAAGACTGGACAAGGTAACGAAAAGGCCCAAATAGGTGTTTCTCTACTCCTTATAATTTTGAAAAAAATCCCAACTTACATTAAAGTATGTTTGTATCATTTATAGCATAAATTTAAATGGTGTAAGTACGCGACAATAGAAGCAAAAAGGTAAACATAGCTGTTCACTTTTGATTGATCTTCGCTACGGTGTTAAAGTGCTTACCTCCATGTTGATCTTTGAGTCAGGAGAACATGTGAAAAGCACTTGGGAAAAGATCTGGTGAATATGGAGGATGCGAGAAAACTTCCCAGTGGAATCTTCTAAGCTCCGCCTGGGTCAAGATTCAACTTGGAAGTTTTCTCGTATCCTCCGTATTCACCGGAGCTTGTCCCAAGTGATTTTCACATGTTCCTCCAACTCAAAGGTAAGCACTTTTAACACCGATGATGAAGTCAAATCAGTGAACAGCTGGTGGCGAGCACAGAACCCGGCACAGTGTCACGTCTCCAAAAATGCTTGGAAAAACATGTTGACTATGTAGAAAAATAAAAGAAAGATTGTACAATATAAATAAAATTAATTCAATATGATCAATTGTGTGTAATGTTTTTTTTTATAAAATACGGAACTTACTTATTGGACACCCCTCGTACTTTGTTTCAATCATGACTCTCTCACTCGTAAATGTAGATGAACTTTAGATACTATTGTGGATAGTATCAAGAAGTTTCAAAAGTGTTATGATAAACCATTCAGTGGCAAATTGTGACGGTGTTTTGTTATATATTCTGCTGACCGGGATTTATGAACTAAACACATTAAAATTTCATTCATAAAATTCTATCAAAAGCAGAAATTGCGTACACATTCTTCATCTTGGAAATAACGAATTGTTATGCAATAGATGACAATTTTACGTCATGTTTTCAGCATTTATTTTTGGTTTCAGAAACCCTAAACCATCATAAATTTCATTGTTTCTTGTAGCTATTATACCATCATTATAAAAGATATATAAGCTTTATTATACAACATCGTTAATCCGGGATATGAACTTCCCGCCCAAGAGTTCCGACGCTCCTAGGTAGGAAATACAGTTTCCGCTAAAATCTGTGTAAGTCATTGATAAAAGTGTTTTAAAAACATCTGAAGTGGTCGCTATATTTTCGTGTTTCTCTTATACAGTAAGACGTGGTCAAATAATTGCACAATATTAATGATGTTTCCATATAAAACAATCTGATGTGTTACACTCACATGACTTTCTCTACTCTTATACAAACTATTTTTACAAATGTTTATTCTCCACATGCTTCATGTTAATCGAGATGTTAATCTTAATGCTAATTTTCTTGTAGGTGCAAAGGGGAATGTGATAGACTTTAAGCAATAGTCAAATCTTTTAAGAGCTGGTTGCTATGTGCAGTATTCCATTCTCTTTGCATTACCAGGAAAAAAAAAATAAATAACTAATTTGGAAAAAAGTATAAGTATTGGAAAATTTAAGGTAATAACAAACAATATCTCGAAAATGGTTTACTCAACAAAAAAAATGTATATGACATAAATTGTGTATTTTAACGCGATCTACATTTTTTGTGTAGTAAAACTTTGTCTATCCCTTATGGTTTACCAGTTATGCAAAAGTCGTTCACAATGAAGAATGATTTTGGAGACATTCCCAAAAATTCAAGATATACATTTCATTTTCATGAAAATATCTTAAACATATGATATTTTAATCAAAATCGTTAGAGCCATTTTTGAGAAAATTAAAATTTTCGAAAAATGTTCCATTAAAGGGTAATTTGGGGTGGGGGGATTTTCTTGAAAACCTTCGTGTCGCATCTCTGGAAGATAATGAACCTAAATACCAAGTTTGGTGTTTATCTGACTGTTCGTTTCTGAGTTATGCTGTTCACAGACACACACACGGACATGTTTCCAAAAATGTTTTTTTTTGGATTCAAGGGGTCTCAAAACATATATTTCTGGTGATATCTCGGTATCGAATTTTTGGGTGGAATACAATACTTCCCCTACTTTTCTCAAATTCGTTATTCATTTTTTTGTCCTGGTAATGTAAAGAAAACAGAATATTCCACACAGCAACCAGCTCTTAAAATATTTGACTATCGCTTAAAGCCTACCAATTCCCCTTGCATCTACAAGAAAATTAGCAATAAGATTAACATCTCGATATCTCGATTAACATGAAGCATTTGGGAAATAAGCGTTTGTAAAAATAGTTTGTACAAGAGTAGAGAAAGTCATGTGAGTGTAACACATCAGATGTTTTTATGAGAATTCAATGCTCCTGATGAAAAAGCATAAAAGAAAAATCAATTTCCGTGCAATAACGGCTAGAACTGTAGTACACCATATGTTAAAGAGTGGAGAGTAAACAATTACAAAACATGACTAAAATATAGTTGACTTTTAGAATTCATGCACACTTTTTTACGATGTTTAATCTCCTTTGCAATATTACTAGATTTTTGAGAAAATACAGAGATGTCTCTTTGACGGCAGAATTTTTGGAAGGATTTTCCATATATAACAGCCAAGTTAGATTAATATAACATTTTTAGAGCATAAAGTACTGTAATAAAATAATTACGAAAGGTTTGAAAACGTTGTTCCTCTGTCATCTAGTTCACCCTACAATAATTCTGAAACATTTTCATTACTGGTATGGCAATAGTTTTCTTATAAAGTTTGTAATGTACTTTGTTCCAAGTTTTATAGATTGTAACCTATTATGCACTTCAATATGGGGCCCAAACGTGGTTCGGAATCCGCGGTAAAAGCTGTAGGTCCCCTAATTCCACCCCTTTCTCACAGATTCCACCCGCTGGATGCCTTCACCTTGGTGGAATAAGGTATCCCCTGAAGGTTATATGCCATATGGGGAGCGTTAGAAACAACGACACTTCTGTATGGGGATCCTATGAGAAGTTTAGCTAAATCTTAAACGAGCTAGGAAGTAAATTACGTCGTAAATTAAATACAATATGTGTATTTGACGGAACACTCGCACTCCTCGTATTTGTAACTTCTACATCTGGTCTAGAGTTTTTCAAATTAGATATCGATTTTAGTTTAAAGTGTCTATAAAACTGAATTAATTAAATGTTAAATAATTTTTGAAGGTAAAGAAAGTGTGTGTGATGAAAGGTATACTTTTAATGCTAACCTAAGTTTTTTTTGTCGGTATGCAGTTCCTTTATAGCTAATTGAAGTGAGTTAAATAATACTATACCACCATAGTAAATCCATTATCGGAATGCCTGCAGATTATTACTATTTGTTTAAGTTGTGTGTGTGTGTATTGAGGGGATGGAGAGGGAGGGACAGAGATTTCTTTCACCTGTAATCCCCCATAGGAGGGAGGTTATAATGTTTAGATAACTCGCTTATTATTGAATCTTTAGAAAACAATTACACAACGGAAGTTACTTAAATTTTTATTCGAGTACACGTACGAAAGTTTAATGGCTGGTCCAGAAGCTCTATCTTAGAAAACTGCCTTCTGTGCGAGGGGTCCCGGGTTCAATTCCCGGCTGGGGAGTGGAGATTTTTCTCTAGCCAAGATAATTTCCTATCCTCCCCAGAGTCTGGAAATGTGAATGTGTGTGCATCATATAATGATTAAAACCCAAAAATGTACAAGAAACCCAACGACAAGAGAATACTGTTGTATTTTTCATTGTAATTACGTTCTGTATTCTAAAGTAGTCGCGATATGGCTTTATAGTTGAAGCGACAATAAAGAAATAAGAAAAGGAGAATACGAGTTAACACCATTGCCAATAGGCAATAAGTTCCAAAGAAAAGGCTACCGATAAAACCAATGTAGTTAAAGGCAGTATATACCTATAAATTGAACTAAAAAGAACCTATTAATTATTACTTTTACGTTTATTACAGAAAACACCGTAGCTCTGATCGATTGAGAGCATATAATTCTTGCCTCTTCATATTTCGGATCTCTGGTGAGTGAAGCTGTCAAGAAGAGATTTTTATTCCTTAGTCCATTAATAGCTTTAGCGCTTTAAATTCCCATTGTTATTTACGTATTCGTTTCATGCTTTCATTCATCGTCTGATATCCTTTTGGTTAATGACACTGAAATAACATGCGCGCGCACACAGGCACAGAGAGAGAGAGAGAGAGAGAGAGAGAGAGAGAGAGAGAGAGGGGGCAAGGGCAAGGACAAGGGCAAGGAATAGACACAAATTTGTGTTCAGTAACAGAAGATTAAAAACTTCAGAAAATCCTTTCTTTGTAAAAGCTGCTATCATTTGCACACATCTTGTACGCTAAATAAGCTATTATTATTTGTGCTTATATCAATTCTTTTTCTCCTTGAACTTTCAGAGTATAAAATAAACATTTAATCATTTTATATTCTAATGTTTATAGTTTACTAGAAAAAATTATTAGCTTTGAACAGGATTTAAACCAATATTCAGCAAAAATAGAAATACAGGAACGAAGGGGGGGAGTAGGAGAGAAAAAAGAAGGAAGAAAAGAAAGAAAAAATAATCCGCATATAACATACTAACCCAAGGATAACGGCAGATTCTGATAATTAGAGAAATAAACCACACATTATAACATTCCTCCTCAGGGGGAAATAATTAAAGAGTATCTTAGTGTATTCTCATAGTGGTAGTTAAGGCACTTATATAGAAAGCTGTATAGTTAAAAGCCAAAAAAGAAAAAACAAAAATAAATAAATCATAAACATTTGAAGGCTGCGTCTTTGAAAATCTACTGTGTTGGATTCCATGGATTTCTCTACCCATTATTGCTTATTTTTATATAGTTTCTACAAACTATTCTTTAAAAAGCTATTTTTTTATCTACTTCATGATAATCTACATAAACCGTTGCAGAATTTACTCTCGTATATTTATATCTAGCTATAAGATGACCTAAAAATCCACACTCTTTCCATGAAATCGCGAGAAACACGTGAATAGCGTCGGTGCTTTTAAAAAGACAATTGTATTGAAAAATTCGAACCAATAATAATGGATAACTGGAATGGCTATTGCTACAAGAAAAACTTGTTTGAAGTAAATTTAAAGAGCTCTAAATTTTCTGCGAAGTAAGTGCTTGTCTATCTTTCATGGTTTACGTGTTATACAAAATTCCTTCCGAAAGAAGAAGACTTCAGAGGCTATTTATTCCAAGAAAATTCAAGATATACATATTATTTGTTATATAAATATTTTAAACATATGGTATTTTAATAAAAATCGTTAGAGGATTTTTGAGAAAGTAAAAAATAGTGGTGTGGGGGATATTCTTGAAAATCTTGATGCAATAATTTTGGAACGTGTTAAGTTTTCAAACACACATACACAGAACTTTTTCTAAAAAAATGTTTAATTTAAGCATTTCGGTAGAATATTTGAAGCTATTCCAAAGAGGTAGTGTTAAGCTATAAATTCTAACACACTTACCTGCATTTGCGCGAAGAATGTAAAACGAAAGCACAATTATTACTAGAGGATACATTTTTCACGATGCTCTACTGAACTGTGTTTTGTGAAAACTGAGAAAATGCGATGCTTTCCTCTCTTTTTGAATGGAACAGAATACAGGAAACTCGGGCAAACCGCTGTCGTAAAGGAACTGCGCCTACGTCACAGTGGGTATGTTGCATGCATTTTCCTACAGCTGATCCGGTTGGACAGTCCTATGGAAGGATTCCCCGGCCCAGGACCCACACGCATCGAGCCTGGGACTGCTAAGTCACTTAGTTTTTTCCTGCTTATTGCCAAAGATTGAGCAATACGCCTCCGCCTCTTCAGGTGTACTCCCCAAATACCTCAGAAAGGGGAACTTCAATGTTACCAAGGAAATACGCGTGAGTTAAAAATAAAATCATGAAAACTTGTCTGATTCCAAGTTGGCAGCTATAGGTTGAGTGTTTTGGGGCAGGCCCAGGGTAATAATCTGTAAACTGAAGGATGTTCAAATGCTACATTCGAAAGAGAGTTTTTGGTGCATGTATTTCTGACAAAACAAAACACTCAAGTGTGAAATTTTAAATATATATATATTGCTTTGCACCTCTCTATGACGACCAGGATAAGAAGAGCGAATTTGGACTGGGCAAAACATTCTCAGATGGTTGCTATATTAGAACTAGACATTCCACTCAAAAATTTGATACGAAATTTCACCGGAAATACATGTTTTCAGACCCCCTGAATCCAAAAAAAAAAGCATTTTTTTGGAAACATGTCCGTGTGTGTCTGTGAACAGCATAACTCAGAAACGAACAGTCGGATAAACACCAAACTTGGTATTTAGGTTCAGTATCTTCCAGAGTTGCGACACGAAGGTTTTCAGCAAAATCCCCCACCCCAGATTACCCTTTACATGGAACATTTTTCGAAAATTTTAATTTTCTCACAAATGGCACTAACGATTTTTATTAAAATATCATATGTTTAACATATTTTCATGACAAATGAAATACATATCTCGAATTTTCTGGGAATGTCTCCAAAAGTATTCTTTATTGTGAACGACTTTTGCATAACTGGTAAACCATAAGAGATAGACAAAATTTTACTACACAAAAAATGTAGATCGCGTTAAAAACACAATTTATGTCACATACATTTTTTTGTAGAGTGAATAATTTTCGTGATATTGCTTGTTATCCCCTTAAATTTTTCAATAATTATTTTCTCAAATGGGAATTCGTTATTCATTTTTTTGTCTTGGATATGCAAAGAGTATTAATCTGTGGCAAAGAGAATGGTGCTACACATAGCAACCAGCTATTAAGAGATATGCATGTGCTTAAAGGCTACTGTATTTCTACATTGCCCTTGTAAATATATATTCCCCTTACATCTACAAGAAAATTAGCAATAAGATAGAGTCTGCAAATGTTTATCTCGATTAACATGAAGTAGATGGAGAATAAGCGTTTGTAAAAATAGTATGTACAAGAGTAGAGAAAGTCATGTGAGTGTAACACATCAGATTTTTTAAAGATTTTATAGTAGCTTCGGCCTCCTGATGTCTCTTGTTATCCTTGTTAAAACCATTTTTAGCAAACGTTTACTTCTATCAACATGAAGTGGATGCCAAAAGAAGCTTCTGTAGGAATTTTGTAGGAGAGGCATAAAAATATACAATAATGGGTGGAAAGGTCGTTAGAATGTGAAATCTCATAGTCTTCTTGCCAGTTTTAAATTATATTGAACAAGGTTTGCAATTTAGAAAATGATTTTGTTGAATTCTTGAGAGCAAGTCCTTTATTTTGCGGCATATCATATATCAACGTTTAAATGGTATATCCGCAATACAACCAAGATCTTCAAATTATTATATACACAAGAGGACAATGCAAATAATTGGTACAATTTTGTGAAATATCTTATCATATTTTATATCATAAATCGTCATTCACCCATGCTTAAATACTGGACTCGCCTAGCTGGTAGTAGTGAAATATGTTCTCATATTTATTTAAAGTATTTTCTCTAAAATTAAGAGCCATATTTAATTACCAATAAATTGCAAAATTTTGATATACACACCTGAGGAAAAAGAAGCTTAGTGCTATTTAAGTACTCAAAAATCACTTTTTACTTTCTCTAACACCTACCTGGTAGTAGAGAAGGTATTATATTCCTCTAAAAATTCGATACGGAGGTTACACCGGAAATATATATTTTGAAGTCCCTTATATCCAATAAAAGAATTTTTATAAAAAGGTCCACGTGTGTTTGTTTGTGAACAACACAAATCAAAAACGAAAATTCGGATAATACCCAACTTGATATTTAAGTTGCGGCACGAATATTTTCAACAAAACCCCCAAACTCAAACTGCCCCTTAAAAATCAATTTTTTTGAATTTTTCGTAAAATTGCTTTTACGATTTTGATAAAAGTACCATGTATTAAAGATATGCACATCACAAATAAATTGTGTATTTTCAATTTTCGGTGAATAACTTGTGAAGTCCTTTTCATTCGGAAGAAAATTTATATAATCTTGCATACCTGGTAAACTTTAAGCGATATACGAAAACGTACTGCACAAAAAATGTAGATTTATTTAAAACACACGCAATTTATTTATAAAAAAACCTTTTATAGGCATAAGCCATTTCCAAGATATAGTTAGGGTTCGAGATGTTCAATACTTAGCCATTCCTTTAAAGTCCTGTCAATTTTCAGTTGTTTCTCTCGATGTCATGGAAAGAATATGGAATTTTAAGGCCAGCATTTAGCATCTAGCTCTTAAACATTTGACTATCGCTGTTCCCTTTGTATCTATAACGAAATGTGTAATGTAGCTATTTTTGGAAAGTTTTATCTCGATTGAAATGAAGTAGATAGGAAATAAACTTTCGTAAGAATAATTTGCATACTCACCAATAAGCGATAGAAAGTCATATGCATGTAACTCATCAGATTTTTTTACTGACATGTGTTGAAGGTTGCCATGATATGTAGAATTTTTAACCAGATAAGGTCCCTAATGTGTGCGTGTGCTGCATCCTTAATGTAAAATGGTTTCACTGGTGCCATCATAAAGTCAATAGTTAACTTCTTATTATGTTTTCTTTTTTGGTACAAATCCATATTGAGAGGAATATGGAAATATTATAATAATATTCCCTGCCCTAGCAGTTTTCTCAGAATAAATCAGATGATGAGTTATACTCTTGCAGTAAACAGGTTTATATTTTGATCCAAAACCATTTCAGCCTGGTTCCGAAAGTATCAGACACCATCAAAATCCTCTTCTTGAGAGAAGGGAGGAAAAAAGCGAAAGATGGCTCATAGAATGAAAATATGTCGAGTAGGTCTTCAAAAGCGTCATTTTTGAGGCAGAAGTTAAGGGATTTCTGTTGAACTGAAAGTTTACATAACGAACCTTCTTTTCACTTCAATTAACAACCGGATGAGTAATAGAGCTTAACGCTATGCTGAAGATATGTGAAAATGAAGCAGAAAGGAACGTGAAAGATAAAAAACAATCTGATGTGTTACACTCACATGACTTTCTCTACTCTTGTAAAAACTATTTTTACAAACACTTATTCTCCATCTACTTCATGTTAATCGAGATAAACATGTGCAGGCTCTATCTTATTGCTAATTTTCTTGTAGATGTAAGGGGAATATATATTTACAAGGGGCAATATAGAAATACACTAGCCTTTAAGCACATACATATCTCTTAATAGCTGGTTGCTATGTGTAGCACCATTCTCTTTGACACAGATTAATACTCTTTGCATATCTAAGACAAAAAAAGGAATAACGAATTCCCATTTGAGAAAGTATTGAAAAATTTAAGGGAATAACAAGCAATATCTCGAAAATGGTTCACTCAACAAAAAAATGTATATGACATAAATTGTGTATTTTAACGCGATCTACATTTTTTGTGTAGTAAAATTTTGTCTATCTCTTAGGGTTTACCAGTTATGCAAAAGTCGTTCACAATGAAGAATACTTTTGGAGACATTCCCAGAAAATTCGAGATATACATTTCATTTGTCATAAAATATCATAAACATATGATATTTTAATAAAAATCGTTAGAGCCATTTTTGAGAAATTTAAAATTTTCGAAAAATCTTCCATGTAAAGGGTAATATGGGGTGGGGGATTTTCTTGAAAACCTTTCTGTCGCATCTCTGGAAGATACTGAACCTAAATGCCAAGTTTGGTGTTTATCCGACTGTTCGTTTCTGAGTTATGCTGTTCACAGACAGACACACAGTCAGAAACACAGACACACACACGGACATGTTTCCAAAAATGCTTTTTTTGGATTCAGGGGGTCTCAAAACATGTATTTCCGGTGAAATCTAGGTATCAAATTTTTGGTTGGAATACAATACTTCCCCTACTTACTATACGTAGTAGAGAAAGTAAAAAGGCTAATGTATTACATTTGCATGCCTTTCTTTACCCTCTATCTTTTATGAGTGGGTATACAAATTATTCTTACGAAAGTTTATTATTTTATCTACTTCATTTTAATCTTCAGAAATAGCCATATTACACATTTCGTTAGAAAATAGCGATACTCAAATGTTTAAGAACCGGACGCTATATGCTTCCATACTATTTCCACGTAATCATGAGAAACAACTGAAAATCGATGGGGCTTGAAAAGATTGACAAAATATTGAACAAATCGAACCTTTAATAATGAATACCTTGGAAATGGCTGATGTTTCAAAAAGAATTATTTGAAATAAATTGCGTGTTTTAGAATTCTAAATTTTTTGCGTGGTACGTTTTCGTCTATCACTTAACGTTTACCAGAAAGTAAACGTATATTCCCAGAAAGTTAAAGATATATAAGAGTATTTTATTCTTCAGGTAAATATATTTAATATATTATATTTTAATCAAAGACGTTATAACCATTTTTTCGAAAATTAAACATTTCGAGAAAGTTCAATGTAAGGGGATGGGGAAATTTCAAGAAAAGTTTTCGTGTCACCCCTTTGAAAGAAGCGGAACCTAAATACCAAGTTTGGTGTTTATTCGACTTTGCGAATTTGAGTTATGCTGTTCCAAGGCACACAGATATCCAGACACATACACACACACACACGGACCTTTTTTAAAAATCTGATGTGTTACACTCACATGACTTTTCAACTCTTGAACAATCTATTTTTACAAACGCTTATTCTCCATATGCTTCATGTTAATCCAGATGTTAATCTTATTGCTAATTTTATTGTAGGCGCAAGGGGAATTGGTAGGCTCTAAGTCAAATATTTTAAGAGGTGGTTGCTATGTGCAGTATTCCATTCTCTTTGCATTAACAGGACAAAAAAAATGAATAATAAATTCCCATTTGAGAAAAAAGTATAAGTAGTGGAAAATTTAAGGGAATATCAAGCAATATCTCGAAAATGGTTCACTCAACAAAAAAAATGTATATGATCTAAATTGTGTATTTTAACGCGATCTACATTTTTGTGTACTAAAATTTTGTCTATCCCTTATGGTTTACCAGTTATGCAAAAGTCGTTCACAATGGAGAATACTTTTGGAGACATTCCCAGAAAATTCGAGATATACATTTCATTTGTCATGAAAATATCTTAAACACATGATATTTTACTAAAAATCATTAGAGCCATTTTTGAGAAAATTAAAATGTTCGAAAAATGTTCCATGTAAAGGGTAATCTGGGGTGGGAGGATTTTCTTGAAAACCTTCGTGTCGCATCTGTTCGTTTCTGAGTTATGCTGTTCACAGACAGACACACAGACACACACGGACATGTTTCCAAAAATGCCTAAAATCATATATTTCCGATGAAATCTCGGTATCGAATTTTTGGGTGGAATACAATCCTTCGCCTACTTACTATACGTAGTAGAGAAAGTAAAACCGAGTAACGAATTCCCATTTGAGGAAAAGTATAAATATTGGAAAATTGAAACGAATAACATGGAATATATTGGAAGTGATTCACTTGACAAAAAGAAAATGTATATAACATAAATTATGTGCTTTAACAAGATCTACATTTTTGTGTTATAAAAGCTTGTCTAGCGCTTACGGTTTTCCAGTTATGCAAAAGTCATTCAGAATGAAGGGGACTTTCCCTGAAAGTTCATGATATACATTTCATTTGGCATAAAAGTATCTTAGACATATGCTATTTTAATCAAAATCGTTAGAGCCATTTTAAGAGAAAATCGTATTTATTTTCAGTGAAATATCCGTATATCGTGTTCTGTTGGGTGAATTGCAATAGTTCCCTACCTATTAGGTACGTAGTAGGGCATTAATAAGAAGGTATCAGAAGGTATTCATTAAACTCAATGAACACAGGGGAAGGCCCGAAGAACTCGTATGGAGATTATACAGCATTTTTTGTAGTCATTAAGGATTTCCAATCTATTTCCTGAAATGTATTGATGCGGCAGCTATCCTCTTTGTTTGTTTCCGTGTGACGTCAAAGTATGACGCAAAATACTTCCAGTGCGTCTAGCTACTTGGGTTACTCAAATCTCATTGCGTAGAGAGTGCTTTATTGCACGTAATGTATCCGGAAAGTGCAATACGTGTGTAAATCAAGTCCGTTACATATTTATTGCTATGATAGTAAACTGTTGTAAACCAATGTTTTATTATGCGACTTATTTGGATTACCCGGCGCCTCATAGGTGGGTTTTTCAATCTCGAATGGCGTACTCTTAATGAAATGATTGTACAGTAATATAGAAGATTTTACTCCTCTCTGCTACGTATATTGAGGTGCATAAAAAGGGACCCATAATGAAATGCAGCTGATTATGTTAGTAATGACAGATGTAGCCCCACCCTCGCCCAGCGTGAGTTGCTCTGTTTATAGCCAAAGTATTAGCATGGTACTTAACCTCCCCAAAATATGGCTGAACTGCCGAAGGGTAACATTACACGCTACATATTCTCACTAGCAGAATACCGTTAAGGCAATGCTTCATTTGATTTTGGCGCAAAAATAAAATATAGTATAACAACGTAGAAATAAACAGGAAAAGCTTTTAGTTTTCGTCTTCATATCGCTAATGAAAGCTCTCGTATAAATTCTTAGCTGTTGTTCATTTTAGACACAGACGCAAATAATTCCTCATCCCTTCCTCCGAATTATATATATATCATTAGATTATACATACATTCACACTCTTATTCACACTTCCCGACTCTGGGGAGGATAGGGATTAATCTTGGCTAGAGAAAAATTCCCACCCCCAGCCGGGAATCGAGCCCGAGACACGTCGACTGAGCTACGGGGCCAGCCGAATTATTGTATTGGTTTTGCGTAAAAAACAAAAAAAAAAAAAAAAAACACCGACAACGCTTAGTATGTTGGACGGGACATTAAAGTGAACATTTTTCAAGAGGGAACCCACGTGATACAGTAATTATTGACAGGAAGATATAAATAATTAATTAAAGAAATAATAGTAAGATAGAGAAATAATTGCAATAAATAATTTCCGTATATTAAATCAATGTACAATGCAGTAAGTTTGAGTTGAAAGGATTTGTCCGGTGAAAAAGGTAATCAGCGAGGTAATGACTGAGGGGCGAACGCGTTAGTATAAAGATTCCTGAAATGCAGTTAAGGTTATAAGTTCAGTACGTTTGCAGAGTGGCGTAGATAGAAATTCTGTAAAAGAGAAAGGGAATGCAATTTTGAGATTTGGAGAGGTACGCCATAGTAACAGTGCCAGATACGTAAGAGTTTTAAGTATTGGCCACGCGAGAATGAACCTTGATGAAATAGTTCTAACGTTGGCGGAGCTTAAGTAATATAAGAGCGTGTATTGCTAAAATTAGCGTATTTCCTTTCTTTCCTTCGTCTACAACCTTAGGGGCTTGCAGTCTTTTACGGTGATCGGCAGTTCGCCAAGCCTAAGACCGTGCCGGATTATCAGTTAATTAGCGGTAGCCACGAGGAGTTTGACCAGTAAGCATTTTAGCGAATCACGGCAAGTTACGCTTCTAGTTTCTTTTGGAAACTGTTATTTCAAACCGTAAAGTTGATACTGCCAAAGTTATCGGGTATAAGTCAATTGATATAGTTTCGACTGCTACGATTCATAATCAGTTTTATAGTTTCATTATTTATCTTCAAACGTTCGGCAAAATACGGCCACGCATACCCTGAGAGAAAGGCAGCTGGCAGCAGAGTAAACAGCATATATTGGAGACGACATCTAAAGTAATACCGACACTCTTCGTCACATGTTCGGACGCTTGGGGCGTCGGAGTTTGCGAAAGGATCCGATATGTTGATGGGTGTGACTTTCACAATTCGTTAAGAAACCCAACAATAACATCACACCGTACAGTAAATTACAAAAGGGTTTCAAACTGTTGACCTCCTACTTAAATGCAGAGCGTACATCGGCCGTGGAGAGATAGACGCACAAGGTTAAATAACTGCGGTTGTGTGCTCAGTGTTACAGTTGCAGCGTGAATTCCTGGACAAGGCTCTCCTCTGATGTTACAGGGGCAGCATACACTATAGCCTTCATGGTACCTTGCAGAAGATAGTCAGGATGTGTAAGATCAGGTAGTCGTGGTGGCCATAGCACAGGTCCCCCTCTACAATTCCGTTGATTGGGGTATGTGGCGTCCAAGTGGTAACGCACATTTGCATCAAAGTGAGCTGTAGCTCCGTCATGTTGCAGCCAGATTACCTGACGAAACTGTAGTAGCACCATCTCAAGTGGGGTAGGAAGAATATCTCTGACAAAAGTGAGATGTGTTGGGCCTCTTGGTGTGGTTGGCAGTAGATATAGCCCATTGATCTGGTCATCAATTATCCCAGCCTATACGTTCAATACTGATGCTGTATTGGTTATTTCTATCAAATTCGGGGGTATTGAGGGAGGTGGGATGTCATAAAGAGACAATACACTGCAAAACCTGTCTCCTAAGTGTTTGAACAGCTGATTTGGAAAGGGGCTTGAGGAGAATAGGAATGGAGTCAGTATGGCAATGAGCCAAAACAAATGACAAAAACATATGAAAACATGTCAAAGGAAGGCTAAGAGACATCAACCAACAGGAAATAAATTCGTATTGTAACATTAAACCTTCTCTAAGCCTAGCAAATGAAATAAAATTGAATTGGGGTAAAGAGGCATATATGCTTAACTTAGGAAGAAAAGAAAGACCAGAATGGCATGGTTTAGACTGGAGGGCATAGAAAATGACTGACGATTCTGGCAGGAGAATCTGCCCGTTCTGTGATTTGGATGAGGACTGGGTATATATTTTGGCGGAATGTGCACAGAGGGTGGACCAGCGAACAATTAAACTCAAAGAAAAATTCTTAAGTCCATCAAGAAAGAGGTTGGCATGATGGGATCTATTGGCTGACCAGAGGAAGTGGCAAAACATGGGCAATTTCTTGGCTAAAGTGCGTGAAGCTAGATCAAATTTGTTGTAGTTAGACTAAGGTAATTTATCTCTATTTTCCTTATTGTTGTTCGTTTTGTTTTTCTGTTGTTTATTTTGTCACCATACGTGTACCTTAAATATGCATGTACGGTCAATAACCCATGCACTAAATACTTGTGTAATAACTTCAATAATTTGAAACCAATAAAGATACCTTATCCATCCGTCATTTTCTCCTACACTCGAAAAAAAAAATCCATCCATCCATCCAGCCAGCCAGCCCTCCATTCATTCATTTCCGCATGCGCATTTTCATGAATGCTGTGCAAACTTGACGCCCCACAGCGTCCAAACCATGTATTTCCGAAAGTGGGTTCCTCCATGAAAAATGTTCATTTTAATATCCACAACATACTAAGCGTAGTCGGTATTTTTTCTATGCACATTGTATAGAAAACCAATTTTAGGTTGGTTACCTACGGATAGTAAAAGCGCTATTGAGATCTAGGGGAATGTGGCACTTTTTATGCACATCAGTGTACGTAGTAGGTAAATTAAGTATTGTTTCTCACCCAAAATCGCGATTTGACAAGAAATACATGTTTTGGACCCCTTGAATAAAAAAGATCCGCCTGCGCGGGTGTATGTTTGTGTCTGTGAAGAGCAAATGTTACATAAATACTTAACTTGGTATCTAAGCTCAGCATATTCCAGGGATGACACACGAAGATTTTCAAGAAAATCGCCAAACCCAAACTACCCTTTTGCTACACAAAGTTTTCGTAATCTTGACTCCCACTACTTTGATTAAAATACCAAATATTTAATATACATATTTATATGACAAATAAAATATTTGAATTTTCTGGAATACTACGAAGTTGTCTTCATTCGGAAATAATGTTGTATAATTTTGTATAACTGGTAAACCATAAGAAATAAACAGGAACGTAATAACTAATAACACAAAAACTGTAGATCTCTTTAAAACACGCAATTTATTTAAAATAACTTTTTGTGGCATCAACTATTTCCGAGATATCCGCTATCATTAGTTTGAATTGTTCAATACTCTGTCATTCTTTAAAGAGCTGCCGCTATTCAGTTGATTCTCGCGATGTAATGGAAAGGGTATGGAATTTTGGCAGCATATAGTCACCGGTTTTTAAACATTTTACTATCTCTATTACTGTTAGGCCTACAACTAAGTGAATAATGAAATTATTTATGCAAACGTTTATCTCAAACAATTTGAAATAGAATGAGTTTTGCAAGAATACTTTGTAGATCCGTATAGAAATAAACGATAGTGAGTACAGAAAGTCATGTGAATGTTGCACGTAATACTTTTTTGAATCGAATCCTCCCGTGTGGTCTTTAGAACTGTAATTTGGTAAAGTCATGATATTCGTAATAAAGGGCCAAAGCTCCTCTATTATTCGTGCAAATGGTAATCAAATATCCGCGGATAGTAGGTAAGATAAGACAAGGCTGGTGCAGGCGGAATTGTATATATATGGGCAAGATGCAGAATAAGGAATGGAGGTTGAGAGAGGGGACTGAAGGTGTGTATGGGAGGCTCAATGTGTAATTTAGTGATCATACAGAGTACGATAGCGGTGTAGAAGAGGGGGAGAGGGAGGGGAGGGGAGAGAGGGGCGAGGGGGAGTGTGTGTTGTATCGTATACCAAATATATGATGTATATTTGGTATATGATATACTTGTGGTATGCGATGTTTGATATATTTGATGTATAACTAAGAGTTTTGTGTGATGAATATATGATACATATCGTATGCATGCCTTATGAATTATGCATAACGAATATATGGATGTATATATGGATAGATATATACATGTTTAATTATCGCTCGTATAGAGATAAAATATGTTTATAATAGGTTCTGAGAGTGAGAAAGATAGAGTTAACCTGCCCTAACCTAATAATTAAATGTATTAATAATTTTTCTTGATAACGGATGTAGAAAAAGTAGTTATGTAATTATGACGTAAAATAGCGTCCAAGGACATGTCAGTGCAACAGATAATAACAATAGTAAGAGTACCCAAAAATGGAATTCCAAACATTGCAGTTTTTACCTATATCTTTTCAAAACTTTGTGTATAATCATAAGCGCGTTTTAAAGCTCATGCAGCTATTTTATTAATTTTTGGGGAAAAAATATTATGCTAATTAATTGGGTATTGCACACGATGCAGAAATTGGAACTAAAAAAAAATAAAAATACTGCCACATTATTTATATACCATAGAAATGTTTTCGTTTTTCGGTTGTTTCAGAAAAAAATAAACCTTTAAATATAATTTTGTACCAATTTACCCTTAGTGGTCGAATTAATTATGCCATTACTTGAGCAGGAATTTAAAAGTAGTAAAAACTATATGTTAGTTTTTTAAGTTCATTCTCTCCGATTTTCCGCTGAAAATTTAAACGTGATTGTTTACAAACTACATCGTATGCAATATTTTAATACGAAAATTTGTAAGAAAAGTCAAAGTCGAATAAAAGGCATTAGAAGTAAATACGCGAATTAGTCCGCTGCTCATGGGCATGTATATGGTCACGTATTGAAGATTCAAAAGGCTCTGATAGCGCCATAGTATGCAGTTGAAGCTAAAAGTTAAAAGATTTTTGGATGTACAAACTAATTTTTAATTTTTTTGAAAATTTTACCAAATTTCAGCTATTGTATCCTAATTACATCATGAAATAGACGTCCAATAGCGTATCAGTGCAACAGATAGTAACCAGTACGTGCACCTCGGGACAGGACCTTGAGCCTAGGTAAACCATGTATATTTTAACTGGAAGATAAAATTCGTATTCTTCAAACAAAATTAACAACATTATGCAAGAATGGGCTTATAGTTTGTTTTGTTTGAATCAGGTTGAATCTAAAGCTTTACCAATATTCATTTGTTGTCAGAGAACCACTGCATTCATTTTCATAGTATTATGAGATTCCTCATTGTTTTAACTACTTTTATGGCAGTATTTAGATTGTTTTAATTCGAGATAAAGCTAGCGGAAGTCTAGGCGCACCTAAAACATCTCTTAGTTGTAATATAAAGGTCTATTACATCAAAACTAGTCTCTCAAAGGAGAAGGGGCCATACACAGCACCATCTATGTCGCTTTCTACTAGCATTCCATAAAAAATTTACCATCCAGTGTGCTAAACCCAATTTTGTCTAATGCTTGCATTCTGTTTCTAATGGTAATAAAAACAACACACTTCCAGTTGTGGTAATTTGTTTATAGTATGTTAGGAAAAATATTGAAAACGAAATACTACTGTGTGTTCAGTGAGATTTTAGCTATGGGGGTAGTCCTTCCAAGCATATAGAGGTTTGACTACTGGAAGGAGATTTTGTTTACTTGGGCTGAGGCAAGTAAAAGGTAAAGACTATTGGTAGGAAATAGTGTTGCCTGTTTACCACTGTAAACGCGACACGAGTTCAGCATACTGCGTATCCCTTTTATCAGCTAAAGCTTTACCTACCACCAGCTAAAACGTTATTGAAGAGACAATAAGCGGTTTCAACCGCAGGAGCTGTCGACATCTGAGCATACGAACTGCCCCACAACGGTAAAACTAAAGTCAAAGGATACAGTATGTCTAAACTCGCTTATCTGGCCACGCTCAGAAGCCACAAGATAAAACGCTTTCTCTATCGTGTTGCCGAGGGACATCAACAGTACGGTAAAAATCGCGTGTATCGCATTCACGTTTTTTCCTCTGGTCACTATTGTTTTTACTTAATCTACTACGTACCCGTAGGTAGAGAGAGTATTGCATTCCACCCAAAAATTTGTTATCGAGATTTCTCCGAAAATACGCGTTTTGTTACCCCCTGATCCAAAAAATAAAAACTTTTAGAAAAAATCTGATGTGTTACACTCACATGACTTTCTCTACTCTTGTACAAACTATTTTTACAAACGCTTATTCTCCATATGCTTCATGTTAATCGAGATATCGAGATGTCAATCTTATTGCTAATTTTCTTGTAGATGCAAGGGGAATTGGTAGGGTTTAAGCGATAGTCAAATATTTTAAGAGCTGGTTGCTATGAGGAGTATTCCATTCTCTTTGCATGTCCAGAGCATAAAAAAATGAATAACGAATTTCCATTTGAGAAAAGTATAAGTATTGGAAAATTTAAGGGAATAACAAGCAATATTTCGAAAATGGTTCACTCAATTAAAAAAAATGTATATGACATAAATTGTGTATTTTAATGCTATCTACATTTTTTGTGCAGTAAAATTTTGTCTATCTCTTATGGTTTACCAGTGATACAAAAGTTGTTCACAATGAAAATACTTTTGGAGACATTCCCAGAAAATTCAAGATATACATTTTATTTGTCATGAAAGTATCTTAAACATATCATATTTTAATCAAAATCGTTATAGCCATTTCTGAGAAAATTAAAATTTTCGAAAAACGTTCCATGGGTAATCTGGGGTAGGGGGATTTTCTTGAAAACCTTCGTGTCACATCTCTGGAAGATACTGAACCTAAATACTATTGGTGTTTATCTGACTGTTCGTTTCTGAGTTATGCTGTTTACGGACAGACACGCAGACAGACACACACACGGACATGATTCCAAAAATGCTTTTTTTGAATTCAGGGGGTCTCAAAACATATATTTCCCGTGAAATCTGGGTATGGAATTTTTGGGTGGAATACAATACTTCCCCTACTTACTATACGTAGTAGAGAAAGTAAAAAAATCTCCGCAAGAAGTGCACTGCCTAGTTTGGCCTTATGCTTTGGATAATGCTATTACTTTTTTCCTTCTTGTTTTCTTTGTTCTCTTGCGCTCAGTCTGCTACATTACATTTCAGCTCTTCAATACACCACTTCATGCTATAAGCATAACGCTGCAACGTTCTATACTCAAGAAACCATAGGCCGATTTTACTGAATTTATTTCCTTTCCCTTTTGTGGTCAGTAGTATAGGATAACAATTTTTTTCTGGGTCGGCTGCAGGTGTTAGGTCACCGACATTGCATGGTGTTCATTAGTGCTCATAACACTAATCTAGCAATGTGTAAACCTTAAAAATAATATCTACATTTCCAAATTTAAAATAAGTTTCAACTTTCGCTACCATAGCTAGATTGTTCTATCTTCTTTGGCAGCAAATGCATCGATGACCTTTGATAAGATTTCTGTATCTCTAGAAGATATTTAGGCTCAGCTTTTCAATAACTTAGATAATAAAATCTTAACCAGTAAGATAATCTGATAACGAACATGAACAAGAGAACCATATTGGTCGCGTGGTCAGTGTTCTGGCTTTTCAACTAGAGGCCCGTTTCTGATTCCTGGCTGCGGGGAGACTGAAGTGTAAATGTCAGTGAGTTTTCTAATGAAAATTAATAAAATTAAGGTTAAATACCTCAGTCAACGAGTTAATAAAACAGAATGACTTGTTACTAATGTCCGAAATGACCATAAAAGTTAAAGGAGAGAGGAGTGAGAGACCTAATAATGGTGATGGTCAGGGGAGTTGCCACGCCACGTCCACATGTCTCATCGGCTGATACCTGTCAGGTTTACAATGCATTATTTGAGTCATCAGCAAGCATAGGAATTCTTAAGCGCTTCTCCAGTTCTCCACACAAACCATTTGTCTATACAAAGGATGTAAACAACAGCTTCCAAGGGTCACTGACAGTGAGGTAAACACGTCTAATGAGTGCTGTTGCAAATGTCGGCAGACTTCACGAAGGATGAGCGGTGGTTTGTAACCTGCGATGTCACTGCGCAAAGACCAGTAGCAGTTTAACTTCATTCTTAGAATTGCTATGTTATCAGGTTGATGCTTATTTGAAAAATAATGAATATTTGACACGAGATGTCATAGGCCGATAAGTACCTAACCTGATTTGTTGGAAATAGTACACTGAAATCAAACAAAATACTATTTCCAACACTATTGGCGCAACATGACACAAATACAAATTATTTTAACCCACATGCACAACAGAAGACGATCTTGTATTACTTTCTGTACTACGTATAGTAAGTAGGGGAAGTATTGTATTCCACCCAAAAATTCGATACCGAGATTTCACCGGAAATATATGTTTTGAGGCCCCCTGATTCCAAAAAGGCATTTTTGGAAACATGTCCGTGTGTGTATGTGTCTGTGTGTCTGTGAACAGCATAACTCAGAAACGAACAGTCGGATAAACACCAAACTTGGTATTTAGGTTCAGTATCTTCCAGAGATGCGACATGAAGGTTTTCATGAAAATCTCCCCATCCCAGATTACCCTTTACATGGAACATTTTTCGAGAATTGCAATTCTCTCAAAAATGGCTCTAACGATTTTGATTAAAATATCACATGTTTAAGATATTTTCATCACAAATGAAATATATATCTCGAATTTTCTGGGAATGTCTCCAAAAGTGTACTTCATTGTGCACGACTTTTGCTTAACTGGTAAACCATAACAGATAGACAAAATTTTGCAACACAAAAAAGTAGATCGCGTTAAAATAAACAATTTATGTCATATACAGTTTTTTGTTGGGTGAACCATTTTCGAGATATTGCTTGTTATCCCTTAAATATGCCAATACTTACACTTTTTCTCAAATTCGTTATTCACCTGGTAATGCAAAGAGAATGGAATGCTCCACATAGCAACCAGCTCTTAAAATATTTGACTATCGCTTAAAACCTACCAATTCCCCCTGCATTTACAAGAAAAATAGCAATAAAATTAACATCTCGATATCTCGATTAACATGAAGCATACGCAGAATAAGCTTTTGTAAAAATAGTTTGCACAAGAGTAGAGAAAGTCATGTGAATGTAACACATCAGATTTTTTAGAACGAATCCAAACCATTTTCACGCTGGAATAACTGAGAATGCTACGAGAGATTTCGAAAAAAAAGTAAACACTCGGCAATGATGGTACCAGAATTATTGATGATATCTACAATTAAACATAAAAAGGACTGTTAAGAAGCAAAACGTAATTCGGCATGCGCTTAATTTTAAATTTATACCTTCTTGATACTTTTATCGTATACATTGTCATATTCATTGCCTCACATCTACATAAAACGTATTGCTTTATATTTCCGTAACAACGCCCTCTCGTCAGAACCAATGTTTCTCTTAACATGGAGGTTATATACAAGTGAAACCATGCTAATTGCAGCTGAAGATTATTCCGACAGCTTAAAACTTACACCATGCAAAGCTGTCAAAATCGCTTCACATAATACTAATCCACCCTTGGTATCTCAAGTTTTCCTAACGTTTCATTTTTTCTTAATTTGTCCGATTGCTTGCAGTCAACTACGTTTTGACTCTCATTTTAAACTTTATGCTGCTGGATAACTTACAAAAACCATAGGATGAAATGATAAAATGATGAAATTCTTACATTACTGTTCATTGGAATTATCATTTATTTATTCTATTTTATTTTACGTCGCAATAACTTCTTGGCCATATCGCGGCGGATCTGTTGGTGGATATCTCTTAGAACGATATGTGACGGACAGCCTTCTAGGTCTCATACCTGTAACCACCTGCTTCATGCCGTGCGGATGGCATTAGGGTGCCGTCCAGTCTAACCGCCGCCCTCACACAGAAGGCGGAAGGTTAGACCTTCTAGGTCTCATCCCTGTAACCCCTGCTTCATGCCGTGCAAATGGCATTAGGGTGCCGTCCAGTCTAGCTGCTTATATTGTCTAACTGCTTAAAATAGCATTCGCTATTACCACTTATTTTTCATTTTACTATTGTTTTTAGGCTTAAGATGGAACTTGGGGTCGTGGTATTAAGTATCCAATCCGGTATTTACCTTGGCGATTGAGGAAAACCACGAAACAACCTCAGACAGATTAGTCGGCCCATGGGATTTGAACCCGGGATCTCCCGAATTCAGGCCACAGAGCCATCCCGCTCTGTTCGGTGGAATTGTTTAGCTAAGTAAAGTCAAACTGTTTGTCCCACTGTGAAACTCGCTTAAGACTTGCTTAAGCGGCATTCGTAGCTTACTAAAGCTTTAGCTTAACTTCAAGACTTAATGCTCTGCCTAGAACTAATGAGAAACAGCATGTGACGTCATCGGTAATGACAGCTGTGTTTTGACTGACTGCCTTTGGTTGTTCATCTACAATGAGACTACAGCAAAAGTCATACTAATATAAATTGCACACTTTTTGCATAAGAGATATGTTTTAAAATAATCACACTTTGAAATTTTACTACATTGGCTACGAAAGGAGAAAAATGCATATCCAAAATTAAAGAATTCTAAGTTTCTCTACACATATACCTACTTTTTCTAATCCAAGATGTACTAATTTAATCATTAATGCCATGCTGTATGTTTAGTGCACAGTTTAGGGGGCGTGCTATAAGCATTTTAGGCTTCATAGTATGTAAATCTCATTTAGGGCCGGTTTTACAGTTTAAGCTTAAGCTGAAGCATTAGTAAGCTACTAGTTTAACAGTAAGGCAACTAGGTTCGGCTTTACTGAGCTGAACGATTCCACGGAACAGTCAAGTTGCTAACGCTTGCGCATGCGCATCGAGTGAATTCTTGTCGTATGTTTATGGCGATGCTATTCCTAAAATAAATTTTTGTAGGTTATCCAGCAACATAAAGTTTAAGACCGAAAAATAGAGTCAGAACGTAGATTTTTACTTCTCAAGAAGTCAACATTCTCCTAGAAATTGTGAAGCACATAATAGAATGCAAGTAATCGGACAAATTACTATGGAGTAAGAACAACCAAACGTGAGCAAAAATTGCGATACGAAGAGTGGATTAGAATTATGTGAAACAATTTTGACAACTCTGCATGCTATAAATTTTGAGATGTCGAAAACTCTCCAGCTGCAATTAGCTTGCTGCAACTTGCATACAACCTCAATGTTAAAAGAAGCATTGTTTCTGACGAGAGGGCTTTGTTATTGAAATATAAAGCAATACGTTATATGTAGATGTGATGAAAATGAGTGCGACAATGTATACGATAAAACTATTAAGTAGGTATATATTTAAAACTAAGGGAAAGCCAAACTAAGTTTTGCTTCTTACCAGTCGATTTTATGTTTAATTTAGATATCACCAATAATTTCTGGTACCATCACTGCCGACTGTTTACTGTAGCGGGGATTAATGGGTGATGGGTTGGTTCTTGGTGTTGGGTTTGTTGTTCGGAAGGATTGATGTTGCTGCCGGCTACTCAGGTAGAGGAATATTGGTTGCGTAACTCTTACCTCAGGGAGTGTGGATGGGAGATGATGTTCACTGTTCTCCTCTCAGATTACCCGTTTATTAAAGATCCACACTGTTTTCCTCGTCCGAATACCCTTTCACACAAGACGCGACTATCCCTATCATCCCCTGCTATTGTTTACGTGCTTTACCCTTTCTTAAGTACTTTTAAAAGTTGAAACATATTACGATGTTAATTTAATGACTTGAATGCTGTCATTCCTAGCTACCCTTTACTCGCTTTTACTTTACACTAACTTTCAAATATATGAAGACTTGATTTTAGACGTCTACACTGTTTCTCTCTCTGATATGAAATACTTTGAATTTCTACATCTGTGATCTACACTTCCCCACGGCTCTACACGAAGTGATCTGTTCTACCCCACTGTTCGACACGAAGTGATGCATCTTACACCCGTCTGAAACTTGCTGTCATAGATAAACTTTCTATTTCACGCCTCTTTTCTAGTTTCGATCCCTCTTGTTACTATGCACGTGACTTTGATCATTTCTTATTGGTTATTTATCTAAATTTTTCTCCGTTTTCCACTGGCTTGTTATATCGTCGCTCTGGCCTCGTCCACGTCTGCTATTACATCTTATGTTCGCTTGAGTGAATTTTCTGTGCGCTTGACTGCATTCGATTTTCGTTCCGTTGTTTTCGCTTCCTGTGAGTTCCACCAGATTTCTATAGGACTTAAGCGTTTGCTAATGTTACATTTCCTGTCCGTTCCTAAGTCTTCAACCCTTTTTTCGCCAAGTCTCTTCGTTCTAAAATACGCGTTTTCTACATTTTATTTCACGTTATGATTATTTATTCCTATCTGTTCTTTACCTTATTTCTCTCGTTATGATTTTATTCCCCCCTTTTCTAATTCTTAATATTCTCTTTTATTCTTCTATATTATTAGTATTCCCCTCATTATTTTGATTAGATGCTTATTAATATTCTTATTATGGTTATTATTATTATTCATATTATTCGGGCGGATCTTATCACTTCATTACTTAATCGAAATCTGTCGCAGAACTCTCAGTCATTCTAAGGGTGAAAATGGTTTGAAGTCATTCTAAAGATTCCACATCGTCTTATGTTGTGCATGTGGGTTAAAATAATTTGCATTTCCGCGTCACTAACATCGTTCTTCAGATAACCTGGCGACACCTTGGCTTAAACGTCAGTTCAGTACGGTTTAAGCCAAGCTACATATAACCTCAGCTTATCGCTTGAACTAGGCAGTGTAAAACTCCATTGTAGCTTAAGCCTCCGCTTAAGCCCGACCCAAGCTTAAGATTAAACTGTGAAACCGGGCCTTAGTCTTTAATGAATGTTAATGCGGTGAAAATTAATCGGATAATTTTCTTAAATATGTATATGTATTTATCACTATATATTAAATATTGTGTAATTGGGGCAATCTTCACGCACCTAAGTGCTATAAACCGTTGAGTATTGCATTTTGAAGTATTAGCAATATTTACAAGAAACCAAAAATGGCCAACATTCCATCCAGCATTCCCTTAACAATCACTGCAAGAATGAATAACGTAAAACCAATTTAAGTGTGAGTATATTCAGAGGCAGATCCAGGATTCCCTAAAGAGGGAGGCTAACTTAAAATATTAAATGTACCAAAATATATCACACCAGTACCACAAAGCAAAAAGAGACATTTTACTTCTGTAGTGATAAAATTTCCTAAATTTAATTTAAGGAAGGTGCTACAATATAGCAAACGCTAGGATGTGTAATAGTTTATTTATTTCATCACTAGTAAACATAGTCCCTGCTTGATTTACGTCTACCTGTTTTCCTAAGACAATCTCAACATCATTTGAGGTAATGGAAGCGTTAGATATTTCCACTGAAGTACAAGAACCACTTATCCTTATTTTATTAACTGCAGATCCTTTTTCTTTTTACAGCAACTTTTTGGCTTTTTGAAAAAATGATGAAATTGAAACACTAGAAAATCTCCGTTTGCATGGAAAGTAGTAATATTTCAATATTACTTGCAAAATAAAACTACTTTTGAAAATTGAAACGCATTGTGAGTGTTAATGCCCCGAATCCTCCACAAGTTCGTCGTGACTTGTGAATACTGGCCTCGTACGGTGCTGAGGTAAACGGCTCATGCTAAGATGCAGCCTATTGTTGCCAGTCCTCAGGACACTGCTAGGGCGAGTAAATAGTCATAGGAACGGAGAGGATACCCCGCCTCGTTTGTGTTGATGATAAAGGAACCTCATGAGGCTATAGGCCACAAGCAGACCGGTCGTCAGAGACGCGCAGAGGTCTCTAACTATTCCAAGCTTGATGACCCGGTCACCCGGCGAGCTGCTCAGTTAGGCTTCCCTCTGGCGGAACTGGGGAGAACTCGAACCACTTGAGGTGGGTCAGAGAAGGCTACCATCTGCCAGAGCCGAGAAGAACTTTCCCACGAGCAAGACATCGCCGACACTGTGCAACCCCTAAACCTCCTGAGACATGAAAGGAAAGCGAAATGATAGGAAATGGGGGAAAGAAAATTGCTGATAGAAGAGAAATCACCCCAGTATTCGCCTTGTCAACCAGGGAAAACCACGAAAAACACATGGTCAGAGTGACCGGACGCAGGACTCGAATCCGGGACCATCTGAATGCGAGTCTCGCACGTTACCGCGGATCTATCTCGCTCGGTCGAGTCCAGTATTTATTATTCAAAGAGTGTATGGTCATCCCTAGGCAACGCTTTAGTGATGTATGCATTTAAGGCAGAAGTAAAACTGCTACGTTTAGTTTTATCGAACAAAAACTACTTAGTAAATTTAAATATAACTGGGGGGAGGCTAAAGTCCCCTTTAGCCCCCTCCGTGGATCCGCCTCTGGGTGAATTTAGGTAATGGCACTGGCATATACAGTTGATCTTCATATATTAATACATAATAATCATACATCAAAAAAAGAATTAAGATGAGCCAGATATCACGACATTCTTCCTGTTTTAGTTACAGTTACTCTAAAAGTCCAGTTACGCGATATCTGAAATCACGGAGAGCGCCTGTCGTAGCATTGAAATCACCAACGCTGCAGCAATACATGTAACCTTTGCTGATATTCTTCCTCTGTTGCGTATCTGGCAGGAAGTTGGAATTTGCTGGACAAGCGTCTTGTGCACAGGCCCAGTCTTCATCCTCTACAGAGTTAGGAGGCACTTTGTTCACGGCCACGAAGACGGTAGCTTTCTTAGACCGTGGATGATACACGAGCTTCCAGAAGAGAGCAGGCACCGGCACCAGACCTTCCTCATTCCGCGATCCTTCTGCCAAGTACATATCTGCAACAAAATATCAAATAAAAACAAAGGTAAAACAGCTGAATGTTTGTATTTCCCGCAGGTATAAAGATAAACCAGGTTTCGGAATCATTTGGCAGTAGCACACTTTTACTGCTTTAAATAAAATTCTGACTGTTACATTCACATGACTTTCTCTACCACTACCGTCTATTCTATATAGCTTCTACAAACTATACTTACAAACCTTATTTGTCTAGCTAATTCATATTAATAAAAATAAACGTTTGCAGAAACGGTTTCATTACTAGAGCTCGGAACTTGCGACCCAGGTACCCTGCGGTCAACTGAGGGTAAAACTTTTTTCGGGGGTAAAAAAAATATAGCATGGCGTTCCTCGGAAGGGAAGTAAAACCGGTGGTCCGAAGTCATAGATTTACGGCATATAATAGAACCTCAAGCCTGATAAAGAGGCATCTGAGCAAAATTACCGGTCTTTCACGCCAAATATAGAATGGGACGTTAAGGACCACAGCAGTTAAACAGCGCCCATTAATAAAAACTCAAATTAATTTAATTTTATCTGTTTGCATACCCATGTAATAGGTTATTGTTAAGGGTACTGCAATATTTGTTAATTTTCTCATTGTAAATATCGTCCATATTAAAATATTTCTGGTTTTTCAAGATAGGATGTTTTAAAAGTGTGTGCTGGGAGCGTAGAAGTGAAACTTTGCAGTGTAACTAACTTGCACGTCTTTTGTATTTAAGCGAGGGGTAAAAGTCTTTTTTTCTATTGTTAAGGTTAGCGAAAGGTAGAGTAGGTGACCTATAAGGCGAAATATTGAGAGAAACAGAGAATTACCAGATTACGTAGTTCATACAGCTACGTGTTTGAGCCCTTAAGCCAATAAGAAGAGAGTAAAATTATGTCATTGAAGACTGACCGTACCAACAGCTCGAAATAGTGACCAATAGCAAATAGTTTAGTTATGTTCCAAGCGTAGGGCAGTTTAGTATAAATATAGCAAGAAATATTCGTCAGTACGCCAGTCTCGACATTTAAACCACGCAGAATCCACGCTTATAGGTTGTGCTGTTATGTGTTCCTTTTGTGTTTTGTATCTGTGTTATACATCCAGCCAGTCACTTTACGTTGTTTGTCCCCTTGCTTAACGCACTCTTTGGTGTTCCTTTTTTTCTCCTCTCTGGTTTGCTTACGTGGCATGTGCTTTGGCCGTACGCGGTGAGTGGTGGATTTCTGTCGCATCGCAGGGATAGCTCTCTGCCCGGCAACTAGTCATCCGGGTTGTGGAAGTTTTTTGTAATGGATTTAAGGAACGTCTTTTGTGATTATTTGTGGATCGGCCTTATGTAAAGGTAGGCTTTGTTATCAGTTTATGTCTTGGTAATGGTGAGTGAAATTTGGGGCGGAAAACGTAATGTGTGTTTTAAAACACGAATTCGTAAAGTGACTGGCTCTTGGAATTGTTCATATGTTTAGTGTGTTTTGGTTCTTTTCTAGCTGAGTTATATTTTCAGTACGTGATTTTCAGTGCATAGTTAGTTTAAAGTTACAGAAATTCTGTTATGTTAATTATGGGAGCAGTAATTGCAGTCAAAAAACCCTACCATGCTGAACGTTGAAAACTGAAAACATTTGGGTTGTAAAGTACATCTAGTTCAGCTGGACTTTGAAGCTTGCTGTTACTAGAAATTCATAAAAGTCTGTTTGGGTCTTGATCAACATACTTAGCAAGTCTTTAACTCGATAAACATAATTAAATATATTGGTCTGATGTTTATAGTGGCCTTGTTTTATAAAGTTTCTAAATTGATTTTGTTTGTTGAATTTTTGTTTTACTTCATTTTTGCTGTATTTAAAACTTGCCTCACTGCTCTGCTCAATTGGTTTTGGTTTGTTTACTATTTAAGCAATTTTTGTTTTACAGTTATTTTTTTTAACGTTGCTTTATGGTTCTGGTTATTAATGTTTGTTTACTATTATCATTAAAGTACCAAAAAGAGAGAAACAGCTTATTAATAGTAGTATAATTTTGAGAGTTCTGGTTTCCATGTTATTTTTTTTCTTCCCCTACGGCACTCGTTAGGGTTTCCCTTTTCGCTTGGCCGGGGTTCCCTAACTCAGTCAAACCTTCTTAAGCGTCTGCAGCGAACCATTGCAAGGTGAGAGAAATTTCGCGCGCATTTTTTCTGCGGACAATGAAAGTGGCGATGCAAATATCCCGTCGAGATTAGTATTAATTCCGCGAAGGTGTTGATAGAGACCACATGTTATATTTAAATATGTAAACCAGAAAGTTACGCGAGAATTAATGATCGCCGGAGTTAATGGCGCGATGTAAAGGACAAAGTTCACTGTTCTAACAGTGGCATGAATTCTGTGAAAGTGTAAGAAAGGCAATACTATAGGAGTTATATAGTGTATTAACAAGAGTTTTATTAGAGTATAAATTAAAATTTTATACGTGTCTGTGTTATCGACTTATCCAGTTACCTGTCCACGATCCTAGGTCTCCGTTACCACTGGCTTACCGCTAGCAAAGATTCTTGCCTCTATTCTGAGAAAAACCTAGCCCAGGCAAACCTTTAACTCACCACAACCAAATAATTCGACGGAGATTGGCTGCAGAATGAACTTCTTCGACGCCGGCGGGAAGCGAACCGGAAACTCTGGTGCACCGAGCCAGTCCAGCCTAATCCAAAGGTAACAACAAGAGTTCTCGCCTCAAAGTATAACGTAGCTAACACAACGTATACTTGGTGACGGTACCTACACTACGATCAAAAGTATCCGGACACCTGGCTTAAAATGACGTACAAGTTCGTGGCGCCCTCCATCGGTAATGCTGGAAGTCAATATGGTGTTGGCCCACCCTTAACCTTGATGACAGCGTTCACTCTCACAGCCATACTTTCAATCAGGTGCTGGAAAGTTTCTTGGGAAATGGCAACCCATTCTTCATGGAGTGCGGAACTGAGGAGAGCTATCGATGTAGGTCGGTAAGGCCTGCCACCAAGTCGGCGTTACAAAACATCCCAAAGGTGTTCTATAGGATTCAAGTCAGGACTCTGTGCAGGCCAGTCCATTACAGGGATTTTATTGTCGTGTAACCACTCCACCACAGCCCGTGCAGTATGAACAGGTGCTCGATGGTGTTGAAAGATGTAATCGCCATCCCGAATTGTTCTTCAACTGTGGGAAGCAAGAAGTTGCTTAAAATATCAATGTAGGTCTGCGCTGTGATCGTGCCACGCAAAACGACAAGGGGTGCAAGCCCCCTCCAGGAAAAACACGACACACCATAACACCACCACCTCCGAATTTTACTGTTGACGCTACACACGCTGGCAGATGACGTTCACCGGGCATTCGCCATACCCACACCCTGCCATCGGATCGCCACATTGTGTACCGTGATTCGTCATTCCACACAACGTTTTGCCATCGTTTAATCGTGTAATGTTGACGCTCCTTACACCAAGCGAGGCGTCATTTGGCATTTTCCTGCGTGATGTGTGGCTTATGAGCAGCCGCTCGACCATGGAATCCAAGGTTTCTCACTCACGCCTAACTGTCGTAGTACTTGGGAGTGGATCCTGATGCAGTTTGGAATTCCTGTAAGATGGTCTGGATAGATGTCTGCCTATTATTCTTTACGACCCTCTTCAAATGTCGGTGGTCTCTGTCGGTCAACAGACGAGGTCGGCCTGTACGCTTTTATGCTGTACAGGTCCCTTCACGTATCCACTTCACTATCACATCAGAAACAGTGGACCTAGGGATGTTTAGGAGTGTGGAAATCTCGCGTACAGACTTCTGATACAAGTCCCAATTACCTGACCACGTTCGAAGTCCGTGAGTTCCACGCAGCGTCCCATTCTGCTGTTTCACGATGTCTAATGACTACTGAGGTCGCGGATAATGAGTATCAGCAGTAGGTGGCAGCAAAGTGCACCTAAGATGAAAAACGTATGTTTGTGAGGGTGTCCGGATACTTTTGATCACATATTGTATGTGGTGGTAGGAGGTGTATTTTGACATTCCATTCTGGCCGCTTAAGCGTACAAGCTCCCAAGTTCCGAGCTTTAATAATTACTCATTTCGTTGTATTGTCTGTTCAGAGTCTTTTGAGCCAGTGGAAGGGGGAGATAAGCAGTCCGCGTGGTCGGCACAGTAGTCAGAACAAAGAACAGCCACACGAAGTCGAACTGGCTGGGTGCCAGCGGTTATTATCTTTTCCTTTCCGCTGGCTCAAAAGACTCTGAACAGACAATAGCTACAAGCTGGATACAGAAAACTAATGCGATAGTCAAATGTTTCAAAACGGCCGCTACATGCTGGCCTTGAAATTCCATGTTACTCTATCCATGCCGCGAGAAACAACTGAAAAGTGACAGTACTTTAAAAATGAGAGTGTATTGAAAAATTCAAACCAATAATAACGGATGGCTGATGCCAAAAAGAGCTATTTCAACTAAACGTTTTGTATGGCTGTTTGTCTATCTCAAAGATTTCAAGTAAAATAAAATTATAAAAAAATTCTTACAAATGAAGAGGACTTAACAGGCTATTCTCAGAAAATTTAAGATATATATTTAATTGTATGTACATGACTTGAATTGAACGTAGGTTAGGAAAACTGTTAGAGTCATTTTTGAGAAAATCAAAATAACGAAAACTTTTCCATATAGAGAGTAGCTCTGGAGGGGGAGGGGATTTCTTCAGAATCTTCGGATAGCATATTTGGAAGATACCGAACTCAAATGCCAAGTTTTATATTCACCCGACATTTCGTTTTTTAAATATGTAGTTTACACTCTTCAACATATGGACTTTTTTTCCACAAAATAATTTTTTTTTAGGATTCAGGAGGTTACCAAACATGCATTTCGACGAAATATCGTATCGAATTCTTGGGTGGACTTCCTTTACTTACTAGGTAGGTGGTAAAGGTACGGACAAAAGAAGGGGTCCCCCGTTACCGGGGCAGAGCACCGCAAGTGGGTCGCAACGATTCTTTTTGCTTCTACTGTGGCCCTTAGAAGGGAGGAATGAGGGGAGAGACCCGAAGGGAGACTAGATCTGGATGGCGACTGGCGAAAGTATGAACGGGGTCCTTAACGTTTCCAGTTCGAACGCATCCGACGTCGACCGGGTCCACCCATAAATCTCCTTACCCCGGTGGTGGGGCCCACTCGTAAGCAGGTCCAAATTGAGCAATCCCACAACGACGCCAGCGAAGAAACCTCTACAAAGCCGCAATCCACCGTCATGTGGTGCAATGACAATGAAAGAGATAATGGGTACAGGAAAATCGTGGCAGAAGCTGAACCACACCAGCAATCGCCCGCCAATCCTGGGAAACCATGAAAAACCCATGGGTCAGAGAGAACGGTCGCCGGGGATTGAACCCGGGACCCCCCAAATGTGAGCCGCAAACCGGCGCCACCTCGCTCGGTTAGATAGGTGGGAGAGAAACTAAAAATGTATGGTGGAAGGTACAAGAATCACAAAAGAATGAGTATATGTAAATTTGTGATTTGCAGAGAAAGTCGTGTGAATGCACGACATCAGATTTTTACTTTATTAACACTTTAGAAAACGAAATTATATCTTTTGACGTAGACCAACACAAAGGAACTGAAATTATACAGAACATAACTAATATTATACAGAAAGCAAGTGCGCACATGCTAACAGGAAGGGGTAATGCATCAAACAGCTTAACATCAAATAGTTGGTATAACGATCAGTGTAAAACAGCGAAGAAAGCAGCGGAATCTGCACTTATCAAATACAGAAGAGAGGGGGGTGAAGAACGTAGAATTTCTTTTGCAAATCTAAGAAAGTCATATAGGGAAGTCCTAAAGCAGAGCAAAACAGCTTGGCAGGACGCAAAGGCAGAAGAGGTACGTCAAGTAGTCGAAAATGGGGAAATTGGTGACATGTGGAAAGTTATTAGACAGATTCGAAGGTGAAGGTCCATTCAGGTAACTATCCCGGCTGGAGAATGGATAAAGCACTTTAAAACAGTCTATGAAGGAGGGGAGTTTAGAATACAATTAAATACTTTGGCCGCGGAAGGGATGACTGGGGCTCCAATTGTGCAAATGCTTGATTATGAAATTAGCACAGCAGAGGTTGTTCGTGCAATAAAATGTTTAAAAAACGGGAAGGCAGCTGGTATAGAGGGCTTGTCAGCTGAGTTTTTCAAGATCTCGCTAGAAGTTAATAAAATGGTAGATTTCTATAGAAAAAGCTTCAATAAAATATTTGAAGGCGGAGAATATCCGGAAGCATGGAAAACCGCCATTATCCAACCTCTTTACAAGGGCAAAGGGAGTTACAGCATTCCAGGAAATTACAGGGGTATCTCGCTGCTCTCTATATTTGGAAAAATTTACAGTAGAATCTTATATGAAAGAATCAAGTGTTGGGCCAAGACACATCATAGGATTTCTAAATTTCAGGCAGGATTTAGGGAAGGTTTCTCGACTATTGACAATGTCTTTGTTCTGAAAACAATAATTGATGACAATTTGAGAAATAAAGGTGGTAAGGTATATACTGTATTTGTAGATTTTAAAATGGCATTTGATACTGTAGAACGCAGTGCTCTCTGGGAGAAATTAACACGTAAAGGACTTTCGGGGAAAATGATTAGAGCACTTAGGGCAATGTATAAAGAAGTTAAGTTTGTTATCAAGACCGATCAGCACAATACATCAGAATGTAACATAGCGCAGAGGGGGGTTAAACAGGGTTGTATACTATCTCCGTTACTTTTTAATTTGTTTATTGATGATGTTGTTAGCGTGATGACGGAGGAAGACATAGATGCACCGACAATCGCAGACCAAAAAATACCAATTCTTTTGTACGCGGATGACATTGTAGTTCTTTCTAAAACGATAAAAGGTTTGCAGTCTGGTTTAAACGCTCTTCGACAATACTGTAGGCAATGGGGTATGGAGGTAAATATTCTTAAAACTAAAACAGTCACCTTTAAAAATGGATATGTGTACGGCCAACATGAAAAGTGGACCTATGGGGAGGAAGAAATTCAAAATGTTAAACACTTCGATTACTTAGGAGTAAGGTTTGATATGGACGGAGAATGGAACAAGAACATGGAGTTTATAAAACACAAAGGGATTGGACAACTTTCTGAAGTATTAAGGATATTGACACGGGTACCAGATATGCCAGTAAAAACATTACAGACCATGTATGAAGCAATGGTTAGGTCCTCATTACTATACGGCAGTGAAGTGTGGGGATGGGAGAGGGTGGATAATGTAAATAAAATACAATGCAATTTCTGGAAGCGCATTCTAGGGTTGGGGAGGGGTACTTCAAACTACGGAGTTCTTCGGGAGGTAGGATGCTGGGAAGATGCTGTATTTGCTAAACTAAACGTAGTTAGGTACTGGTTGCGAATAATTAAAGGCGATCAAACAACTCTGAGAGCAATATGTTATCGTCATCAAATAAACAACATAGGGCATCCAAAATGGTGGGCGGCGGGGTTGCAACGCGAATTATCAAAAATTGGCTTAAATGATATCTGGCAAAGGGGTAATGAAAATACACACAGTGCTGTAAGAAAGGTCAAAAGACGACTATGCGATATAAACAGGCAGAAAATCGAATCTGAATGTAGACAAAGATCAACATTGGAGCTACAAAATGAAATAAAAACTAGGTGGAGTAAGGAAACATATATTTTGGAATTGAGTATAAAACAGAGGACTGGAATAGCATGGCTTAGGTTGGGAGGGTGGAAAGCTCGCAAGATTGTTGATGACGATGGCAGAAGGATTTGCCCATTATGCGGGGAACAAGAAGACTGGACGCATATTTTGGCAGCATGCGTGCAGACGGAGGGTATTAGGAAAAAACTATTACCGGAAGTATTTTTGGCTTCCAACAGACGGAGGGCAGCATGCTGGGACATGATTCTTAACAGCCAAAACTGGCCAAGCTTGGGCACATACTTAATGGAAGTACGTGTACTAAGAGATAAGGTGTTTATGTAATTTATCTTTAAACATACGTGGTGCTTGAGTACTTGTGCGCGACTGTGTGTGTGTGTGTGTGTGTGTGTGTGTGTGTTTGAGTGTGTGATTCAGTGTGGTTTTTTTTTCAATTTTATATGTATGTATGTATATAGTGCGGTGATTGTAAAAAAATAGTTGTTTTCTGGTTGATACTGCAAGTCACGTATACAGACCAGGTATTTATCTAGAGAGCATGTACGGTCTTATGACCCATGCGACTGTGTTATGCAATTAATGTAATACTAAATACTTAATAAATACCACCACTACCACTACTTTCTCTACTACGTATAGTAAGTAGGGGAAGTATTGTATTCCACCCAAAAATTCGATACCGAGATTTCACCGGAAATATATGTTTTGAGATTCCCCGAATCCAAAAAAAAACATTTTTGGAAACATATTCGTGTGTGTGTCTGTGTGTGTGTGTGTCTGTCTGTCTGTCTGTCTGTGTCTGTCTGTGAACAGCATGACTCAGAAACGAACAGTCGGATAAACACCAAACTTGGTATTTAGGTGCATATCTTCCAAGGATGCGACACGAAGGTTTTCGAGAAAATCCCCCCACCCCAGATTACCCTTTACATGGAAGATTTTTCGAAACTTTTAATTTTCTCAAAAATGGCTCTAGCAATTTTGATTAAAATATCATATGTTTAAGATATTTTTATGACAAATAAAATGTATATCTTGAATTTTCTGGGAATGTCTCCAAAAGTATTCTTCATTGTGAACGACTTTTCCATAACTGGTAAACCATAAGAGATAGACAAAATTTTACTACACAAAAAATGTAGATCGCGTTAAAATACACAACTTATGTCATATACATTTTTTTGTTGAGTGAACCATTTTCGAGATATTTCTTGTTTTGTCTTGGTAATGCAAAGAGTATTAATCTGTGGAAAAGGGAATAGTGCTGCACCTAGCAACCAGCTATTAAGAGATATGTATGTGCTTAAAGGCTACTGTATTTCATACTGCGCTTGTAAATATATATTCCCTTTGCATCTGCAAGAAAATTAGCAATACGATAGAATCTGAAAATGTTTATCTCGATTAACATGACGTAGATGGAGAATAAGCGTTTGTAAAAATAGTTTGCACAAGAGTAGAGAAAGTCATGTGAGTGTAACACTTACTATACGTAGTAGGGAAAGTAAAAAAGCATTTTTGGAAACATGTCCGTGTGTGTCTGTGAACAGCATTACTCAGAAACGAACAGTCGGATAAACACCAAACTTGGTATTTAGATTCAGTATCTCCAGAGAAACGACACGAAGGTTTTCAAGAAAATCCCCCCACCCCAGATTACCCTTTACATGAAACATTTTTGGAAAATTTTAATTTTCCAAAAATGGCTCTAATAGATTTTGATTAAAATATCATATGTTTAAGATATTTTCATGACGAATGAAATGTATATCTCGAATTTTCTGGGAATGTCTTCAAAAGTATTCTTCATTGTGAACGACTTTTGCATAACTGGTAAACCATAAGAGATAGACAAAATTTTACTACACAAAAATGTCGATCTCGTTAAAATACAGAATTTATGTTATATACATTTGTTTTGTTGAGGAACCATTTTCGAAATATTGCTTTTTATTCCCTTAAATTTACCAATACTTATTCTTTTTCTCAAATTCGTTATTCATTTTTTTGTCCTGGTAATGCAAAGAGAATGGAATGCTCCACATAGCAACCAGCTATTAAAATATTTCACTATCGCTTAAAGCCTACCATATTCCCCTTGCATCTACAAGAAAATTAGCAATAAGATTAACATTTCGATATCTCGATTAACATGAAGCAAATGGAGAATAAGCGTTTGTAAAAATAGTTTGTACAAGAGTAGAGAAAGTCATGTGAGTGTAACACATCAGATTTTTCACGTTAGTTATAGCGTTAAAATCTACCGTTTGCTCGGTGATGTTAGCAACAAACTTACCTCTCTTGACGCCGTTAGTATCTGTAATTTGTAATACACCATATGTTCCACTGAAGACAACCAAGTCAGAATTCAGTGCCAGAGCCTTTTGACGAATTTTAGTCTCCAGACTTTTCCAGTTAGCACTGTTGAGTCCACTCCATTGGGGTGCTACATTCACATAGTAGAAGGTAGCCTTTTGTTGGGGGAAATAAACAAAATCTGCATTGGGAGCCAAGTGGCCTCTCACCAAATCCTTGACATCACCGCAATCGTGGTTCCTGGAAAATAAAAAAATTTCATTACTCATGAAACGTTTTAGACACGCCCACCTTGTCTAGGTGTGTTAGTGAGTGTGATGTAGAGAATCTATCAGTGTCACTTAGTACGTCTGTCTGCCTGTAAGCATGAAATACTTCTACAAACGCTGCTGAGACTTTGTAATAGGAGTTTGAAGAAAGATTTTTGACGCCTTTCAAATTTGCTTGTAATCAGTTCAAACCAGTGGATATACAGAGTGAAATTTGAAGAAGTTTTGTTTCTGCCTTAAGTATGGAAGCCAATTTGAAGAAGTTATTGTCTTATTTGCACCAGGCTTTGGGCGTCAATTTGAAGTAGGTGTATTGAAGGAGTTGTGTTATATTTCAACTGTTGGGGAGCCGAACTTGAAGTTATTGCAACCGCACGTATAGTACCCGGTTTCCGGTAGCCTTCGCCCCAAGTTTAAAAATATTATTTTTGTAATTTGATTGTTTCTTTAAACATTTTATATTTATATTCGCCTCGGCTGCGTCAGTATTATTTTTAGAGACATACTTCTCTTGGCAGGGTTGTGGTGCGACCGAAGAATTTAGGATTACACAGATTTTAAGTTTTAATTCACTCCTTTTTATTAATCCTTGACAATTTAATTAGCACTTCACTGATATAGAGAGCTGTGAGATTCTTTTATTTAATACTTGCACTTTTTTTAATACGTAAACTATTTTTATCTCACACGAATACATATTAAATATCTCGAGGACACATCTCGCGTATGGTTATGAGCACTGTCTAGAAGCAACTGAACGCTTTTCCACAACCTAAATTTGTAAATTTCTGTATTTCAAGTTCCTGATTGGATAATCCTAGTCCAATAGAATACCTTCATTTAACTAAAGCTTTATCTGGTTGTTGATTGGCTAATTTTTTAAACTGTCTCAAAATTTACATTATTGCTGCTCTAATAATGACTATTAGCATTTAAACTTCCTTACTCATTGCCTCAAGGTTACATCATTGTTAGCAACTTTAAACCTATTTCTCACAGCTCCTACATTATTAAATTACGTAATACATTCACATAACATTATTGAACATGTATACAATAATGTAACCATTTACATTGAATGTAACAAACACGTTTTAGATATTGTTACATGCACTTACTGCTTTAAGGAGGGCTGTTATTTATATAATTTGACTAAAATCATTTAAGCGTCAAAAATACTGCCTCATATTTTAGACACAGAAGTTTGATTTTAAAAATGTATATAGTATTTGATTAAAACGTGCAATAATTGGTTTTACTATTTAGCTCAAAGTCCCGATAATCAGCGGCTTCCTGCTGATAATCTAAAGCTTCCGGTCAGTATTTTGTCAACGCAAATTCAGTTGCCGGTTTCAATGTTAAAATTCGCGATGAAATTTACCTCTGCACATAACTTCTTTGACAAAACCAACAATACAGTAACAAATTAATGAACAGGCATCATTCGAGAATAATCAACCAATTGCGGAATCCAGATTCTACAAGAGAATGCACATCAAATCTTCTACTTCCATCTCTAATAACACTACGTCTGTTGTTTGCAAGAAGAAAGAAATTCCATCACTTTTAATTTTAATAATTGTCCATTTTAAGGTTCACCATTAAAGTTTCTTCAATGAAGAATATAATTTCATTATTTAGCGAATAATACATGAGGAGATGTTAAAAATAAGTCTAAAAATTAACTAGTTACGGATTATATTACCTAACCTTAGTTGTTTATTGCCATACAGCTGTTAAAAAATCTGAAGTTTTGCACTCAAATGACTTTCCCTACTCTTGTACAAACTATTTTTACAAACGCTTATTCTCCATCTACTTCATGCCAATCGAGATATCGAGATGTTAATCTTATGTAAGTGTACTTGTAGGTGCAAAGGGAAGCTTTAAGCGATAGTCAAATCTTTGAAGAGCTGGTTGCTATGTGGAGCTTTTCATTCCCTTTCCATAAAAAAACCGAATAACGAATTCCCATTTGCGAAAAAGTATTAGTTGGAAAATTCGAACAAATAACAAGAAATATCTCGGAAATGGTTCACTCGACAAAAAAACTGTATATGACATAAATTGTATGTTTTAATGAGATCTACGTTTTTTGTGTAGTAAAATTTTGTCTATCTCTTACGATTTACTAGTTATGCGAAAGTCATTTAGAATGAAGAGGACTTTGGGGACATTTCCAGAAAATGCAAGATATATATTTCAATTGCCATAAAAATATCTTAAACACATTAAATTTTAATCAAAATCGTTAGAGCCATTTTTGAGAAACTCAACAATTTTCTAAAAATGTTCCATGCAAATAGAAGTCTGGGGTGGGGGATTTTCTTGAAAATCTTCGTGTCGCATCCTTGGAAGATAGTAAACTCAAGTAGAAAGTTTGGTATTTATCTGACTTTACGTTTTTGAGTTATGCTGTATACAGACTGACAGACAGGGTGATACACAGACAGGCACATACACGGACATGTTTCCAAAAATACTTTAGTTGCATTCAGGCACGTCAAAGCATGTATTTCTGGTGAAATCTCGTTACAGAATTTTTGCGTGGAATGCAATACTTCCCCTACTTACTATACCTGCGTAGTAGAGAAAGTAACAGGATTTCATTTTGTGTAGTTCCATCGAGATTAGCAGTAAAGATATACTATTTATAATAAGGCGCTAAACTTCAGAGATCTTTACACGGCAACAATACCACTAAGATTACTTAATATGCCTATTCCATAAGTAGCTCGCGACTTGCAGACGGTCGCGATTTTTACTTTCTCTACTACGTATAGTTAGTAGGGGAAGTATTGTATTCCACCCAAAAATTCGATACCAAAATTTCACCGGAAATACATGTTTTGAGACCACCTGAATCCAAAAAAAAGCATTTTTGGAAAATGTCTGCGTGTGGCTTTGAACAGCCTACCTCAGAAACGAACAGTCCGATAAACACCAAACTTTGTATTTAGGTTCAGTATCTTCCAGAGATGCGACACGAAGGTTTTCAAGAAAATCCCCCCACCCCAGATTACCCTTTACTTGGAACATTTTTCACAAATTTTAATTTACTCAAAAATGGCTCTAACGATTTTGATTAAAATATCATACGTATATATCAAATTTTCTGAGAATGTCTCCAAAAGTATTCTTCATTGTGAACGACTATTGCATAACTGGTAAACCATAAGAGATAGACAAAATTTTACTGCACAAAAAATGTAGATCGCGTTGAAATACACAACTTATGTCATATACATTTTTTGTTGAGTGAACCATTTTCGAGATATTGCTTGTTATTCCCTTAAATTTTTAAAATACTTATACTTTTTCTCCAATTCGTTATTCATTTTTTTTGTCCTGGTAATGCAAAGAGAATGGAATTCTCCACATGGCAACCAGCTCTTAAAATATTTGACTATAGCTTAAAGCCTAGCAATTCCCCTTGCATCTACAAGTAAATTAGAAATAAGACTAACATCTCAATATCCCGATTAATATGAATAAAAGTTTATAAAAACAGTTTGTACAAGAGTAGAGAAAGTCATGTGAGTGTAACACATCAGATTTTTTTCGTAATATCACCACACCTTCTTAGATTACTACAATAATTAAGACCATATTTGCTGCACAGCTATTTCTTAAATTAATTTAAGACCTTGGTCACTAAACGTCTTTAAGGCTAATTCAGCCCAAATTGGTTAAAACTTGGTTTATCGATTTCTATACTACAAGGAGCTTAAAAGCACTCTCCCACCAATGCAAAATCTACTAAATTCATGACCATTAGTTCCTAAACTATTTAAAATATCTGACAAAGATTTACAGAATGTAGTTGCATGCCTTCCAATTTGACTGATATTGGTGAAATATATAAGTTTGGTTACTAAGGAAAATAAGATTGTGTAGTTAATTATACTATAATTTAGTTAACATTTGTTGGAAATTATTAGTTTTAAAACTAACCAAATGTGTTACTAATACCAAAGTAGATCCACAACAGCACTTATCATCCTGAAATTTAACTTAGGTATCTTCAATAGATTCTAAGAAAACGAATCGTTTATACCAGAAAATGTCATTCACAAAAAAAATGTTCAAACCAACTAGAGAAAACAAACTTGCATATATTTTAACCACATGAATTGATTAACAAAAACTGCTAACTTAACAGTACCAATTTTAAGAGAAAATCTTCCCCAAAAAATGTGGGATAAAGATTACCACTGTGCTCCAAATTGTATAGTGAGGCAGTATTTTTAACACCTAAGTGATTTCAATCTAATTATATAATATATAATTCAATAACAGCCCGCCTTAAAGCAATATATAAAAAGGTGTATTACAGTCATTGTAAATGTTTATATTATTGTATACATGTTTAATAATGTTACGTGAATGTATTACGTAATTTAATAATGTAGGAGCTGTGAGAATAATAGGTTAAAAGTTGTTAACAATGAGGTAACAATGAGGTAACCTTGAGGCAATAATGAGTAAGAAAGTGTAATAATACTACTAGTCATTATTGGAGGAAGCAATAATGTAATTTTTGAGACAATATAAAAACAGCCAATCAACAACCAGGAAAAAGCATAAGTTAAATGAAAGTATTCTATTGGATTAGGATTAGCCAATCAAAAACTGAAATATAGCAAAATTTACAAATTTAGAGTTCAGTTGCTTGTAGACAGTGCTCATAACTGGACGCGAGATGTATACTCGAGAAATTTAATACGTATTCAGTGTGAGACGAAAATAGTTTACGTGTTAAAAAGTGCAAGTAATTAAAAAAAGAATCTCACAGCTCTCTATATCAGTGAAGTGTTATTTAAATCGTGTCAAGCATTAATAAATGTAGTGAAGAAACGCTTAAAGTTTGTGTAAGCCTACATTCTTCAATCGCACCAAAACCCTGCAAGGAGAAACGTATCTCTAACAATAACACTGACGCAGCTGAGGCAAACATAAAAATAATATTTAAAGAAACAATCAAAATACAATTTTTAGATATTTTTTCAACTTGGGGCAAAGGCCACCGGAAAGTACATTTGGGGCGAAGGCTACCGGAAACTTTTTTTTACCATACGTGGGGTTGCAACTACTTCAAGTTCGGCTCCCCAACAGTTGAAATAACAATACAACAACGTAAAGACGATAAACCTTCTTTAAAATCGGTTCCCAAAACGCGGGGCAGATAAAAAATACAACAAAACAACTACTTCAAATTGACGCCCAAAGTGTGGTGCAAATAACGTAAAGAAATTATCTACTACAAATTGGCTTTCCATACGTGGGGCACAAACCATCTACTTCAATAGGAGTTACATTTTTTTCTGTGAAGCGGTGCAGAATACACAGTACAAAATGGCAGGTGCAGTGCCATTTTAAACATATATCTAAAATATAAATGCTATACCTACAATGATAAAATATACATCGAATTAAAGAGATAATTTGGATTAATAAAACTGCATAAAAACTAAAAATGTCCTGTTGAAATTTCGCCTCCGCTTAATTTTTTTAGGTTGCTAGAATTTCAATTATTCTGTATGATGTTGAAAATGCAAATATTATACTCATAAACAACTGAAGTATTTAACGAAACAATTTTATATCACTTATAATGGTATTATTTAAAAGGCCCAATCTGGTATACTGATGGTTCTAGAACCAAATCAGGAACGGGGGCTGGGCTTTACGGTAATGGCAACAAGATTTCGTATAGTCTGGGTAGCTTAGCTACGGTTTTCCAGGCTGAGGTTTATGTAATCCTAGCCAGTGTCATGGAAAGAATTAAAAAGAGATATAAGAATAGAAGTGTTCTTATCCTCTCAGACAATCAATCTGCTCTTAAAGCACTTGAATCACCATCAATAAAATCAAAGTTCGTCTCAGAATGCCGGGAATCCTTAATGATACCGGCTGAACACAATAAGGTTCAACTTATGTGGGTGCCAGGACATACAGGTATACAAGGCAATGAGAAAGAGATGAAGCAGCCAAGATTGGCAGCGAATTCCCATTTTTGGGTCCGGAGTCTGTAAAGGGGGTACCTACAGACCAGTGAAACAGGCTATTAAGTGCTGGGCTCAAACAGAACACAAGAACTACTGGAACTCCATTGAGGGTTGCAGACATTCCAAGTTGTTTATTACAGACCTGGATAACAGCCGGACGAAGTACCTGCGCGATCTTAGTAGAAGAAGGCTTGTATGGGCAACAGGATTCATTACAAGACACTGTGCACTAAAGTTTAATCTGTACAAAATGGAATTGTTTAACAACCCTATCTGTAGTTGATGCCTAGAAGGAGATGAGACTGTTAATATGTGATTGCCCTACTCTTGCGAATCAAAGATCAAGTATTTTTGGCAATCACTTTCCAAAGATAGATGAACTATCGAAAGCTCAGTTAGCAGTCTGGTTAAGTTCATAACGAGCAACAGACTACTTAACTGATGAAAGGGGGGATGCGCAATAGATCTTTAAGGTTGCAGTGCTTGGGCATAAAACCCACCCCTTTTTCAAACTACACTTATACCTATTATTTAAATTTTATATACAAGAATCTGGTTTTACACGGCTTTCTCTATCCAGTATCACTTATTTTATCTCTTCTGGAGGCCATTCTTATAGTAGCTTATTTTTCGAGATAAATGTTTAGAGAAGTAGTTTCATTACACATTTCATTGTAAATACGAAGGGTTGTTCACGATCTATGGTAACAATATCAGACGAACACAATAGCTCCGAATGTGTGGAACCGAATGAAAGTTCAGCGGTATGAATGTATCACTGTGTTTATGTGCTCTTGTTCTTGCTGCAGCAAATGGCGTCAAAAATAGAACCATTCTGATTGAGGCAGTATTTTTAACACAATGATTTCAGTCAAATTATATAATATAAATTCAATAACAGCCCGCCTTAAAGCAATATGTGTATGTAACAATGTATAAAAAGTGTATATTACAGTCATTATATATGTTTATATTATTATGTACATGTTCAATAATGCTATGTGAATGTATTACGCAATTTAATAATGTAGGAACTGTGAGAATAATAGGTTAATGGTTGCTAACAATAAGGTAACAATGAGGTAACCTTGAGGCAATAATGAGTAAGAAAGTTTAATAATGCTAATAGTCATTATTGGAGCAGCAATAATGTAAATTTTGAGACAGTTTATAAATAACCAATCAACATCCAGAAAGAAAGCTTAAGTTAAATGAAAATATTCTATTGGTGTAGGATTAGCCAATCATAAACTGAAATAGGGCAAATTGTTCAAATTCAGAAGTCAGTTGCTTGTAGACAGTGCTCCTAACCGAACGCAAGATGCGTCCTCGAGAAATTTAATACATATTTTGTGTGAGACAAAAATAGTTTACGTGTTAAAAAGTGCAAGTAATTAATAAAAAAATCTCACAGCTCTCTCTCTATATATCAGTGAAGTGTTATTTAAACCGTGTCAAGCATTAATAAATGGAGTGAAGTAAAATTATAATCTGTGTAAGCCTACATTCTTCAGTCGCACCACTCCCTGCTAAGACATTCATGTCTGTAAAAAGATATTAATACTGACGCAGCCGAGGTAAACATCAATATATAATATTTTAAAGAAACAGTCAAAATTACAAAGTTAATATTTTCTAACAAAAATTGGGGCGAAGGCCACCGCAAAGTACATTTGGGGCGAAGGCTACCGGAAACTTTTTAGCATACCTGCGGTTGCAACTAATTTCAAATTCGGCTCCCCAACAGTCAAAATATCTTCAACCATCTTCAAATTGGCTCCCAAACCGTGGTGCAAAAATAACGTAATAATAATAAGTCCACAAAGTATTTTTCATAATAAGGATGCATTATTTCCCTTTTGCGATGCCAAATGCTAGTATTCTAAGATTATTAAGCAGTACAAGAGGCGTGGTTTTACCACATCCAAAAAAGTGATCTCATGTGCACTTAACAAAAGAGGTAAGGCATATCAGGACTTATTCCAAAGGTAGAAAAGAGGGAAATCCACGACCGGCCACCAGTCTCAGCCCTGAGATAACTTGGAAGGTCAAGGCCCATGCCTCTGGACCAAATCCTACAACTCAGAGGGCCATTGCACTCTAATTAGGGATCTCTGTTACTACTGTGAACACCATAATCAACCAGGATTTGGAACTAGAAAAGTGCCATAATAACCATACTTACGTGCTGTATGCTTTTATGTAGCTACAACAAAATGTGTATATATTGAAAACATTTTATAAAATATTTTATCATGATTAACAAGAAGTAGAAAAAGAAGCCTTTGTAGCGGAAAGTAGTCGTTGGGCGACGTTTGTAGCGGGAAACGGTGCTGTGCGCTATTTGTAGCGCGAAATCGTCGATCCTTGGGTTGTTGTTGCCTGTTGCGGTTGTTCTTCTTCCTCAGCTATGGTGCTCGTCGGTTGTTGCGTATTTCATTCCTAGCTATGTCTAATTATTAATTCTCAGGTTATAGTGGGTGAAGCAAGTTAAAAAATACACTGCAAGTTTCCCTTAACCAGTGAAGTTTATTTCACAGTTTGAATAATTATGGGCGGCTAGCTTTTCCCATTATTATAATCCAGCCACTTTAAATTAGTCAGGAGCTTAGCTATCTGTACACGCACTCCCACCCTTGTGCACCTACGTGCATCTGTAGCACTTCGTGTCGACGTGAATTCTCGAAGATCAGTTAGCAAGAGAGAGTGCTCTGAGGCCTTGCCTGCCCTTATATACGGGAGCCTAGTGACGCTCACCTCCGCGTTTAAAGATGTAACGACGTTTTCCATTGGCCCCCCAGACCGCTTCACCCTAACATGTATGAGAATGTGTGGCTTCAGATCCGTGCGCTTAAGCGCCATCTTGTAGCGTTGTGAAGCCAGTTCCATATCTCAGTCTTTTTCTTTTCTCTATCTATCTCTTTCTATTTCTCCGTACCGTTACCGGTTCCCTGTCTGTTCGCTTGGTGAAAGGTACGCTCTTAATGCTTTCTTGGAATTTTGCTAGCTCGCCCGTTTACTACAATCAGCTCTGTACAAATGTTAGATGTTGTTCGCCCCAAATGTTAGTAAATTAAAGTATTACTGTACAATTCTTATATGTATGGTTCCCCTTTCATATGTACAATTCCTATATATGTGTAATATATCCCCTTTCACCTTCTTTACGGAACTTGCAGAATAGATATGAAAACAAGTTATAGTGTATAGAGAAAATCGGATAATTGTAATGCCATATTTTGGCCTATAATCTAATTTAGTCAGCAGTCCTGGAGAGAAACTCACCTTTTAGCCAAAGCATTTGAACCCAAGATGAGCCTGAACATATCATTAGTATGGTTGCAAGCATAGATCTGTTGTTTGTCTTTGATGCGGCCCTTTGGGTCAAATCCACTCACAGAGAAATAATTGTTACGCATTTCACGTTGTCGGTACTCCGCAGCTTTGGAAACTGTGTGGTTCACGTAGAGGGTGCGGAAAGTATCCTGGTCATAACAAACGTCCAGCAGAGTCACAAATCCTGAACTGAGCAACCGATATCCAATCCTTAGCTTCTTGAACTGACCTCCGTAACAGGTTCCTTCGGACACCACGCTGGAGGATGGCGTTGATTGACATTGGACCTCTTTCAGGTTACACGATGTCCCATTTATGGAGAAATTGGTGTCTGGAAAATGAACAAAAGTTTGTAAGGACATTTAGCTCTTGAAGTAAAAATGTGCGCTTATCAGTTTTATTTCTCTAAAGAAGCTAAGTAGCAGTTAACGAACTAAATTTGCCTTATGAAGTGGTAAGATCCGCCCGAAGAGAAATAATAATAATAATAATAATAATAATAATAATAATAATAATCATAATCATAATAAGGATGTGAATAATAATAAGAAGAAGAAGAAAGAAGAAGAATAAAGATAATATGAAGGATTAGGAAAGGGGGGAATAAAATCATAACGACGGAGATTAAGTAAAGAACAGACACTAATAAATAAAATTGACTTTAAATTAAATAAAACAGATGGAAATCAAAGGTACGAAGCCACGTATTTCAGAGACTAGCGAAAACTGTAAAAATAGGAAATGTTTCACGAACAAACAGGCGAAGACAGCGAGCACTTAAGGTACATAGAATTTGTGAAACCCACAGGAAACGAATACAACAGACGGGAAGTCAGATGCAGTCAACCGCACAGAAAAGGTAATCAGGCGGAAATAAGACGGTATGTTAGACGCGGTAAAGGTCAACTTTAAAATATAGCAAACCAATGGGAACTTAGAAAAATGAACAACCAGAAGTTAGAAAAGTCACGCGAATAGTAAAAAGGAGGAATGGAACTAGAAAATAGGCGGATAATAGAAAAATTATCTAGGAGACAGAGGAGTTTGAGACGGGGGTAACATGGATCACTTCGTGTCGAACTGTGGAGGAGACTTCGTGTCGAACTGTGGGTGAGACTTCATGCCAAGCGTCGAGGCAGAATATATGTGAAAGTTAGTGTCAAATTAGTGTAGGGAAAGGCGTGTAGAAATGAACAAATTCCGGTTGACAGAAATAATAACTTTATACCTTTCACTGTAAGAAGGGAAATAGAAAGGGGAAGCGCGTAAATGAAAGCTAGGAATGATAGGCGGAATTAAGTCTTGTGTGACGGGGAGTCGGTAAGAGGAACACAGTGTGGATCATCAGAATAAACGGGCCAGTGAAGGAAAAATGCAAGTGTCGTTAACCTCCTATCCACACTCCCTGAGATAAGATCTCATATCCAACCATTAGCCCTCTACCTGAGCAGCCGGCGAAACAAATCCTTTCCGAGTCAGAAACCCGAAACCAAGAAAACCTTAGTTTATCCCCGCTACACTTAGCATTAATTTTCAACCAAAGAAATGCATGGTACATCCCAAGATAGCACATTATAACACCAATGAAGAAGCATAGAGACTTAAATAGCTTGGCACAGCAATAACAAGAAATAACTGACTGGTCCCATAGCTTAGTCGGTAGAACACCTGCCTACTGTGCGGGGGGTCCCGGGCTCGATTTCCGGCTGGGCGGTGGACATTTTTCTCTAGCCAAGATTATTCTCTATCCTCCCCAGTGTGAATGAGAGTGTGAATGTGAATGTGTGTGTGTGTGTGTGTGTGTGTGATCTGATGATTATGAAGCAACATATAGTACTAGCCAAGGACAAACTAATACAATAACTCATTAGTGTAATAAATAATTCACAGCTTCTCAGCATCAACACATTAATAATTTATTTCTTTAATATTTTGTTCTAAGTTTTACGTGTTATGTTTTTTCTTTGATAATAATATTATACGTATAATAATTAAAAGGATATTAAAACACATATATTCATAATGTATACATGTTAGAGAACAAGTATATAACGTTATAACATATACAATATAATATGAAGGGAAAATGCCATTGTTAGCTATATAACCAGTAATATAATATTACGAGAAATCCAGTAGGATCTACGTAAGCATGTAAGGGACCTTGGATTCAAATTAAGACGATAGAAGTCTGTAAACATATATATGTAACCTACACTGTTATTGGATAGTAGCACCACATTGATACATGCTTGTAATTCAAATACTACGTTAAGAAAACGGTTGAAGGGAACGCTAACAGAAGCTTGCCAGTGTTTGAGCAGGAAGGCCGTGTATAAGCTCGTCTCTAAATAAACGCTAAAGCTACGTATTAAAGTCTACCAGTTATACATATTTTAACATGACAAAGGAGATAGTGAATCGTGAATATGTACATGTAGTTTATGAAATAGCTAACAGAATACGTGTGTATAAATATATTTTAATCTTCTTCATACCCAACCCTGACAAGGCCCAAGTGCTCTCCGACACAAATACAGCAGCCGTGGCACAATTATAAAACAATAATTACAACATACACACACAAGAATACAGATATACGATCATCAGATTACGTCGAGATACGTCACGAGAGAAGACCCGCAGGTACGTAATACAGCATCCATCATCATCAACGTTTGTAAGGTCCTACCAAGGAGGAACCGCTAAATTAAAAAACTCAAAGTGCAAGAAACCCAATGACAAGCGAATATGAGTTAACTCCATTGCCTTATGCAATACGTTCCAATGGAAAGTCCGCCAGTAAGACCAATGTAGTTAAAGGCGGGGTATAACTATGAGATAATAGAAGCACAAAGCCGAATTGTGAGGTCGTATAAGCACATAATGCTCACAAGAATTATAAATTCTAATAGTCTGCACCAGAAAATCAAATAAAAATTAAAAATCTGATGTGTTACACTCATATGACTTTCTCTACTCTTGTACAGACCATTTTTACAAACGCTTATTCTCCATATGCTTCATGTTAATCGAGATATCCAGATGTTAATCTTATTGCTAATTTTCTTGTAGATGCAAGGGGAATTAGTAGGCTTTAAGCGATAGTCAAATATTTTAAGAGCTGGTTGCTATGTGCAGTATTCCATTGTCTTTGCATTACCAGGACAAAAAATGAATAACGAATTTGAGAAAAAGTGAAGGGAATAACAAGCAATATCTCGAAAATGGTTCACTCAACAAAAAAGTGTATATGACATAAATTGAGTATTTTAACGCGATCTACATTTTTTGTGTAGTAACATTTTGCCTATCTCTTATGGTTTATCAGTTATGCAAACGTCGTTCACAATGAAGAATACTTTTGGAGACATTCCCAGAAAATTCGAGATATCCATTTCATTTGTCATGAAAATATCCTAAACATATGATATTTTAATCAAAATCCTTAGAGCCATTTTTGAGAAAATTAAAATTTTCGAGAAATGTTCCATGTAAAGGGTAATCTGGGGTAGGGGGATTTTCTTGAAAACCTTCGTGTCGCATCTCTCTGGAAGATACTGAACCTAAGTACTAAGTTTGGTGTTTATCCGACTGTTCGTTTCAGAGTTATGCTGTTCACAGACACACACACGGACATGTTTCCAAAAGTGCTTTTTTTTGATTCAGGGGGTCTCGAAACATATATTTCCGGTGAAATCTTGGTGTCGAATTTTTGAGTGGAATACAATACTTCCCCTACTTACTATTCCTAGTAGAGAATGTAAAAATGTACAAACGAATCATTCAAAACATTCCTCAGTGGTTGTGGATTAGGTTGCTTGCTAGAAGAACTAAAAAGATTATCCGTGTTTTTGAAAGTAAAGCGGGGACACCTCGCACACCGAGACTTACACAGATCTATTGTGACTAGCATCCCCTCAGGAGGAAAAGATAAAGAGCAGGAACCACAGGAGGCTAAAGACAGCAAGCAGACAGCCCACAAAAACGCGCAGCAGTCCCTAACGATTCTAACTCGAAGACCCGAACCACTGCCGGAGCTGCCTAGAATAGGCCATGAACAACCCATACAACCTACACAGTTCTATGGTGTGCACAGGAAATAATCCCTTCCCTTGCAGCAAGCAACTGCCCGGCACTGCCTCTCACTGCGAAACCTAAAAGACAAAGGGAAACTAAACGAAGGAAAGGAAATCTTGGTAGAAGATATACCATCCCAGCATTCGCCTAGCCACCAGGTAAAACCAAGAAAAACCCAGAGAGTATTCTAGAGAAAAATTCAGGGTCGAGTGATATGGAACGTAGTTTTTCAAAACATAACAACTTCTATATGCTAATCATATGCGACTTATGTTCAGTTCACTTCGAAAATGCATTATTGTACATTGTAAAACTCACGATGTAACAGAAGAGTCAATGCAACACAAATTTCTACATTAATGACTTAGTTAAGTAATGAGTCAAGTTTATTACACAATACCAATAGCTAGACTTATCTACATTGTTTTTTACGATACTGCGTAATCCTGATGAACCTGCTTTCGAATAAGGATGTAGTGCCTTCAACTGTTCGTATTTATTTACAGATAACAGTGCAAGGTCCCAATCGTTTCCACCTTCCCTCGGCACTAACCCTCCGTGCGTTCCTAACTTGATGACGTACCTTCTCTGCCTGGTGATATTTTCCTATACTTGATGGGTCATATTATAATTATCAGCAGTACTTTGTAAGAAATAGCGAGCTAAAAACAGAGCGTTTCAAATAGGACATCCTGTATATGTTGTAAATTTTGTAGTTTGCTAATTTCTACGTGAGACTTCTGGTTCATGGTGAATGTATTATTCAATGCAGTGTTTGCAACATTTTTATTACTTTCTCTAGCTCCTACTTATAGTAAGTAGATGAATTATTACATCCCCACAAAAATTTGATATCTAGATTTCACTGGAAATATATGCTTTGACGTCTCCCGAGTAAAAAAGTGCACTTTTAGAAAAACATACGAGCGCGTGATGCTGAAAGCACAACTCAAAAACTAAAAGTCGGATAAATACCAAACGTCGTATTTGAGATTAGAATTTTCCAAGGATGCGACAAGAAGATTTTCAAGAAAATAATTCAGTGTAAACTACCCTTTACATGGCAACGTTTTCTTTTTTTTTATCTCGAGAATGATCTAACGATTTTGATATAAGGACCATATGTTTAAGACATTTGCATGCCTAATAAAATTGTCTTGAATTTTCTGCGATTAGCTTGCAAAGTTTTCTTCATTCGGAACAAATAGCATGTGGTTTATTCGGAGGTGTTGAGGGAGATGGGATGTTATGAAGACACAATACACTGTAAAATAAGAGCAGTGAAGTACTGGCTGAGCCTAATGCAGGGAGGCAATTCCACACTACGGTCCAAATGTTATAAATACCAGCGAGAAAATCTGTCCCCTAAGTTTTGGGTAGCTGATTTGGAAAGGGGTTTGAGAAGAATAGGAATGAGGACAGTATGGCAAAGAGCTGAAACAAATGACAAAAACATATGGAAAGGTGTCAAAAGAAGACTAAGAGAGATCAACCAACAGGAAATAGAATCGGATTGAAAAATTAAACGTTCTCTACAAATGAAATAAAGTTGAATTGGGGTAAAGAGGCATATATACTTAACTTAGGAAGAAAGGAAAGAACAGGAATGGCATGGTTTACTCTGTGGGTTGGAGGGCACAGAAAGTGACTGACGATTGCGGCAATAGAATCTACCCATTCTGTAATTTGGATGAGGACTGGGTACATATTCTGGCAGAATGCGCTCAGTGGGAAAACCAGCGAAAAGAAAAATTCTTAAGTCCGTCAAGAAAGAGATTGGCGTATTGGGATCTACTGGCTGACCAGAAGAACTGGCAAAACATGGCAACTTCTTGACTAAAGTGCGCGAAGCTAGGTCAAATTTGTTCAGTTAGTTAAAGGTAATTTATCTCTATTTTCCTTTTTCTTGTTCTCTTTTATTCTGTTTGCATTTTCTGTTGTTTATTTTGTCACCATTCCTAATCTCTTATATATGCATGTACCGTCATAGACCCCTACACTAATTACTTGTGTAATACGTCCGTCCGTCCGTTCCGTTCCTTCCTCCAACCATCCCATCCATAAAACTGATAAATATAAGACACGGTGAAGAAGGTAGTTTCTGCCCCACGTATAGAAAGTCAGTTTGAAGAAGATGTATTATATTTCCGTACGGTAAAAAGTTTCCGGTAGTCTCCGCCCCAAATGTACTTTCCGGGGCCTTTGCGCCAAGTTTTAAAATATTAACTTTGTAATTTGGACTGTTTCTTTAAAATATTATATATTTATGTTTGCCTCGGCTGCGTCAGTATTTATATTTTTTATTTTTTAGAGACATGAATGTCTTAGCAGGGAGTGGTGCGACTGAAGAATGTAGGCTTACACAGATTATAATTTTACTTCACTCCTTTTATTAATGCTTGACACGATTTAAATAACACTTCACTGATATATAGAGAGAGCGAGCTCTGAGATTTTTTTATTAATTACTTGCACTTTTTAACACGTAAACTATTTTTGTCTCACACAAAATACGTATTAAACTTCTCGAGGACACATCTCGCGTCCGGTTAGGAACACTGTCTACAAGCAACTGACTTCTGAATTTGTAAATTTTGCTCCATTTAATTTCCGATTGGCTAATCCTAGTCCAATAGAATACCTTTATTTAACTGAAGCTTTTTCTGGTTGTTGATTGGCTATTTTATAGACTGTCACAAAAATTACATTAATGTTTCCAAGAATCACCAGTAGCATTTAAACTTTCTAATTCATTATTACCTCAAGGTTACCTCAATGTTAGCAACTTTTAACCTATTATTCTCACAGCTCCTACATTATTAAATTACGTAATACATTCGCATAACATTATTACACATGTACACAATAATATAAAGATATACAATGACTGTAATATATACTTTTTATATATTGTTACATATAACGTATTGCTTTAAGGCGGGCTGTTATTGATATATATTGTATAATTAGACTGAAGTCATTTAAGTGTTAAAAAAAGTGCCATAATGGACAGAAACTTACTATATAAAAAATCTGATGCTTTGTACTCACATGATTTTCTCTAATCCTGCACTATTTTTGCAAACACTTCTTCTTCATGTTAAGCGAAATAAACATTTGCAGAAACTGTCTTATTGATAATTTTCTTGTAGGTGCAAGAGGAATATGGTAGGCTTTAAGCGATAGTCAGATATTTTAAGAGCTGGTTGCTATGTGGAGCATTCCATTCTCTTTGCATGTCCAGGACGTTATAAAAAAACGAATAATGAATTCCCAATTGAGGAAAAAGGTATAAGTATTGGAAAATTCAAACAAATAACAAGGAATATCACGGAAATTGTTCACTCGACAAAAAAATGTATATGTCATAAATTGTGTGTTTTAACGAGATCTACATTCTTTGTGTAGTAAACTTTTATCTATCTCTTACGATTTACCAGTTATATTCATAATGAACAGAAATTTTGGAGACATTCCCAGAATATTCAAAATATACATCTCATTTTCCATAAAAATATCTTAAACATATGACATTTTAATCAAAATCGTTAGAACCATTTTTGAGAAAATAAAAACTTTTGAAAAATGCTCCATGTAAAGGGTAGTCTGGGGTGGGGGATGTTCTTGAAAATCTTCGTAGCGAATGTTTTAAAGATACTGAAGTTAAATACCAAGTTTGGTATTTATTGGGCTTTTCGTTTTGGGGTAATGCTGTCCATAGGCATACAGACACAAAGACACAGTTATGGAGCTTTTTATAAAAATGCGTTTTTATCATTCAGGGGGTCTCAGAGCATATATTTTCCGGTGAAATCTCGGTATCGAATTTTTGGGTGGAATGCAATACTTCCCCTACTTACTATACGAGTAGAGAAAGTTAAAATGTATAGGTATTTCTTTAACAACACAGAGTTGATTTCAAAAATTATTTTTGTCTCAAAAGCTATTTTCAAGATATGCATTGTTATTGATTTGAATTTTTCAATACTTTGTTAATTATTTTGAAGTACCATCACTATTCAGTTCTTTCTTGCAATGTATGGAAAGAGTATAGAATTTCAAAGCCAGCATATAGCGAACCGCTTTTTAAAGAGTTGCCTATCGCTACAACGTCCTGTATTCCTCTTGTACATAAAACTATTTCTGAAACACTTATCTCAATTAACACGAAATGGATACAAAAATTAACTTTTGCAAGAATAGTTTGTAGAAGAGATACGAAAAATACGCGATAGAAGTAGGGAATACCATGTGAATTTAAAATAAATTTTTTTCATTAGTTATCAGCAGGAATAGGAATTGGCAGTTGGCTTCAAGTTAGTTACACTCAAACCATTATCACTACAAAGGACGTAAACAACAGCGGCCAAGTATACTGACGGCAGGTAAACCGGTCTGGTGTGTGACGGAGTTTGTCTGCAAATGCCAGTACACTGTATAAGGAATTGGGGGTTGTTTGTTATCTGCTACGTCATTGCATAAAGTGCAGTTAACAGTTCAACCTAATTCCCTTTCGTCGTTACTTTAATGCTTGGCAATTCCTATGCCTGGTTATCAGCCTCTCTATACGTTTGTGGAAGTTTACAACCATTCCCTAAGAAATATTTACCTTTTTGGCACGTAGCAGTAACTTCTCCCCGGGACAGGTGTGTGTTTGCACATTTTAGCTCCGAGTTGCTCTGAGCACACGCCAATAGCACTCGCTTGCCCTTCTTCATGGTTAAGGCGCCAGATGTGGAATTGGGATAAGGAAAACTTGGCGGCCTGGTTTGTAGTAGTATAAGCGGGGATTCTCTTCCTAGATCTGCATCCGGGTTTACCTTGCAATCTGTGACATACAACAATGTAATCATGTAAGGAAAACTACGTTTAGAATTTATAACAACTCATGATATACAATATGGCGTTACCTGATTGATAGCTAAACTGTGAACTGAGGAGTTGAACCAATATCACCAGGAACAGAGTCGCCATATTGAAAACCTGTTGATGATAGAGACAGTAGCTGTAAATCGATTAACAGACTTGGACTTCATTCACAATGAAAATTATGCGTAAGCATAAATCAAACTTAAAAACAATTATGATGTGTTACACTCACATGACTTTCTCTACTCTTGTAAAAACTATTTTTACAAACGCTTTTTCTCCATATGCTTCATATTAACCCAGATGTTAATCTTATTGCTAATTTTCTTGTAGATGTAAGGGAAATATATATTTACAAGGGAAATTTGGAAATAGTAGCCTTTAAGCACACACATATCTTTTAATAGCTGGTTGCTAGGTGCAGCACCATTCCCTTTCCCACAGATTAATACTCTTTGCATATCCAAGACAAAAAAATGAATAACGAATTCCCATTTGAGAAAATAAGTATTGAAAAATTTAAGGGAATAACAAGCAATATCTCGAAAATGGTTCACTCAACAAAAACAAATGTATATGACATAAATTGTGAATTTTAACGCGATCGACATTTTTTGTGTAGTAACATTTTTACTTTCTCTACTACGTACAGTAAGTAGGGGAAGTATTGCATTCCACCCAAAAATTCGATACCGAGATTTCACCGGAAATACATGTTTTGAGACCTCCTGAATCCAAAAAAAGCATTTTTGGAAACATGTCCGTGTGTGTGTCTGTGTGTGTGTGTGTCTGTGTGTGTGTGTGTCTGTGTGTCTGTGTGTGTGTGAACAGCATAACTCAAAAACGAACAGTCGGATAAACACCAAACTTGGTATTTAGGTTCAGTATCTTCCAGAGATGCGACACGAAGGTTTTCAAGAAAATCCCCCCACCCCAGACTACCCTTTACATGGAACATTTTTCGAAAATTTTAATTTTCTCAAAAATGGCTCTAACGATTTTGATGAAAATATCATATGTTTAAGATAATATCATGAGAAATGAAATGTATATCTCGAATTTTCTGGGAATGTCTCCAAAAGTATTCTTCATTCTGAACGACTTTTGCATAACTGGTAAACTATAAGAGATAGACAAAATTTTACTACACAAAAAATATAGATCGCGTTAAAATACACAACTTATGTCATATACATTTCTTTTGTTGAGTGAACCGTTTTCGAGATATTGCTTGTTATTTCCTTAAATTTTGCAATACTTATACTTTTTCTCAAATTCGTTATTCATTTTTTTATGTCCTGGACATGCAAAGAGAATGGAATGCGCCACATAGCAACCAGCGTTAAAATATTTGACTATCGCTTAAAAGCTACCATATTCCCCTTGCATCTACAAAAAAATTACCAATAAGATTGACATTTCGATATCTCGATTAACATGAAGCATATGGAGAATAGGCGTTTGTAAAATTAGATTGTACAAGAGTAGAGAAAGTCATGTGAGTGTAACACATCAGATTTTTTGTGTAGTAAAATTTTGTCTATCTCTTATGGTTTACCAGTTATGCTAAAGTCGTTCACAATAAAGAATACTTCTGGAGACATTCCCAGGAAATTAAAGATATACGTTTTATTTGTCATAAGAATATCTTAAACATATGATATTTTAATCAAAATCGCTAGAGCCGTTTTTGAGAAAATTAAAATTTTCGAAAAATTTTCCTTGTAAAGTGTATCCTGGGGTGGGGGGCCTTTGTTGAAAACCTTCGTATCGCATCCCAGGAAGATACTGAACCTAAATACCAAGTTTGGTGTTTATCCGACTGTTCGTTTCTGAGTTATGCTGTTCACAGACAGACACACACACGGACATGTTTCCAAAAATGCTTTTTTGGATTCAGGGGATCTCAAAACATGTATTTCCGGTGAAATCTCGGTATCGAATTTTTGAGTGGAATACAATACTTCCCCTACTTACTATACGTAGTAGAGAAAGTAAAAAAGCATTTTTGGAAACATGTCCGTGTGTGTGTCTGTGAACAGCATAACTCAGAAACGAACAGTCGGATAAACAACAAACTTGGTATTTAGGTTCCGTATCTTCCAGAGATGCGACACGAAGGTTTTCAAGAAAATTCCCTCATCCCTTTACATGGATCATTTTTCGAAAATTTTAATTTTCTCAAAAATGCCTCTAACGATTTTGATTAAAATATCATATGTTTAAGATATTTTCATGACAAATGAAATGTATATCTCGAATTTTCTGGGAATGTCTCCAAAAGTATTCTTCATTGTGAACGACTTTTGCATAACTGGTAAACTATAAGAGATAGACAAACGTTTACTACACAAAAAAATGTAGATCGCGTTAAAATACACAATTTATATCATATACATTTTTTGTTTGAGTGAACAATTTTCGAGATATTACTTGTTATTCCCTTAAATTTTTCAATAATTTTCTCAAATGGGAATTCGTTATTCATTTTTTTTTGTCTTGGATATGCAAAGAGTATTAATCTGTGACAAAGAGAATGGTGCTGCACATAGCAACCAGCTATTAAGAGATATGTCTATGCTTAAAGATTTCTATATTGCAAATACAAAACAAGGAGAACATAGTAGCCATAGTCAAATATATTTTTACTTTCTCTACTACATATAGTAAGTAGGGGAAGTATTGCATTCCACCCAAAAATTCGATACCGAGATTTCACCGGAAATACATGTTTTGAGACGTCCTGAATCCAAATAAAGCATTTTTGGAAACATGTCCGTGTGTGTGTGTGTGTGTGTGTGTGTGGCTGTGAACAGCATAACTCAAAAACGAACAATCGGATAAACACCAAACTTGGTATTTAGGTTCAGTATCTTCCAGAGATGCGACACGAAGGTTTGCAAGAAAATCCCCCCACCCCAGACTACCCTTTACATGGAACATTTTTCGAAAATTTTAATTTTCTCAAAAATGGCTCTAACGATTTTGATGAAAATATCATATGTTTAAGATAACGTCATGAGAAATTAAATGTATATCTCGAATTTTCTGGGAATGTCTTCAAAAGTATTCTTCATTGTGAACGACTTTTCCATAACTGGTAAACCATAAGAGATAGACAAAATTTTGCTACACAAAAAATGTAGATCGCGTTAAAATACACAACTTATGTCATATACATTTCTTTTGTTGAGAAAACCGTTTTCGAGATAGTGCTTGTTACTTCCTTAAATTTTCCAATACTTATACTTTTTCTCAAATTCGTGGTTCATTTTTTTTATGTCCTGGACATGCAAAGAGAATGGAATGCGCCACATAGCAACCAGCGTTAAAATATTTGACTATCGCTTAAAAGCTACCATATTTCCCTTGCATCTACAAGAAAATTACCAATAAGATTACATCTCGATATCTCGATTAACATGAAGCATATGGAGAATAGGCGTTTGTAAAATTAGATTGTACAAGAGTAGAGAAAGTCATGTGAGTGTAACACATCAGATTTTTTCTATCTCTTATGATTTACCAGTTATGCAAAAGTCGTTCACAATGAAGAATACTTTTGGAGACATTCCCAGAAAATTCAAAATATACATTTTATTTGTCATAAAAATATCTTAAACATATGATATTTTAATCAAAATCGTTAGAGCCATTTTTGAGAAAATTAAAATTTTCGAAAAATCTTCCATGTAAAGGGTAATCATGGTGGGGGGAATTTCTTGAAAACCTTCGTGTCGCATCCTTGGAAGATACTGAACCTAAATACCAAGTTTGGTGTTTATCCGACTGTTCGTTTCTGAGTTATGCTGTTCACAGACAGACACACAGACAGACAGACACACACACGGACATGTTTCCAAAAATGATTTTTTTGCATTCAGGGGTCTCAAAACATGTATTTCCGGTGAAATCTCGGTATCGAATTTTTGGGTGGAATACAATACTTCCCCTACCTACTATACGTACTAGAGAAAGTAAAAAATGAATAACGAATTCCCATTTGAGAAAAAGTATAGGAAAATTTAAGGGAATAACAAGCAATATCTCGAAAATGGTTCACTCAACAAAAAAAGAATGTATATGACATAAATTGTGTATTTTAACGCGATCTACATTTTTCGTGTAGTAAAATTTTGTCTATCTCTTATGGTTTACCAGTTATGCAAATGTCGTTCACAATGAAGAATACTTTTGGAGACATTCCCATAAAATTCGAGATATACATTTCATTTGTCATAAAAATATCTTAAACATATGAGCATGCATACCGCTATTCAGGCCGAGCCATAAAACAACCGCTCTGAATACCTTGTGCAAATTTTCAAATAAAAAAATTTCCTACTGTCAACCAACAAATCCTTGTACTTTGAAAGACTTGTTTCTACTTCAACTGTCACAAAACAGTATATTTAAAATGGACATTATCATCTGAATCTAACTCTAAATGAGTAGGTAGAACTTTTTAGCCAACAAAATCACGAAACTGAACATAGTGTATGATACTCCTCGTTTTATTTCTAACACTAAGTTCACACATTTAAAATACAGCATTTTACCATCAGTAGATAACATTGTCTCGCCGTAATTTTAAACACGAAATGTTGTAACTTTACTGGAATACCTTGCTGCACATTAGATTTTTTTTTCTGAACTATACTACACACATTTCCGACTTACAAGCTTCAATAATACAATGAGACCTTGACTGCGGTCCAGTGCCCAAATTATAAAGTTCGGGTTCAAATAGCTATCTATCTACTTTTAGTATAACAATAGGCTATACAAATTCACTGATATGCAAGGGCATAAAGTCCATATGATGAATTCAAACGAAACAGGGAAGGAAGATAGATTTTTTACCATTTTCCAAAAAACAAAATGTGACGTGTAACTGTGAGAAATTTAACAATACAGATGAACACAGATGAAAGGAAATTGAATAAGAAAAGTTCTTTCTTTTCCTTAAAGAGAAAGTATGACGAATATCGTCATTTACTTACTAAAATATGCTCTAGTAGAAAGAAATTGCCATATATGAATATATAGAACTTAAAAGAATACTATAGTTCGATTTATTTATCACACATATTTATTTAAGGAACGTATTAGTCTTACCAAAAATTCTGATATGTTACATTCACATGACCTTCTCTACCCCTTTATCGCTTATTATGGGTGTACAAATTTGCTGGCACTAAAGCTTAGTTTTCGAACTAATAAATTTTAATCCAAATGAACCTTTGCAGAAATAGCTATGTTACACATTTAGTTATGGACACAAAGAGAACAGCTATAATCAAATGTTTAACTGGACACTATGCGCTGCATTAAAATTCCTTACTGTTTCCATGCATTCGCGAGAAATAACTGAATGTTGAAAGGACTAAAAATGATCAAGAAATAAACAATTCGAACCAGTAATAACGGATATCACGGAAATGGCTTTTGCAACAACAGTTATTTTACATAAATTGTGTGTTTTAAAGGGATCTACATTTTTTGTGTAGTGCGTTTTCGTTTGTCACTTAACGTTTACTAGCTATACATGATTATACAAAATTCCTTCCGAATGAAGAGGACTTCAAAGGCTATTCCTAGAAAATTCAAGATATGCATTTTATTTGACATGCAAATATCATTAATATATGGTATTTTAATAAAAATTGTTACAGCTATTTTTTAGAAAATAAAGAATTTCGAAAAATGTTCCATGCACAGAGTAGTTGTGGGTGGGCAGATTTTCTTGAAAATCTTCGTGTCACATCCTTGGAAGATACAGAACACATTTCCAAAAATGCTCTATTTGGATTAAGAGGGCCTAAAAAATGCATTTCCGATGAATTCTTGGTCGAATTTTTGGGTGGAATGCAATACCTTCTCTACCTACCTATGTATGTGGTAGAGAAAGTAATATATGCTCCATCATGTACGTGCTACCTCATATCATGATTAGTGCAAACCAGATAAAGGAATCGATACATCGGTTTAATTTCATATGAGCGTATAAGAAATCCCTGCGAATTCCTCCTTGTAGTGCAAGTCTTAGGATTGTTACACGTCTAAGTTTTAAGCTACAAAATTGCTTTTGCCCGAAGATAAAAGTTCAGAAATGCATTTAACTACTGTTGACAATTGACGAACGTACAAACACAGCACTAGAATATTGCTTAATGAAAGGTCTACTTTTGCTTTGATAGGCCTTGTATAGAGTCTTTCAACAAGTGTCCTATCTTTGAACTTAAATAAAACACGTTCTATAAATGATTTAGGGTTATTTATTTTTTTATTTTGGAACATAATTAATGACATTACGTGTGGAAGAGAGCATCAGTTAAATGACTGCCGCGACTTCGTTGAGTTGGGCGTATACTGTTGACCCAATTTTCAGTGACAGAAGAACGTAAATTAGATCCAACTTCACGAATAACACGGGTGATGTTATTCATAAGATCATTTACTGTTTCTGACTTGTTCACATAAACTCGAAATTTAACATAACCCCATAAGAAGTAATCCAACGGCGTTAAATCACATGACCTCGGGGGCCAGTTAACATCACCACCACGGGAAATAATGAAACCTCTGAACTTCTCCTTCAAAAGATCGATTGTTTCGAGAGCAGTATGACATGTGGCACCATCTTGCTGGAACCAGAAGTTTCTGAGATCCATACCATCCAATTGAGGCCAAAAATAGTCCCTTATAAGAGCCGCGGTATCTTTATCCATTGACAGTTAGAGCTTCTCCATCTTCATCTTGGAAAAAATATGGACCAAGGATTCCACCATACAGTAACTTTTGGGGATGAAGTGGTCGTTCTTGAATCTGCATTGGATTGTGATTGATCAAATAGCGGCAATTTTGTTTGTTAACATAACCATCCATCCAAAAGTGGGCTTCGTCGCTGAAGATGATTTTTCCAAAAATCCGGGTCAGCTTACAATTGCTCCATAGCCCATTCAGCGAATACACGGCGCAACCTATGGTCGTTGGGCTTTAGTTCTTGAGTTTTGTAAGTGTGAAACTTCAAGTCCAGATGCAGAATTCGCCAAGTTGTGGTCGGCGAAAGCCCCATTTGCGCTCGACGGGCAAAAGATTTATTTCCGTTCTCGCGTACACATTCACGAACGGCGCCTATGTTTTCGTTAGAGCGCTTACGTCGATTACGTATAGACGTTCTTTGATCACTGACAGAACCACTTCTTTCAAATTTATCGATCAAAGACCGAATCATTCTCTCGCAGGGACGATTATGCACACCTTCATAAACTTCACGCAATACACGGAAGGTTTGGCGAACAGATGATCCATTTTGATAATAAATTTTCACAATTTCTACGCGTTGCTGAATGCTGTAACGTTCCATGGCTATTTGTCAATAACAACTGTAACCACATGGAAAAAATCTGATGTGTTACACTCACATAACTTTCTCTACTCTTGTACAATCTAATTTTACAAACGCCTATTCTCCATATGCTTCATGTTAATCGAGATATCGAGATGTCAATCTTATTGGTAATTTTCTTGTAGATGCAAGGGAAATATGGTAGCTTTTAAGCGATAGTCAAATATTTTAACGCTGGTTGCTATGTGGCGCATTCCATTCTCTTTGCATGTCCAGGACATAAAAAAATGAATAACGCATTTGAGAAAAAGTATATGTATTGGAAAATTTAAGGAAATAACAAGCAATATCTCGAAAACGGTTCACTCAACAAAAAAAATGTATATGACATAAGTTGTGTATTTTAACGCGATCTACATTTTTTGTGTAGTAAAATTTTGTCTATCTCTTATGGTTTACCAGTTATGCAAAAGTCGTTCACAATGAAGAATACTTTTGGAGACATTCCCAGAAAATTCGAGATATACATTTCATTTCTCATGACATTATCTTAAACATATGATATTTTCATCAAAATCGTTAGAGCTATTTTTGAGAAAATTAAAATTTTCGAAAAATCTTCCATGTAAAGGGTAGTCTGGGGTGGGGGAATTTTCTTGAAAACCTTCGTGTCGCATCTCTGGAAGATACTGAACCAAAATACCAAGTTTGGTGCTTATCCGACTGTTCGTTTTTGAGTTATGCTGTTCACAGACACACACACACACACAGACACACACGGACATGTTTCCAAAAATGCTTTTTTTGGATTCAGGAGGTCTCAAAACATGTATTTCCGGCGAAATCTCGGTATCGAATTTTTGGGTGGAATGCAATACTTCTCCTACTTACTATACGTAGTAGAGAAAGTAAAAATGACTGCTGTAACTAATAACAACGGCAGCTATTACATGTTAAAGATAGAACACTCTTGTTGAAAGACCCTTTATAATACGTGGAATTCAGTTAAAGCATATAACCCATGTGTGCAGGTTAATAAAAGGTTATAACTTTATAGCAAACTTATTTTTAAAGCTATCTGCAACAAATGTACAACAGAGATACTAGCTCTTCTTGTAATTAGGCGATGTCTCAGTTCTGTTGTTCCTTACTTAACCTCTGAACTGACCAAAACAGCAATGAATATAACTAAAAGCTTAGAGATTAAATATCAAATTTTATATAATAAAAATAATTATGTTCAGAAATTGAAAGTTAATCAGCATATATAGAAGCAACATGTGACAATATATTACCGGAAGCAATGAGGTTTTACTGAGGCGTAAAACTGTTTTAGTATTATAAACTTTCTAAATTTAAAATTTTTATATTATACATACCATCTTTGTAGTATCCGTTACTTTAAATTGCAGTTACACTCAAATAATGCTGAATTTTGTTCACATGTCACATTTATGCAATTTTCGTTTTCTTATCACGCCTAAAACCTTTCAACATAAAAAATCAAAAATCTGGGGTGTTGCATTCACATGACTTTCTCTACTACAAACAATTTTACAAACGTTTATTCTCCATCTACTTCATGTTAATCGAGATATCGAAGGGTTAATCTTATTACTAATTCTCTTACAGTTGCAAGGGGAACATGGTAGGCTTTAAGCGATAGTCAAATCTTTTAAGAGCTGGTGGCTATATGAAGCTTTCTATTCTCTTTGCATGTCCAGGACGTAAAAAAGAAAAGAATAACGAATTCCAATTTGAGAAAAAGTATAAGTATTGGAGAATTCAAATAAATAACAACGAATGTCTCGGAAATGGTTCACTGGACAAAAAAAGTGTGTGGGACATAAATTGTGTTTTTTACGCAGTAACATTTTGTCTTATCTCTTACCGTTTATAAGTTATGCAAAATTCATTCACAATGAAATGGAGTTTTGGGGGCATTGCCAGAAAATTCAAGATAGACATTTCATTTGCCATGAAAATACCTTAAATGTGAAATTTTAATCGAAATAGTTAGGGCCATTTTTCAGAAAATCAAAATTTTCGAAAACTTTTCCACGTGAAGGGCAGTCTGGGGTAGGGATTTTCTTGAAAATCATCTTGTTGCATCCCTGGAAGATACTAAACTCAAATACCAAGTTTTGTATTTATCTGACTTTTCGTTTTTGAGTTATGCTGTTCACAGACAGACACATACACACGGACATGTTTCTAAAAATGATTTATTTGGATTCAGGGCGCCTCAAAACATCATTTCCGGTGACCTCGTATACCTATATTAATAACTCATGCATTTATAGTAGGGATATTATAAATAGAAAAGTAGGCAATGATATAAGGCAAATGTTTGATTTTTGAGACAAAACATGATCGTTTCCACTGCCAACTCAAATAAAAAGGATTGAAAGCGGGATAATACAGAAGGCTTTAGAATTTTTCGACTATAAATGCATACGTTTCAACAGATTTATTACGCCATTATTGTTAAGCAACCATTACTGGCACGTCTTAGAGAGAGACATGATTATGTACGTTTTTGACCATCATTACACGTGTTTGTAATGCTAGGGTTGCATAAAATAGAATTTCAGTGTCAAATAAATATGTAACATACTGACCTCGTTACCGCAGTGACGACTTTATTCCACAGGAAGGTCGTGGTCGCTAGCACGCAAGGAAGATACTGGAAGTTTCACGGATATTAAGCAACCATAAACTTGCTGTTTGTTTGTTTTGGGAAAGGAAGGGAAATCCGCTGGACGTCACTGGTACAATTTACCGGGTATACTTAGTTAGGGTCATTGATCTTTACCTACAGGTCGAGAATTACAGCTACGTAATAGTGTACTTGAAATTAAGGAAACACATTGGATTACTTAAATGTTTGAAAATGAAATTAATGTGAAATTTATAATTACTTCATAAAGATTAGGATTTTTTCCTATCGTATGCTTAATTATTATGAATTCTAACCCTCAGTCTTTAGCAGCTAGTGCCCGAATTTATATACTTAAAACAAGCACGAAATGTATAGGAAACTCACATTATTACCTGAAAGTATACATTAAGTTGAAAAATGCATAAGGGGACAAGGTACTCTGAAATGGTTAAAAATCACATTTTTTGTTTTAGGCACTAATAAAATATCAAATATTTCCAGTTTCAGAAAATATATACTTTTGGGGGTTTAAGAGCTTTTTAAGACATTTAAATATTATTTAATTGCTAGTCTGCATTCCTTTAAAGCAGTCATGCAATGCCCCTGTTTAGAACATTTTTTATGTTTCAAAAACGAACGACTATATCAGGCTGAAGAAGATGGTTTGTTACGTTATTGAAAGTTCAGTTTGAAGAAGATGAGTATTTTACTTTATTTGGGAGCCAATTTGAAGAAGATAGTTATATTTGCCTCGGCTGCGTCAGTATTTGTTTTAGAGACATGGATGTCTTGGCAGGGCGTGATGCAACAAGAATGTAGGCTTACACAGATTTTAAGTTTCAATTCACTCCTTTTTATTAATCCTTGACACAAATTAAATAGCACTTCACTAATATCGAGACTGTGAGATGTTTTTTATTTAATACTTGCACTTTTTAACACGTATACTATTTTCGTCTCACATCTCGCATCTGGTTAGTAACTCTGTCTGCAGGCAACTGAACTGATTTCAAGCGCCTAAACTTGTAAATTTCTGTATTTCAAGTCTCTAATTTGTTATTTTTACTCCAATAGAATACCTGTATTTAACTAAAGCTTTTTCTGGTTGCTGATTGGCTATTTTTATAAACATTAATGCTTCCAAGAATCACAAGTAACATTTAAACTCTCAAACTGATTATTGCCTCAAGGATACCTCATTGTTAGCAACATTTAACTTATTATTCTCACAGCTCCTACATTATTAAATTACTTAATACATTCATATAACATTATTGAACATGTATACAATAATATAAGCACATGCAATGACTGTTACATACATTTTACAAATGATTACATACACATATTGCTTCAAGGCGAGCTGTTATTGAATTTACATAATATATAACCAGATTGAAACATTTAAGTGTTAAAAATACTGCCTCAAGGCCCAGCGAGCAGTTCAGCAATTAACAAAAGAGGCCAGGACCAAGGGAAGGCAATCAGAAAAGCTGAAGCAATCCAGAAATGACGGTGCAGATAATTATGACCCTGGAATGTACTGAAGTGAGTCAGAATTTTAATGCTCAAACTCTAATTTCAGTTTTCTCAAAACAACATTTTTGATTTCTCAAAGTAAGATAGGTAGAGAGCCGAAGTTATCAGTACATGTATACAACTTTCTGAACCACAAGCATAATTTTACAATGTATATTAGTGATATTAAGAATGCAAACAACATTGCAAATTCTTCACATTTTGACTATTTTGACTTTGCAAATGTTTTTCTAATTTATAGTAAACTGACATACATAAACAAATAATTAAGGCTCAAAAGATAGCTGATTATACTAAGAACCAGCACGCAAAAGTGTGATTCTGTATAACAAGTAGTATCAGAGAAAAAAGTAGATACATGAATTCGCATGTTTTAAGAATAAATTTTATTGTTTTTCTGCCGAATTAAATAATTTTAAGGGCTCAACTATATAAGCTATTTATGAAAAAACCACATGCAATAATTTTTCAGAAAAAAATCTGATGTGTTACACTCACATGAGTTTCTCTACTCTTGTACAAACTATTATTACAAACTCTTATTCTCCATCTATTTCATATTAATCGAGATAAACATTTGCGGGAACGATCTTTTGACATGCAAAGAGAGTTACATTTTACACATAGCGACCAGTTCTAAAAATATTTGACTATCGCTTAAGGCGTACTATGTTCCCTTTGTTTTGTATTTGCAAGGGCAATATAGAAATACAGTAGCCTTTAAGCATAGACATATCTCTTAATAGCTGGTTGCTATGTGCAGCACCATTATCTTTGCCACAGATTAATACTCTTTGCATATCCAAGACAAACAAATGAATAACGAATTCCCATTTGAGAAAAAATATAAGTATTGGACCATTTAAGGGAATAACAAGTAATATCTCGAAAATGGATCACTCAACAAAGAAAATGTATATGACATAAATTGTGTATTTTAACGCAAACTACATTTTTTGTGCAGTAATATTTTGTCTATCTCTTATGGTTTACCGGTTATGTAAAAGTCGTTCACAATGAAGAAAACTTTTGGAGACATTCGCAGAAAATTCAAGATATACATTTTATTTGTCATGAAAGTATCTTAAATATATGATATTTTAATCAAAACCGTTAGAGTTATTTTTGAGAAAATTAAAATTTTCGAAAATGTTCCATGTAAAGGGTAATCTGGGTTGGGTGAATTTCTTGAAAACCTTCGTGTCGCATTTCTGGAAGATACTGAACCTAAATACCAAGTTTGCTGTTTATCCGACTTTTCGTTTCTGAGGTATGCTGTTCACACACACACACACACACACACACACACACGGATATGTTTCCAAAAATACTTTGTTTTTGGATTCAGGAGGCCTCAAAACATATATTTCCGGTGAAATCTTGGTATCGAATTTTTGGGTGGAATACAATACTTCCCCTACTTACTATACGTAGTAGAGAAAGTAAAAACATTGAGAATTTAAAGAGCAGTGGTAATTTAACAACTTAAGGTGTATTTCTGTGTGTTCAGACTACCTTGTACCCTTAAATTGTTTACTTTCTTTACTACTACTTCTCTCTCTCGCTCTCCCTCTCTCTCTCTCTCTCTCTCTCTCTCTCTCTGTCTCTGCGTTGGTATTTAGGTTCAGAGTGTACCAAAGATGCGACACGAAGATATTCAAGAAAATCCCCCCACCCCAAACTACCCTTTAAATGGTTCGGTAGATCTCTGGTTCGATCCCCGGCGATTGCCCACTCTGACCCATGGGTTTTTCGCGGTTTCCCCGGGTCAACAGGCAAATGCTAGGGTGGTTTCTCTTCTGCCACTACTCTCTTGCCCCTCATTTTCTGTTACCCATCATCTTCCTTATCATCTGTTTCAGGGTTATAGGACCAGGCGACGGTGTTCGGCGTTTTGCGGCTGGGCGATGGCTGTGCGCCCTGTGAAAGTTTCAGACTGACGTCGTCCAGGGACTGTTCGGCTAGAACATGCCTCTGGGTGCTTTCGGGCAGGACCACAGAGGCTCGGGGTACCAATAGAGTGGGCTCGGGCGGAGATGGAAGCGTTTAATCTGGAAATATTAGAGGCCCCGACTGTCTTGCGCCCTTCATCCCTCCACCCGGAAATTATGGTAAGAGCACAAGGGGCCGACTGGCCTGCTGCGGTGCTCTGCCTCGTTTTCGGGGACCTCCATTCTTCTGTACTTTTAGCTTTACCCTATATATGGAAGGTTTTTCAACATTTTAGATTTTTTCAAAATAGCCCTAACGATTTTAATTACAAATCATACGTTTAAGATATTTGTATGACAAATAAAATATCTATAATGTTGAATTTGCTGGAAATAGCCTGTGAAGACCTCTTCATCCAGAATAACTTTTGTATAATGGTAAGAGATTGACAAAATCTTACTGCACAGAAATTGTAGATCTCGTTAAAGCATCACAATTTATGTCAAATAAAATTTGTGTGGCGCTAAGAATTTCCAAGTTATTCTTTGTTATTGGTTTGAATTTTCAAATAATTACTTACTCTACTACGTAGAGTAAGTAGGGGAAGTATTGTATTCCACCATTCCACCCAAAAATTCGATACCGAGATTTCACCGGAAATATATGTTTTGAGAACCCCTGAATCCAAAAAAGGCATTTTTGGAAACATGTCCGTGTGTGTGTCTGTGTATGTGTGTCTGTGTACAGCATAACTCAGAAACGAACAGTCGAATAAACACCAAACTTGGTATTTAGGTTTAGTATCTTCCAGAGATGCGACACGAAGGTTTTCAAGAAAATCCCCCCACCCCAGACTACCGTTTACATTGAACATTGTTCGAAAATTTTAATTTTCTCAATAATGGCTCAAAAGATTTTGATTAAAATATCATATGTTTAAGATATTTTTATGACAAATAAAATGTATATCTCGAATTTTCTGGGAATGTCTCCAAAAGTATTCTTCATTGTGAACGACTTTTGCATAACTGGTAAACCATAAGAGATAGACAAAATTTTACTACACAAAAAATGTAGATCGCGTTAAAATACACAATTTATGTCATATACATTTTTTGTTGTTGAGTGAACCATTTTCGAGATATTGCTTGTTATTCCCTTAAATTGTCCAATACTTATATTTTTTCTCAAATGGGAATTCGTTATTCATTTTTTTGTCTTGGATATGCAAAGAGTATTAGTCTGTGGCAAAGGGAATGGTACTGCACATAGCAACCAGCTATTAAGAGATATGGCTATGCTTAAAGCTACTGCTTTTCTATATTGCCCTTGCAAATACAAAACACGGGGAACATAGTAGCGATAGTCAAATATTTTTTGAACTGGTCACTATGTGTAAAATTTGATTCTCTTTGTATGTTAAAAGATCGTTTCTGCAAATATTTATCTGGATTAACATGAAACAGATGGAAAATAAGCGTTTGTAAAAATAGTTTGTACAAGAGTAGAGAAAGTCATGTGAGTGTAACACATCAGAATTTTTTTGGGTCATGCAGATAGCACGGACTTTCAAAGTCATCGCATTGCGAACCGCTTTTTAAAAATTTGACAATCGCTTTAGCTTACTGTATCCTTCTTATACCTGAAACTAAAAGTGTAAATGAGCAATGAAAGTTTAACTGGATTAGCAAAAGTAGATAGAAGAATAAGCTTCTGCAAGAATCTATAGAAGAGTAAGTAGAGAAAAAAATTTCCTTTGATTTAATATGTGATTCTTTCACGCTATTTCTAAAAACCAATAAATACACCGTGGACTTAGTAGTATTGCCATCTATTGCACTATAGTCGCCAACACGCTTAAGGTCTTGCCGTCCGATCAGCATTTAATTACGCACAATTTACAAGGTAAGACCTTTTTGCAAACTTCAAAGTTTTTAAATTATAGTGCGGTCGACCAAAAACAATCGGATGCAATTCGACTATAATGTAATTAAGGCGCTCGTATGAAACCTACTCGCGCTTTAATTCTACCATTATAGTCTTTTATATAATATACTATTATGGTGCCAGATTTTGACCACTCTGACACTCTAAATTTGTGAATCTAAATATTGCGCAAGCCAACAAATTCAACGCTTCCATGTTTCTTTGAAGGAATAAAGCATATATTTTACAGTGTCTCATTTCAGTACTTTGTGGTCTTATACATAGTACTGTAATATTAAAAAATATGCCATGAGATACATTCACATGTTACTCTCTACTGATCAGAAATTTATATTTATATACATACATATTTATTGATTATAATACTCTTTGTATAAAAGTAATACATTTATCCTAACTATGTCAACCACGATATATTTTTATCTAAGAATTGATATATGCAATATGAAATATTTGGAAATATGTGGAATGGACTTGCAATATGGAATATTTCGAAAACAAATAATGCTACGAAAAGCCTTATTTGATAAAACTTGTGTATTTTAATGAGGTCTACATATTTTGTGTGGTAAGTTCTTAAGCTATACAACCTTATATAACATCTAATCAAATAAATGGAATCTCACAGCATATTCATAGAAAATTCAAGATATGCCTTTTATTTATTGTGTCAATATATGAAACATGAGTTTTTAACCAAAATCATTACAGTCGGAAAAATATTCGTATCGAGATTTCACGTGAAATACTTGTTTTTGAATCAACAAAAAGCATTTTTAGACAAAGGTCGGTCGGTATATGTGTGTGTGTTTATGAACAGCATAGCTCAAAAGCAGAAATTCGAAAAACATTCAATTCCATTCGATCCAGACATTTCCCTCGCCTAAACTTACCTTCTACATAAGGGTTTGTTCTTTTTTTTTTGTTAATTTTTGAAAAATGTCCATAACGATTTGGATTAACTCACCACATTTTTAAGACTTTTGCATGATTAATAGAACGCATATCTTGAATTTTTTGCAAATGCCCCCTGAAGGCACTTCATCCTGAATGAATATGTATAATTCGGTATAACTGTTTAAACCATAAGAGATAGACGAACATTCATCACTCGAAACTTTTAGATCTATATAAAACACAACTTATGTCAAAATGCTTGTAGCATTAACCATTTCCGAAATATTTGTTTTTATTACATTGAATTTTCCAATACTTTATACATTTTTGAAGTGCTAAATACTTTATTTTTTATTTCTCGTAATGTCAAATAAAGAATGGAATTTCAAAGTCAACGTAAACTTCTTTGTCTCTATTTTGTGCCTACAAAGAAATTTGTAAGAAAGAATTCCTGTAAACCTTTTTCTTCCATTAACGTGAAGTTAATAGAAAAATAAGCTTTTATAAGAAGAGATCAAAATAAAAGATAATGGATAGAGAAAATCATTCGGATAAATTCTTTAGAAAGTTGGGCTCTCCAGTGTGCGTTTAAGCTTGAGGTGATTGCAAATGAGAATAAAAAGGAATGCTTATGTGAGCAAGTCTTCTGCCTTGCAGAGTGATGCAAACACACTACAGTTGAAATTATTTATACGTTATCAAATAGTATGTAAAGCATTTTCGTATTTGGCATGCAGTAAATTCTGGCCAGAAATCCTAACCTCAAATTTCTTGAACTTCCCTTGAGTATTTAAGTAACTCTGCCTAATGAAAAACTGATTATACTTTACTTACTGTGATGATAAATGCGTATTTGTTTCTCATTCTTATTATATAAGACTTTGTCACTAATATACACTACTCAAGCAACACCCTTCAAGTATTCTTTTCTCTTGACATTTGAACTTCTCTTTGTTACAATGCTTTGCGAGGACTTGAAACATCTTGCCAGCTATTGATAACAATGTAGCAACTGGCAAACAATAATTGACGCATGCGTAGAGAGGTATTTACGCAGGTTTGCCATGTTATAAACGTGAATTCTGGGACCAGTTCTCCTGCACGAAACTCACATACATTTAGAAATACTTACTGTTAAATAGTGCAATAATGAATTATCAATATTTCAGCGGCTACATTTTTACGTTCTCTACTACGTATAGTAAGTAGGGAAAGTATTGTATTCCAATCAAAAATTCGATACCGAGATTTCACCGGAAATATGTGTTTTGAGACCTCCTGAATAAAAAAAAGCATTTTTGGAAACATGTCCGTGTGTGTGACTGTGTGTGTGTGTGTCTGTGTGTGTGTGTGTCTGTGTGTGTGTGTGTGTGTGTGTGTGTGTTTGTGTGTGTCGGTTTGTGAACAGCATAACTCAGAAACGAACAGTCGGAAAACAGTCGGATAACCTAACCTACTTGGTATTTAGGTTCAGTATCTTCCAGAGATGCGAACGAAGGTTTTCAAGAAAATCCTCCCACCGCAGACTACCCTTCACATGGAACATTTTTCGAAAATTTTAATTTTCTCAATAATGGCTCTAACGATTTTGATTAAAATATCATATGTTTAAGGTATTTTCATGAAAAATGAAATGTATATCTCGAATTTTCTGGGAATGTCTGCAAAAGTATTCTTCATTGTGAACGACTTTTGCATAACTGGTAAACCATAAAAATGTAGATCGCGTTAAAATACACAATTTATGTCATATACATTTTTTTTGTTGAGTGAACCATTTTCGAGATATTGCTTGTTATTCCCTTAAATTTTTCAATACTTATTTCCTCAAATGGGTTATCGTTATTAATTTTTTTGTATCGGATATGCAAAGAGTATTAATGTGTGGCAAAGAGAATGGTGCTGCACATAGCAACCAGCTATTAACAGAGATGTCTATGCATAAAGGCTGCTGTATTTCTATATTGCCCTTGCAAATACAAAACAAGGGGAACATAGTACGCCTTAAGCGATAGTCAAATATTTTTAGAACTGGTCGCTATGTGTAAAATGTAATTCTCTTTGCATGTCAAAAGATCGTTTCTGCAAATGTTTATCTCGATTAATACGAAATAGATGGAGAATAAGAGTTTGTACAAATAGTTTGTACAAGAGTAGAGAAAGTCATGTGAGTGTAACACATCAGATTTTTTCTTTTGAGAAAAATGAAAAAAGGCTTTCTGATTGTCTTAAATTGTGGCTACACAAAATAAAAGTTCTCTCGAAAACTACAAAAGGAATGAAATCGCGTATGCTTATAGGTACATGGTAACCATTCTTTTTCCCATAACACAAATGCAGGATTTTAATCTCTTCAAAGCAGGCTACTTCATGTATTATTATTATTATTATTATTATTATTATTATTATTGGAATACTAATTCCTATAGTTTAGGAGCGTCATTTTGGTTTCTGCTTGGGGAGGGGAAAGTTTGCCTGAAGCAGTTTCCCGAATTTTCATGTGAATTTTAATGACACATTTTGCTTGAAACAAAATAATCTTTTACTGCTCAAATCTGAAACATTTGTGTTAAAGGTATGGTTATCGTAAGTATGTTTCGGTAGAGTAATAATAATAAATATTCCTCTAAATGACGCCTCTGCTATAGTTAAAATAGTATCTAATAGAATTGGCTTTATTATTGTTAAACACTGCCTACATGATTTACCTACAGAGCGGGATGGCTCAGGCGGTAACGTCAATGGCCCTCATTCGGTAGGTCCCGGGTTCAAATTCCATGAGCCGACCAACGTGACAGGTTTTTTCGTGGTTTCCCTAAGCCGCTAAAGTAAATACTGGATTGGCTATTTAATACCGCGATCCAAACTTCCACCTTAAGTCTAAAACAATAGTAAACATGAAAAATAATTGGTAATAGCGAATGCTGTGCCATCTATCCACAGACAACGAAAGCAGGTAGACTGGACGGCACCCTAATGCCATCTGCACGGCAAGAAGCAGAAAAGCCGGTTGCTATACACTAAGGTCTCTGTGGACACGTAACGAAGCAGGATGGCATGGTCACAGGGATGGGACCTAGAAGGCTTACTGTCCGCCACACATCGATCTAAGGGTTACCCACTAACAGATCCGTCGCGATATGACCATGTAGTTAAAGCGACGTGTAATAGTAATAGAGTAATAATAAGATATACCTATGCCAAAATTGAGTAACTCGTACAATAAAGAGCTCGTATTCAGGTGTGTATTTGCAGTTCAACAACTAATAAAGAAAAGAATGGAAATTAGTTCACCGAACCGAGCGAGATGGCCCTAAGCAATGTATGAGACTCGCCCCAGGACCTCCCGAATGCAAGGGAAAACCACGAACTCAGGTTCGCCCAGGTGGATCGAGTTCTCCTCGGTTCCACCAGCAGGATGCCTCTCTGGCGGTGTGGCCGGGTCGTCAAGCTTGGAATTGTTGAGAGACCACTGCGCGTCATTATCGGTCAGTCTATAAACCTCCTGCTATTCCTTTACCTCATCCGTTCCTCCTGGGATGGTAAGCACAAAGGATGCGCGTTGAGTCGAGGTGCGATGTGTTCCCTCCGTTCCCTTGTCATAGTCAACCTATCACATTTATCTTATTTTGTAGATTATACGAAAGCTTTTGATAAAGTTTAAAGACACATTTTATGGACTATAGTGGACAAAAAAGCGCAACAAATCAAAATAATTAGGATATAAATACCACTATTAGTTTCGACAACGGAATCAGAATCAGAAATAAAATTGTATATAGCCGAATCACAAAGATGTGGCAGAAAGTTTTATGAAAAGATTAAAAAAAAATCTGATGTGTTACACTCACATGACTTATTCTACTCTTGTACAAACTATTTTTACAAACGCTTATTCTCCATATGCTTCATGTTAATCCAGATATTGAGATGTCAATCTTATTGCTAATTTTCTTGTAGATGCAAGGGCAATATGGTAGGTTTTAAGCGAACGCAAATATTTTAAGCGCTGGTTGCTATGTGGCGCATTCCTTTCTCTTTGCATGTCCAGGACATAAAAAAAATCTGCTGTGTTACACTCACATGACTTTCTCTATTCTTGTACAAACTATTTTTCCAAACGCTTATTCTCCATCTACTTCATGTTAATCAAGATAAACATTTGCAAACTCTATCTTATTGCTAATTTACTTGTAGATCTAAGTGGAATGTATATTTACAAGGGCAATTTGGAAATACAGCAGCCTTTAAGCACATATATATCTCTTAATAGCTGGTTGCTAGGTGCAGCACCATTCTCTTTCCCACAGATTAATACTCTTTGCATATCCAAGACATAAAACTGAATAACGAATTCCCATTTGAGAAAATAAGTATTGAAAATTTTAAGGGAATAACAAGTAATATCTCAAAAATGGTTCACTCCACAAAACAAATGTATGTGCCATAAATTGTGTATTTTAACGCGATCTACATTTTTTGTGTGGTAACATTTTGTCTATCTCTTATGGTTTACGAGTTATGCAAAAGTCGTTCACATTAAAGAATACTTTTGGAGACATTCCCAGGAAGTTCAAGATATACATTTTATTTGTCATGAAAATATCTTAAACATATGATATTTTAATCAAAATCGTTAGAGCCATTTTGAGAAAATTATAATTTTCGAAAAATCTTCCATGTAAAGGGTACTCTGGGGTGGGGGGATTTTCTTGAAAACCTTCGTGTCGCATCTCTGGAAGATACTGAACCTAAATACCAAGTTTGGTGTATATCCGACTGTTCGTTTCTGAGTTATGCTGTTCACAGACACACAGACAGATACACAAAAACACACGGACATGTTTCCAAAAATGCTTTTTTTGGATTCAGGGGGTCTCAAAACATGTATTTCCGGTGAAATCTCGGTATCGAATTTTTGGGTGGAATACAATACTTCCCCTACTTACTATACGTAGTAGAGAAAGTAAAAATCTGATGTGTTACACTCACATGACTTTCTCTACTCTTGTACCAAGTATTTTTACAAACGCTTATTCTCCATCTAGTTCATGTTAATCGAGATAAACATTTGCAAACTCTATCTTATTGCTAATTTTATTGTAGATGTAGGGGAAAATATATTTACAAGGGCAATATAGAAAAACAGTAGCCTTTAAGCACATATAGCTGGTTGCTAGGTGCAGCACCATTCCCTTTGCCACAGTTTATAACTCTTTGCATATCCAAGACAAGAAAATGAATAACGAATTCCCATTTGAGAAAATAAGTATTGAAAAATTTAAGGGAATAACAAGCAATATCTCGAAAATGCTTCACTCTACAAAACAAATGTATATGACATAAATTGTGTATGTTAACGCGATCTACATTTTTTGTGTAGTAAAATTTTGTCTATCTCTTATGGTTTACCAGTTATGCAAAAGTCGTTCACAATGAAGAATACTTTTGGAGACATTCCCATAAAATTCAAGATATACATTTTATTTGTCATGAAAATATCTTAAACATATGATATTTTAATCAAAATCGTTAGAGCCATTTTTGAGAAAATTAAAAGTTTCGAAAAATGTTCCATGTAAAGGGTACTCTGGGGTGGGGGTATTTTCTTGAAAACCTTCGTGTCGTATCTCTGGAAGATACTGAACCTAAATACCAAGTTTGGTGTTTACCCGACTGTTCATTTCTGAGTTATGCTGTTCACAGGCAGACACACAGACACACACACAGACACGGACATGTTTCCAAAAATGCTTTTTTTTGGATTCAGGGGATATCAAAACATGTATTTCCGGTGAAATCTCGGTATCGAATTTTTGGGTGGAATACAATACTTCCCCTACTTACTATACGTAGCTGAGAAAGTAATAAATAATGTAGAACTTGATACTATTCTGTTTGCGGACGATGAAGCCATATTTATGCTTTAGAAGATGAGCTCGAAACTCAAATTGTCAAAAGCAAGAAGTTAATCTAAAGCTGAACAAATTTCTCAAGCGCTGTGGAATGATTAGTAGAAACTTTATCAGAGAAGATAAGAAAATTAACCTGTTTAAAAAAACAGTTGCAGTATCTTTACTGTGTGCGGATGTGGGAATTGGTTAACGACCGAAGGAAAGGAGGAAGATGGAAACCGCAGAAATTCATTTCTCTGAGCGCTAGCACGATATAAACTAATTTATCCCAAGAGAAAATCATGCATAAAGGTTTACACATACATATCCCAAATAGAGCATTTAGACAGTATGAGTAAAATTGTAGCAGCACTTAACAAGTACACCAGATTTCAGATTATTAAAGGTTCTAACTTATTGAGAGCCAAGAGGGTAGAGGAAGAGATTTGACTGGTGTTCAGATGGCAGGATCGGGTTTAACATCTTGAAGTAGGTACGGAACAGGCGACGTAATACTTGTTGAGGATTATGATTATTATTATTATTATTATTATTATTATTATTATTATTGTAACCATTACCGAGTGAAGTGGCGCCGCGGGGACTTGTGTGATTCCCATTCAATAGCATCCCGCGTTCGATCCTTGAGGCAGTATTTTTAACACTAAAATGATTTCAGTCAAATTATATAATATAAAATGTAATAACAGCCTACCTTAAAAGTAATATGTGTATAAAATATAATATATAAAATGCATGTAACAGTCATTATATTAATGTTTATATTATTATGTACATGTTCAATAATGTTATGTGAATGTATTACATAATTTAATAATGTAGGAGCTGTGAGAATAATAGGTTAAAGGTTACTAACAATGAGGTAACAATGAGGTACCCTTGAGGCAATAATGAGTAAGAAAGTTTGATAATACTACTAGGCATTATTGGAGTAACAATAACGTAATTTTTGAGACAGTTTGTAAATAGCCAATCAACAACCAGAAAGAGTTTAGTTAAATGAAGGCATTCTATTGGAGTAGGATTAGCCAATCAGAAATTAAAATATAGATAAATTTACAAATTCAGAAATCAGTTGCTTGTAGATAGTGCTCATAACTGGACGCGTTGGATGTAGACAGTGTTCCTAACCGGACGCGAGACGCGTCCTCGAGAAATTTAATACGTTTTCGTGTGAGACGAATATAGTTTACGTGTTAAAAAGTGCAAGTAATTAACAAAAAAATCTCACAGCTCTCTCTATAATATCAGTGAAATGTTATTTAAATCGTATCAAGCATTAGTAAAGGGAGTGAAGTAAAATTATAATCTGTGTAAGCTTACATTCTTCAGTCGCACCACTCCCAGTTAAGACATTCATGTCTCTAAAAACGAAAATATAAATACTGACGCAGCCTAAGCAAACATAAATATATAATATTTAACGAAACAGTTAAAAAATTACAAAGTTATTATTTTAAACATTTGGGGCAAAGGCCAACGGAAAGTACATTTAAGGCGAAGGCTATCGGAAACTTTTTACCATACGTGCGGTTGCAACTACTTCAAGTTCGGCTCCCCAACAGTCGAAATATAATACTCCTTCTTCAAATTGGCTCCCAAAGCGTGGGGCAAATAATGATACAACAAATAAACCTTCTTCATCCTCAGCAATCCCCCACCTTGATCCATGGTTTTTCTGGATTACCCGGGTCGGTAGACCAGCTACCGCGACTCTTCTGTCCCTCATTACTGTACCCATCATTTCCTTCATTGTCCTCTGTTTCGGGCTGTGTCTGGACGATGGAGGTGCACTTTGTAGAAGTTTCTGCCCTGGCGTCGGTCGGGACTGCCTAGTGAGCACTTGACGCGGGCTAGGGGCTTGGGCGGCGGATGCTTTCGAACTGGAAGCGTTAGGGACCCCGCCCCTTCTTGCGGACGTCGTCATCCAGATCAGGATGTCCTTCGGGCTCTCCCCTATCCCTTTCCCCTCTGGGGACACGAGCCTATGTATACTGCTCTGTGCCGATTTCGGTGGCCCCTCCGTTTGTCCGTACCTTTATTATTATTACTGGTATTATTCTTACCATAATCATCATCATGGATATTGTTCAATCCTATTAGCATCCTGTCTCATTATTATGTAAGGGTACAGATTTATTACTAATCAGCTAATGGAACAATATAACAAAGTAGGAATAATAATAATAATAATAATAATAATAATAATAATAATAATAATAATAATAATAATAATGATAATAGCAATACTCCCGCCACATTAACTACAAAACACGAGGAAGTGTATGCTCTCACTTCAACAGTGCTGTAACGTCAACATTTGCACACTGGGTTTTCTAGAGAATCTTATCCATAAGTATATTTTAACCAATTTAGACGTGCAATCAGTGTAACAAAGGAATGAATATATGCCGCATATGTAATGAAATATAGGGTCTTTCAACAAGAGTGTCCTATCTTTAACATGTGATAGCAGCCGTTGTTATTGAGTTACAGCAGTCATTTTTTTCATGTGGTTACAGTTGCTATTGACAAACAGCTATGGAACGTTATAGCATTCAGCAACACGTAGAAATTGTGAAAATGTATTATCAAAATGGATAATCTGTTCACCAAACCTTCCGTGTATTGCGTGAAGTTTACGGTGTGCATAAACGTCCCTGCGAGAGAACAATTCGACGTTTGATCGATAAATTTGAAAGAAGTGGTTCTGTCAGCGATCAAAGAACGCTTGTACGTAATCGACGTAAGCGCTCCAACGAAAACATAGGTGCCGTAGTGAGAGTGTACGCGAGAACGGAAACAGATGAATTCCCCGTCGAGCGCAAGAATTGGGGCTTTCGCCGACCGCAACTTGGCGAATTCTGCACCTGGACTTGAAGCTTCACGCTTACAAAATGGTGTTAACTCAAGATCTATAGCGCAATGACCATAGGTTGCGCCGTGTATTCGCTGACTGGGCTATGGAGCAATTGGAAGCTAACCCGGATTTTTGTCGAAAAATCATCTTCAGCGACGAAGCCCACTTTTAGATGGATGGTTGTGTTAACAAACAAAATTGCCGCTATTGGAGCAATCACAATCCTATGCAGATTCAAGAATGACCACTTCCCCAAAAGGTTACTGTGTGGTGTGGATTTTGGTATGGTGGAATCATTGGTCCATATGTTTTCTAGGATGAAGATGGAGAAGCTCTGTCAATGGAGAAAAATACCGGGCTCTTATAAGGGATTATTTTGGCCTTAATTGCATGGTATGGATCTCAGAAACAACTGGTTCCAGCAAGATGGTGCCACATGTCATACTGCTCTGAAACAATCGATCTTTTGAAGGAGAAGTTGAGAGGTTTCATCACTTCCCGTAGTGGTGATGTTAACTGGCCCTGAGGTCATGTGATATAACGCCGTTGGATTACTTCTTGTGGGGTTATTTTAAATTTCGAGTTTATGTCAACAAGCCAGAAACAGTAAATGATCTTATGAATAACATCACGCGTGTTATTCGTGAAGTTGGACCTAATTTACGTTCTTCTGTCATTGAAAATTGAGTCAACCGTATACGCGCAACCCAACGAAGTCGCGGCGGTCACTTAACTGATGTTCTCTTCCACACGTAATGACATTAATTATGTTCCAAAATAAAAAAAAAGAAATAAATCTTTATCATTTATAGAACGTGTTTTATTTATGTTCAAAGATAGGACACTCTTGTTGAAAGACCCTATACCTTACGGAGTTTCAGATAGTGTTGATGCTATCGAATTTCCTTTATGAAGAAACTGAAGTAATTCCACTAAAAAGCTTCCTTGTGCTGCACTTTTTAAATGTTGAACATTAATTCATCCATTGTAACCAATAGAGTACTTAGAAGTGGACTTTACTCAATAAACATAATATTATGATTTATTCCTAATAAATGGAATGTCTATACTCAGTTCTTTATTAAACATAAATTTGCTTTTTCAGCATTTTTATCGATCTACAGTATGATACAACGAAATCCTTAGTCAGTTACGTCGAAAGCTTGGATCAAAATGATTGAATATCCAGTGACTTATAAGGACTATCACAATGTTGCTAAGAGGCTTTCGCCGAATTGCATTAGCTTTAAAACAAACTATTTACGAACAAAACTTGTTTTAAATTAAAGTAAGTATTAAACGTAATATTGCATAGTACGGCAAGTTTCAAGGATTAATTCGGAAAAAATCGAAAGCATTCGCTGACGCTGTGTTCACCACCTTTTTTTTTGAAGATATACGGTTAAAAGTAAAACGCATATTAATCAGCGCTGTGCTTTGATGGCTAAGCAATCAAACGTATGTATCTGGTAATTAGAATTTCCTAGCTTCAAACGTTCAATATTTTTTTTCAAATAAAATGAATGCTTAATATATGTCAATACTTCTAAATTTTCAATGAACAAATTTGAGGCACATATGATTTCTGTCAAATTATATAATATAAAATATAATAACAACCCATCTTAAAGCAATATGTGTTTAAAATAATATATACAAAATGTATGTAACAGTCATTGTATTAATGTTTATATTATTGTGTACGTATAATAACGCTATGTGAATGTATTACGTAATTTAATAATGTAGGAGCTGTGAGATGAATAGGTCAAAAGTTGCTAACAATGAGGTAACAATGAGGTAACCTTGAGGCAATAATGAATTTGAAAGTTTAAGAATGCTACTTATAATTCTTGGAAACAATAATGTAATTTTTGTAACAGTTTATAAAATAGCCAATCAACAACCAGAAAAAGCTTTAGTTAAATGAAGGTATTCTATTGGAGTAGGATTAGCCAGTCAGAAACTGAAATATAGCAAAGTTTACAAATTCAGAAGTCAGTTGCTTGTAGACAGTGTTCCTCACCGGACGCGAGATGCGTCCTCGAGAAATTTAATACGTATTCGTGTGTTATATATTTGGATATGATTACTTATCATATGGCCTTATTATGTTAAGATTTTGAATTTGTGTTTTACTAATCGATTTATAATCTTTGGTTGAATTAATAACTCTAATCCTATATTTATTCATTTAGTTCCTCAAGGAACTCCAAATATATTAATACCTCTTATAGTTTGAGACGGAAAATAGTTTACATGTTAAACACTGCAAGTAATTAATAAAAAAAAAAAGCTCACAGCTCTCTCTCTCTCTATCAGTGAAGTGTTATTTAAATAGTGTCAAGCATAAATAAAAGGAGTGAAGTAAAATTATAATCTGTGTAAGCCTACATTCTTCAGTCGCACCACTCCCTGCTAACACATTCATGTCTCTAAAAATAAATACTGACGCAGCCGAGGGAAACATAAATACATAGTATTTAAAGAAACAGTGAAAATTACAAAGTTAATGTGTTTTAAACATTTGGGGCAAAGACCACCGGAAAGTACATTTAGGGCGAAGGCTACCGGAAACTTTTTACCATACGTGCGGTTGCAACTACTTCAAGTTCGGCTCCCCAACATAAGAACTACAATACAACACCTCAAATAAACCTACTTCAAAGTATATTTGATTGATAAACTACACCCGATATTAAGTGTTCAACTTTACGGTTTACGCTTCTTCCTGCTCCGGTTCCAAATTGCTTATACCATCCCGATATTAAGTTAAAATATAATTTTCATTGTCCTGCGTCGTGGCGCAATGGGCTGGAGTGTGGTGCTCTGGTTCGATCCCACCCATTTAAAACCTGGGTATAGGAGCGATGCCCACGGAGCATAATGAGGAAAGTGAGGAGCTTCGATAGGCAGCGACCCCACCATAGAGTGCCAATATTCCGGCTACGGGATGCGTGATGCTGGCCACATCTCCTCTCCGTATCAGTTGGGTGATCGCCCACCTGTGCCGTGAGTTTTTGGACGTGAGGCCGGCCGGGTTGGCAGGCCAAGGCCCTGCATGGTCCGTAATGCCACGGGGTTTAGTTCCATAATTTTGATTTGGTTTGTCGTTTAAGAATACGTACAAATTTCATTCTTATTTTGAAAGTAGAGTATTTAGTTTTTGTGTTTCAGCTAAACTGTCTGATAATTAATTAGTAAGTCTGTAATTGGAAGTCATAATATCAAGTGTCTAAAAGCATAGCTTCTAGCTATACTAAAATAAAGCTACTTATTTGAACAGATGGTGAATACCTGTTTATAATCATTCTGTTATTCAGCGCATATTTGTTCTTGAGAACTCAGTATGACTAATGACAGACTGAAGCTAGTGGCTCACCTGCAAAGATGCCGTTATGAATCAACAGCGGAAATGAGCGGAACGTGCTTCTAGAGTTTGCTCATAACATGGTGGAATCATAGCAAATGTATGGAACAAGCGTTGCCTGTTTTCGTTCCGTTTGTTCAGTGATGTCACCTTGACTGCAACGTGAGGAAGAAGGCTATGAGTTAAGTGACGACTGAGGCGAGGAATAACACAGTTGTAATGTGAAAGCCTGAATACTTTATTTCTAATAAGAAAGAACAAATGTAAAGTACATGGTGCATAGATAATGCTTATCTAATGTGTACAAAGAAATCTCTAATCTTAAGCTGGAGCAGACTGCCCTATTAGTATAGCACGCTTGTACGAGTATCTATACAATTTGTTCACGCTAAACATCTTTATAGATAACACCTATATAATTTTAATAAACAAACTATTTATGAAATAAAATAACACTACAAATTGAGGCAGTATTTTTAACACTTGAATAATTTAAATTAAATTATATAATATGTAAATTCAATAACAGCCGCCTTGAAGCAATGTGTATGTAATAATTTGTAAAATTTATGTAACAGTCATTGCAAATGTTTATATTATTGTATACATGTTAAATAATGTTATGTGAATGCATTACTAGGAGCTGTGAGAATAAATAGTTAAAAGTTGCTAACCTTGAGGCAATAATAATTATGAGAGTTTAAATGCTACTAGCCATTATTAGAGCGGCAATAATGTAAACTTTGAGACAGTTTAAAAATAGCCAATCAACCACCAGGAAAAGCTTTAGTTAAAATGCAGGTATTCTATTGGAGTAGGATTAGCCACTCAGAGACTTGAAATACCGAGATTTACAAATTTAGACGGTTGAAATCTATTCAGTTGCCTGCAGACCGTGATAGTAACCGGATGCAAGATGCGTCCTCTAGAGAAAAATAATGCGTATTCGTGTGAGACGAAAAATAAGTATACGCATTAAAAAGTGCAATTATTAAATAAAAGAATCTCACAGCTCTCTATACCAGTGAAGTGCTATTTAATTTGTGTCAAGGATTAATAAAAAAATCTGATGTGTTACACTCACATGACTTTCTCTACTCTTGTACAATCTATTTTTACAAACGCCTATTCTCCATATGCTTCATGTTAATCGAGATATCGAGATATCAATCTTATTGGTAATTTTCTTGTAGATGCAAGGGGAATATGGTAGGTTTTAAGCGATAGTCAAATATTTTAACGCTGGTTGCTATGTGGCGCATTTCATTCTCTTTGCAAGTCCAGGACATAAAAAAAATGAATAACGAATTTGAGAAAAAGTATAAGTATTGAAAAATTTAAGGAAATAACAAGCAATATCTCGAAAACGGTTCACTCAACAAAAGAAATGTATATGACATAAGTTGTGTATTTTAACGTGATCTACATTTTTTGTGTAGTAAAATTCTGTCTATCCCTTACAGTTTACCAGTTATGCAAAAGTCGTTCACAATGAAGAATACTTTTGGAGACATTCCCAGAAAATTCGAGATATACATTTCATTTCTCATGACATTATCTTAAACATATGATATTTTAATGAAAATCGTTAGAGCCATTTTTGAGAAAATTAAAATTTTCGAAAAATCTTCCATGTAGAAGGTAGTCTGGGGTGGGGGGATTTTCTTGAAAACCTTCGTGTCGCATCTCTGGAAGATACTGAACCTAAATACCAAGTTTGGTGTTTATACGACTGTTCGTTTTTGAGTTATGCTGTTCACAGACACACACACACACAGACACACAGACACACACACACAGACACACACACACGGACATGTTTCCAAAAATGCTTTTTTTGGATTCAGGAGGTCTCAAAACATGTATTTCCGGTGAAATCTCGGTATCGAATTTTTGGGTGGAATGCAATACTTCCCCTACTTCCTATACATAGTAGAGAAAGTAAAAAGAGTGAATTACAACTTAAAATCTGTGTAAGCCTACATTCTTAGACGTACCAAAACCCTGCCTAAGAGATACGTGTCTCTAACAATAATACTGACGCAGCCGAGGCAAACATAAATGTTTCAAGAAGCCGTTTAATAACAAAGTTAATATATTTTTAAACTTGGTTCAAAGGCCACCTGAAAGTACATTTGGGGCAAAGGCTACCGAAAACTGCTCACTATACGTGCGGTTGCAACTACTACAAGTTCGGCTCCCCAACAGCAGAACTATAATACAACTCCTATTTCAAAATCGCTTTTCATACGTAGCAGCAAACAACGTAAAGAACAATTCTACTTCAAAATAATCTGGATATAGTACAATTAATTGCATTTTTGTTACAGAAGTAGGACATTTTCTTTTATAGAACACATGATACGAGGCGTATTCCAAAACTAAGCCCCCCCAGGGGCCTACTACGGTAGGTACGGGATTGGCGCTCCCGGGGTCCTGAGCCACACTCTCGATTGGGTTCCTCTAAGAGGTGAGAGGACTTATGCCAAACGCCCAACCAACTGTGGTCCTTTGACCAATTTCTAGTTACCTCCCTGAACACAGTCTGACAGATATCACTGCGCGGGACGGAGGAGGGGAGTCACAAGGGGTGACTGGGTAATGTGTAACTCCAGCCCCTGAGTATCATGTAGGACTGTGTTCGTATCCGCTGATAAAGGGCAGTCCCGGGGAGGGGCCATTACATGAGCTGTTATACTCCTGAAGGCGATTGGATCCCTCTATCTGAGTATTGGGAGGTGAGACCATCAGGTGAGTAAAGTCCAGGCCAGGCCACTCGCCTTAGCTGCGGTGGCTCCCAGGATGTGAGCATGCCATCGGAGACATTTGTAATGGAGGAGGAATTTATCGCCATGGATACAAAATAAATAAATAACAAACACCAAAGTACTTGTGAAAGAAGTAGTCGACTGTTGTGGCCCTCGCTACTTAGTTATCAGCAGAGCTGAGGAAGGAAGCACGTCCAGTACGGTGCAATCGCTATCCAAAAGGGTCTGGATAAAATTGCTGGTGCAGTAAAATACTGTATTAGATCTCAAAATGGTACGCTCCTGTTTGAAGCCAATTCAAATCCCAGGCAGCGACTATCTTGAAAGCCAACTTTTTAGGAAGATATCTAGTTAGAGTGGAGATGCACAAGACCTTGAACTCCTCGCGCGGTGTAGTAGATAACCGTGAATTGGCCGGTATGTCCAATGTGGATATTCAAGAGAATCTAGAACATCAAGGTGTGACATCTGTTTATCGGGTTCAGCGGAGACAAGAAGGTGAATCTGTGCTTACTCGTACCCTGTTTCTTAACTTTGATCGGGTAGAACTACCTCAAACGATTAAGGCAGGGTATGAAGCAATTGAGGTTAGGCCATATATCCCCAACCCGCTCAGATGCTATAAGTGCAGCGGTTTGGTCATACAAGTGATTTCTGTTTCGGTGAAGCTACCTGCGTTAACTTTGGAGAATTCTCACACGAGGGAGCATGTACATCAGCTCCAACATGCGTTAAGTGCAGTGGCGAACATCCATCTAGTTTCAGAGAATGCCACCATTTTACACAGGAAAGGGCGACCCAGGAGACCCGGGTTATAGAGAAGGTTTTCATGTCGGAAGCCCGGAAACTCCTGCGTATCCGCCAACCCTCTGTCCCGAAGTCCGGTACCTATAGCTCAGTTGCAGATAAACCGGTACCGTGTCGGGAAATCGCAACTCAAACAGGCGATACTAACGGTGCCACAATTTCAGAAAAGATTCTCGTAGCCAAATCACTTCCAAAGCCCACGAAATCCACATCTACATCTACTACAACTCCTGCAAAGATCCCTTCAGTAAATTCAGCATCAAGACCGTCTACTTCAAACAATAAGACTGGCAAGCCCATAACCTATAATGCACCACAGATAAAGTTTAAGACCAGCTATAACCGAAATGACTTCCTGAAAGCAAATGCAAAGTCTGTACCCGGAACATCCAAGGGAAGGAAAAGTCCACAAACATCTCCGCGGAGATCCTCTTTTGAGGAATCTTCTGGGAAGGACTCGGATCGGCGATCTACAACTTCGCCGATCTCAACTTCCAATCGGTTCGAGATTCTCAATCCGAGGTTTTCTATTGGAAAGGGGTCCTCCCCCGTGGAGGAGATAAGCAGGAGGATTCTGCCCACACTGCCAGAGTGACAGTGAGAAAGAGGCAGGATAAATCCTCCGTTAAACGTGTTAGCCCGACACCAAAGAAAAAGGGAAAATTGATTCGACCACCGCTTTTCACAACATAGTAAGCTTCTACGATTAAGAACTTATCCCGTTATAGTTCTAATGGCTATCCTATTATGGAACATCCGTGGAATTAGAACTCATCGACCAGAGCCTGAACTTCTGATCAACAAGTATGAGTCTTTGGTCGTATGCTTACAAGAGACTAAACTCCGTCTGCAAGACAGCTTTCAAATTAGACGATATACAGCACATGTGATCTCACACCGGTAGAGGGTATTCCTGCTCACGGCGGCACTATGGTGCTCATCAAAGATTACATAATTGTGGAATCTGTATCCATACAGTCTGACATCCAGTCAGTGGCTGTAAGGATTAAACTGCCATCCATCCGATTTGCCATCTGTAACATTTACCTCCCTCCATCCGATGAACTTTCGCTCATGGATTTAGAGGATCTAGTCTCTCAGCAACGCGTATTCTGGTGGTGGGGGGGGGCGTTAATGCCCATCAACATATTAAGGGCTCACCTCGGGCTTGTGCGAGAGGTAAATTAATTACTAATGTTTTGGATAATAATAACCTAGCTCTTCTGAACACCGGATAGCCTATATTTTTCTCAGACTCCTACAACACTTTTTCACACCTTGATATTGCAGTTTGTTCACCACAGTTAGAAGTTTACTTGCTATGGAATGTCATCTCTGATTTACACTCTAGTGACCACTTTCCATGTCTTATTAGTCTCTTAACACAAGATGTACGTTCCACACACCTGCCTAGATGGCGCTTAGACCAAGCCAACTGGAAACTTTACTCCCAGTGGGCTGTATTTAATTAGAATGAGCACGACTGTGTCGATGTTTTGGTCCAACATCTCACAAAGAAGATTATTTCTGCTGCTGAGCAAGCTATTCCACAGTCGACTGCCAATCCTCGTCGATTTTCAGTCCCTTGGTGGACGAAAGAATGCCGAAATGCCATTCGTGCTCGCAGGCGTGCTCTTAAGAGTTTTCCAGCGTCGCCCCACACTGGATAACCTAATTATATTCAGAAAATACGTGTCAAGTCCACATGTACTATAAAGGATAGCAAAAAGACATCATGGAGCAAGTTTTATAGCTTCATTTAATCGACATACACCTTCCTCTGTTGTCTGGAATAAGCTAAGGCGTGTGGCCGGAAAATCGACCCACATGCCAATTACCGGTATTAAAACAGATGCAGGAGCTGTTGATGCATTTGATGTGGCTAACACATTTGGCCGTGCTTTCGCTCAAGTGCTAACTCAAATAACTATTCGCCAGAGTTCCTTCTTGTTAAGACTCAGGTTGAATATCAAGGTTTCCTTTTTCGTTCAGGAAATCTAGAAGATTACAATGGCCTCTCCACCATGGCAGAGTTAGAACACGCTCTTACATCTTCGCGACTATCAGCACCAGAACCTGATCGTATCCACGTAAAAATGCTCCAACAGCTATATCTCCTGAAGGTAAGGCCTTTCCTACTCGAGGTCTATAATCGAGTTTGGGTTGATGCCACTTTTCCAGAAAAGTGGCGGGAGGTCACTGTCATACCCATTTTGAAAACTGGAAAGGGCCGTCATCTCCCGTCCAGCTACCGTCCTATTTCCCTCACCAGTTGCGTTTCCAAGGTGATGGAACACATGATCAATGAACGGTTGGTATGGTGGTTGGAAACTCACAACCTGCTGACCAACACCCAGTGCGGTTTTCGGAGGCACCGTTCAGCAAAGGACCACCATGTGTCATTGTCGACACAGATCATGAACGGATTCATGAAAACTTGTCAAACCGTTGCGATATATTTTGACCTCGAGAAGGCTTATGATACGTGTTGGCGAGCAGTGTTGGCATACATTCCCTACACGCCAGGAATATACGTGGATACTTGCATTGTTCGTTCAGGAGTTTATGAAGTACCGCGTTTTCCGAGTAAGGGTCGGCTCGGTTTTTTCGAACCTTTTGTTCAGATGAATGGAGTATCTCAGGGATCGGTACTAAGCGTTACACTGTTTGCTATAAAAATTAATTCTATCTCTAAATGTGTACCTCCAGGGGTATCGTTATGCTTATTTGTAGACGACTTTGCCGTTTATTGTACTTCTCTGCGTACGCCGTTTTATGGAACGCCGTATGCAGCAATGCTTAGATAATCTCCAAGATTGGAGTTCTAAAAACGGCTTTTGTTTCTCAACTGAGAAGTCAATCTGCGTGGACTTCTGGCACCCTAGGAGACGATTACTACCTTCGCTCCGATTCGGTCCAGATTTACTACCATTCGCAGATTCGACGAGATTCCTGGGATTGATGTTTGATAGGAAACTTAGCTGGTCATCTCATATAGCACAGATGAAAGCACGGTGTGACCGTTCTCTGAACACCTTGGGGCTATTAAACGGCAAATCTTGGGGAGCAGATCGGACATTTTGCTGCGACTGTATCGCGCACTAGTCCGATCAAAAATATACTATGGGTGTATCATTTATTCCTCAGCACAACCAATTGTGCTGAGGAGATTAGACGCAGTCCACAATCGGGGCATTCGAGTGCTATTAGTGCTTTTCCCAGTAGTCCAGTTATGAGTCTTTACGCCGAATCTGCAGAACCTCCTCTGCGTTGTCGCGTGAAATCCTCTTGGAAAATTATGGCTGTTCGCTTAAATGTAAGCCTCCACATCCAACGTTCGCTTCGTTTTATCACACTGCGCTGGACGAACGTTATAGAAATAGCTCCATTAATCCAAGGCTTACAGGTGTTCGTTTCCGGGAGCGTCTAAGAAAGCACGACATTGAAAGCCTAGCATGTTCGCTAAGGGTGAGAGGGTGTTCTCCCTTGGTTATGGTGCGACATCTCACATAGAACTTGGGATGACGGCATACCGGAAGTCTACAATGTCTGCGTTTAATATCCACACCTGTTTTTTTTTTCTAGAATTTCCGTTCGGTTACAGTGAAGGAATTTTGATCGATAGAGTTGGATCTAAGAGCACCAACGGTGTTAGATGTGCTTATGTTTATGGAACATAATAGCACATCCATTTTTAGTGCAGAGCTGTATGCCATATACCGAGCCATTCTGTATTTGCGCCGTCTAAAATTGGGAGACTGTCTCATTTTGAATGATTCCATAAGTGCACTTCAGAGCCTTCGTGAGCTGTACAACTACCACCTCATTGATCAGCGAATCCAGGATGCCCTCCATGTTTTACACGCTTCTGGCGTTAATGTGGAGTGTGCTTGGATACTTGGTCACGTTGGCTTGCCGGGAAATGAACTTGCGGATTTGGCAGCTAAGGCGGCAGCCACAGAACCCAGTGTTACAATACCTCGGGTAACGTCTGAAGACCTTAGGCTTGTTGTGTGGAGAGCGGTGCTGTCGTACTGGCTCGAGGAGTGGTTAACTCTCTGCGGAAACAAGCTTAGGATAGTTAAGGACATTCCGATAAACTGGGTAATTTCCTCTCGCGTATCTGGTCGTGAGGAGGTAATTTTGGATCGGTGGCGTATTTGTTACTGCAATTTTACGTACAGTTACCTCTTTAAGGGTGACCCTGCTCCTATCTGTCCGCTTTGTGACGAAGGTCTTTCGGTCCGTCATGTATTGCTAGGTTGTATTGCTCTAGCGCATCTTCGGGACTCTCTGCAACTGCCGGACAGTCTTGCAAAGATCTTAACGAATGATAAGTAAGCCGTTGATAGGATTTTAAATTTTGTTTCGAAAGTAAATTTCCAAATGCGGATTTAGTCATCATAATAGAAGGTGTTTTATACTGATCGGTTTAGTTTTATATATCTATATTTATGTGCTATATATTATGACTTGTGCTATATTTCTATATTGATATTTATCTCTGGTTTTGCTTTGATTTGATTTTTTCTTTTATTCAGGTTTATCTCTGGCCTTTGCCATGCAATTTTCTACTGATCTTTATCTCTGGCCTTTGCCATGATCTGTGTTTTCAATGAGCTAGAAGTTTAGCGCCCTTAAACTAAACAAACAAACAAACTAAGATCCGTTTGGTCATGAGAGAAGGTTTTTATTGACAGTAATACGTGTCATATATATAACGGCGATTATGTGGAAAAGTAAAGTATATATATGAGTTCGCTCGTTCTCCACCCAGCCACCGTTTCAAATGCAAGAAGAGGAAATAATCGCTTGGTGCCAGGTCGGGACTGTACGGAGGGTTGACAAAAAGTTCCCAACGGACCTCTTGAATCTTCTCGTTGGTTTTGGCAGCGGTGTGCTGGCGTGCGTTGTCGCCCAGGAGGATGATGCCCGGCGGCCATGCGCCATCCCGCAATTTTGGATCGCACGTCTCAATTTGATAAGCGTTGTACAGTACACGTCAACTGTAATTGTTGACCCAAGTCCATGAAATCAATCAAAAGGACGCCCTTCTCGTCCCAAAATACGGTAGCCATCATTTTGTGATAGGTGTACGACGATTGCTTACACTTTTTTGGTTTGGGTGAACCGGAACGGCGCCACTGCATTGACTGTTGTTTCGATTCTGCGTTGGTGTACCCGTAACAATATGCGAAAACAAACCATCTCCATCTTATCTATATCGCTCCAAAAACTGATGTGACCTACACATTCGTTGCTCTTTGTGCTGACCAGTGAGCAGTTTTGGCACCCTCCTCGCACAAAGTTTTCGATATCCAAGCTGTTCGGTGACAATCCTGTAAAGTGAAATTCGAGCAACATTTGGGAATTCATCAGCCAGACCACCAACCGTCAAACGCCGATCACTTCGAAGTTTTTGGTTCACTTGCTCAACGATGTCGTCGGTTTCAATACTGTCCCTACCACTACGCTGTTCATCGTGCACATTTGTGTGGTCATTTCGAAATTCTTGACACCAGTGTCGAACCTGTTTGTAACTCATTATGTCCGGTCCATAAACGAGGCATAACTCACGATGGATGTCCGCAGCTGACGATCCTTTGCCATAACTGGCGGGATCTACGATTGTCTTGATCATTGTGATCTGCTCTCACCGACTGGCAAACGCCTACTGCGTCACACCAACACTGCGGTAGGTACCTCAGGAGTTGGTAGACAGCGCTTCAAGCGTGAAACGTTATTTTAGGCCTACCATCCGTTAAATATTGTTCACTGGAACCTTAGTTTTGGAATACGCCTCGTAAATAACAACGTTGCACTTGAAGTAACCACCACGTTTACCATTTTCTTCTTCCTTCCGATCTGCCCTTCAGGATACTCATCCATGAAATAAGACCAAATTTGATATAAATAATAAACATGGATTTTGTGTTATTAAATGCAACATACCTTTTAATATATGTTCCTGTAGTTTTTTATCGTCACGTGGTCATTTAAATGGTCTTTAAAACCATGTGAGATGCTTTAAATGTCTATAAAGCTTAAACAATTATGGTCGAAAGGGTGCGTGCATAAAGGTAAACAAAACATTCAAAGAAGCCGCAAGAATTTTCAGATGTTTACCTTAGGTGCAGAGGAGCAAACGACGAGGGAGGGCTTGCACATACATTAAATGTTTTTAAACAGCTTAAAGGCTAGAAACAACATTATGTGTTTAGCGTCGTAGTTTTAAATATCAGATATTTTAACATTATTACACATAAGCAGTTTTTACTGTACATGATTGAAATTTGCTATACCTTTCACATAAATAACACAAAAAATGGTGATATTTTTTGTTCGCAATCTTAGTGGTGGAGTAATTAAACAATATCAATGTTGTGTAAACGTTTAAGCTTCAAATTGAAGATAATATTTAACATTTTCTCCCAAACTAGTGGAATAATTAAGTGAACATTCATCTCTATATTTATTCACGTAGTTTTAAAGAGTGAAATTAGAAAAATTATTTTTAAAACGATATAATTATGTTGTATGAGAGAACCCGGGAGAATCTGGAGAAAGCCTACCCAGATGCCGCTTTGTCCACCATTAAACCCATGTGGGTCCCTGAGATTGAACTCGGCCATGGTGCCGTCTTGCATAAAACACAACAATGTTAATTATTTCATTGACTTTAAATTCAAAAACTGGTTCAAACTATAAAAATACTTTTTAACTAATCACTAAAAGATGTATGTATTTGAAAAACTACGTTTGTTATAAAATTTAATAAAATGTGACATTTTGGATCGAAATGAAGATGCGAATTTGATTATTTACTCAGTCAAAACTGTGGTAAATCAATTGTAGTGTTGTTCCCAGTATTATGATCATGTACATATTGTTTTAATAATCCTGTAAATTATGCTGAATACGTGTTAGTAAGTTGCATAAATACAAATTCACAACTACTAAAATTTCAAAACCATAAATAATGGCTTGAAGTGAGACCTGATATTACATTTCTTTACAATGCTCATAGCTTTCATTTGTAACAAGAGATAATCGATTTATATTAGTTCAGTAGGTAGAGCACCTGCTTGCTGTGTAAATGTGTGCGTGTGATCCAATGTATAAAACCCAAAAAAAAAACCCTCAGAAATCCAGTGACAACTGTACACGAGTTAACACCATTGTCATAGGCAATATGTTTCAAAGGCAAACGGCCGCTGATATCACCATTGCAGCTAAAAGCGGAAAAAAGTGTATATACATATAATTTACGTATAATTTATTAGAGCCAATTCTTATCAGAATATTATGTCTGTTAACGAACTGGAACAAAGCAAAATAAAATCCTTTACCTAAAATATACGTAAACTATAACTCAAATTCATAATTAAATAACAGGCCTTTGATAGCTTTATTGAAAGATTTTCAATTTGAGTATCCAATTTCAACTGCATATCCCCAAAATTTAGTGTCCTTGGCGGTATGAGATTTGGTTTCTGAAACTGCCTTTAAAGCAAAAGTTAGTAAATAAAAACGTGCTTTAGGGTTTTTGTGTTCGGTTAACGATTTGTATATTATAAAAATCTGATGTGTTGCACTCACATGACTTTCTCTACTCTTTACGAACTATTTTTACAAACACTTATTCTCCATAGACATCATGTTAATCGAGATATTAAGATGTTAGTCTTATTGCTAATTTTCTTGTAGATGCAAGGGGAATATGGTAGGCTTTAAGCGATAGTCAAATCTTTTAAGAGCTGGTTGCTATGTGGAGCATTCCATTCTCTTTGCATGTCCAGGACATTAAAAAAACGAATAACGAATTACCATTTGAGAAAAAATATAAAGAATATCAAACAAATAAGGAATATCTCGGAAATGATTCACTCCACCAAAAAAATGTATATAACATAAGTTATGTGTTTTAACGAGATCTACATGTATTGTATACAAAAAATTATCTATCACTTACGGCTTACCAGTTATGCAAAAGCCATTCACGATGAAGAGGAGTTTTTGTGACATTCCCAGAAAAAATTCATGATATACATTTCATTTGTCATGAAAATATCTTAAACCTATAATATTTTAATCAAAATCGTTAAAATATATGTTTCACTCACATGACTTTCCCTACTCTTGTACAAACTATTTTTAGAAACGCCTATTCTCCATCTACTTCATGTTAATTGAGATAAACCTTTGGAGTATCTTTTTGCTAATTTTCTTATAGTTGCAAGGGGAATATGGTAGGCTTTAAGCAATAGTGAAGACATAAAAAAATAAAAATAACCAATAACTAATTTCCATTTGAGGAAAATACAAATATTGGAAAATGAGAAACAAAATAACAGGAATATCTCGGAAATGGTTAACTTGACAAAAAAAGTATATGACGTAAATTGTGAGTTTTGACGAGATTTAAAGTTTTGGTGTAGTAAAAGTCTGTCTATCTCCTACGATTTTCCAGTTATGCGGAAGTCAGTCAGAATAAAAATGGCTTTTGGAGACATTCCCGGAAAATTCATGATAGACATTTTATTTGCCATAAAAATATCTTAAACCTAGGATATTTTAATCAAAATCGTTAGAACCATTTTTTGAGAAAATAAAAATTGTCGAAAATTGTTCCATGTAAAGGGTAGTCTGGAGTGGGGAATTTTTTTGAAGATCTTCGTGTCGCATCTTTGAAAAATACTGAACCTAAATACCAAATTTGGTATTTATCCAACTTTTCGTTTTTGAGTTATGCTGTTCACAGACACCCACGGGCCTTTTACTAAACATGCTTTTTTCGGATTAAATGAGCCTCAAAACATGTATTTGCGGTGAAATCTCGGTATCGAATTTTTGGGTGGGTTGCAATACTTCCCCTAATACGTAGTAAAAAAAATGTATATTAACATTACATGTATTTCAAAAGAGAGCCTTTACAACGCTTGCTATCCAAAATCAATGATTAGTCAGTGAACGGGTAATAACCGCACAGATACTTCCTTATAGCGAGGTGTGAACTGTAGCGTTCATCGTCTAAATTTACCTCAGTCTGTGCTGATGCTCCTGAAGTCACTGCCAACTTTCTCGACTACACCCATTTAACCTGTTACATCACACTACTCGCTCGTTCTTGTTTCTGGTGCATCATTTGATACGTCATCACCCGACCTTGCGCGAATTAACAGCGCGAGGCGAGCAGTTAGCATTCTTTATGTGTAACGTGGCAATACGAACCTGATTACACGCAGCTGTAAAAACTGTTCTAACGATATTAATCATTAAAAGTGTTCTCTTAGACTAGGATTTATTTTACCTGTAAAAGATTTGATATGTTGCACTTACATGACTTTCTCTACTTACTCTTCAGCAACCTAGTCTTATAAAAGCTTACTCTACTGTCTGCTTCTCGTAAATCGAGATAAACTACTACAGGTTAAAGTGATAATTTAAAATTCGATGTGTTACATTCACATAACCTTTTCTACCCTCTATGGTTTATTAGTGGTTATACAAATTATTCTTACGAAAGTCTATTTTCCTTTCTACTTCATTTTAATCGAGATAAAAATTAACAGGAATAACTCGATTACACATTTCGTTATAGATACAAAGAGAATAGCGATAGTCAAATGTTTAAGAACTGGACATTATACGCTGGCGTTAAGATTCCATAAAGTTTCCATGCAATAGCGAGGAAAACTGAAAATGGGACCGTGAAATAATGACAAGTATATCTGGCTGGCCCTGTAGCTCAGTCGGTAGAGCAACTGGGTTCGATTCCCAGCTATGGGTGGGAATTTTTCTCTAGCCAATATTAATCCCTATCAGAGTCTGGAAGTATGAATGTGTGTGTAATCTAATGATTAAAAAATCAAAAGTGCAAGAAACCCAACGACAAGCGTTACACGAGTTAACACCATTGCCAATAAGTTCCTAAGGAACGGTCGCCGATAAGACCAATGTAGTTAAAGCGAGGTATAAATGGAACTAAAGAAAATTCCAACCTTTAATAACGGATATCTCGGAAACGGCTGATGCCACAAAAAGGTTATTTGAAATAAATTGTGACATCAACATTTTCTTTGTTTTTCTTTTGTCTATCCTTTAACATTTACCAGTTTCTTCCGAATGAAGAGGACTTCAGAGGCCATTCCCAGAAAATTCAAGATACACGTTTTATTTGTCATGTAAATCTTTAATATATGGTACCTATTTTAATCTTAGAATGACAAAGTATTGAACAAATCGAACCATTTATTAAGGATATCTCGGAAATTGCTAATGCTGCAAATAAAAGTTATTTGGCGAATAGGCGTTTGTAAAAACAGTTTGTACAAGAGTAGAGAAAGTCATGTGAGTGCAACACATCAGACTTTTAAAATCCAATTATCGCTTTAGCCTATCGTATCATTCTTATACTTTGTGTAATGAAAGTTGATCTGGATTAACAGGAAGCAGATAGAAAAATAAACTTTTGTCAGAATAGTTTACAGAAGAGCGAGTAGAGAAACTCATGTGGAATCAACACATAATATTTTTTTTAAGTATATTTGTTACTGTTCATGCATAACTTAGTAATTCATGGCGAGTAAATTGTATGTAAACAAGCCCACAACTTGCCCATTTCTACTTTCCAGCTCTTACCTTTAGCGGATAAAGTGCAGTATTTCGCCTAAAAATTCGATATCGAAGTTTCAATGAAATACATGTTTTTTGCTGCCCCGAAGATAATATAGCTTATAGGTTACACAACGGAAGGGGACACTTACACTCGCAAACTTACACCTACATAGATCCATTGCGGCTAAGACCCCCAAGAGGAAGAGATGAAGTGAAGGAACTACAGGAGGCCACAGACCGCAGGTAGACAGGTCACACAGATGCGCGCAAGGCCCTAACAATGCCAGGCTCCAAGACTCGTCCCTGCTGGAACTGCTCAGAGAGGTCGATGAAAAAGCCATCGACCAAGCAGCTCTCTAGTGTCCACGAGAAGTACTCTTTACTTTGAGCAAGCATCCGCGCCATCTATCATCCCTATAGTACGCGACGAAACCTAGAACCACACCTTAACGATGTGAAGGAAAGGAATGAGAGGCAAATGCTGGAAAGGAAATCATGGTAGATGAGGGACCACACCAGCATTCGTCTATCGACCAGAGAAATCCACGAAAAACTCAAGGTTGGGCGTTCGACGGGAATCGAACCGGGACTTCCCGAATGCGAGCCTTACATTTACCGCGGAGTCATCTGGCTCTCCCCGAAGATAAAGTAAACATATTTAGAAGTGAGAGGAACAGAGGGGAGAAGAGAACACCTAATTAAAGAATCTGATGTGTTACACTCACATGACTTTCTCTACTCTTGTAAAACTATTTTTACAAACGCTTATTCGCCATATGCTTCATGTTAATCGAGATGTTAATCTTATTGCTAATTTTTTTGTAGGTGCAAGGCGAATATGGTAGACTTTAAGCGATAGTCAAATATTTTAAGCGCTGTTTGCTATGTAGCGCATTCCATTCTCTTTGAATGTCCAGGACATAAAAAAATGAATAACGAATTCCATTTGAGAAAAAGTATAAGTATTGGAATATTTATGGGAATAGCAAGCAATATCTCGGAAATGGTTCACTTAATAAAAAAATGTATATGAAATAAATTGTGTATTTTAACGCGATCTACATTTTTTGTGTAGTAAAATTTTGTCTATCTCTTATGGATTACCAGTTATGCAAAAGTCGTTCACAATGAAGAATGCTTTTGGAGACATTCCCGAAAATTCGAGATGTACACTTCATTTGTCATGAAAATATCTTAAACATATGATATTTTAGTCAAAATCGTTAGAGCCATTTTTGAGAAAATTAAAATTTTCGAAAAATGTTCCATGTAAAGAGTAATCTGGGGTGGGGGATTTTCTTGAAAACCTTCGTGTCGTATCTCTGAAAGATACTGAACCTAAATACCAAGTTTGGTGTTTATCCGACTGTTCGTTTCTGATTTATGCTGTTCACAGACACACACACAGACACACACGGAAATGTTTCCAAAAATGCTTTTTTTGTATTCAGGGGGTCTCAAAACATATATTTCCGGTGAAATCTCGGTATCGAATTTTTGGGTGGAATACAATACTTTCCCTACTTACTGTACGTAGTAGGAAAAGTAAAAATGGATCGTTAAAATCTACAGCTAATTTGAAATATTTTTCCACATAGAGTTAGCTGTTGTAGAAATATTCCGTAGCCGACGGTTAGTAGATTTTTCCAAATATAATACATGTTAAGAGAAAAGCTTGAAATTTTCCGATTCAGGTTTTTCATTTCCTTCGCAAGAGGATTATGAATTTATTCCTCCATGTTCCTGATAAGCGTTCCAACACTGTTTCCGGATATTGTGTTTAAGTACGTATTGCTTAATTTAAAAGTATTTCTAGGCAAACATTTGTCCTCAACTCCACCAAAGTTACTCCACATAAATTACAGTTTTAACGAGGTCTTGTGTAGCAAGATTTGTCTACGCCTAACGATTTAGCAATTACCTATATACAAGCCATCTAGAAAAAAAGAGAACTTCACAGGCTATTCGCAGAAAATTCAAGATATACGTTTCATTTGCTATAAAGGTTTCCTAAATGTGTGGGATTTTAATCCAAATCATAGGGGTATTTTTGAGAAAAAAAAAATAAACATACTTTTACATATCCCGTGTTGTGGGGTGTGGAGGGATTTTCTTGAAAATCGTCAGATACCAAGTTTGGTATTTAACCACTTTTCGTTTTTGAGTTATGCTATTCACAGACAAACATGCACAAGGATCTTTTTCTAAAGAAGAGTCAGGGGTTATAAAACGTATATTTATAGTTGAAAGTGTTTGAAAATTCAGTCTAATACAAGTTTTCGTAAGCTGTGTGCTTTAACGAGACATACAATTTTTGTATAGTAAGATTTTGTCCATTACATAGTTTACCAGTTATTTAAAGGATTTAGAATGAATTCTTCACAGGCCATTCTCAGAATATTCAAGACATACATTTATTTGTCATGTAAATATTTTAAATATATGATATGTTATTCAAAATTCTTAGAGGCATTTTTGAGAAAAATAATACATTCCAAAAATGTTCCATGAAAAGTGAAGTTTGGGGTCGGGGAATTTTCTTGAAAATCTTCGTGTCTTATATTTGGCAGATATGAACTTAAATGCCAACTTTGCTATTTATCTGGCTTTTCATTTTTCAAGCATGTATTTCCAATGAAACCTCGGAACTGAAATTTTAGATGGAACACAAATACTTCCTCTGCTTGCTATAGATAAGAATGGAGAAATTAGAAAGCTGCAATACGTATTTAATACAAGTTAAGACAGATGGTACTCTGAACATGTTTTAGGCAAATAATTTAATGCTATAAACAATGAACCAATCATGTGTATATTTTAATCCTGTATTATCTTACACATAACTGTGTACTTGTAGTAGGTAATTGTTACTGAATTCGACCCATTTTGTAACGTAGTGTGCACAAAATCATAAAAGATTTGATTTTGATAGCGATATCATCTAATTTTCATGAAGAATAAAGTTGTGATAAACTAAAAATCCCGAAAAAATATAACAATAAATACAACACATTTTCTTATTTGTTGTAGCTTTGGTGTGCAACATTAAACATAGCAAACATCGATGACCCTCTATTTTATTTATAAAGCGTAAGTTTTAACTATTTCTTTGTTATACATAGAAGCGAAAATAAGAAGTAACAGTGTACATACAGGGTGGACCTTTAAGTTGAGACTGTACACAAAACTAAGCGTTGTAGAAAGAAGTGTCTCTAATAAAAGCTGCTTGATATTATAGGGGAAAATATATGCCATTAGTTGTGTTTTGTTTGAAGGACGTTATGATGGTCAATTTACTTTTTACTTTCTCTACTACGTATAGTAAGTAGGAGGAAGTATTGTATTCCACCCAAAAATTCGATTTCGATATTTCGCCGGAAATATATGTTTTGAAACCCCCTGAATCGAAAAAAAAGCATTCTTGGAAACATGCCCGTGTGTGTGTGTCTGTGTGTTCGTGGGTGTCTGTGAACAGCATAACTCAGAAACGAACAGTCGGATAAACACCAAACTTGGTATTTCTTCCAGAGATGCGACACAAAGGTTTTCAAGAAAATCACCCACCGCAGGTTACCCTTTACATGGAACATTTTTCGAAAATTTTAATTTTCTCAAAAATGGCTCTAACGATTTTGATTAAAATATCATATGTTTAAGATATTTTCATGACAAATGAAATGTATATCTCGAATTTTCTGAAAATGTCTCCAAAAGTATTCTTCATTGTGAACGACTTTTGCGTAACTGGTAAACCATAAGAGATAGACAAAATTTTACTACACAAAAATGTAGAGCGCGTTAAAATACACAATTTATGTCATATACATTTTTTGGGGGGTGAACCATTTTTGAGTTATTGCTTGTTATTCCCTTAAATTTTCCAATACTTATACTTTTTCTGAAATTCGTTATTTTTTTTTTGTCCTGGATATACAAAGAGTATGGAATACTCCACATAGCAACCAGCTCTTAAAAGATTTGACTATCGCTTAAAGCCTACCAATTCCCCTTACACCTACAACAAAATTAGCAATAAGATTAACATCTCGATATCTCGATTAACTTGAAGCTTATGGAGAATAAGCGTTTGTAAAAATAGTTTGTACAAGAGTAGAGAAAGTCATGTGAGTGTAACACATCAGATTTTGGGACCTACAATTTAAATTGTCCCTAAAATGACCATCACAAGGTCCTCCAAATAAAACACGACTAATGGAATTTACGTTCCCCCATAATATCAAGCAACTTTTATTCAAGACATTTCTTCTACAACACTTAGTTTTGGAGATATTGATTTTACAATCTCAACTTAAATGGTCCATCCTGTAATTATTTAAGTAAACCTTATAGCTTTAAGAGTGATGGCACACATTGCCTTTAAAGCAACATAATTTTGTTCTAAATTAGCTTTCTCTCCTGTCCTGTTACCTTAAAAAGACGGTAGGTACATTTATTTTGCATCGCAGTTGGAGACTATTTCAAGTATCTATAAGGCGAACTTATGTACCTGGTTCCTCCTGCGAATAAATTTAACACAATTTTTCAATCACCTGTAGTTTTCTTTAATTTAACAATATATTTGCAATTACAAAACTGAACTATATGTAGATATAAATACCGCTTTTATGGGCACAGCTGTAATATTTATTATGTTACAATGTAATAATCACTAAGCATAATTATTAAATTATAATGTTACAATGATAAACACATTTGATGACTCTAAATCAAATAACATTTATGTACAATAGATACGTAAAAACCATGAACACATAGAAATAATTTTAAATATAGACAATCAGTATTAAACATTGTGTGAATATGACAAAGGTATAGAAATGAATAATTGTGCATCCACCAACCAGTTATTCCTATTGGCTAGTGTTCTTCACGTCATGGACGTTTTGTTTGTTTGTTTTTTATTTTTTTACTGTTGTATAGTGTTTCTTTTGCAGTAGTACATTGGAAAAGTAGCTGTTTGGAAAATTCCCTTAACCACCCTTGATTCTGCACAGAGAGACCTAAACTGTTGCCTGTCTTTAGATTAGTTGATATGGTGTTCATCAATTCTAACACAAAACACCACATGTGAGGCTTTCCAGAGGCATTGTTTAAACTAAAAACCAGCTGAGTTGTGTTTTCCTATTAGCGAATGTGAAGTCGTCGACAATGTCATCTAAGTGAAGGTTATTCCAATTCTGGAATAATGCAGTGGATAGCAATGTAGCTTTTCGTAATGTACATTCTTTTGTTACATCACCGCTGTGTTGCTGAATCCTGCCTATCTTTGCATAGGAGAAATATTAGTATAATTTTTAAAGTCCCTTGTACACGATCAAACTCTTTTTTCAATTCAAGAGTTTACAAGAAAAATTGTGAAATATTTTTAATATGTGCAAAATTGGAAAAGACTTGACAAGACCTTGCAAGACTCGACAAGGCTTGACAACATCAAAAATGTGTATTTACAAGTTGTCTCTTCGCCAAACTCAAACCCTTCAGAACACATTGATAATTTATCACGCGCAAAGCAATTTAGTATTTGCGTCACAGTATAACAATTCGCAATGAAACATTGTTCTTTACTAATATTATGTAGCACTTTCACGTATTATATCCAATGAAATCAAATTACGAGGGTGGAATACAATGAAAATAACACCAACCGATAGGTTAACCACACTATATAACATTGCATTAATGTACTACTTAGTTCGGAAAACTGCCTGGCAACTATTTCTTCATAACCGCCTTCATCTGCTCCATCTTGTGGTAATCCACAGAGCTCTCGATGTACAGACATGGCCAGTTTATGTATAACATAACCAGTTCGCATACGAAATACCTCGGCCGGGTAGCCATTTTTACTTTCTCTACTACGTATACTAAGTAGGGGAAGTATTGTATTCCACCCAAAAATTCGATACCGAGATTTCACCGGAAATACATGTTTTGAGACCCCCTGAATCCAAAAAAAGCATTTTTGGAAACATGTCCGTGTGTGTGTCTGTCTGTGTGTCTGTGAACAGCATAACTCAGAAACGAACAGTCGTATAAACACCAAACTTGGTATTTAGGTTCAGTATCTTCCAGAGATACGACACGAAGGTTTTCAATAAAATCCCCCCACCCCAGACTACCCTTTACATGGAACATTTTTCGAAAATTTTAATTTTCTCAAAAATGGCTCTAACGATTTTGATTAAAATATCATATGTTTAAGATATTGTCATGAGAAATGAAATGTATATCTTGAATTTTCTGGGAATGTCTCCAAAAGTATTCTTCATTGTGAAAGACTTTTGCATAACTGGTAAACTATAAGAGATAGACAAAATTTTACTCCACAAAAAATGTAGATCGCGTTAAAATACACAATTTATGTCATACACATTTATTTTGTTGAGTGAACCGTTTTCGAGATATTGCTTGTTATTCCCTTAAATTTTCCAATACTTACACTTTTTCTCAAATTCGTTATTCATTCTTTTATGTCCTGGACATGCAAAGAGAACGCAACCAGCGTTAAAATATTTGACTATAGCTTAAAACCTACCATATTCCCCTTGCATCTACATGAAAATTATCAATAAGATTGACATCTCGATATCTCGATTAACATGAAGCATATGGAGAATAAGCGTTTGTAAAAATAGTTTGTAAAGAGTAGAGAAAGTCATGTGAGTGTAACACATCAGATTTTTGTTTACTTTTCGCTTTGAGCCATGTTGCAGATTTCATGACGCACTGTGAATATTCGCATTTTATTGGCTAATGCCTCAAATCATTGTGAAATCTTTGACCGTTTAGGGCATGTCCTTATCTGCTTTAAGACTTTCAATGTCTTTAAAAGTATTGGAAGCAATTTGACAAGAAAAGTTGTGAAGAGGTGACAACTCTTGAAAACTCTTGTAAAGTATTGAATTTGACAAAAGTTTGATCGTGTACAAGCAGCTTAAGACTTTCAAGAAATGACAAGTGACGAAGAGAGAAAGAACCTTCTGCAAAATTTCCTGTCAGATATTTATCCAGGACGAAATAAAGAAAATGGTGAAGAAGCAAACTGCAGAAGCTTATGAACTATTCTCCAATCCTGACAAGAGAAAGCAATATAATCATTTTGGATCTTCGGCATTTGAAAACAAACGTGTAAACTGCAAACACAACTTCTAATCTGATGACATCTTTCGCCCACTGGTGAAGAATTCTCTCACCACGCTTTCCATTTGATTGGTGATCTAGACAGCTATCTTGGAGGATATGGACATTTCCTCAACCTTGAGCATTTCTTTCAAGAGGAAAGGAACCCACTTGAAAACTCATTTTGTCTTTCATTCACCTTGTTCAGTGGACGGATCTGCCAACAACTAATACATGTGTTGGCAAAGTTGTTACTTTTTACGCCCAAATTCCTAAACTGTTGGGTATTAATGCGTGTTGTGCTCGTAACTATACAAAATCTGATTATTTGGTCAAGTTGTGTAATTTTGAGTGTACAATGGCAAATAGATACTGAGGCATGAACAATTCAGGAAACATTTAAGGTAGCTTTCGTTTTGTGGTATTGTTTATTGGTTTCCTACAATAATCTGAATACTTACTTTAGAATTTCGATGTATTACATTCGCATGACTTTCTCCAGCCACCATTCTTTATTCTTTGTACCTCTTCTAAAAACTATTCTTGCAGAAGTATATTATTTTATTCGCTGAACGTTTGCAGAAATCATTCTGCATTTCTGGTCTATCAAAGGGGAAGAAGCCTGAATGGCCAAATTTCAAAAAATGATATAAATATTGAAAAATTCAAAACAGTATCTTGGAAATGGTTGTTGCCACACAGAAAATTATTTGAAATAAAGTATGTTTTGTCTATCTCTTATGGTTTTCAGTTATACAAGATTATCAAAATTCATTCCGAATGAAGAAAACTTCGCAAACTATTCACAGAAAATTCAAAATTAGCATTTTATTACTCATGCAATTTTATCAAACGTATAGCATTTTAATAAAATATTTTGAATATATTTTTAAGAAAATAAAAGTAACGAAGCATTTCCCATGTCAAGGGTAGTTTGAAGTAGAAGATTTCATTGGAAACCATCAGGACACATCCCTAAAAAATGAACTTAAATATGAAATTATATATTAATCCAACTTTTCGGTTTTTAATTGTGCTGTCCCGAGTCCCACACGGGGATGTTTCTAAACATTCAGGGGATTCATTGGAGCTCAAAATATGTATTTCCAATGAAATCTTGTATGGAATCTTTGGGTGAAATGCAATACTTCCTCTATCTGCCTACCACAAGTAAGTCCTAGGGAAAGTAAAAGAAAAACCCTCGGGCCCATATATTATGCCCTGGGCTCTACATATGACTGTTCTGCTGTTAACAAAAGTGTTGCATATCATATATTCATTTTGTAAGAAATGGTGTTTAAGAATAAATTTAAAAAAATAAAAAATAATGGTACTTAAATGAGCTATAAATCGAAGAAAGAGGAAACGTGGTGTGTGGAAGGGGAAGAGTTGCAAATAGTAAACAAGTTTGATTATTTGGGAGTGAGAAAAAGAAGTAATGCGAGATCGAATGATCACAAGATAAGTGGCTTAGCTAAGGGAAGATTAGCAATGACTGCTATAAGAATATGCTTAAAGAAAATACCAGATATGCAAATTACACGGTTGGAAAGGGTTTACAAAGCTGTAGTTGAAGCAAAAATGGTCTATGGATCAGAGTTTTGGGGAAGTGACAAAGGATGGGAGATTATTGATAAAGTACATAGATCGTTCTGTAAATGTTTGTTAGGTTTATCTATTTCATCACCTGAGGCAATGTTGGAGTTGGGAAGAGTAGGTAGCAAGGGCATGATAGTAGAAAGGATACTTAAATATTGGCATAGATTGAAATCATTGGACGAGCATAATATTTTAAGGCAATGTTTAATAATACAAGAAAAATCCAGTGATGGGATGAACTGGCCTCAAGAAATAAGGAAAATTTTACAGGAAATAGGAATGGGTAACTTATGGGAGGAGAGAGAGAGGGGTTAGTTAAAGGTTGGAAAGAAAGGTTTGGAACTATGTAGACAATTAAAGGTGGACTGGGGAAGGGAAAAGTACGTAGATGTAGGTAATAGGTTAGTGAGAGAAGGGTAGGCCTGGTCCAGATTAAGTGCATATAGCCTAAGGGTAGATAGGAAGGGAGCGAATTTGAGTAGGTGTCCTCTTTGTGGAGAGGCAGGTAATGATTTGCGTTATATAATTGAATGTGAAGAAACTAGTTATGGAGAGATCAGTTTTTACCTAAAGAATGGGAGAATGTTAAGAAAGAAGTATTAAAAGTTAGGATAATGAAAATACAAAAGGAGAGGTATATAAAAAGAATAGCAGAATATATGGGGGAAAATGGTTTAGAAAAATAAAGCAATATGAATTTTTTATGACCCACCATGCATAAATAACCACGGTGTTAAAATGCATGTTGGACCAAAGAAAGAAAAAATAGCAACTCAAAGTAATGTATTAAAAACTGTAAGAATTTTGTATAGCATTATGGAAATAAATATACATACATACATACGTAGTATTCAGCAGAAACACTGCCCTAACTGGCTCTTAGTTAAAACATCTTATTTGCTTATTGTATTAATTTTCTCCAAAAGACCTGATTTTTCATTGTGAATGACCTACCACTACTAAAAAGCCAAACACGTTCCAATACACGTTCACGTATCACTATTCGAAATCGTCGTGCTATAGGAAATGGTGTAATTCCGCTTCCAAACCTAGAGGACAGATACCTAAGGGTAAGTCTGTCCGGGTTCTCTTGATGGGCCGTTTTAAATGTAGAATTTACTTGCACAGGCAGCGTTCATCAGCTTTTCACTTCGATTACTGTAAAACAACATGAGATAGAGCATTTTGTTTTCCGCTCACCCATAACCGACAACGAATTTTATCTTCAAAATTAAATAGGCAAGGGCGTTGAAGAACAACTGGAGCAAGGTAGGATCTTAGATCCGAGAAGTTAGGTCCTTTCGAAATGATGGACCAATAAAGTTTGAGGCAGTATTTTTAACACTTAAATAATTTCAGTTTAATTATATAATATATAAATTCAATAACAGCTCGCCTTAAAGCAATATGTATATGTAACAAGATATAAAAAGTGTATAATACAGTCATCGTATATGTTTATATTATTGTATCCATGTGCAGTAATGTTATGTGAACATATTACATAATTTAATAATGTAGGAGCTGTGAGAAATAGGCCAAAAGTTGCTAACAATGAGGTAATAATGAGGTAACCTTGAGGCAATAATGAGTTTGAGAGTTTAATAATGTTACTTGTGATTCTTGGAAGCAAAAATGTAAATTTTGAGACAGTTTAAAAATAGCCAATCAACAACAAAAAGCTTTAGTTAAATGAAGATATTCTATTGGATTAGGAATAGCCAATTAGAGACTTGAAATACAGAAATTTACAAGTTTAGGCGGTTGAAATCAATTTAATACGTATTTGTGTGAGAAAATAGTTTTACGTGTTAAAAACTGCAAGTAATTAATTAAAGAAGCTCACAGCTCTTTATATCAGTGAAGTGTTATTTAAATCGTATTAATAAAAGGAGTGAAGTAAAATTATAATCTATGTAAGCCTACATTCTTAGTCGCACCACAACCCTACCAAGACATCCAATGTCTCTAACAATAATACTGGAACAGCCCAGGCAAACATAAATATATAATATTTAAAGAAGCAGTGAAATTACAAAAAGAGTCCTCAAGAAAAGTGTCCTTTTATTAATACTTGATAGGATTTATTCGTGACCCAAGAATATAATTTAGCGGGACAGAATATTTAAATGAACAAAATATAACCATACCGATGAACATTTCCCTCAATCCCTCAATCTGTAGACATGATTTGACGTCAAACTAGATTAATTGTGGTCATCTCTTCAGAAAATACTTTTAGCAAATCCGAGTTCAACTTCTGACTTTAATGGTTTATGGACTTGCACATCTCATTAATAGTTAGCCACAAAGCTTGAAAAGGCGACACCTAAGCCCCTCAAAACCTCGCAAACTTACTGAAAGTGATCTTCCAAGAGGCAAGAGGAAGTTCCGAGTCCTCCTGAAGTGGAAGAAAATCATAGAGACCAAAATATAATGATCATGCCATTTGGGCAACAGCTCCGAATTCCTCCATAATAAGGAATCCAATATTTGAAAGCCTATTTCTAGTTTATAATACAGAATACAAACACTTTCTCAAGTACTTATGATTTTTGTTGAAAATCCTTTCATTTTACGTGTGTGAAAATAAATACTGAGCAATAATTTTGCTTTGAGATACTAAATGCATTTCACCAGTTCCCTAGATACTCATTTCGAAAATGTCTGCTTTCTTCCCTGCTCATGATAACATTAGACAAGCATACTATATACCGTATCGCGAAACTCTGGCAGTACTTTCGTACTGTCGAGAAATTCATGCACTGAACAACAATGGACGCGTCCTGAGGAGTTCAAGTTGGACATGTTGTCAAACCATGAAGATTTGATCTGCCTACACACGTCGTAGCATACTGGAGGTCCATGTTCTTCTAAATGTGGAGGTCTGTTGTCTACAACGAAGACAATACCTCGAAAAGTGAGACGGTCATAGACGAGCTTCCAAAACATTGCTGGCACGATGATCTGCCCTAATCGTACCACCTGACGATTCTCGGCGAATCTGAAACAAGCGATATAGTGTTGAAATAACGTTATATTTATGTTCGCAAAATGAAAATGATACTATACTGGTCAGTTTATAGCAATTTCGGCTGAATGTATCAATCCCATTCGTATACAGCCCGAGCATTGACTGAAGTCCTTAATCTACTTGGGTGATGTGTCAAATTTACCAAATGTTTCCAACAACATGCTTCTCTCTTTCTGTTCTGTTTGCCTGTCTCTCCCCCCACACAAACAAACGTTTTTCCTCAGACCATAGTTATTGTTTAAACCTGTAGTGTAATAGTATCTTAGTGATAAAGTAATTGTTGAACAGAATTCAGGCTGCATCTTGTGGTGTACTGATCGGCTTTCTGCCTTCTTTACTCTACTTTACTTGCTTCCTGACTGGAGCAGCGAAGTTTTTTCTTTAACTAGAGTCATTCCTTGCACTCCTCTCAGTCTGGAAGTACGAATTTGAGAGTGAATGTGGGTATGACCTACAGTTCAAGTAATAACACTATTGAGGTCTAAGCCACCGATATGAGCTGACGTTAAAGTGAGACAATCAAGGAGAAAAGTCCTCATCCATGCCCCCCAAAAACCTAAATAAACATAGGAATTGTTTTAAAGTCCATGTTGAAATAATACTGAATGCATTTATTATTATCGCTTGTAAATACTAAGAGCTACAGATTCTTGACCTGAATATGGAGACAGTCCTTCCCGGCGGTTGTTGTCCAGTTCTTTTCAATGGAAATAGGCGAGTAAATATACACTATGTGATCCCAAGTATCCGGACATCCCCACAAACATACGTTTTTCATCTTAGGTGCATTGTACTACCACCTACTGCCTGGTACTCATTATCCGCGACCCTAGTACTCATTAGACATCGTGAAACGGCAGAATGGGACGCTCCGTGGAACTCACGGATTTCGAACGTGGTCAGATGATAGGGTGTCATTTGTGTCAGAAGTCTGTACGCGAGATTTCCACTCTGCTAAACATCCCTAGGTCCACTGTTTCTGATGTGATAGTGAAGTGAAAACGTGAAGGGACATGTACAGCACAAAAGCGTACAGGCCGACCTCATCTGTTGACGGACAGAGAGCGCCGACATTTGAAGAGGGTCGTAAAGAGTAATAGGCAGACATCTATCCAGACCAACACACAGGAATTCCAAACTGCATCAGGATCCACACCAAGTACTATGACAGTTAGGCGTGAGGTGAGAAACCTTGGATTCCATGGTCGAGCGGCTGCTCATAAGCCACGCATCACGCAGGAAAATACCAAACGACGCCTCGCTTGGTGTAAGGAGCGTCAACATTATACGATTGAACAGTGGCAAAACGTTGTGTGGAGTGACGAATCACGATACACAATGTGGCGATACGATGGCAGGGTGTGGGTATGGCGAATGCCCGGTGAACGTCATCTGCCAGCGTGTGTAGTGCCAACAGTGAAATTCGGAGGTGGTGGTGTTATGGTGTGGTCGTGTTTTTCCTGGAGGGGGCTTGCACCCTTGTTGTTTTGCGTGGCACGATCACAGCGCAGACCTACATTGATATTTTAAGCACCTTCTTGCTTCCCACTGTTGAAGAACAATTCAGGGATGGCGATTGCATCTTTCAACACGATCGAGCACCTGCTCATACTGCACGGGCTGTGGCGGAGTGGTTACACGTCGATAACATCCCTGTAATGGACTGATCTGCACAAAGTTCTAACTTGAATCCTATAGAACACCTTTGGGGTGTTTTGGAACACCGACTTCGTGACAGGCCTCACCGACCTACATCAATACCTCTCCTCAGTTCCGCACTCCATGAAGAATGGGTTGCCATTGCCCAAGAAACCTTCCAGCACCTGATTGAAAGTATGCGTGCGAGAGTGAATGCTGTCATCAAGGCTAAGGGTGGGCTAACACCATATTGACTTCCAGCATTACCGATGGAGGGCGCCACGAACTTGTAGGTCTTTTCAACCAGGTGTCCGAATACTTTTGATCACGTAGTGTAGTTGCAAGGTTTTTGAGCTCTCATCTCCCAACTCTTCGTTTACTCGGTGGCTCATCTTCACATATGGAACTGACCACTCTCCTTCCCTCTGGCCCCACTTCCCCGCAAATCTAGCCTCAACAAATCGTGCGCATATAACATGTTTATACAACTTCTCGAATACGTTTTATTGGCGAAATATAGAAATTGCTTTGAGTTATAAATTATAATACTATTGTTATACTGAAAGGAAAGCTAGCCATGAAAGCTGTTAGAGGTTGCTTGTGCAAAACACCCACACTAACAATGAACTGGTTGGAAAGACTATATGAAGCTGTAGTGGAGTCAAAAATGCTATATGGAATAGAAATATGGGGGTGGCAAAGGGATGGATTAAGATTGATATAGTCCATAGAACGTTTTGTAGAGAAGTTCTGGGTTTACCCAAGAGTTCACCAGGGGTGTAGCACTGGCAGAGCTAGGAAGGGTAGGGAGAAAAGGTATAATAGTGGAAAGAATTTTGAAGTATTGGTATAGATGTTTAAATTCAGAAGATAGTAATATATTAAAAGTATGTATACAGCTTCAAAAAGCTGTCTTAGGAAAAGAGTGTTGGTTAGGGGGGTTGGGAAATGTGCTAAAAGAAATTGAGGAATATTTTCCTATTAGATAAATATAATAACAGTGGGTTTTGAAAAGAAGTGAGATTGAGGGTGGAAGATATCGAGAAACAAGAGATTTGGGCTAGTTTTGAGGATAAAAGATCATTGATCTTGTATAAATCAGTTAAAAGAAATTGGGGAAGGGAGAAGTATGTAAATATATGCAATAAATTTGGTAGAATAGGTCTTGCGTGAATGCGGACAGGAGTAATATTTTTAAAAAGGAATGGATATAACTGTTTGGGGAGATGTATTATGTGTGATGAATCGGGTAGTACTTTTCATTGTCTAATAGAATGTGATAAGGTTAAAAGGTGGAGAGAGGTTATATGGAACAAAAAATGGGATAAGTTAAACAAAGCAAAGCAGTAGCATTAAGAATGTTGGGAAGCACAAAAGTAGAAACAATTAAAATGATGGGGACATTTTTAGGCAACACAAGGTATAAGTGGATAAGGAGCTTAAGAAAGGTACAACAGAACGGGTATAGTTTGGAAAGTGGAGAGATGGTATAGTGGCTTTATCCCATATATACAGCCTAGGGGCTAAAAATGGGGGAGCTAGAAAACTGGCACACTAGACATAAGTTTTAGATGTAAGCTTTATTTGTATTATTGTAATAATGCAGAAATAAATATTACATATTTACTATTGTTATAATAAAATATTGTGACGAAACCTTCGCCGAACCGGGCGTGTTCTTTAGTGCTGGTCGGTGTGTGATTGGTCGGAGAGAGTGTGAGAGACGCTCTCAGCTAACGAAAGATGCAGAACGTTGATCTGGACGCTTAAATTAAAGTAAATAACTTCTTCGCTTTTATTATATGTTCTGTATTAAAATAGATATCGACTTCCCAATTACCCTGTTGATTGCACCACTATCTAAATATGACAGAATGTATTAGAAACCCTTATGGAAAATTTTCTCTTCTACCTGTTATGGAGATGCGTTTAAAGGGAGGCTATAGGTGGCATTTAAAGAATAAATGAGCAACCCTTTTCATTTCAGAACGGTACACTATGCCTGTCACTCATGCCATCATTTTTGAAGAGCAACCAGTAATCCGATCACATGCAGTAGTTTATGTATAGGGTTCCAGTGAGCTTCGCTTCTCATGCACTCCGCTATCTGAATCGCAGGTTACCTGAAAGAGTGATCAGCCGAGGCGCACCTTTAGCATGGGTTCCTAACTTGAATCCTCTCGACTTTTGGTTTAGGGCACACACTGTATCGAGCCTGTTAGATACAATGTTACCTGTTATGTTCTTCGAAATAACACCAATGTAAAAGTTTCGCTAATCGTGCAGTGCGTTCATTAAAGCTGGTACGCAATAACCGGGAACGGAAACCAGAAAGAGAACGACAAAGTTAACAACCAATGGCAAGCCTTCCTGGCTTCGAGGAACGGGAAGGAAGGGTTTGTCAAGTTTTAAGTTTTTTTCGTTCCCATTTCGTTTATTAAAGTTTCTTTCAAAGTTACCTTTTGGATTTGAAGCAGCAATTTTATATTGACGGTTTGTTAGCGTAAAACTATTTTTAAATGCATGGTTCTATTCTAACTAGCTGCTGACAGATATTTCCTTATCATAATCATCACGCTTTTGGACATATCATTTGCAGCTCCTCAGAATTGATTTTTCCAACTGTGTTTTGGGCCGGCTTATTTTCTCTTTCTTTTTGGTTCAAATCTAAAATAAAACATAGAATTCTCTCAGGAGATATACGTTCTGCAGAAATTTTAGGATTATAACAGTTTTTAGTGTTGTGTAATTCATAAAGTTGAACCAGTATTTTTAACACTTGAATAATTTCAATTAAATTATATAATATGTAAATTCGATAACAGTCCGCCTTGAAGCAATATGTATGAAACAATTTGAAAAATGTATCTAACAGTCATTGCATATGCTTATATTATTGTAAACATTTTCAATAATTGTATGTGAATGTATTAGGTAATTTAATAATGTAAGAGCTGTGAGAATAATAAGTTTAACGTTGCTAACAATGAGGTAACAATAAGGTAACCTTGAGGCAATAATGAGTTTGAGAGTTTGAATGCTACTAGTCATGATTAGAGCAACGATAATGTAAATTTTGTGACAGTTTAATATTCGCCAATCAACAGCCAAAAAAAGCTTTAATTAAATGCAGGTATTCTATTGGACTAGGATTAGCCAATCAGAGACTTGAAATACAGAAGCTTACGGGTTTAGACGGTTTAAATATGTTCAGTTGCCTGTAGACCTCGGTAGTAACCGGATGGAAGATGTGTTCTCTAAAGAAATATTACATATTCGCGTGAATCGTAAAATAATATACAAGTTAACAGAGTCCAAGTTTTAAATTAAAGAATCTCACAGCTCTTGAAATCAGTACAGTGCTATTTAATTTGTGTCAAGGATTAATAAAAAGAAGTGTAAACCTACATTCTTGTCGCACCACGCCCTGTCTAAGAGATACGTGACTCTAAAACAATACTGATGTAGCCGAGGCAAAAACAAACATAAATAATATCTATAGAACCAGTTTAATAACAAAGTTAAACATATATTTTTTAAACTTGGAGCGTAACAATAAAAATACATCTTCAAATAGGCTTTACATACGTAGTAGCATATTACGTAACAAACAATCTTCTTCAAAATTGACGTCCATACATAAGTCAACAACAAAACAACGTAAAGACAATAACTTCTTCAAAGTGCTCTCTGTAGGGTAGTTTTACTGTCAGCGATTAAGGCTTTGTCGTAAATGGGCTTTCATAAATTGTTCCTCCTTAAAATTAACTGTAAAATTCGAAGCTTATGAGCCGGCTTTTAATGTTCTTGAGCATTTTCATTACATTAAACATGAAGAGTAGAGTAGCAGGCTGGATAGGACAATATCCCTGTCGAGCACTAAATTATTGTTAGTATTTCTCCATCCCTTGTTCCGTATTATTCCAGAAAAAATAACATATACATAATTTTCTTCGAGATGGAAAATTCTTAAAATAGGATTCTGTCTTTTCCAGGTGTCGATGGAATTTGAATATGCATTTTTTTCAGGTACATAATTTGTAGTTTTTGTTTACTTTATTAGCTTTACTGTTGTAATCTCTCTCACTTATTCTGCTTTGCTTCCAAATATATTTCTGAGAAAAAATACTTTGTAAAACCAAAGGAGGATATCGGAATTGTAGAGCCTACGAAACTGGATACCGGCTGAATAAATTTGGGAAATGACAGGCGAGGTTCGTCAATATGTGCTAAAGTGCTACAGCACAATGGTTATTTTGCTGAATATAGTGCCCTATCACGTTTTAAGTCTTCAATTATTGCTGCATATTTTCTTTCACTTTCATAATTTTAACTGATTTCATATTTGACGAGCACTAGCCTCGGCTGCTCTTCATGTGCAAAGCTGATGCAGACTCCACATACATGTGATCAGAGCTGCGTTAGGTGCTACAGTGATCTTCAGTTCGTTGGTGGGAATGAGACACTTCTACGCAAATAACACACCTGGAGCTTGCCATAGCATAACCACTGCCATCTACACTACGTGATCAAACGTATCCGCACACCTGGCTGAAAATGACGTACAAGTTCGTGGCGCCCTCCATCGGTAATGCTGGAAGTCGATATGGTGTTGGCCCACCCTTAGCCTTGATGACAACGTTCACTCTTGCAGACATACTTTCAATCAGGTGCTGGAAGGTTTCTTGGGGAATGGCAGCCCATTCTTCACGGAGTGCGGAACTGAGGAGAGGTATCGATGTAGGTCGGTGAGCCTTGACGTTCCAAAACATCCCAAAGGTGTTCTATAGGATTCAAGTCAGGACTCTGTGCAGGCCATTCCATTACAGGGATGTTATTGTCGTGTAACTACACCGCCACAGCCCGTGCAGTATGAACAGGTGCTCGATCGTGTTGAAAGATGCAATCGCTATCCCCCAAGTTGCTCTTCAACAGTGGGAAGCAAGAAGGTGCTTAAAATATCAATGTAGGTCTGCGCTGTGATCGTGCCACGCAAAAAAACAAGGGTTGCAAGCCCCCTCCAGGAAAATCACGACCACACCATAACACCACCACCTCCGAATTTCACTGTTGGCACTACACACGTTGGCAGATGACGTTCACCGGGAATTCGCCATACCCACACCCTGGCATTGGATCGCCACATTGTGTACCGTGATTCGTCACTCCGCACAACGTTTTGCCACTGTTCAATGGTGTAATGTTGACGCTCCTTACACCAAGCGAGGCGTTGTTTGGCATTTTTCTGCGTGATGTGCGGCTTATGAGCAGCCGCTCGACCATGGAATCCAAGGTTCTTACCTCGCGCCTAACTGTCATAGTACTTGGAATGGATCCTGATGCAGTTTTGAATTCCTGTGTGATGGTCTGGATAGATGTTTGCCTATTACTCTTTACGACCCTCTTCAAATGTCGGCGGTCTCTGTCAGTCAACAGACGAGGTCGGCCTGTACGCTTTTGTGCTGTACATGTCCCTTCACGTTTCCACTTCACTATCACATCAGAAACAGTGTACATAGGGATGTTTAGGAGTGTGGAAATCTCGCGTACAGACATCTGACACAAGTGGCACCCAATCATCGGACCACGTTCGAAGTCCGCGAGTTCCACGGAGCGTCCCATTATGCCAGTTTCACGATGTCTAATGACTACTGAGGTTGCGGATGATGAGTACCAGGCAGTAGGTGGCAGTACAACACACCTAAGATGAAAAGCGTATGTTTGTGGGTGTCCGGATAATTTTGATCACATAGTGTATATGGTGTTGATACAATTACCATTGGTGCCATGCAGGATACCAGCGGCAGTGGATCTTGTATTGCAGCAACGTAGGTCAGAGAGAATAAAGCTCTCCGGAGATGCAATGTGGAGCTGATACAATTTTAGCTGTTGGTTCCACTTGTTTTCGATACCAAATAATCGAAAATATTCGATTGACCTCAAAAACGTAGGTTATGTCCGACAGTAATAGTTCTGTTGTGTGCGCTAACATAAATTCTGTGAGCAGCTTGATGAATTCTTCTTCTTCTAAGACCCTAGTGGGAAAAGTCCGAGTAAGGCAGTCAGGGAGGCAAATTCCAACTCTTAAGCATTACGCAGACTACAAAAGGAGGGAGAAATAATTCCTATATTAGACGGTTTAATCCAAAATCTACGAACATGCATGGATATGTGGATGCCAAGGAAGAAATGTCCTCTTTGGAAACAGTGATTCTTAGAGCACGACAGCAGTGACACATTAGTGTTCTTATTAACAAACACAAGCTAAATGTAAAGCATTTAAACAATCTTCTAGATTTAAGTGCTTTAGTCAATATAAATACTGTGACTCAATAAAGCCCTGCTCATCAAGGTGCAAAACTGAAACATGACCAGCAAGTTATAGGGTATAATTGGCTGTATAAAGTGTTGTGGTGCGTTTGAGCTGGCTTTATGAAAACATGATGAGACTGAAACTTCTGACAATCCTGGTGTATTCTTAGGATTTATTGAGTAATATTGACAGTGCTGTAAAGGAACACATGAACTCAAACCATATTTTCAAAACCATTCAAAACGAACTTCTGGATTGTATCCCAGAAGCTTGTCGTGGGTGATTGCGGAGGAAATGAAAGGAGCTGAGTGGCTGTTATGCCAGATGAAACCACAGATGTTTCTCATCAGTCACAGCTGTATTAGCATTTAGATACAAGAAACGTGTTTCTCCGTATGATAGACAGTTTTTTTTAATCCAGAGGAACAAAATGCAGAGTCAATTTCTGAAAGCATATTAAAAGTGCTTAATTAATTTTTCAGAGACAAATCTCATAACCTCGTTACCGAAACTAACGATGGAGCCTCGGCGAGTGGTGCAGTTTGAGGAGACAAGCTAAGTCTAATCTCAAGTTTCCAAATACGCAGCATATTCACTGTTACATCATTTGAATGCAGTGATGGAACGTGCAGCCTCACATAATAAGTCTACCAGAATATATATTCTTAACCTGTCAGATATTCCTGCCTTTTTCTCAAGATCCACACAGCGTTTAGCCGCCTAGAATCGGCGGTGCTGAAGTGTCTTTTGTATTTGGAAAATTCTGCCCATGATAAGACTTGCCTGGAAGCAAATGAATTTCGGCGTTATTTAAGATAAAAAATTCGTTTTGTGGTTCAAATTTTTTCACAGAGTAATACCTAATGTTGATAACCTTTATAATCAGCTGCAGTCAAGATCAATTGATGCAATTAAAGCAGAAAATGTCGTGTCTTCATTCATTCATTCTTTCTGTGATATTCGAGAAGAAGCTGGCAGTATATTTATGTTTTCTTCTGAATCAATGAGCAAACGTCATAAGGTGGAGTCTCTGAAAATAGAAGCCAAGGAAGTGTGCGATCGCATTATTGAGGAAGCTAGACGTCGTTTTCAGTCCTTGAGTCATCTCCATGCAATAAAGCTGTTAAACTATGAATTCTTTGGCAGCTTTTTAAATCAGTTTCCCGACAGTGAACTTCCAACTTCTGTGGACACATATACAACACTGAACAAGAAAATGCTAAAGACACAGCTCAGTGTTCTGTATGCAAGATGTCGCAGGAATCGGCTCTTGTTATCTTATTTGCTGGGTGCCTGTTATTGTTTTATCATTTTAAAATTTGGGTTCTTTATCCTCCGGCTAGCTATTATTACCCAGTCAAGCAAGTATCTCTAAGCAGGGCGTGTAAACGGAAAGGAGTTGTTGCTAAAAGATAACACTGATAAAATTATTTGTTTCTACACTTTTATTGCCGTCACACTTAATTTAATAATTCACATATTTAATCTTTATACACGCCTGACTGAAACTGTGATATTTCCGAATGTAACTACAGTCGTTATAGTTGCCGCGCACCAATTACTTCGCGTACTTCACATTTTGTAACTAACTTTACGACGTGTACCTCGCGAGAGATTCTTCCAAACTGTATGACGTGCACTTCACGAGAGATTCTTCAAGACTGCGTGAAACATGCTTATGGCTCGAGAATATATACTCTTTCACCTAGAAATGCCTAAACATTATAATAGAGCTGCTATTGGTTACCAAATCGCGCCAACATTAGCGTCTGTTTTGTCAGCCAATCACTACTACTAACATACATGCTCTAGGGAAGATATTCCCACCATTTCAAAAGAAAGGCACGCTACCCTGACGTCATTTGTTTGTGTCTTCTTAGTGATAAACAACTCACCCCCTCGGTTTATTGTTACCCACTTCTATTGTCAGTTTCAGTGAGGCCTTGTAAACTTATTTCCTAACAATACTTATGGCTAACAAACATCTAAAATCCTGTACATACAATAATATTAATTTACACTACAATGACTCTGGCATTCACAGCATGTTATGATATAAAATACTGCCTCAAAGAGCTGACTTCAGAAATGTTGATGGGGCTCTGCAATTATTGCAGTACATAATCTTGAACAGCTTGCAAGATTCATTTTCTGAAGTGACAACTTTGTTAAACATTTTGACCGCAACGCAATGGACACTGCTGAGCCAGTAAGATGCTTTTCATGCTTAAAACATGCTTGAGAAACACCATGTCTTAAGATCGTCTTACTGCTCTGGCAAAGTTGTTCGTGGAGAAGAGCATAGTTTCTAAGATAAAGGGATTCAACACCAGAGTGATTGATAAGTGCTGCAATAGGAGGCAGCGCCGTATGGACTTCATATTGTGCCATTAGGTAAGACTGTAAAAATGTGTATACATTGTTGGTACTGTAGCACACACATTACTTTGTTCACCAACCGCCACTGGAAAATGATTAAATTTATGGTAATAAACATTTATACTGCGACTTTTGATACATTATGATAGGGGTGGCCAACCTATTTTGAATTTGGGCCAGTAAATAGTTAGTTTTTTGAAAGCTCTTAAATAAATTTACAGTAATAACTATTTTGAATCTGATCTAAGGTATTAGAAAGGCAACACTGAAACGTTTTATAAAATAGAACAAGGATTACTGTTAAAAAATTTAAATGCTCTTATTGTTTTTCAAAATACTTCCCTTTAACATCAATACATTTTGCATTCGATGAAACCAGTCCTTAAAGCAATGATGCCGCTTCCTGAGGCACTTCAGAAACCAAGTTTTTTATAATGTTCCACTACTACATTTGATAACGAAAAAGTTATTCCACGCGTTTGATCCTTAATTTTTGGAAACAAAAGGAAGTCACAAGGTGCTAGGTCTGTATGGTTGCGGGTCCATTGTGTCGGGCTTGAGAGCATTCAGATACTAGTGTTAGTTTTGCTGTATCCGACGAGTCTTTGTCATGTTACATTATTTCTCCTTTTGGGATTTTCACGAACTTTTTTCAAACATTTGCGGTAAACGGATATTTGTGTATCAATTGGCAGTAACGGCACGTCTATCTTCTAATGCTATAGTAACAATATGGCCTGTTTTAGAAAAAAAACTACCAACCATCTTCCTACCAGCACTGCGAATTCGTCGGACTTTTGTAGTCCTAGGTTCTGTTGAAAGAGCCATTGAGCCGACTGACTTTTCTTTTCAGGATCATAACAATAAATCCAAGATTCATCACCAGTTACGATATTTAAAACCAAATTTGAGGTGCCGCCTTTGGAATTTTTCCACAGTTTTTCTGCATGAATCAATGCGTTGTTTTTCATCGGGAGCCAGTTTATGTGCAATCCACCGACAACAAGGATTTCTCACGTCTAACTGTTGGTGTAAAATTTTTGAGATTTGATTCACACCAATACCCAATGTCGCCCAAATAAATACATACGATTTCCGTCGATCTTTTTCAAGCATTCGAAAAGCGGCAATATATTCTCTGTAACAGCAGTTCTTGGCCGTTCTTCACCAAATTTATCACTAAAAAATTTCTCTAGTCAAATTCATTTTTGGGTGACACACAAAATCTGTAAATGTTGATAATTAACAAACCATTAGAGCGAATCGAACATACTACAGGGCAATCAACTCGAAAAACGTTAGTAAATAGCAAAATATAAAGACATTTCATTTGTATTTAGAAACATTACTTTCTAAAAATTTTCAGCACCGCCCTTGTGTGAGTACATATTAGAAGCATTCAGGTAAATGTAACTGTAGGCCGATATTTAAAACATAATGTTTCAAGGGTTATTTACTTATTATTAGCATACCCTATTTATTTTGAAGCAACATATAATTTGACGCATTCTTTAAATTTTTGTAAAATGAAACATACTGAATTATAATAAAAATACTCCTTATGTTATTCAATAAGAGGATTGCAATGAATTTTGAAGAACAGTAATGTTAATGTGACTTTTGATTTATCTATTTCTCAACATCAGGTGTGGACAGAACAATTAATATATCAGCAAGATGTGCATCTGAAATAGTTGAGCGTGATGTACTCTTAATATCCATGGCAGAACACGTTTGCTCACAAGGTATATATTTCCAAAACTCAGTCAAACTAGGAGAAGTGGGTGGTCCACGGTGTTCTTTAAATTCAGCACAAGGTTTTACATTTGCAAGGACGGGCAGTATTTATGGATCTCAGACTCTGAAATGCGAAATGGATTCATGATAAATTTATATATTTTCAAATTCGGAAGAGGAAACGTTTGTAATGACAAATAGGTACATATCGGATCTTGAGCTATTGGTGGGTCATTCAAAATGTCTTGGTTGATCACCCATCCTACATATGATCCAAACGTTTGCCTGCCCCTCCACAGGCTACTTACACAAGGCATTTCTTGTAAGTCCTTGGGGGGGGTGTAAGCCCTACAAAGAGGAGGGTAATCCATTGAAGAACAAGAAGAAGAAGTAATAATGGAAACGCCATCCTCCAAAAGTTATTAATATTCTTGTGTATGTCTAAAATGAAGCGAAAATTAATACTATGCCAAATATAGAATTAGCTGTCAAGCCACTCGTTAGTTCAAGAGGAATCTTACCGTAATTGTCCATAGGTACCGCTGTAAACCGTGAGGTCAGTGCCCTGACGAGACGCAAAGCGACGAAGGCTGACACCGAGCTGACGCCACTCTCCCACACTAATGCTATGCCACATCGGAGCCGTGTTGACGCAGAAAGAGCTCACCTTCTGTTGTGCATAGTAGACAAAGTCGTGATGAGATGCTAGCATACCTCGCACCAGGAACATGTCTGCACTTTCATTGATGTACCTTCCAGCATCGTGTGCTGAGCCTGTTGAACACGAAAAGTCACAATGAGGAAATTAACTGCACTTCTCGCTTCTTGCTCAAAGCCTTCTGATAGGCATCGATCTGATAAACAAGTTTTACATTCACGTGATTTTCTCTACCCATTATTGTTTATTACTGTCTCTACCACGAGCATAATAGGTGGAGAAGGTATGCTTTCACTCAAAACTTCGATATTGAGATTTCACCGGAAATGTATTTTGAGGCCCCCTGAATAAAAAAATCTGATGTGTTACACTCACATGACTTTCTCTACTCTTGTACAAGCTATTTTTGCAAACTCTTATTCTCCATCTATTTCATATTAATTGAGATAAACTTTTGCAGAAACGATCTTTTGACATGCAAACAGAATTACATTTTACACATAGCGACCAGTTCTAAAAATATTTGACTATCGCTAAAGGTGTACTATGTTCCCTTTGTTTTGTATTTACAAGGGCAATATAGAAATACAGTAGCCTTTAAGCATCGACATATATATTAATAGCTGGTTGCTATGTGCAGCACCATTCTCTTTGCCGCAGATTAATACTCTTTGCATATCCAAGACAAAAATGAATAACGAATTCCCATTTGAGAATAAGTATGGGTATTGGAAAATTTAAGGGAATAACAAGCAATATCTCGAAAATGGTTCACTCAACAACAAAAAATGTGTATGACATAAATTCTGTACTTTAACGCGATCTACATGTTTTGTGAAGTAAAATTTTGTCTATCTCATATGGTTTACTAGTTATACAAAAGTCGTTCACAACGAAGAATTCTTTTGGAGACATTCCCAGAAAATTCGAGATATACCTTTCATTTGTCATAAAAATATTTTAAACATATCATATTTTAATCAAAATCGTTAGAGCCATTTTTGAGAAAATTAAAATTTTCGAAAAATGTTCCATTTAAAGGGTAATCTGGGGTGGGACGATTTTCTTGTAAACCTTTGTGTCGCATCTCTGGAAGATACTGAACCTAAATACCAAGTTTGGTGTTTATCCGACTGTTTGTTTCTGAGTTATGCTGTTCAAAGACAGACAGACACACACACACACACACACACACACACACACACAAAAACAGACACACACACGGACATGTTTCCAAAAATGCTTTTTTGGGATTCAGGGAGTCTGAAAACATGTATTTCCGGTGAAATCTCGGTATCAAATTTTTGGGTGGAATACAATACTTCCCCTACTCACTATACGTAGTAGAGAAAGTAATATTTGACTATCCCTTAAGGCGTACTATGTTCCCCTTGTTTTGTATTTGCAAGGACAATATAGAAAAAGAGTGGCTTTTAAGCACATACATATCTCTTAATAGCTGGTTGCTAGGTGCAGCACCATTCTCTTTGCCACAGATTAATAATCTTTGCATATACAAGACAAAAAAAATGAATAAAGGATTCCCATTTGAGAAAAAGTATGAGTATTGGAAAATTTAAGGGAATAACAAGCAATATCTCGAAAATGGTTCACTCAACAAAAAAATGTATATGACATAAATTGCGTATTTTAACGCGATCTACATTTTTTGTGTAGTAAAATTTTGTCTATCTCTTATGATTTACCAGTTATGCAAAAGTCGTTCACAATGAAGAATACTTTTGGAGACATTCCCAGGAAATTCAAGATATACGTTTTGTTTGTCATAAAAATATCTTAAACATATGATATTTTAATCAAAATCGTTAGAGCCATTTTTGAGAAAATTAAACTTTTCAAAAAATGTTCCATGTAAAGGGTAATCTGGGGTGGGGGATTTTCTTGAAAACCTTCGTGTCGCATCTCTGGAAGATACTGAACCTAAATACCAAGTTTGGTGTCTATCCGACTGTTCGTTTCTGAGTTATGCTGTTCACAGACAACACACACGGACATGTTTCCAAAAATGTCTTTTTTGGATTCAGGGGGTCTCAAGACATATTTCCAGTGAAATATCAGTATTGAATTTTTGGGTGGAATACAATACTTCCCCTACTTACTATTCGTAGTAGAGAAAGTAAAAACAACGGGAATGCGATAGTGGTATACGAGAGTTCAATGAACATTTCGGTATTAGAAAAGAATGTTTTTATTGCCTTTTGAACCTGTTTGGAGAAAATTTACAACAAAATTCAAACACAGATTCAGCTCTATAATCCAGACTGCAATTATTGTTATGCGTCCTAAGAGTGTTTCGTACCGGAATATTTCAGATGCTTGAGCCGGCGTTACGATGAGTTTAACGTAATGTGACAGCGTTACACTGTATTAAATGGAGATATCTAGAACTGACTTAACGCAATGTAACTTTAAGGTTTGGCTATATAAAACTTTTTGTTCCCGTTACGTCAAGGTTTATTTCACATGGTAATTGCAACCAATTGCCACTAGCTCGAAGTAATAAAAGAACTATCGCTCAAGGGTCATTCCCATTACGTTAAGAGCTAGCCAATTAAACTTTAGTTTACCAGGGTTTTCATGTCACGTTAAGTAAAGTTAATCGTAATCCCGGTATTACAGGCGAACTTATAAATAAGCGGTCATCACGCGTCTGCTAGTCGTGTATTTCATTGCGTTGTTAGAGCGCTTTTGAGGTTAAGAGCTAGGTACCTACACATATAAATATACACGAGAGTTCAGAAAATAAAAGGAAATTCGTCTTCACTTTTACAGATTTCCCACACATTGTGAGTGGAATTGACTGCACGCATGCTACTATTTTGTGCCCATCCATGGATATGGTGAACTTTTCCGAAATCAAAAAGGTTATTTCTCCATCAACACGCAAGCGATCTGCGATGCAAGCTGAAGATTAGAAACACTGTTTCCTTAATTTTAAGCTGCTCTCCAGTGTGTTTCCCGTCGCTAGAATTATTAAACTCGTCAGTCACGACTTTCCAGCATCTTTATAACACGTTATTTACACTCATATTGTTTAAATGAAGTTTCTTTATCCCTACCAACGAACATTTATCTCCATCACTGACGTTTCTCCACCTTTCCTATCGCACATAACCTTATTCACGATTGCATCAAGTACCTCTGGGAGTGAACTCTTACTTCCGTAGTCGTAACTAAACGAGTAAATTATAATTGAGCTCTCCAACGTTACTTCCGGAGTAAGTTGCTCCCGTAGTAACCTACTTCTGTAGTGGGGACTTCTTTAGCAAACTTACTTCCGAAGCAATTTACTCCAACATGATGCACGCCGCCTTAAGTTGTGAGATCTGTCCTTCTATGTGAATTCTAGGGTTAGAAACTTCTTAACTGTTGTAGATATTCCACAGTAAGGAGAATCCGTACACTGCTGAGGATATCCACGACACTGAACAATCGATGATCTCGATAAACTACCTGTTTCATTAAGGTCACCAGTCTCTTAAAATCTCTTAAGTATCTATAAATATGTTTAATATGTAAGTATTATGTAATACTACACTGCCATTTGTGAAAATTGCAACACAAGAAAAGAACTCCAAACTTGGTGGAAGTGTAGAAGAGTGTGCAAACAATTAGTGATTAGGTTTGTAGAGAGATGGGGTACACGTAGGCCGAGCAAAATCCTCTCGTGTCGGTCCGATAAGGTCAGTGTTGCGCCCAGTGTAGTCAGTGCAGAGCTGTCAAACAAGGTGGAAACAATAAAGTAGGTGCCAGTATGCCTCGTCGACGTCAAAGCGAGCCATATATGCATGTGAGTGAGTTCGAACGGGGCAGAATGATCGGTCTCCGGGAAGTGGGTTTTTCATACCGTGACATTTCGGCTCGTACAGGGCATGCTGCTGCGACAGTGATGCGTGTGGAAGCAGTGGATAGATGAAGGTCGTACTCAGCAAAGATAGGTACTGGTCCACGGAACATGACTACAGCACGGGATGACCGTTATCTTGTCCGCATGGCCATAACGGACCGTACAGCTTCATCCACAGTGTTGCCTCACGCTGGAGCACTGCAACAGGTGTGAACGTGTCTGCATCAACGATTCGTCACCGTCTGCTGCAGGTGGGATTGGTCGCATGCATGCCATTACGTCGGCTTCCATTGTCCAGAAACCACAAGCTCCTCCGACTGCAATGGACACGTGGATATTGTCACTGGGGTGCTGAGTGGCAAAATGTAGTATTTTCGGACGAGTCCCGCTTCAACGTGTCCTACAGTGATGGCCACATAGTTTCCGGCTGTACCGTGGTGAGCGCAACATGAGGGCTGCTTGTTGAGCGGCATAGCGGACAAACACCAGGTGTGATGGTTTGGGACGCTATTGGTTACAACAACCGATCTCGCCTCCTACGAATTGAGGGCACTTTGAAGAGCAACTGGTACCTAACGGTGGTTGTAGAGCCTGAGGTACTCCCCTGCTTCAGGCATCTCCACAGGTATCACATTTTAATAGGACAATGCCCGCCCGGCCACATATTGCGAGGAATGTACAAGCCTTCTTCGAAGAACGACGGGTACCATTGCTTCCCTGGCCTGCACGTTCGCCTGACATGCCGCCCATCGAACATGTCTGGGATATGGATGGTCGGCACCTGGTGCGTCACATTCCTCCAGTAACCAGTGCCACGGATTTGTGGGCTCGAATACAAGCTGCGTGGAGGTAAATCCCTCAGGAACTTATTCAGAACATTTTTGATTCAATGCCACGGCGTATAGCAGCTCTAATTGCAGCGCATGGAGGCCAAATCAAATACTAGATATTAGGTCTCAAAGGTCATGTAGAGATTTGAAAAGTTTATTGTTTGTTACTTGTTATGTACCTAACCTGTGGTATTAAATTCATTGAGCTCTCTCTTGGTGTTGCAATTTTCACAAACGGCGGTGTATATGAAGTTGTAATGAGTTTTTATTACTACAAATCTCTAAACACGAAAAGTCGTAGTTGCTAAGGTGATGGTAAATAAAGTATTATGAAAATATTTCTTCAGTGGAAAATGAAAGCATATGAAGTCAGCAATGAACTCTAAAATATTCCGATACAGACAAGTGAGATATCTGGAAACATATAAAGCAATTATGAAATGGCTTCTTTGAAATAATTTAAATCCAAGGGAACTTTTCTTCACATAAAAGAGGAAGAATATGACAAAAAATAACAGTTATTATTATTATTATTATTATTATTATTATTATTATTATTATTAGAGAGCACCTTTCTAGCCGCTAAGCGAGCTCATTGTAACTCGACTACTGATAATTATCTAAGTAAGTCGATAATAATCAATGACATGCTGTTTAACAGTTACTAAGTGATAGCTGTTTCCTCCTACGTTACTTTGTTTTTTCCCCAACATTATTACTTCAATACAATTACGGAGCGAAAAAAATCTTACTGTATTGGTGGTTCATATTGTAACCTCAAAAGATTGTTGTTATTAGTGTAGTTTCATTACAGATAACCGATTCTGTTTGGAATAAAAACTAATAAAATGTGTGTATTTTGCTAATACGATGAAATAGCTTAGCCTCTACCGCAATGGTCTTGATTGTATAATAAGAGTATGAGACAAAAAATTATACTTTCTCCCATTGTTATTATCTCACCGAATACAGCTCGCTTTTAAACTGAATTTATCATGATTGTTATATCGAGAACGAAGTATTATCTTGACAACAAACTTCTATAAGCTCAATTAAATTCCTGAACAATATTAGCACTAATTTTAGTACTGAAAAACTACAACTCAATACATTTAAAAATCCTGAAAACGCAGGTCTCAGTGGATCAATAAAATTTATGCTATTATGTCTGAATCTCTAAGACATCTGCACTGCTGTGTTGGATAAGGATTTTAATAAAGTGTTTCCTAGAAACCAAAGAGCAACTGCTATTTGCAAGACAAAAGCAAATTGGAAGATTCTGGCAATACAGCCTTACGGGCGTTCTCACAGTAAGTCTTCCTACGTCCATGACAATGTGCATTTACAGTCGCCAATTCTGAGTAAATATACTTCCTGTTAAATACTAACAAGGTACGAAATGGCGCCAACACTAAGCTTTCCTTCGGTTCACAAATGGAGACTTCAGTAGCAGTTTTTCAGAATTGGTGACTAAATGTTTCAAAAAAATTGAATCTTAAGTATCTTTGATGCAAATTGCCTATAGGAAAACAAGAATAAATTTGATTATTGATCGTATACGTAAACTCCACATTAGCCCGGATTTACTTCGTATATACCAGGTTAGACTACTCTAAAGTTTGTCTCGCGTTATTGCTTTCATAGAAATTGAATGCGCCAAGGCCAGGTAAGACCGTGGACCACATTTGAAGACTTGTAGAAAGATTCTACATATTGTGTGTGCACAGACCTACTTCACTTTCTCTTATGTATTATAGCAGTACACACACGGAAACAGCGCATATCAGAAGGCAGAGATTATGCTCTCCGGACACATTTAAATCACAAGTTTGGTTGGAGAAAGACAGCGAAGGTTACTCGCTTTAATCCTGAACACATTCAAATAAGACGTTAGTTGCGGCATATCCATAACTACTTTCGTGTTCTCTTCAGTGTTCATGTCTCCAAAATCGCTGTCCTCATATCCAATTTTGAATCATATATAACCAATCTTGTTTCATACGTTCCACACATGAATATCCTACCCAAAATTAAGCTATTTTGTAAATATAGTCTGCCCTTAAACTACCCTTCTAAGTGAGATTTAACTGTACCGTTCTATAGCATTTACTATTCGAAATTACTCCTCAGATTTGGGAATATAAAAAGCCTCAGTCCTCTGCTGACAAACCGGAGCACTCTAATTACTCCATGAGTACCGCCACCTTGAACTTTGTGCATGCATTTTAATCTACTTCTTTAGTTTACAAACCATGAACCACTCTGCTTGACAATGCAGAAATAGTTTTCTCCTGAATATCCCATATCTTAACCTTGCTCAAAAGTCAAATACTTTTGGAGAGTGTCACACTTACCTAAGATTTTCTGGAAGTGAGAATGCTGAAAGCTGGGGTCGTAGAGTTTGTCGAAGGACCGAGTGAGGTTACCGAATTGGCGTGTGCAGAGAAATGGAGCTCGAGGAACATTTTTCTGCCTTGCGTCCTCTACGCCTTGCATGAGTGTGAAGCGGACCCAGAGAGTGTTGATACGTCGAGAGTCGTGGCAAACATCGAGTATTCTTACCAGCTGACGCTTTCCCAACAAAAACCCTGCCCCGAGCAGGGGAAGAGTTCCTCCAGCACATCTTCCCGCAATCCGAAGCACCGGACGTGGTTCTTTTCGACATGGAATTTTAGATATTGTCCGGTTCATGGGTGGTTTTGACATCTGTACAACAGTTCCTGGAACATGACACATGCAGTCTCCAATCATGGTGCACTGTTTTTGTAAAATATGCTCTAGAGACATGGCAGTGTTGACTATGCACTAACAGAGACCAGCAACTGTGACTACCTAATGCACAGTGTAGGAAGTCATAAGACTATGTCATATTTACAGAATCTGTTTGATTCTGATAAAAATTAATGAGTCGAAATGATATTAAAAGCCTTCACTTTCATCATGATGGTCAAAGGATGGACGATCATGATGTAAGTGACGGCTTTTAATATCATTTCGACTCATTTTTATCAGTTGACACTTCACGTTAATGTTGTCCCAATTTTAACAAAAATAAAAATGCTTGATTCTATTTATTTGAGTATTCTAGGTATTTTATTCCCATAATGGAAAAATCTATGAGTTGCTTTGTTGTATGGCGTAGCATATCGGATACATCAGTATTCACTAGCAAGGGATCTGTATGGAGATCCGCTTAGGTGTCCTTTTGCTTTCTTACATTGACAAATTTAGAAAGGGTGAATTCCATTTATTACCCTCATCCTTAGAGAGAGGTTATACTTTAAAATGTAGACATCTTCCTAGTGCTTATGCATCCCATTAAACAACTCACTCTAAAACATTCTTCTGCACTACAATGGTTTACAGTGAGCAGATATTTATTTTAACTACACGCGTAATTGTGGTATAGGCTCTCTGACCGAAAAGAGGAGAAGAAAGTCGCTTACCTGTGACACATCGTGCGCGAAACACAACTGGCGCTCTGTTACCCAAGGATGGACAGGCCAGGACGAGTTGCTGTCCCTGTTGTAGATAGAGGAACTTTTGGCTTGCTGGTGGCAGGAGAAAACGGTATCCATCCAGAGCCGAGCTGTTGGGCACAAGCAACAGGCGGGAATTGCGGCCAAGGTGTCGATTGGGAAACACTCTACATCCTGTAAAACAAGTGAAGATTTTAAATTTTAAATTCACGGTTGTTAAAAAGGCTTGATTACACAAAACCCTAAGCAACTCTTTAGTAGCATCTCATCAGCCGTGTTAAATATTATTGAATCTTAATCTCTAAGATTACCGATACCTTTGAATACATCCGATTTATTGTCTTTGTCCCTCTTCAGCTTATATTTCTTTTAATGCATATGATCTCCTCTTACACAATTTCTTGTCTTACCTAATTTGTTTTCTCAAATTTATGAAAACTACAATGCTTCCATTAATCTTTCACTCAGATTTCTCCCTCGCATTTGTCGTGCATAAATATAAACATTTCAAAGACAATAAAATCAAAAACATATTCCAAAAAACTGCAATTGGATGTGTGTTACATGAAATGCAGCCTCTGTAACTTTTAAATCATACAAACCAAGAAGACTTGTACCTTCCCTGTAGAAGCTTTCATGCTGATAAGGGTTTCACAATCTTACTGAGTAGCATACGCCCACGTCGGGTTTAAATTAATGTTCACGATGTTCTCAAGCTGATTCCATTGCAAATTATAGGACTTTGGATTCTTTTCCAGATGATGCATTTTGTTTCCATTACCGGCTTTGAGTTGCGGACTCAGATTGGTAGAATCCCATATGCAATACATACTTTATGGTTTTATTAATAAAATTTCTACATGCATAAAACTGGAGATCTTATCTCTCAATGAGATAAACGTGATAGCATACATATAGATTACTTTTGAAATAATAAGTGTTCACTGACCGTTTTCATTCGAAGACTCCTCGTAATTTTTTTCACAAATAAATATTAATTTTAATATGACTACTCTTGGAAATGGTTTTATGGGCTGACTATGCAGATTTTAAATAACACTAGTCTCAATATCGGATGACTGAAAACTAATAAGTGATTCTCACTCACTTTTTTATGCTGATTTCAGAACTGCTTTTAGTTTTTTCTATCACGTAGAGTTTTTTTCCAATTTCTCTTCAAAAATATAGAGATATAAAGCCATTGCTTCCGCCACTACACATAAAATTTGGCTTGATGAAGCAACTTGTAAGGGCTCTACCACAGGATGGACCCTCCTTCAAGTACCTTTACAAGAAATTTCCCTTCATTACATAAGACAAATTAAAGACTGAAATTTTTTTTTGGTCCTCAAATAAAGAAATTTATGAAGGATGAAGATTTTAAGAAGACAATGAATGAGAGAGAAATAGAAGCATGTATCGCCTTCCGATCAGTTATTGAAAACTTCTTAGGCAATAACAAAGATCCTAATTACAAGACCATTGTCGAAACAATGTTGGAAAATTTCAAGAAGATGGGTTGTAACGTGAGTGTAAAGGTGCATTTTCTGCATTCACATATCGGCTACTTCCAGAAAATCTGGGGAAAATCTGGGACATTATAGTGAAGAGCAGGGTGAACGTTTTCACCAAGTTATTAAGGAAATGGAGAGGAGGTACCAGGGGAGATGGGATGAAATTATTATGGCCGACTACTGTTGGATATTGAGGAGGGACAGTCATCTTCAAGGATCTGCAAGGAAGTCAAAGAAGGGAAAGTTTGAAAAAAATTAAATGAAACATTTTGGCTTCTTGTTTTGTTAAAATTTAGTCATGAAATAAATTAGGGGAGTTCTTGAGGGTATTCTTAAAATGTCTCTGGAAAAAACTTACCATTTGTGAAATGTTATTTAAATAATTTTCTACGCTCATTAGTAAAATTGTCAAAGCATTACTTATTTTGTGTAAAAACCTAACGTGATAGAAAAAAAACGGAAGTTATTTCTAGAATCAACATAAAAACTTGAACACCTACTTTTAAGAAATCATCTGACAACAAGTTTGAAAATACAGACTAGTGTAATTCTTCGATTATTTGCCGCAAGCCATCTAGCGTGTTACAAATGCACAAAAAGTTCCAAAACTTGTACATGCCAAGATATGCATTCTAAGAGCCACCGGAACGACCCATAATTTGTTTACGTTTCTAAGCGCTCTTAAATTTCTACTTGGATTGCGAGGATATTAATATTTGGGGAGTATTTCTTGTTTGAAAAAATTATGCCCATTCCATTTTTTGTGCTTCTCTGCAGAGAAGACAGAGATGCGAAGCATTCATTGCCAAGTCAAAGTTGGAGGGTAAATATTCGAGAAATCAGATTTATTGCGTTTCTGATGCTAATCCATGCTGTAATTTGGTATTCACAATAAACCAGATGCAACTCGGACTGTCACAGTTAATATTTCTTGAAGGTTTGGAAATTGATCTTCATAAATGACAGCCCTTAGTTGAAGGAGGATATAATACTCGCACAATAGATGAAGTGATGACATCTCATATAAACGCGGATACCTAGCCTCCTTTATGGGCGGTATCTTGTATAAGCAGGGGACTGAGAGGATTTTCTTACTCAGTTTTAGCGGCTCTTACGTTCTGCCTAAGTTAAGTTCTCGTATGAGTGCCAGAGTTACCAAACAAAACATTGAATATCGCTACAGGTCGTTAAAACTCCGCTACAAAAATACTAAAATGTATCCAGCCTTAGTTTAATCCTGTTGTCAACAAAAACACGCGGTTGCAGTCCTATGTTATTGGCTGCAAGCTTAAGAACACCATTTAGGGTGTGTTTCCCACTTGAAACGTGAAGCAGCATGTTTTGAGTAGTTAAATAAAATTATAATCATAGGGAGAATAAGTATCGATAACAGTAAGGACAGTGTTAAATAAAACTGGAAAGCAAATGTTACTGTAAGTGGGAATAAGGGTTGAGAGAGACAGTGGCATCAGCGGCCGGAAACGGGTGGTTTTTCCCTCTATTGTTAAGTGTCCCGTTAGGTTGCTGGAACGCAGAGGTGTAGAAAAGGGCCAATGTTCGCCAAAAGCCAGATAGCCTTAGGCCTCCAATGAAAGAAGCTAGAAATTAGGCGATAGAGGAATGGGGAGATATAGAACGTTTGAAATAGAGAAACAGGAAAGTTTAGAATACACACTTGGTCGTGGTAGTTCCTGGGAGATGTTTGTTAGGAAAATGTGTAGGAAAGTTTAGAATACACACTTGGTCGTGGTAGTTCCTGGGAGATGTTTGTTAGGAAAATGTGTACGAAAGTTTAGAATACACACTTGGTCGTGGTAGTTCCTGGGAGATGTTTGTTAGGAAAATGTGTACGAAAGTTTAGAATACACACTTGGTCGTGGTAGTTCCTGGGAGATGTTTGTTAGGAAAATGTGTAGGAAAGTTTAGAATACATACTTGGCCGTTGTATTTCCTTGGAGATGTTTGTTAGGAAAATGTGTAGGAAAGTTTAGAATACACACTTGGTCGTGGTAGTTCCTGGGAGATGTTTGTTAGGAAAATGTGTAGGAAAGTTTAGAATACACACTTGGTCGTGGTAGTTCCTGGGAGATGTTTGTTAGGAAAATGTGTAGGAAAATTTAGAATACACACTTGGTCGTGGTAGTTTGGTAGTTCCTGGGAGATGTTTGTTAGGAAAATGTGTAGGAAAGTTTAGAATACACACTTGGTCGTGGTAGTTCCTGGAAGATGTTTGTTGGGAAAATGTGTAGGAAAGTTTAGAATACACACTTGGTCGTGGTAGTTCCTGGGAGATGTTTGTTAGGAAAATGTGTAGGAAAGTTTAGAATACTCACTTGGTCGTGGTATTTCCTTGGATATGTTTGTTAGGAAAATGTGTAGGAAAGTTTAGAATACACACTTGGTCGTGGTAGTTCCTGGGAGATGTTTGTTAGGAAAATGTGTAGGAAAGTTTAGAATACACACTTGGTCGTGGTATTTCCTTGGAGATGTTTGTTAGGAAAATGTGTAGGAAAGTTTAGAATACACACTTGGTCGGGGTAGTTCCTTAGAGATGTTTGTTAGGAAACTGTGTAGGAAAGTTTAGAATACACACTTGGTCGTGGTAGTTCCTGGGAGATGATTGTTAGGAAAATGTGTAGGAAAGTTTAGAATACACACTTGGCCGTGGTAGTTCCTGGGAGATGTTTGTTAGGAAAATGTGTAGGAAAGTTTAGAATACACACTTGGTCGTGGTAGTTCCTGGGAGATGTTTGTTAGGAAAATGTGTAGGAAAGTTTAGAATACATACTTGGCCGTTGTATTTCCTTGGAGATGTTTGTTAGGAAAATGTGTGGGAAAGTTTAGAATACACACTTGGTCGTGGTAGTTCCTTGGAGATGTTTGTTAGGAAAATGTGTAGGAAAGGTTAGAATACACACTTGGTCGTGGTAGTTCCTGGGAGATGTTTGTTAGGAAAATGTGTAGGAAAGTTTAGAATACACACTTGGTCGTGGTATTTCCTTGGAGATGTTTGTTAGGAAACTGTGTAGGAAAGTTTAGAATACACAGTTGGTCGTGGTAGTTCATGGGAGATGTTTGTTAGGAAAATGTGTAGGAAAGTTTAGAATACACACTTGGCCGTGGTAGTTTCTGGGAGATGTTTGTTAGAAAAGTGTCGGCGAATAGGCAATGATACGAAGTGCAACAAATAGGAAATGCGTGTGTGTGTGTCGAAGAAATAGCAGGGATCAAATGTTAAAACGGTGACGGTGAATAAACGAGCAGGAGAATAAACAGTCGTATTCACCACTAATCCGAGATCTAAGATCCATGCAAAGAACCCTGAACTAGTACCGAACCCGGGACCTTTCTTGCAAATCCCGTACCGCAGAACTGACATACTACCCAAAATTGGCGATTAACGTGGGGCCAGAAGACACACCACCGTAAATGTAGATCCCAATGTAATACTTTATTAAGCAATACCAATCCAATGTGATTACAAAATCTAATATCAATCTACTTATAGTATGACATTGCGCAACTATTAGCCCGAAGTATCACTGAAATTATAAAACTAGTTTTCTTCTTTTGGTACCACGTGATTCTGTAGTACACTGGAATTATTTTTCTCGTATAGCTTTTGCATAGTAAACCTGAAGAGAATCTATTTCCTTTGTAGTCAGTCTTGCTCTACTCCTAAACTTTTTTCCATTCTCCAAGAGAGCACCCTTTTTCTCCTTCAGCAGTCGACGAAGTCGTCCACCGACCCTTCTCCGAATGTGTGCAATACATTCCAGTTTTTCATCTATATAGTCATAACGATTTGCATCTAAGACATGCTTGTAGGATGAAGGGTCACCATCCTCTAGATATTTTGTGTAACATATTGACTTTGGGATCTGCTAAAATGTCGATAATAAATGCTAACTCCATGCCAACACTTGAACTATCATTATTTTTGCAAATTAATGTATGTTCTTCGGGCCATTCCTTCTCTGTTGCTGGATCTGCCAAAGATTTTCTCACTGCACATTCATGGTGATATTTGGATTTAATGACAATGGCCAATGTTTCACCACTGTTAATACTTATTATTGAAGCTACTCCAAACAGGGATGTATCGCCTCTCTTCATCCAGGTACCATCACTGAAACACTCAAATATATGGACTCTTCACTTAATTCTTCTTTCCTTTACTAGTTCATCTACTGCATCTTTCATACTTTCCTTTGCAGCAACACACGTTATATTGGAAATGTAGTTGTTTACAGCATCATATCTTTGATAGATGAAGGCATGTTCATCATTCCACAAAAGATATTTGCACCTTCTCTCCCCTTTCCCAAGCACCTCATTCCATATGTTAATCTAAAATTACTTTCATAAATACCTTCTGTCCCTTTCGTGGATGAAGAGAATAAAAACTGCAACTCTCACATACAAATTTGAACTCGGAGACAACACTAACTCTGGTTGACACACTGAGTACTTTTGCAATTTGAGCAGGCACATAAATGTTTATTGCATTACATAAAAAGTTTAGATCTATAGCCCTCGCATTAATAAATCTTCATTGGATAGAATGTTAGCTAAAACTTGCAGATCAGAATCGATTTTAGAGGATGAATCTAATAGGTTATGTTGTGTTAGCTTGTCTGATATTGATTGCTTGTATTCCTTTGGGGCAGTATTTTTAAAATTTAAATGATTTTAGTCAAATTATATAATATGTAAATTCAACAACAGCCCAGCTTGAAGGAATATCTGTATGTAATAATTTGTAAAATGTATGTAACAGTCATTGCATATGCTTATATTATTGTATCCATTTGTAATAATGTTATGTGAATATATTACGTGATTTAATAATGTAGGAGCTGTGAGAATAATAAGTTAAAAGTTGCTAACAATGAGATAACCTTAAGTCAATAATGAGTAAGAAAGTTTAACAGTACTACTTGTGATTCTTGGAGTAACAATAATATAATTTTAGTGACAGTTTATAAAAATAGTCAATCAACAACCAGAAAAAGCAGTTAAACGCAGGTATTCTACTGGAGTAGGATTAGCCAATCAGAGACTTTAAATACAGAAATTTACAAGTTTAGACGGTTGAAATCTATTCAGTTGCCTGCAGACAGTGATGCAAGATGCGTCCTCGAGAGATTTAATGTGTGTTCGTGTGAGACGAAAAATAGTTTTACGTGTTAAAAAGTGCAAGTATTTAATAAAAAGAATCTCACAGCTCTCTATCAGTGAAGTGTTATTTAAATCGTATCAAGTATTAATAAAAGGAGTGAAGTAAAATAATATTCTGTGTAAGCCTACATTCTTGTCGCATCACGCCCTGCCAAGATATCCACGTCTCTAAAATAATACTGACGGAGCCGAGACAAACATAAATATTAAATATTTAAAGAAACAGTTTAATTACAAAGTTAATATTTTTTTACACTTGGGGCAAAGGCCACCTGAAAATACATTTGGGGCGAGGGCTACCGGAAACTGTTTACTATACGCGCGGTTGCAACTACTACAAGTTCGGCTCCACAACAGTTGAAATACAATACACCATCTTAAAAACTGACTTTCCATACATTAGCAACAACAAACCACCTTCTTCAAGTTGGCTCTCAAAGCGTGGGGCAAATAATAATACATCAACATACTTCAAATTTTGATTCCTTGTATTCCTTAAAACGGTTTCCATGAAATGTTATATTTTTATACACTCTATTTGATCTTGGCATTGTAAAGACTATCACAACTATTATGAAATACACTTGGTAAGCCGGTAAAAACAATTACTTTAAAAAATTTCACCATTTCAATTCCACCTCAACACGTGCTCTTTAGATTGTGCACTTGTGTAGCCACCGGATAGAAGAAAGTTGTACTTTATAACATAGAGAGAATAATCTGGAGTGGAATTGCCCACAGAGGTTCATTGTACCAAAATAAAATGGTACAACCAGCAGGGTTCATTTTGATTAAAAAGTGGGCGTGGCGGTATCAGTGCACTAGTATGTACTTTATTTTTCTTAATGCATTAAGAGTGGGAACATTATGTTAAAATTTACGGAGAGTGAGGAAAACATCACGAATTATACAAAATAACAAATTTAGCAAATAGAAAATGTTGACCTTACAGTTACAGCTCCTAATTGTGTAGTTCGGCGTCTGTTACACTTCCACTTTCTCATGGATTAGTGATTAGTCCGTTAGCAGGAAAGCTTAGAACCTTCAAGAAGAAGGGATAAACTTTTAAGAAGTGGAAAGAATAGTATATGGGGTTTGCATGAAGAATGGGCTTTGTATGTACACATTATTTAGAGTATAACAATGTTAACATTACGTATTTGTATTTAGTTCTCTACTTTGAATGGGCAGGGATTAGCAATAGAATGGGGTAGGAAGCGCCAATGATGCCAGACTTCTGCCGGATGGGCACAGTGTGTTTGTTGACAACAGGATTAAACTAAGTCTGATATGATTACTATAAACTATAGAACTATTATTATAGTCTCTGTGTTGGTAATTTAGGCCTATTTTAGTGGCATTAATGTATCTTTTGATTAAGTGAACAAGTAAGTTAAAATGAATTTAATAATACTACGTTTCCAGGTGAAATGTAAATAAACTAATTTACTAATTACCTAGAAATGTTTCTGCTATCAGTAGTTTTGAGATTTTTCATGTGTTCTGGATTTCACAGTGTTTCAAAAGATCACTTCTTTTTGCCCAAAAACCACATAACATGCTCTGCATTTTGCCTTTACACTAACTTCTTTAACTGGTTGTAACTATTTTAAAAAATAAATTATTCTGACCTTTTATCCTAAAACAACTATTTTCACACTTTTTACTTTCTCTACTACGTATAGTAAGTAGGGAAGTATTGTATTCCACCCAAAAATTCGATACCGAGATTTCACCGGAAATATATGTTTTGAGACCACCTGAATCCAAAAAAAGCATTTTTGAAAACATGTCCGTGTGTGTGTGTGTGTCTGTGAACAGCATAACTCAGAAACGAACAGTCGGATAAACACCAAACTTGGTATTTAGGTTCAGTGTCTTCCAGAGATGCGACACGAAGGTTTTCAAGAAAATCCCCCATCCCAGATTACTGTTTACATGGAACATTTTTCGAAAAGTTTAATTTTCTCAAAAATGACTCTAACGATTTTGATTAAAATATCATATATTTAAGATATTTTCATGACAAATAAAATGTATATCTTGAATTTCCTGGGAATGTCTCCAAAAATATTCTTCATTGTGAACGACTTTTGCATAACTGGTAAACCATAAGAGATGGACAAAATTTTGCTACACAAAAAATGTAGATTGCGTTAAAATACACAATTTATGTCATATATATTTTTTTTGTTCAGTGAACCATTTTCGAGATCTTGCTTGTTATTTCCTTAAATTTTTCAATACTTATTTTCTCAAATGGGAATTCGTTATTCATTTTTTGTCTTGTATATGCAACGAGTATTAATCTGTGGCAAAGAGAATGGTGCTGCGCATAGCAACCAGCTATTAAGAGATATGTCAATGCTAAAGGCTACTGTATTTCTATATTGCCCTAGCAAATACAAAACAAGTGGTACATAGTACGCCTTAAGCGATAGTCAAATATTTTTAGAGCTGGTCGCTGTGTGTAAAATGTAATTCTCTTTGCATGTCAAAAGATCGTTTCTGCAAATGTTTATCTCGATTAATATGAAATAGATGGAGAATAAGAGCTTGTAAAAATAATGTGTACAAGAGTAGAGGAAGTCATGTCAGTGTAACACATCAGATTTTTTTTTCTCATATTTCGGCAATTCTTCACGGTTAGGTTGGAGTACCTTTTATCACTCATTATTATATAGTTGATAACACTTCAAATAAATAAATTAATTTTAGAACATTATTGAAAGGCTTATGTTAGTAATAATCATGCATTTATTGTTTAAAATTAAAATTGACAAATGTAGCTACATTTTCCCAATTTTTCATTTTTCGCGGCAATGTCTCCCTAAGTCTCAAATTTCGCTACGCGTAGCGGAATTGTGCTATGATTGGCCACAATGATCAGAGCTGAAAGTTTTTGAGAATATCCAGTACCTCTCCTGCTCTATAGTAGATAAGTTCCTGATAGCCAACTTATCTGGTCTTAAATGCAGGATGCTCCGAAACTACTGTTTCAAATTAATACAGGTGGTAGACAACATCAGAACAAATATATTTCGTTAAGTAGCATATGATCTCTGAAGTCAACTTGTAAAGTTAGGGAACAGTTTGTGAGTGGTGCTGGCGTAAGCTGCTATGTCGGTATCGCTGACCTGGAAAACCTGTTCTGTGTACAAGCGATTATCTCTGAGATCTGTTTGGAAATACATTATTCTCGGTGATAGATTGATTGGACCATACATCCTTCCATTCCGCCTCAACGGACATAGCTATTGCATCTTCGTGGAGCATGTGTTGCCAGAACTCCTGGAGGATGTACCTCTGAATGTTGGACAAAGCATTGCTGTGAGGAGTCATCTGAGAGTCACCTTCGGGAATCGATGGATCGGCCGGGGTGTAGCCTGGCCACCCAGGTCACCTGTCCTCTCGTTTCTGGATTTATTCCTCTGGGGGCATATGAAACAGCTGGTGTATGATACCGATGTGGAAACAGAAGACCTCGTCGCTAGAATTGCTTTCGCTGCAGTAATATTGCGAATATGCCAGAAGTCTTCGAACAGACACGACAATCAATGTTCCGACAATGTATTGCGCGCATACAGGCCAATGGTGGCGCATTCGAGTAGTTCCTGTGGGTGCCACTGCTGTAATTATCATGCTAAAGTACCTTCTGTGTAAATCCTCCCTAGCATCAGAAATTGCCCTCAGGAACTATATGTTCCTTATCGAAATATATTTGTTTTTATGTTCTCTACCACCTGTATTAATTTGAAGAAGAGTTTCTCAGCCGATTCAGGTCGAATATCGGCTTAAAGATCGTTCCATACTGCAGTATGAACTGATGTGGCTGTACTGCCAATAAAAAGTCTTGGAATGACGTGCATTCTAAAAACAATATGGTGTATTCACAAATTATTAGCTTAATTTCAACTGGTTGTAACATTTTAGCAATTAATCTGGGTACATTTTACTTCACCATGGCATGCGCCACAAACTGTTTTGGAAACTCCAAAGGTTTTGGCTTAAAATCATTGTCAAGTATACAATGAACAGTTATACTATATAACAATCAGGGTAATAAAATTTTTTAGAATGAAGACTCGTTTTGAAATGTGGCGTTTCGTGAAGTGATATAGCCTACAGCTCTCAAAACCGCTACAATAGTGAAACAATCTCATTGTTGAGATTGTAACTGTATACTTTATGCAGTTCTCTGTCTCGTTTTGAGTTGACGTGTGAGGAGAGGAGTTTGTAGCGGATTTTCTTGATGAGCTAGGAATGCCAGGATGTTGCAATTCGCTTCAGGGAGCAATCCATCTCTAAAGTAATTGCCTTGTCTGGGAGGCTCGACTCTCAGCGTTTTACTACTGCATTCTAAATGAGCAACACCTCGCACTGGGAACCTTACCTCCACATCCAAATTACCTTTCCCAGGAAATTTAAACACAGCAAGTACTTGAAAATCTACAGTTGCAGATGATGTAATCAACTCGTGATTTGAGAAAATAATACATCATCAGAGTGACTGGTTAACGTATAAGAATTTATGGCGGAAAAGGTGCTATTGCCTAGAAAATACAGTGTTTCAATTCATCCAGCATGATCAACTGTACAATTCAGTGAAGAATATATAACTTACAACTCTTATTAAAACGTCTAAATTCTGACTTGTAAAAACTATATACTAGCTAGAAACTGTTCTCTTAATAGAGATAATTAAGTTGTTCGAGCACTTTGCTCATTGCCAAATGTATGGGCTGTGTTCCTCTCACGAGAATGTCTCTCTAAGGAATGTGTTGACATCAACAATTCCATCGCTATCTGAGAAAGATTACGGCTCTACTTCTAACATATCAACAATACTTACGAACTCTTAGAAAACATGCCCTCTTCTGCTAGTAGTGCTAATTTCCAGTTGATTTTGTTTGCTTTCCTCGTCATAGATTTTAACAGTGTTAGCAACTATTTCTCGGGTTTGACTGTAGAGTTCTTCCTTTCTTACTGGGCATTGTAAATAACTTTATAAATCATTAGAAAACATACACTGCTCCAAGTGAAACATGCTGGAATACTAACGTTTCGCGATATTTTTAATGTAGATAGTAGATCTATTTATGATATCATCATGAACTGCCACGTGGTACTATCCCCTCACTCTTCCGGAGAGCAGAATACCCGGCAAACGTTTTCTCGTCAGAGGCTACAGTGCCTGCCTTTATGCCTAAATCATTCTTGTTGCTTTCGTGATGTCACACAATTTAAAAGCATTTCACCACCTGCAAGGTTTAAAAATCTCTTGAGATTAGAGTTTGGCTCACTAGTTCGTTACACTTGCAAACCTAAAATCTGACACCGTAATTATTGACAGGAAGATATACATAATTAAATAAAGAAATGATAGTAGAATAGAGAAATAAGTGCAATAAATAATTCGGTATATTCAATCAATGTATAACGTTTTAAGCCTAATTTGATAGATTTTCCAAAAAACGTTATTAGCGAGTCATGTTAAGCAAAGCCATTAGTGGTGACAGTGTGAGTAGCGAACTCGTTAGATATAAAAGTTCTTGGAATGCAGTTAAGGGATGAATTGGAATAGTCGCGTAGACAGAATCTGTAAAAGAGAAAGGTGAATGAAATTCTTAGATTCGGGGTGGTATCTCATAGCAACAAGCTAAGACACGCAACACGTACGATTTTAAGGATCGGGTCGTTTTAGGAGGAATCTTGGGAGTAGTGTATAGGCGGAGCTTAAGGCAAGAAAAAAGCACGCACTCCCTCTTGAAATTTATTCACTTAATCATATGAAGACGATCCTTGTGACTACGCGTATAGTAGTTTCATTTTAAGCTCTGTAGCGCTTAGTGACGCGCTTATAAGATTTACCGGCTATTGCGAGGGATCTTCCCGAGTAACGTTTCTGCGACGTGCGAAATTGACGCTTCGCTTAATTATTGTCGTAGAAGTAATACCGAATTCAAACTGTTACCAAACTGAACATTTTTGTCAACATTAAAATTTCTCAGCTAACTAAGCTCGTATTTCAGCTATTTCTCTCTCTCTTTCTTTCTTTCTCTCAGACACAGGCGGACATTTTATAAAAAAAATGCTGTTTTTTTATTTAGGAGGTGAAAAACATTTATTTCCGTGAAATCTCATTTTTAGGTGGAATGCAATACATTCTCTCGTGACAAAGAAAAAAATCTGATGTGTTACACTCACATGACTTTCCCTACTCTTGTACAAACTATTTTTATAAAGGCTTATTCTCCATATGATTCATGTTAATCGAGATATCGAGATGTTAATCTTATTGCTAATTTTCTTGTAGATGCAAGGAGAATATGGTAAGTTTTAAGCGATAGTCAAATCCTTTAAGCTCTCTTTGCATGTCCAGGACATAAAAATGTCTGATGTGTTACACTCACATGACTTTCCCTACTCTTGTACAAGCTATTTTTACAAACGCTTATTCTCCATATGCTTCATGTTAATCGAGATATCGAGATGTTAATCTTATTGCTATTTTCTTGTAGATGCAAGGGGAATTGGTAGGATTTAAGCTATAGTCAAATATTTTAAGAGCTGGATGCTATGTGGAGTAATCCATTCCCTTTGCATTACCAGGAAAAAAATAAATAACGAATCTGAGAAAAAGTATAACTATTGGAAAATTTAAGGGAATAACAAGCAATATCTCGAAAATGGTTCACCCAACAAAAAAATGTATATGACATAAATTGTGTATTTTAACGCGATCTACATTTTTTGTGTAGTAGAAGTTTGTCTATCTCTTATGGTTTACCAGTTATGCAAGTCGTTCACAATGAAGAATACTTTTGGAGACATTTCCAGAAAATTCAAGATATACATTTCATTTGTCATGAAAATATGTTAAACATATGGTATTTTAATCAAAATCGTTGGAGCCATTTTTGAGAAAATTAAAATTTTCGAAAAATGTTCCATGTAAAGGGTAATCTGGGGTGGGTGGATTTTCTTGAAAACATTCATGTCGCATCTCTGGAAGATGCTGAACCTAAATACCAAGTTTAGTGTTTATCCGACTGTTCGTTTCTGAGTTATGCTGTTCACAGACACACACACGGACATGTTTCCAAAAATGCTTTTTTTGGATTCAGGAGGCTCTAAAAACGTGTATTTCCGCTGAAATTTCGGCATCGAATTTTTGGGTGGAATACAATACTTCTCCTACTTACTATACGTAGTAGAGAAAGTAAAAATCTATGTTTACGATGAAACATGTGAAAACAATGTTAACATAAATGTACTAGCCATAATCTGGGCTGGGGAAATGTGTTAAAATTTCGCACTTGGATCTGAAATATCTTAAACGTATATCTTACGAAACAAATTTTTCTCCTAATATTTTCAGTTGGTTACATTAAATAATTTACAGAATTTCGCTTTCAGAAATGTATTTTATAAAATATTTTACATAATGGTTAAAGCCCTTCAGCTATTCCAGTGACAATATACGCGTTCATCTCGCTGCGCAGTCAGGTTTTCCTTCAGGGTGTCCGCAAATGAATGCGGAAGTGCTGGCATTTCAATGTACTACCCTGTACTAGCTAATAATTTCGCGAATTTCACCTCTTGTTATGTGAATGAAATACGGCGGCAAGAATGGGAATACGGGCTAGTATATAATAAAGAGTGAGTGATAAAATCAGGCAAACAGATTAGATAATCCAAACATAAACACGGCGAGAGGAAGTGGAAGTGTTGACTTACCGGAAGGCTGAGCGCTGGCAAATCCCAGCAGGAACACCGCTGCAGCAACGCCACTTACCCACATCGCGTCTGGAATCAATCAGCTGGCCTTGCCAACATTTCACACACATGATGCTTTCTTCCGACTTTGCAGCATTACGTCATCACGCGTGTTGAGCTAATTGATTATATAGCGCACGCGGCCCTCGAGGACATCGCTAATAACAGTGCATCGTCCACAGTGTGTAAGATTATTGCGACAAATGACCTTCGCGGCCAGATGTGGAGGCTGCGAACTCAACAATTCTCTGCAAGAAATTCCATACACTTTGATGTTGGCAATGATACAGGCGGAAATGTATCGCTAATGGAAGTGTTGACAACTTATTCATTGTTTACCGAGCGAGATGGCTCCGTGGTATAGGTATGGGGCTCCCATTCGTGTGGTCCCAGGTTTGATTCCCATCGACCACTCACACTGAGCTTTTCGTGGATTTCTCTTCTCGATAGGCGAATGCCTTCCTTTCTCTTTCTATCCGTTTCCTTTCCATGTTTTAGATGTGCTTCTAGGTTTCGTGGTGTGTTGCGGTGCCGGACAGAAGACGCGGATGCGTGCTTCAAGGAAAGACTTTTCGCCGTGGACACTAGGGACTGTTTGATTGGACGGGTTGTTCATCGCCCTCTCTGGTCGACTCCAATAGTGGAACGGGTCTTTCAGTTAGGAAGCCACTTCTGCGCGTCTCTGTGGCCTGTAGCCACCTGCGGTTCTTTCGCTTCATTCCTTCCTCCTAAAGGGCGATAGCCGCAATAGTTCTCACGTAAATGGCATTGCTGAGATGTCCCCCTCCGTTGTATACCCTACAGTCCAGTGGAGGTAGACACCTCCCATTGCGACAACTAGATCTATTACCATACACCCCCGGAAGGTAGGGATGAAGTGAAGGAGCTGCAGGTGGTCGTAGGTCCGCAGGCAGACAGGTCCAAAGAGACGTACAGAAGTCCCTAATATTTCCAAGATGAAACATCCGCCTGCACCAGCAGAGGTTAAGAATCCCGTGAGATGCCGACGAAGCGACCCAGCAAGCGCGCCAACGCACCCTGGCGTTTTACGGGGAGAAATCCTTTACAAGGCGCAGCAACCATGCCATCCGCCCGATACCTGCCGTAATACGGAACCCGAAGACACTTCCTGAAAGTTGAAAAGGAGAGAGATCAAATTATAGGAAATGAGGGAAAGGAAAATACTACATCCCAGCAGTCGCCTAGGCGACCACGAAAACTCCCATGGTCAGAATGGGAGGCCGCCGATAATGAACCTCGGACCTCCCGAATGCGGGCCACAGACGTTGCCGCCTGAGCCAACCCCCTCGGTCTACAGTCCAGTTTTACCTTCCCTAATGGATTTCTCGTCTAACGTAACTTGCCAAAATATGATGAAAGGAAACTTTTGGAAGCAGTTATTTTCTATACTAGTAATTGTAATGTCAGCGTTTCTTGAAAACGAGTTGAACTGTTCCTCATTCTAACAGCACGAGCCGCCGTGGGTGTGGCAGGATAAGCTCGGTGCTCTGAGAAAGGTTGTTAGGTAAGTCCGTTCTTTGGAGAAGAGTAGCGCTGAAGCCGCCACTAAAGTTTTTACTTTCTCTACTACGTATAGTAAGTAGGGGAAGTATTGTATTCCACCCAAAAATTCGATACCGAGATTTCACCGGAAATATATGTTTTGAGGTCCCCTAAACCAAAAACAGCATTTTTGGAAACATGGCCATGTGTGTGTCTGTGAACAGCATAACTCGGAAACAAACAGTCGGATAAACACCAAACTTGGTATTTAGGTACAGTATCTTTCAGAGATGCGACACGAAGGTTTTCAAGAAAATCCCCCTATCCCAGATTACGCTTTACATGGAACATCTTTCGAAAATTTTAACTTTCTCAAAAATGGCTCTAACGATTTTGATTAAAATATCATATGTTTAAGATATTTTCATGACAAATGAAATGTATATCTCGAATTTTCTGGGAATGTCTCCAAAAGTATTCTTCATTGTGAACGACTTTTGCATAACTGGTAAACCATAAGAGTTAGACAAAATTTTACTACACAAAACATGTAGATCGCGTTAAAATACACAATTTATGTCATAAGCATTTTTTATTGAGTGAACCATTTTCGAGATATTGCTTGTTATTCCCTTAATTTTTCAATACTTATTTTCTCAAATGGGAATTCGTTATTCATTTTTTTTGTCTTGGATATGCAAAGAGCATTAATCTGTGGCAAAGAGAATGGTGTTGCACATAGCAACCAGCTATTAAGAGAAATGTCTATGCTTAAAGGCTACTGTATTTTTATATTGCCGTTACAAATACAAAACAAGGGGAACATAGTACACCTTAAGGGATAGTCAAATATTTTTTGGAACTGGTCGCTATGTGTAAAATGTAATTCTCTTTGCATGTCAAAAGATCGTTTCTGCAAATGTTTATCTCGATTAATATGAAATTGTAAAAATAGTTTGTACAAGAGTAGAGAAACTCATGTGACTGTAACACATCAGATTTTTATTATTACAGTATGACCTGTTCAAGACGGAAGTGACTAATCTTAAATATTTTTTCCATTTTGGCGAGGATTCCGCAATATTATGATTTCGAAAGTTTTCCTAGCATATTTTAAAGATTAATCACAAATACCATACGAAGGATTTCAATAACATGCATTTTATCACATTAGTATGCACAGAAGTAGTTTTAGTTTTAGTGCATAACATTGTAGTGAACCCCAGGGCCGCTAGTAGGGGTTAGTAGTCTCAAAGGATAGACTCTCTTGGCACCGGTATGAGGGAATGCCATTAAGCGAACTAGGAGGTAGCGTAAAATAAATACACCAAGTCAATAATATTAAGTAATTAGTAGTTAATCAATTTTATTCAGTGAGTCAAGGTTTGGGTTGCAGGAGCTTAAATATGCATCACCAAGTCTTGCCTAAACATAATTCTAGCAGGACTTGAGGCACTAGGTTAAACAAAACTGCGTGGAGAGATCGTGGTTCGAGACCCAAGTTGAACGTGGATGCGTGTCTTCTACCGAGCAGCGTGACGATTGATTTGAGCGAGATGACCCAAAAACGTACACTTCGCACGCTACAGCAGCAAAGTGTTGTCGCCGTTACTTTATTCGTTCCAATGACACCACTTGAGAAATCTAATGCAACGACTTTGAGTCGGTTGTACATGACTACAACATGTAGCCAGCACGGCCCGTAGCAGTCGGCAGAGCACCTGCTTGCTGTGCGAGGGGTCCTGGGTTGGATTCCTGGCTGGGGGCGAGAATTTTTCTCTAGGCAAGATTATTCCTTATCCTCCCCAGAGTCTGTAAGTGTGAATGAGAATGGGAATATGTGAGTGATCTAATGATTACAGAAATTCAACGACAAGGGAATAAGAGTTCACCCATTGCATGCAGGCAATATGTTCCAAAGGAAACACCGCCGATACAACCATTGTAGTTAAAGGCGGGATAAAAATGGAACTTAAAAAAATGTAGTCATTGGTTCCCCCATACCTCTGATTCCAAACGATTTTGTGGCTTTTTCTGAAGCTTCCTAACCATCCATTTAAAGCCTTGAATTCTGGCTCATTCAGTTCTTTTTTGGTGGGGAGGCGATTTCAAAGGCTTGCATCTGAAGTACAGGGCCATAAATAGGCATACTCTTTTATCGAGCTACTACCGAACGCATTTCATTGATTTCTTCATATCATATTGCTTTCAGTTTCGTTTTCAGTCACATTGTTTCCTATAAACCATTCACTCATGGTGCGTTCTGTATTTTTACTTTCTCTACTACGTATAGTAAGTATTCCACCCAAAAATTCGATACCGAGATTTCACCGGAAATATACGTTTTGAGACCCCCTGAATCCAAAAAAGCATATTTGGAAACATGTCCGTGTGTGTGTGTGTCTGTGAACAGCATAACTCAGAAACGAACACTCGGATAAACACCAAACTTGGTATTTAGGTTCAGTATCTTCCTGAGATGCGACACGAAGGTTTTCAAGAAAATCCCCCCACCCCAGATTACCCTTTACATGGAACATTTTTCGAAAATTTTAATTTTCTCAAAAATGGCTCTAATGTTTTTGATTAAAATATCATATGTTTAAGATATTTTCATGACCAATGAAATGTATATCTCGAATTTTCTGAGAATGTCTCCTAAATTATTCTTCATTGTGAACGACTTTTGCATAACTGGTAAACCATAAGAGATAGACAAAATTTTACTACACAAAAATGTAGATCGCGTTAAAATACACAATTTATGTCATATACATTTTTTGTTGTTGAGTGAACCATTTTCGAGATATTCTTGTTATTCCCTTAAAATTTCCAATACTTTTTCTCAAATGGGAATTCATTATTCATTTTTTATGTCCTGGACACACAAAGAGAATGCAATACGCCACATAGCAACCAGCTCTTAAAAGATTTGACTATCGCTTAAGTACTACCATATTCCCCATGCACCTACGAGAAAATTAGCAATAAGATTAACATCTCTATTAACATGAAGCATATGGAGAATAAGCGTTTGCAAAAATAGATTGTACAAGAGTAGAGAAAGTCATGTGAGTGTAACACATCAGATTTTTTTAAACTTTCGTAGATTAGCGTTTTGTCACATTACCACTTAGCGTTAGTTCCTTTACAGCCCTTTATGCTTTTTCCTTAATTCGAGCACCTTTACTTTATCCTTTAATGAAAGCGCCCCAAATTAACACAGCATTTATCACAAAAAGCACAAAATTGCTTCTAATATAGCGTTCGAAGCCACTGCTAACTGCAGGATAAACACCTATTTACTACTTGACACTGTCTGCGATGAGGTATGTATGCTTACTAAAAACATTTTACCTTAATACGATACCTACATTTTCAGTTCCCCGGAAACACACATGGTCCCAAAATAATACATAAAACATTTGCAGTTTCCTTGGAAGCACAGTATGTGTTATTTACGTAGGAACAAAGTAGTATGAGTTACTGAGGATGTTCATTTTGTTATATTCCATACTTATGGATACTCTACTCTAAAAGGATTAAGAAAACAATTCCACAGGAATATGTATTAAGTGTGGGAAATGTGGTAATATTTTCTATAGTATAACAGAGTTTCAAGTGGTAGAATGTGGAAGCTTAGCATTTGGAGCTAAAATGCGTTAAAACATAAAAATATAGCAGAAATTAAAAGCTGGTAGATACGAGAATAGAGAAAATTAATAAGCTGGAAGAAGCTTTAGAAAGCTAATGGAATAAGCGGATAAAGAGTTAAAGGGAAAAACAGGAGTTTGTAGAAGGTCTTAAGCCCTTTATACATGATCAAACTTGTTTTCCAATTCAAGAATTTGCATGAAAAATGGTCAAATATTTAAACATGTTGATGCAGTATTTTATATCACAACACTGTGAATGCCAGAGTTATTGTAGTGTAATTTTGCATTATTGTATGACAATGATTTGAGATGTTTGTTAATTATAAGCATTGTTAGGAAATAAGTTTACACGGCCTCACTGAAACTGACAATAGGAGCGGGTAACAATGAGCGAGGGGGTGAGTTGTTTATCAATTATAAGAGACAAGCAAATGACGTCAGATTAGGGCGCTTTTCTTTAGAAATGGAGAGAATATTTTCCCTAGTGCATATGTGTTCGTAATTTTGATTGGATATAAAAATAGACGCTAATGTTGGCGCGCTTTATTAACCAATAGCAGCTCTATTATAATGTTTAGGCATATCGGGGTGAGGGAGTATAAATTCCGTGCCAGAGGCGGGTAACGCAGTTCAACAGAATCATTCACGGGTTACACGTCGCGCAGTTCTACAGAATCTCTCGCGTCGTAAAGTTAGTTACAAAATATGAAATACTAGAATTGATAATGAGCGGCAAATAAGTGATTATAGTTACATTCGAAAATCTAACAGTTTCAGTCGGGCGTGTATCAAGAGTAAATTATGTGAAATTAATTAATTGTGACGGCAATAAAAGTGTAAGAACAAATTCTTTTATCAGTGCTATCTTTTAGTAACAACTCCTTTCCGTTTACACACCCTGTTTAAGAGATTTGCTCGACTTGTAATAATAGCTAGCCGGAGGACAAAGAACCCAAAATTCAAACTAGTAATACAATAACAGGCGCTCAGCAAATAAGATAGCATGAACGATACCGCGACAATGTGTCAAATATTTGCACGTTGTCTTTTTGTCAAACAGAACCCCTTCAGAACACACTGATAATTTATCACGGCCAAAGTAATTTACTATTAACGTCAGGGTGTAACAATTTGCAATCAAATATTGTTCTTTACGTAATTACATAGCATTTTCATGTATTATAGCCCATGAAATCAGATTACCATTAAGGACTACAATGTAAATAGCACGAATAGCTGCGCTATACAAATTGCCATAATGCACTATTGTATACTTCGGAAACCTGTCTAGCAATTTCTTCATATTCCCTCTTCTTCATTTTGTTGTGGCAATCTACGGAGCTCATAACGTATAGACATGGCCAGCTTTCGTACAACTTAATCAGTTCACATACGACATCTCCTGCCCAGGTAGCCATTATCGTTTACTTTTCACTTTCAGCCATGTTGCAGATTTGTGACTGAAGTGATAATAATAATAATATTAATAACCATAATAAAAATATTAATAATCATCTAATAAAATTAAAATGGAGAGGAATACTAATAAGGTGGAAGAATAAAAGAGAATATTAAGGATTAAAAAAGGGGGAATAAAATCATAACGAGAGAAATAAAGTAAAGAACAGATACGAATAAATAATCAGAACGTGAAATAAAATGTAGGAAAACGCGTATTTTAGAACGAAGAGACTTGGTGAAAACTGTAGAAGGGTGAAAGACTTAGGAAGGTACAGGAAAAGAAACATTAGTAAACGCTTAAGTCCTATAGAAATCTGGTGGAACTTACAGGAAGCGAAAACAAGGGAACGGAAATTGAATGCAGTCAAGCGCACAGAAAATCCAGTCAAGGGAACTTAAGGTGGTAATAGCAGACGCGGACGAGGTCAGAGCGACGATAGAATGAACCAATGGAAAACGTAGAAAATATTAGATGAATTACCAATAAGAAATGATAAAAGTCACGTGCATAGTAACAAGAAGGATCGAAACTAGAACAGAGGCGTGAAATAGAAAAATTATCTATGACAGAGAGCATTTTCAGACGTGTGTAAGATGCATCACTTCGTGTCGTATAGTAGGGAAGAGTAGACGACTTCGTGTCGTGTAGTGGGGTAGAACAGGTGACTTCGTGTCGTACTGGGGAACAGGAGAGATGTTAGTGTAAATCACTTCGTGTCGTACTTTGGTGAAGAAGACATGACTTCGTGTCGCTTAGGGAAGCAGTTGAGATGTTAACATAAATCGTGGGGAAAAGTAGATGACATCGTGTTGCTCAAGGTAGCCAGATGGATGTAGAAATTCACAGCATTTCATATCAGAGAGGGAAACAGTGTAGATGTCTAAACTTAAGTCTTTATGTATTTGAATGCTAGTGTTACATAAAAGTGATTAAAGGGTAGCTAGGAATGACAAGGTCAAGTAATTAAATTCGTTGAGATATGTTTCAACTTCTACAAATAATTAGGAAAGGGTAAAGCACGTAAACAATAGCAGGGGATGATAGGAGGAATCGGCCTTGTGGGAAGAGTATTGGACGAGGAAAGCAGTGTGGATCTTCAATAAGCGGGCCATTGAGAGGAGAACATCTTTCATCTCCATCCACACTCCCTGAGATAAGAGTCACAAAACCAATATTCCTCTACCTGAATAGCCGACAACAACCTCAATCCTTCCGAAGAAGAAACCCAACACCAAGAAAACAACCTAAAACCCATTAATTCCCGCTACATGACTCACTACAAACATTCGCATTTCATTGGCCAAAGATATCAAATCATTGTCATATCTTTTACCGTCTAGAGCATTTCCTTATTTGCTTGCAAGACTTTCAAAGCCTAGAAATATTGGAAGCAATTTGACAAGAAAAGTTGTGATGTTGTGGCAACTGTTAGAAATTCTTGTAAAGCACTGAATTTGACAATAATTTGATCGTGTACAAGGAGCTTTATACTCTTCAGTAGCTCTTTGGTGCAGACAACCAGGTGGTTAAGATATGAGAGTTATAACTATATTGGATTCTATATGCGTACTATAGACCGAGCGAGATAGCTCCGCGGTAAGGCTCGCATTTGGGAGCTCCCGGGTTCGATTCACGTCCACCGCCCGCTCTGACCTGGGATTTGTATGGCTTTCTCTAGTCGATAGGCGATTTCGTTTCCCTCGTTTCTCTTTCATTCTTTTCCTTCTCATGTTTCTGGTATACTTCAAGGTTTCGTGGAGTAGGGCGGATGGTGCAGATGTTGCTACAAGGAAAGAGTATTCCCCGTGGACACTAGAGGGCTGCTTGGTTGCACGGGTGGTTCATCGCCCTCTCTGAGTAGCTCCAATAGTGGGATGGGTCTTCGAGCTACGAACTGTTACGCACTTCCCCGCGTCTCACAGAGCGGGATGGCTCGGTTACGTCTGTGGCGAGGTACCGGCGACCGCCTACCCTGAGCCATGGGTTTTTCATGGCATCTCCGGGTCGCCAGGCAAATGCTGGAGTGGTTCATCTTCCACCACAACTCTCCTTCCTCTCATTTTCTGTAACCACCATCTTCCTTGTCATCTGTTTCAGGGTTGTAGGACCAGACAACGGTCGGTGGGTTGCGGCTGGGTGGTGGCTTGTGCTCTGTAAAGATTTCCTCACAGGTGTCGCTGCGGTACAGTTCAGTTAGGTCTCTCATCGGCGTGGGGACCCGTTCCGGGGACCCTGGAGGTTGGTGGCTTGTGAGCAGGGACCATGCGGCGTTGGATGCGTTCTATCTGGAAAAGTTAGAGACCCCGTCCATGCTTCCGCCCGTCCCATCCGGATCTGGTCGCCCTTCGGTACTCTGCCCCTGTTCCGGGAGCTCCTCCTTGATGCGTACCTTTCCTTTCCTTACATTTCTCCGCGTCTCTATGGTCTGTCTGTCTACGACTGTAGCCTCCTGTAATTCCTTCAGTCCATCCCTTGCTCTTGTTGGTTGATAACCGCAATAGACCTGATGTAGGTCGCAGTGCGGGAGGCGTCCTCCTCTGCTGTATACCTTTTACCTTATATATATATATATATATATATATATATATATATATATATAATAGAAATTGTCAATTGGTGGTAGTTAGAAATAAACTCAGAATTCGAAACACTCTTACGATTTTTCGGTGCTGATTTACACTGCCCATAGAACCTTTCTTCACTTTTCAGCAACCTATGGATGTACAGAGCGCATACATTTCCACTGAAATCTCCATATGAAATTTGCGGTTGAATGAAATACCTTTTCCGACTTAGCAAGCCGTAGGGAAAGTAGAAAATCCATTGGAGGAACTCGCTGGTTTAGTACGAGTCGTGTTTTTAAAGTAAGTACCGTTTTAATATTTTGCCGCTGCAGCGCTGCAGTCGCGATTTTGAGCATGCTTCCTCCATTCATTAGGAAGGCAGACTCATCTGTGAGCGAATGTTTTTTCCTGTTGTTAGAGCGTTTCGAAATGTTCAAAACAATGGAACGTCTTATTTGGTTGGGAATAATTCCACCACCCTACCTATAGTCCGAATTTGGCACCAATCCATTCATCTAAAGAAATTCCTTGGTGCAAAGCATTTCAATGGCGATCGTGTGAAACAAGAAGTGCAGACGTGGCTTTCACAGGCGGCATCATTCTTTGATGAAGGCGTACAAATGATTTCCTGTTACAAAGTGCCTGACTATGTGGAGAAAGGTAATGGATGATAATAAACTATGTGGAAAACAATGTTCTGTTATTTTTTAAAAACAAAATTAGTACTAGCTTCTTTCTGTTCACATTTGAGGTTCCCTAGTCCTTCGGTTGAAACCAATAGCTTTAGGGCTTTGTGTGCTCAACATCATTTAGGTATTCATTTTATTCACTCATTATTTGCCAGATACAACATGTGCTACTATAAAAGTATGAACCAGATGTGCAATGCTTATTAATTTTCTAAAACTTTTTAAACGTGCTCATCGGTTGTGGTAGCTTAAGGATTCTCAAATGATGGCACATCTGAAATGTTATATTTTAATCTCGTAGCTTTTCTACTTATCTTTATTACCAGAGATGATCGTCTGCCTATATCAAGGCGTGTTTATAAAATTATGGAACACAGACCTCAAGTCATTAAAATGATAGGGAGTACGCTTTATCTTTTCTTTATGTCTTCTGTAGGGGAAGTGGTATAAACAGCATAAAGTAGGGTAGCTTGTGAACGAGTGATCTATTTTTGATGGCGGTAGCGAAGACTGACAGCAAATGAGTAAGTCTGCGTGAACCTTCAAGCCACAAATATTTTTTATTCATTTAACACACCCAAAAGGAGTGGAGCAGTTAACCTTCGTCGCAATATACAGGATGTTTATGAAGTTTCGTTCACTTGAATATTGCAGCGAACACTTTATAATCCATTAGGAAGTAATCTTACTTCCAGGATTGCTAAGGTGTGCAGAGGTTGTCGATTGTGGCATTTGTCTTGTTACTTGAGGCAGTATTATTAACACTTAAATGATTTCAGTCAAATTATATAATATGTAAATTCAATAACAGCCCACTTTGAAGCAATATGTGTATGCAATAATTTGTAAAATGTATGTAACAGTCATTGCATATGCATAGTGTCCATGTGTAATAATGTTATGTGAATATATTACGTAATTTAATAATGTAGGAGGTGTCAGAATAATAAGTTAAACGTTGCTAACAATGAGGTAACAATGAGGTAACCTAGAGGCAATAATGAGTTGAGAGTTTAAATGTTACTTGTGATTCTTGGAAACATTAATGTAATTTTAGTGACAGATTATAAAAATAGCCAATCAACAACCAGAAAAAGCTTTAGTTAAATGCAGGTATTCTATTGGAGTAAAAATAGCCAATCAGAGACTTGAAATACAGAAATTTACAAGTTTAGACGGTTGAAATCTAGTCAGTTGCCTCCAAACAGTGCTTATAACCAAACGTGTTGCCTGCGGACGGTGTTTGTAACCGGATGCATGATGCGTCCTCGAGAAATATAATACGTATTCGTGTGAGGCGAAAATAGTTTACGTATTGAAAAGTGCAAGTATGAATCTCACAGCTCTCGATATCAGTGAAGTGCTATTTAATTTGTGTCAAGGATTTATAAAAAGGAGTGAATTAAAACTTAATCTGTGTAAGCCTACATTCTTGTCGCATCACGCCCTGCCAAGACTTCCATGTCTCTAACAATAATACTGACGCAGCCTAGGCAAACATGTATATTTAATACTTAAAGAAACAGTTTAATTACAAACTTAATATTTTTTTAAACTTGGGGCAAAGGCCACCTAAAAATACATTTTGGGGCGAAGGCTACCGGAAACTGTTTACTATACGTGCTGTTGCAACTACTATAAGTTCGACTTCCCAGCAGTTGAAATATAATACAACTCCTTCAATACAAACTACTTGAAATTGACGCCCAAAGTGGTGCTAATAAATAATGTAACAAAGATACATTCTTTCTCATACTTGTAGAAACATAAATGAAGGGAATGTAAGATGTGGCTCATAGGTCAAACACATGCTCGGTATCAATACTTGCTGCCTCGTTTTTTCGTAGTTGTGAAGAAATTTTACATTATAACAAGATAATAATGAAGTCCATACTTCAGTCAAGCTTCAAAAATAATTTTCCCAGCACCCCAATATCTCGTGAACCTATGATTTGAACCTATTAATAAATGTTGAGGGCAAAATGAAGAGAAAATTTCCCCAATTCCCAGGTGCCATAATTTCTAGCATGGCACAGAGAAAATTTGTGAGCTGTTACCAGAGGACACCAATTAGTTTTAGAAACTTTATAGATCCCACGTACTAGAGACTGAGGATTTCTAATGCAAAATCATGGGAGCAGAACAACATATTAATTTGCATCTTGTTATCTTCTCTGCTTTGCTTTCATTTTGATTTTGTGTGTGTTTTTAGATTGTATATATACCGGGTGGATCATTTAAGTCGAGACTGTACAATACCTACAAAACTATGCGTTGTAGAAAGAAATGTCTTTAATAAAAGCTGCTTGATATTGCGGGGGGAAAGTAAATGCCATTATCCTGTTTTGTTTGGAAGACGTTGTGATGGTCATTTTAGGACAATTTTTTTTTAAATGGGAAACTACATTTTGTATGTTGTTTTCTAATTAGAAAATGGCTTATAAAAAGCTGTTTATTTTGTAATGAAGAATAAGGAAACACAATAAAAAATGTTGGTTCCCAATTACGAAACATAACTTGACCCTCAAATGACCATCCATGGATGGTCCTACCATTCATTGCGCTCTTCGTACACAGCCACTCAGAATTCGCGTTATTTACCTTGGTGTAAGACCAATTGCAAACTACTTTATGCAAATGTTGTTTAGTTCTTTTATGAGGAGTGAGAAGAAAACATAAAAAAGTAAGGTCCCCATTTAAAAAAAAACTGATGTGTTACACTCACATGACTTTCTCCACTCTTGTACAAATTATTTTTACAAACGCTTATTCTTCATATGCTTCATGTTAATCCAGATCTTATTGCTAATTTTCTTGTAGGTGCAAGGGGAACATGGTAGGCTTTAAGCGATAGTCAAATCTTTTAAGAGCTGGTTGCTATGTGGCGTATTCCATTCTCTTTGCATGTCCAGGACATAAAAAAATGAACAACGAATTCCAATTTGAGAAATAGTATTGGAAAAGTTAAGGGAATAAGAAGCAATATCTCGACAATGGTTCACTCAACAACAAAATTTATATGACATAAATTGTGTATTTTAATGCAATCTACATTTTTTGTATAGTAAAATTTTGTCTTTCTCTTATGGTTTACCAGTTATGCAAAAGTCGTTCACAATGAAGAATACTTTTAGAGACATTCCCAGAAAATTCGAGATATACATGATTTACCATGAAAATATCTTAAACATATGATATTTTAATCAAAGTCGTTAGAGCCAGTTTTGAGAAAATTACAATTTTTGGAAAATGTTCCATGTAAAGGGTAATCTAGGGTGGGAGATTTTCTTGAAAACCTTCGTGTCGCATCTCTGGAAGATACTGAACCTAAATACCAAGTTTGGTGTTTATCCGACTGTTCGTTTCTGAGTTATGCTGTTCACAGACAGACACACAAACGCACACACACACGGACATGCTTCCAAAAATGCTTTTTTTGGATTCAGGGGGTCTCAAAACATATATTTCCGGTGAAATCTCGGTATCGAATTTTTGGGTGGAATACAATACTTCCCCTACTTACTGTACGTAGTAGAGAAAGTAATATTAATTTGACACAAATATATATACTCACATATGTCATAAATCAACAAAATCAACTTTTGTGAACATAAAACATAAGGATGTGTGTGTCCACATACAAACTGCTAAGAGGACTCATCGAAAGAAACAAAACATACTCAGTAGCTTTTGATGAACAACCATTCCTTTATTTAAAAGGAATACTTTGCTGCATTACTGAGGACAGGTGCTTAGCGCGCGGTATAGCCCATGCGGTAAGTCACAGAATAATAAATGTGAGAATAACTGGCACAACACCATACCTGGACGCCATCTGTACACTCTATGCAACACGACAAAAAACCCAGTGTTTTAAATTTAAATTCTATTCCCTTACTGTGGTTCGCTACTCATATTCTGTGTAATGTTCAGTCTTGAAGGGAAAAACATTAAAAGAAATGTTTTGGGCAGCTTCTTAATAGATTTCTGGTTGAGGATTTACAAATGCCTTATTTTAAAGTGCGATTTTGTTTGTCTTGTGGGTAACAAAAACGAAAGAATTAAAACACATCCTTTATTTTGGCAATGGAAATTCATTTTAAGGGTGTTGAGATTATAAATAGCCAAAATCTCCTTCTGACTTTAGTTTTTAAAATTAACTTCAATTTTAGCTTCCCAAAATTTATTTATTTGTATTTTCCCCCTTCCACCTTTGATTGGCTAATTAAATGTCTAGGTGTGTGTAGGAAAATTAAGAGGTAATGCACACGAAAAATTAAATACAATTTAAATTTACGCACCTGACGTCACTGTAGTCTAAATCTCCTGGAATTTAATATGCTTTTAAAAAGGCAATGCATTGCTGAAATTTGGTAAAAGGAATGTGAAAATTTCGATTTTTAAAAAATTTGTATTATACCTACTTATAACTTGTACTTTCATACCGCAGAATCTAGCTTTTAATACAAAAAATGTTAAAAGACACAATTGGCTATTTAATTGTTGGTGTACCATATAGGTAAAGCACCGTATTAACTTTAATCACTTTTCTCAGTTCCTATTTTTCAGTATTTTTCATTATTCAAAACACTCCTTGGGCCAGAGTTTATAATTAAGATACTTTTTTTTAAGTAAGTACGTTTTTATATTTTGCCTCTGCAGCGCTGCGGTCGCGATTTTGAGCGTGTACGATCTCTTCCTCCATTCATTAGGTATCCATACGCAGCTGTGAGCGATCGTCACTTTGTTCTCTCCTGTTGTTAGAGCGTTTCAAATTGTTCAGAACAATCGAACGACCCATCGCCAATTGTGTGAAGTTTAAGGAGAAACAATAATGAATGACAATGTCCGGCCACACACAGCTAAACAAATTCAAGCTCTGAACACATCATTTAGTTGGGAACAATTCTACCACACTCTCTACAGTCCGGATTTGACACCAAGCTACTTCCAGCTGTTTTTTCATCTGAAGTTAAACATTTCAACGACGATGGTGTGAAACAGGCGGCATCATTGTTTGACGATTACTAGAAGTGCCTGCATAATGGCGGTGACTATGTGGAGACATCGGCATCAAATGTATCTCTTCTACCTGTAAAGAAATAGGTGCTGGATGAAATAATGACGTCTAATTTAGTTCTTATTTCAGTAATTATTGGACCTACTTTAGATGCTTAAAATGTCACTTTTTCACTCTAAAATTCCAACTGCTTGGACGCAAGGCTCCTATTTCTAATAAATAAGATACACCTTAATTAACTTTCTCCACCAGCAAACGCTCTTTGAATGTATGAACGACGCAAGTCATTGATAATGTTAGAGAAATGCTCTTGCCCTCCAGGCAACCATAAGAAGTCATTGTATTACTGGTCAACCTTAATGAATCTTGCTACCGTGGAAGGCTAACGAGCATCGCGCGTGCGTGTGAAACTGCCTTATCATGGTGATCCAGCCGAAGTAATTTCTCCTGCATCAAAAAAACTGAATAGCTTAGATAAAATATCGCTTGTTGACGTGACGCTCTGTATAAAGAAAGCTATTTTCTTAAATACTTTAGAATTTTGCTTTAGGGAAAGAATAACAATAGTGTAATTTGGATTCTTCTACCCTGGATATTTAGTTAACAAAAGAGGGTTTTTGATCTATTTTATAGTAGAAGCATTCTTTATGTAGGCCTCGTCCATAGTAAAATATATCCTTAACTACCAGTAATGATACAGCTATTTACTTTAAAATATCCAGAATTTCTTTGTTCATGGAATCGAATAGCACGCTGACAAACGTCTTTGCATTTATATGGTTTTAAAGCTGCAAAATAGCTAAATGTCGTTTACTTGCACGCCGTTTATTAAGATAGGATAAAGAGAGATAGAAAAGACTTGCTTTAAATTATCAATGATTTTAATGGAACCTATTTTCGTATTCATAGGGTGGCTAAAATGAGAAAATTTGAGACTTAAAAGCTTTGTTGTTCATGAACCAGCTTCAGTTATATGTATTACTTGGGTAAATTCTAATACATGGATATTTGCTTACTAATTTGCTTAGGCTCCATTTACCCACTCGTAAATTTAAGTTCTTTTTAGATTGTATAATAATAATCATCATAATATTTTGAATTGAAAATTGTACTATGAATAGGACATAGAGGAAAAGAATATAAATAGTAGAACTGATATTTTTATGAGCAGTAGCATATTTTATCCTTTCAAACAAGGATATAAATAAGTTCGCAAAAAGTTAAATGTACAGGCTGGGCCATATAAGCTGAGACTGTACAAGATCTCCACAACTAAGCGTTGTTGAAAGAAATGTCATTTATAAAAGTTGCTTGATATTATGGAGGAAAGTAAATGCCATTAGTCGTGTTTTGTTTGGAGGATGTTATGATGGGCATTTTAGGGTCAATTTAATTTTTTTTAAATGGGAACCTACATTTTGTATGTCGTTTTCTCATTAGAAATTTGTTTATAAAAGGAATAAGGAAACAAAAAAAGATTTTGGTTTCCAATCACGGAACGTAACTTAACGTACACTGTCATTCAGAATTTTCGTTGTTATTTACGTTCGTGTAAGAGCAATTGCAAGGTGCCTTATACAAATGATGTTTAGCTTTTTATGAGGAGTGAGAAAACAACACAAGAAAGGTAGGTTCCCATTTAAGAAAATTAAATTGGCCCTTAAATGACCGTCACAGCGTCCTCCAAATAAAACACGACTAATGGATTTACTTTCTTCCATGATATCAAGCAACTTTTATTCAGGTTATTTTGTCAGGCCCTTACCTTGTGTAATATTAATAATAATAATAATAATAATGTGGGAATGAAAATTGGACAATGAATAGGAACATATAGGAAAAGAATAGAAACAGCAGAGATGAGATTTTTAAAAGCAGTGGCTGGTTTTACTCTTTCAACCAAAAAACTGAAGAAATTCGCAAACAGTTTATACAACTAGAATGAAAAAAATTAACGAAAGTAAAAATAAGTGGTTATAGTACACATTAAGGGTAAAAGATGAACGAATACCAAATATTTTATTAAGTTATATACACAAAGTAGGAAGACCAAGAACAAGATGGGATGATATGTTTAATTAAAGAGCCTAAGTCGACAGGCCAACCGTCAACTTGTGAAATAATGATAATAATAATAACAATAATAATACCACTCTGCAATAATAATAATAATAATAATAATAATAATAATAATCGAAGTATTTCTCTCTTTCACCTTCTCCATTTCAAGGGTCGCAAACAATCATGATAAAAACGCTTAATTATTGTGTAAATACATGAAATTAATTGGAAAATATTTATGAAGGAAGGCAAATGTGTATAACATAAATATAATATAAAAGTAAAATATGGAGAGAGAAACAGAGAGATACAGAGAGAGCTTTTGTTATAAAGACAATGTATTAGAATCAAAAGTGGTTCCTTTGACCGCAGCAAACACTATTTCTTATAGTATGCTTTCTTGTATTAATGCCGAATTGCTTACCGTGCCTTTAGCTCTGACCGTTATCTCATCATACCTTCCTTAAAGTAGGGGATTCGGCACCGATCCAGAGAGGATATTGTACCTATGTCCTACGAGGGGGCGCGTCGGGAGAAAGAATGAGGCGAGAGGATCCGGCCTCTTGGTGGATCCAGGAGTGACGTTACAGCAATGTCGGGGTCCCTATGTTTCCAGAAGTAGGCAGACCGGGGAACCCAGCCCACACAGACGGGGTCCAACACTCCTCCAGTGGTTTTGGATATCTCGGCAGCCAGCCGAAAGCCCAGGGACGGACAGAGTTCATAAAGAGCATCCCTTTCTCCTGTGAAGCTGCACCGAAACACCATCGCCGACACGTTAGACCCTGAAAGGGACCAACGGATGAAATGTGAATGAAATGATAAATGGAACGAAATAGAGGGACAGATATTCGAGGCTTGATAGGAACCACTCCGCATTTGCCTGACGACTCAGGGAACCCCCCCCCCAAAAAAAAAACATGGGTAATAGTGGGTGGTTACTGGGGACCTTCCCAATACGGTAGCTCTGACCATTAGTCCAATTAATTGGATGGAGTTAGGATGCATTTTACCATCACAAATTTCGTCCTCCGTGGTCTAGGGTACCATGCTAGTCTCTGGTTCCCGAGGTCGCGGGTTCAAAGGCGGCGGAGGGCGATGGATTTTTTCAGGCGTAAAAAATCTTTAACATGGCTGCCTTCGGAAGGGAAGTAATGCCGGTGGTCCCGTGTCGTAGATTTACGGTACGTAAAAGAATCTCAAGCCTGATAAGGAAGCCTTTGAGCAAAATTTTCGGCATTTCACGCCCAATATAGAATGGGATGCTGATAACCACAGTAGTTAAAGAGCGTCCATAAATAAAAACCCAACCACCATCTTAATTATTAAATATCATGACAGTCATCCCGCTTGTCGGAATAAGTTATTTAAAATGAAAATTATATAAAGTTTAAAACATATACCTATAATGTAAGTACAGTATAATCCATCAAGTATTATACACTATTGCCTATGATAAGCTAAATCTGATTAATATTTTGCAGAACTCTATGCATGCAACTCACTGTACTGCTCAGCTCACTGTCGTTCTAAATGACCAATTAATTTGTTGGGTCTATGTCAGCCAATAAACTTACACCCCTGAAATGTGTCATTCCATCCGGAAAATCCTTATACCTTATTTTCTTAGAAAACGTAAACTGCATCTGGTAGAGCCATCTAGATCTGATTGAATGATTTTATAGAGCTTGAAAAACTGCTGCTTTCTTCGTGCAGAAGGGTGCTTAGAAATTTATATGTACATCTAACGTCCTGCTTAGTTCATCAAACCAGAAAGAATGACTATCTCTAACTACGATGAAATATAATTTTATAATGTATGCTGAACATAAAGAGAATTTCGTGTTCTCTTTATGTTCAGCATACATCAAAGAGGATTTGTATGATTGCCTAGCATGCATTTAAATTTATCTCCAATTAATGGATGTCTTCAGGAAGCCAAAAGAAAACATTTTAACTGCTGTGTCGTATTTTTAGAAGTTTCAAACGCTTTTGACTCGATTGGACACATTCTTCATAGTTCGAGAAACTGTTGTATACCAATTAACTTATATAATTTAATATGAGACAAATGAAAATGACACAAAACTTGGAGCTAATAACAAGATAACAAAACTAATATCATTTAATTGTGGTGTGCCTCAAGGATCGACATTATCACCATTACTGTTTAACCTAGCTATCGACTGCGTTATCCAGAGCCTCCCAGATATTGAATTATCCAAAAAAATGGCTACTCTATAAATAGCACTGCCAAATTTATCTGCTTTCATATTTGCTGATGGCATAGCCCTAATAAACAATATGTTTGACTGATGAACCCGAGTATTGTCTCGCAAATATAGGATTATAAATTAATGCTAATAAAATTAAGTGCATAATTCTCAACAAAGGAAATCTAACAAAGAGACAACTTGTTTCTTTACAATGATATGTTATAACATCTATTAGCAATAAATCAGAGAGCAGAATTTATTTAGGACTGGACTTTAATGACCAAATTTCTTTTGATAAAGATAAATTAATAACATCATTAGCTACAGATCTTAATTTACTTGGACGTTCTACTCTTCTAAAACCAGAACAGAAATGTAAGATTCTTGACCAATATAGCTGGTCTAAGTTAGTTATACCCCTAGAAAATGGCGAGGAATAGAATTTATAAGAGCGGAAATGGAGGCAGTCCTCAGCTCTTCAGAATTTGTAAGCGTCTTTAAGCAGTTGATGATGTCAACTGCATCACGTGAGGCAACTGAAGAAAGAAGAAAAGTCTTCCCTAAAAATACTTTCTATTTCTAGTGATACTATGCCACCCAACACCAAAGCTAAGCGGATTCGGGAAATGTTAAGATCTCAGTCATTTAAAGATTGGTATCAGTTGCCACAGGTATGACCCCATATACAGACTACCCAAATGCCAACTCATGGTTCAGTAATAAGAAAAACTTCTCATCCTCTGAACACATAGTGTCATCAAAATGTCATGTAATTTGTCCGTCCTGTTTCAAGCACCTTCAGCACAAGTTACCATCCTCCAGGTTGCAACGAGACAGAAACTATTGGACACGTACTGGAGTTTTGTAGAAAGGGCGAATAGCTTTGAGACAGTATACACCATCGCGTAAGATCTGCGATCGCTCAATTCCTGCGTCAGCCAGAATGAGAAGCTCATGTGGATGTTCCAGTCATCTCTCTGCAAGACTCCAACAGAGTGAGGGCATTGTGCCTAATGATAGAATAAGTCTAAAGGGAATGTTTTAAATCCGACAGTTCGTTTTGAAAGGGATCATTCCAACTAGGCTTCATAGGTAAATGAAGAAAAGAAAATATTTATGAACACTGTTTCTTTCCTGACGACCTGTTACAATATTCTCATTAAGAACTGGTCTGTGTATGGGATGCTTTTTGGAGCTCGTGGTTTTCTACCCAAATTTATGCTTGGTATCTTGAAATCTTTTAAGCACCAAGTTTTAATTTGTCAGTATACTGAACCAGATGCTTTTTGTAGCTCGTGGTTCTCTACCCAAATTTATGCTTGGTATCTTGAAATCTTTTAAGCACCAAGTTTTAATTTGTCAGTATACTGAACCAGATGCTTTTTGTAGCTCGTGGTTGTCTACTCAAATTTATACTTGGTATCTTGAAATCTTTTAAGCACCAAGTTTTAAGGTTGTCAGTATATTGAACCAAATGCTTTTTGGAGCTCGTGGTTGTCTACTCAAACTTATACTTGGTATCTTGAAATCGTTTAAGCACCAAGTTTTAAGGTTGTCAGTATATTGAACCAAATGCTTTTTGGAGCTCGTGGTTCTCTACTCAAATTTATACTTGGTATCTTGAAATCTTTTAAGCACCAAGTTTTAAGGTGGTCAGTATATTGAACCAAATGCTTTTTGGAGCTCGTGGTTCTCTACTCAAATTTATACTTGGTATCTTGAAATCTTTTAAGCACCAAGTTTTAATTTGTCAGTATACTGAACCAGATGCTTTTTGTAGCTCGTGGTTCTCTACCCAAATTTATACTTGGTATCTTGAAATCTTTTAAGCACCAAGTTTTAGGATTGTCAGTATACTGAACCAGATGCTTTTTGGAGCTCGTGGTTCTCTACCCAAATTTATACTTGGTATCTTGAAATCTTTTAAGCACCAAGTTTTAGGATTGTCAGTATACTGAACCAGATGCTTTTTGGAGCTCGTGGTTCTCTACCCAAATTTATACTTGGTATCTTGAAATCTTTTAAGCACCAAGTTTTAAGGTTGCCAGTATACTGAACCAAATGCTTTTTGTAGCTCGTGGTTCTCTACCCAAATTTACACTTGGTATCCTGAGATCTTTTAAGCACCAAGTATTAGGATTGTCAGTATACTGAACCAGATACTGAAAGATAGCATGCAAATATTACAGTATGTCAACAATTCATAAAGATTTTGTTTTGTTCTAGTTTTACTTAAAACTAATGTAAATATTAATTGATATTTAAATGCTTATTTAGGTACTTGTGTGTTTATATTTAAATGTTCTGTCCTGTTTTCTGGATCGCTCTGGATCACTTGAGGTCAGTTGAGTACAATAAATCTTTATATATGAGAACACCTTCTATCATTTCATATCAGAAGTAATTCAAAGATTTACAATTATTATTATTATTATTATTATTACTATTATTATTATTATCATCATCATTGCACTGTTGGAATCGTATTCTTGGCACCAAGTTCAATTAAGTCAAATCCATTCTCATCAACTCCACATTAGGCTTCTTGGGAGACTGAAATCCGAAAAAACGAGTGATATGCTTAAAATAATGGGACGCTATTACACTTATTTTACCAAAAGAAAAGTTAGACAAGTTGATATGATGAATCTTCCCAACGTAGAGAATTTCGGAAGTTAATATTTGAAATGTGGGCTCTGAGAAGAATGTGGCACATGAAGCGGACAATGTAAGAGAGTGGGGAAAGCAATAACAATGTTGAAAGTGATTAAGAAGAGGAAGAGCAATTGAGTGGATCATTAGATGAGAAGAAACTGTTTGCTAGTGGATGCACTAGAAGGAATGGCGATTGGGAAAAGAGCAGAAGAGAGTAGCAAATATTAAGCTAAATGGTTACTGTCAGAGACGAAAAGGAAAGCGGGAAAGTGGGAGGAATGGAGGAAGCTAGGCTCTCCTCTCTTCTTTAAGGCATTCTTCTTGGTCAGAAATGTATTATTAGTACTATTAATACTACTACTACTACTACTATTACTATTACTACTGCCACTACTATCAACATCGTCATAGTTTTTGTTTTTGCAGTTAAAACTGCACAGTAATGCAAATGTTTATGAATTTTATAATTTATTATTGCTCAAGCTATTTTAATCTTTTTTGGAAAAAAATCTAATGAGATTTGTTCATTTTAGAATTCATGCTAATTTATATGAAGCCTGGCAAGTACGAGGGCAGTACAGAAAGTCCCAGACGTTTTGGTCTATCGTAGCGATGAGTAGGGCTAGAGCCGCCATCTTGGTGTCAGAATGTTCCTCCATTCAGTACGCATCCAGCTGTGGTAGCATGAGGACTCTGCCTTCCTTACTGTGCTCTCTGTGAGTTGTTAAAGTTTGCGCTGTAATAGAAAATCCCGCCACTTGTGAAATGCGATCTGTGATTAGGTTTTTGTTGGCTAAAAAGAATAAACCAATTGAAACTTATCGTCAACTTTATGATTTTTGCGGGCAGGGAATAATGAGTGACAGCAGAGTCAGGCAATGGTGCTTTGATTTTAAAAATGGCCGTACCAATGTTCACGACGATGATCGCAGTGGTAGGCGTAGCCTTATGACTGATGAACTGTCAATGCAAATGAATGACAAAATTCGTGAAAATCGTCGTTTCAGGATTACAAAACTTTCGGAACATTTTCCCCAAATTTCACGGAGTTTGGTGCATCAAATTGAGGCTTTCATACTGACACTGAACTGCATGCCGGTGTAAACCAGTGGTTGAAGTCGCAGGCGGCAGATTTCTACAGAGAGGGTATTGAAAAACTTGGTACCTTTCAAATGTAGATAATAAACGTTGATATTTGCATTTTGTTAATTGTTTATTTCAAAACGTCTGGGACTTTCTGGATTACCCTCGTATTTAACTATAAAAGAGCGAGTTGAGATTTTCAAAAACTTCGGTTAAAATACTTCACACAAAAAGGACATTCAGGAAACAAGAGATGTAATTAGTTGATTAAAATTATACAAAAAGCATTACAAATTTTTATGCAAGAAATTAATCTTCATGGACATTTTAGGAGTACTTATTAGCAGGATTTAAGAAAACAAACATAAAAGATGGGCAGGTAGAAGTGAAGAATTTGGGATAAACATTAGAAATCGGATGTGTTACATTCACATGGCTTTCTTTACCCTCTTTCGCTGATTACTGAGTGTACAAATTATTCTTACGAAAGCTTATTTTCCTGTCTACTTCATTTTAATCCAGTTAAACCTTTCCACAAATAACTGCATTACACATTTCGTTATAAATACAAAGCAAACAGGGACAGTCAAATGTTTAAGAACTGGACGTTGTATGCTGTCTCAAAATTCCACACTGTTTCCATGAGATTGCGAGAAACAACTGCAAATCGATGGGACTTAAAAAGTATGGCAAATTATTGAACAAATGGAGCTATTAGTAACAGATATCTCCGAAATTGCTGATGCCACAAAAACGTTATTTATAATAAATTGTGTGTTTTAAAGAAATCTACATTTTTGTGTGGTACGCTTCCGTTATCGCTAACCATTTGCCAGGTATATCAGATAGCACAAAATTTCTTACGAATAAAGAGAAATTCACAGGCTATTCCCAGAAAATCCAACATATACATTTTATTTGTTATATAAATATCTGTAATATATGGCATTTTACTCAAAATCAATAAAGCCATTTTTTAGAAATTAAAAAGGCTTCGAAAGATATTTCATTTAAATGGTAGTTTAGGGTGGGGGATATTCTTAAAAATGTCTATGTCTAATTTTTGGAAGGTACTGAACCTAAATACGTGTTTTGGTTTTTTAGTAATTATGCTGTTGACAGACACACGCACACATACTTACGCCCGCGCGCGCCTTTTTCTAAAAATCTGATGTGTTACACTCACATGACTTTCTCTACTCTTGTACAAACTATTTTTACAAACGCTTATTCTCCATATGCTTCATGTTAATCGAGATATCGAGATGTTAATCTTATTGCTAATTTTCTTGTAGATGCAAGGGGAATTGCTAGCCTTTAAGCGATAGTCAAATATTTTAAGAGGTGGTTGCTAGGTGGAGTATTCCATTCTCTATGCATTACCAGGACATAAAAAATGAATAACGAATTTGAGAAAAAGTATAAGTATTGGAAAATTTAAGGGAATAACAAGCAATATCTCGAAAATGTTCAACCAACAAAAAAAAATGTATATTGTCGTATACCTCACATATTTAATATTATTTAACTTCAGAGGAGGGCAACTCGCTTATGAGAGGGATCGTTGAACAGACAAAGAACTTTAAAGTCGAGGTATCGACAAGGGACGCAGCTAAAGTTAGATTATAAAAATAATTACACCAACATAATTCCTGGCTGAAGGGAGAGGCAAGGATTCTATTCTACCATAATAAAAGTTGAAAAGAAAGGATAACTGGTAGATTTATTATAATAAGTTCTTACCCCATGTGTCTGCCGGGCGAGGACGCCATATCGTAGGCAGTTATCCGTCCAACTCACGCGAAGACTAGTCACAGAATGCTAAGAAAACCCACGCTAATGCTTAGCGTCAGTAACGCCATATCCCCCCAATGACACACTGCTTCCCCTGAATCGCCCCTACTCTCAGATAAACTGCCACCCTTCGACCCGGTAACCAGAGGACGTATTACCATTAATATAATCTGTGCACATGCCACATCTCCCCCTGGTCACCGAAGTCGACGTCCTCGTCGACAGAAAGAAAATAAATACAATAAACATGAAAAAACAAAACAAAGACATACCAAAAAAGACATACAAATGTGTGATGAAGTAAAATATAACAATAGACATGTGTGTGGTAAGCACCCAGCCGACGATACAATGGTGCTGGGTGATGTGGAGAGACGAGAGACGTAAGTGCTGTTGACTAGTATTGTTAATGCACTTATCTTTAGCATCCCGCACACGCACACCACGCTGCCTTAGTTCACAGGCACACTACACTGCGCAAAATGGTGATGGTCTGCCGTAACTGTTTGTGGGTGGGTTTAGACAGTGCCCACAACGACGATTTGTCCTGGTGTAGAATTAGCACCGCAGGTCTCTGGTGGTGACAACAGGGTGGGCAGTCGCTGGCTTGGACTGCCCCCCGACATGGTGGCTCCTTATGCCACGGCAGTGTAGTGGCTGCCCGACAGCTTCCCTGTGGTGTTTCTTGACTTCTGGTGTGCCCCGGGAATGCTCTTGAAATTTCTCGCTCTCCGCCACAGCGAAATACTAAAACAAAACCACCACACAATAAATAGGGTGCTCCCACAAACAATCACACATAAAAGAATGGTATGTCATGTACAATTAAAGATTTTAAAGTTTGAAAAGTTTACACTAAAAATTCTTATGACATGGGGCAAAGAAAGAGAAGAAAAAAAAATTAGTACAAATTGGCATAAGAACAAAATTTTACAGAGTTGCCATCCAAAGTGTAACTTACAATGCTTCACAATCCAAATAACAGTAAAACAGACTCAAAATACATGAACATGACAGAAATGAAACATAACCTTATTTTGGGATCCCAATATTAAATCTTAATAACCAGCTGGTATCACTAACAAAAGAACATAAGTGCACTTACAAGACAATCACACATGACAATGAAATGAACTCATTCACACTGACCATGGCCCAAATTACATACAACACTGACTTAACTATCTACTCAAACTAGTGTATGCATCACTACAAACTACATCCACAATACATCTCTAAACTACGCCATGTGACATGCTTTCAACTACTATTGTCCTACTCTTGTCACCAATACAACTTCTTGTCCACAGTACTATCTTCATCTCAGTATGACCATCAACTCAATCATAATCATCATCCTCAGCAGTAATAGTGCAATCTCGATCATTACTTCAAGCATCATCTTTCAATTTTCTCTTCAAAACAAAACATCTGCACTTACGTGTCTCATTTAGCATGTTGCAAATTCAAAACATCTAACATAGGCATAACCTTCAAGAAATCACATTAAAATTTCAGGAATTACACAAATAACATGACATTATAATGTTGCATCTACATCCTCCAAATGAAAATTTAAGCTGGAAAACAGGTGGTATTAACATTTGCTATCTAAGATGGTAATAAACTTGTTGCATAAACAGAGAGAAAAAAATTATTCACAGTACAATCAGTTCCATCCATTTAATCTCTCGTGTGAATTCATCACACACGCTATACTGGGCACGTTACAGCAACACCAATAAGCAAAATCTCTGAAAACATACAACAACTGTCGGGGTTACACTGTGGCACTTCCACCGAAGCTGACATCATCTCATCTCTTCTCATCTCTCCTCATCAACACCGTCGGGGTTACTCTTACGCACATCCACCGAGGCAAATCTCAACTCTTATTTCTCACATAACCTCACACTACGCCATCGGGGTTACACTTTGGCACTCCCACCGAGGCAAATCTCACAAATATCACATAACCTCAAATACACACATACATACAAACACTATTCATGCAACAATTTTCTGCAAATAAAGATCACAGCATCATTATAAAACCCAAAATCAAATCGAGTCAAGTCAAATCAAATCATATCAAATCAAATGGAATGCAACAAAACAACATCACATCATTACTCAAAACAATATTGCCACATAACATTCCTGAAAATGAAAGCGCAATTAAGCACATAGTACACCTGAAACACATTCCTGCAGCATAATACAACAAACAAATGATTTGCAGTTCCCAAAACATAATTCAAAATTTAAATTACACCCAAAATAATAATATACTTGTAATTTAGCAGAGACATTCATATCACATATTCCTGAAAAGTAAAGCTTAATTAAGCATCAGAAACTCAGACTTTACAGCCTATAAGGACCCACAGGATCATAGTAAGGGTAAAGGCGTGACACATGAACACTCTGATGTTTGGTACGGGGAGCATGAGGTCGACCAACAAGGTAGGTAACAGGAGTGATCTGTTGGATAATTTCAAAAGGACCAAAATATCTATGTAACAACTTTGTACATTTACCTTTCTTCCTAATGGGAGTGAAAACTTTAACTAATTGACCTACATTATAAACCACATCTCTATGTTTAGCATCAAATGCTTCTTTTTGCTTCACCTGCTGCTTTGTAATGTTAGCAACAGCAACCTCTCGTGCCTTTTGAATCTCTTGCAATGTCTGTCTCACAAAAAGGTCATTAGACGTAGCTTGTAGCTGAACCTGGTTAGGTAAAGAAGGTTCTCGACCATATATCAAGAAAAAGGGTGAAAATTTAGTAGACTCTTGAACACTCGAGTTATATGAAAAGATGACATAGGGCAAAATTGAGTCCCAATTCTTCTGATTATTATCCACAAAATGGCTGAGCATATTTAAGAGGGTTTGGTTAAATCTTTCAGTAAGTCCGTTGCAAGCTGGATGATAAGCACTGGTGAAATTGGAAGACACTGATAAAGATCTCAACAATTCTTGTGTCACCTCACTCAAGAAAACTGAGCCACGGTCAGATAACAAGGCAGCAGGGGCTCCATGCTTACAGATGATGTTATGCAAAATAAATTTAGCAACTTGAGGAATTGTTGCTGAAGAAAGCGACGCAGACTCGACCCAGCGAGAAGCATACTCGGTCGCAACGACAACATACTTGTGTCCAGAATTGGAGCGTGGGAGAGGCCCAAGCAAATCAATACCCCACCGCTCGCCTACAGATGTAACCGGAATTGGTTGTAATAAGCCTGCTGGTTTCTGATTCTTCGGTCCCTTTCTTGTTTGACAGCTGGGACAGGTTCGGACAAAATGTTCAATATCTTTCTTCATACCAACCCAGTAATACCTGGAGTGAATTTTGGCAAATGTTTTCGAGAATCCTAAGTGGCCTGAAAGAGGATCATCATGACATGAAGAAAGAATTTCATGTTTTAGAGCTTCTGGAATAACCAGCAGATGGAGAGGGCCAGTGGAGCCAGCATTTTTACGATAAAGAACACCTGATTTGAGGGTGTAGTTGGAAACTTGTCTCTGAAGCTTAGCAGGGGCCGACGGAGGATCATGGAGAGCATTAATAAGCTCCAGTAACCCAGTATCTTTCTTCTGATGGTCAGCAACTTCAACTGATGACAGCAAACATGTGGGGAGTTCATCAAGCTGTTCAAGATCACTTTTTGTAGGTTGTAACACAGGAAATCTCGATAGAGTATCAGCATCATGATGTTTCTTGCCAGACTTATAAGAAATGGTATAATCAAACTCTTGCAATTTCAAACTCCATCGTGCCAAACGCCCAGTCAAATCTTTCAAATTATTTAAATAACAAAGGGAGTGATGATCAGATACAATATGAACCTTGTAGCCATAAACAAAACTGCGGAAGTGGGTAAGTCCAAACAAGATGGCCAACAATTCCAACTCAGGAACACTGTAATTACGTTCACATTTAGATAGTGTCCTCGAAGCATAGCCCACTGGTTTCAACACATTATCAATCTTCTGATACAACACCGAGGCAACCCCTAATCCACTGGCATCAGAGTGTAGTTCTGTATAAGCACCAGGAGTATAGTGAGCTAAGACAGGGGCCGAAACCAATAAGTCCTTCAAATTTTGAAATGCAGTTTGCTGATCAGATCCCCAAATAAAACTTTGATTCTTCCTAGTCAACTGAATTAGAGGTTGAGCAATATTAGCATAGTCCTTGATGAATTTCCTGTAAAAATTAAACAGTCCCAAAACTTTTCTCACATCTCGAACATTTTTAGGACGAGGCAAATTTTGAATGGAAACAACTTTGTCAGAATCAGGTGAAATGCCATCTTTAGAAACTTCAAAGCCTAAGAGTTTTATCTTTTGCATGGCGAAGAAACATTTTTCTGGTTTAAGTTTAAACTTGTGGTGATCCAGACGTTGAAAAACAGCCTCAAGATTTTGCAACAACTCCTCAAAGGTTTTAGCAAACACAACAATGTCATCCAGATATGCAATAGCCTTTTTAAAATTCAAATCGCCTAACAACTTGTCTGCGATATAACTGAAAAACCTAGGGGCATTGGCCAACCCAAAACTCAAGCGTGTAAATTGATATTGACCTTGAAAAGTGACAAAAGAGGTGTACTTCTGGCTATCCTCTGCAATAGGTACCTGAAAGTATGCTGACAGTAAATCTAATGAGACAAACCATTTAGCCTCCCCCAAATAACTTAACAAATCATCTATCAATGGTAAAGGGAAAGAGGTGGTCTCTGTAACAGCATTCAATTTTCTATAGTCGACACAAAATCTCATTGAGCCATCTTTCTTTTTGACAAGTACTACAGGAGAAGCCCAGGAGGACTGTGATTCCTTGATAATGCCAGCATCTTGCATCTCTTTAACTTGCTCAGCAATAATTTCTTTTTGTTTATGGGGAACTCTATATGGTCTTTGCTTAATTGGCTTAGGATCATTTACTTTGATATCAAATTCTGCAACATCCGTAGTACCAAGTTCTTGTAATGTTGTGGCAAAAAGATCACTATATTTCAATAACAAAGCATGTAAGTCAGCCTTTTGGGTTTCCAGGAGTTTACCATTAACATTAAAATTACAATTTGGAGCTGGCAGAGGAGTAACATCGGATGACAAAACAGAATTACTCTGAACAAGTGCAACATCATACGCTTTAGCTAATTCTGTATTTGCAAACAATGTTTGTGGAACTGAAGTATTATTATGCACTGGAATAGTAAGTTCAGAGGCAGAATGACACAATAACGGTGGAATGGAAAGATTCTTCTTTTGCATTATGTTAAGAGCAGGTTCAAACATAACCTCATTACTAATGGCTGACAAAGGCTTAACTGATATATAGCATGTAGACAGAGGTGGAATTTTAACATCATGCATAACTGCCATTTTAACACCAGAATCTGTACAATCATCATCTAGGAGAGGGTTTACTGCCATATCAACAAAAGGTCCTTGTGTGAGAGTTATTGGTATACTGAATGCATCATTCTTAGAAGATTTCAAGGTTATCAGATTATGTGCATAGTCAATTATAACTTCATGGCTCTGCAAAAAGTCATTGCCTAAAATCAAATCATGGGACAACTCTTTCACAACTAGTACATCCTCCTGAAAAAGAACATCATTAATATGGAAATCTAACACAGTGTGGTAAGGCGCATCAAGTAACTTGTTTCCTGCAGTGCGGAGCATCATCTCTATAGGTTTTAATGTAGAATGATCAAGAACATGTGCAGCATTCACAATACTCACTGCGCTTCCTGTATCGAGCAAGATGGAGAGCACTGTCTGGGCAATACGACCAGGAACTTGCAATATCTGACCTGATAATGCAGACACATCCCGTTGAGGTGTAGCTATGTCCCGTTGAGGTGCAGCCATGCTGGTGGGTGGTGGTGCTGCTGCTGCTGCTGCTGCTGCTGCTGCTGCTGCTGCTGCTGCTGCTGCTGCTACGTCTCGTCGCGCGAGGCTCGGCGCCAGTCGTTTTTTGACTGCGGGAGGCGGCTCCGGCAAAAGCGAGCCAGGTGGCCCTGCCTGTTGCATCTATAGCAGGTGACGGGTGGGTCCCTCCGGTTGAAGTCAGCTGACCGTGGAAGCTGTGAATGCTGGGAAGTTCTCTCCGAAGGTGGTAACTGAAACTGGTTAACTCTGTTACATAACTGTTCCACACGATCAATCAGCTGATGCATAGGATCGATAGGCACGCCCACAAGAGAAGAAGCCTGAGAAGGCTGAGGAGAAGCTGGTAAAGTAACAGCAGGAACAGATGCAGTATTAAATAGAACAGGGGGTGGCGTAACCACTGCAGCCTGAGATTGAGCAGACACTAGATGTTCACGGTTCTGCATGTAAAACTGTGCTTTGTCCACTCGTCGAATGATTTGTATCAGCATTGCTGAGGATTTAATGGCAATAAAGCTTGTACATACAGAGGTCTAAGACCTTTAAGCAAGTGTTTAATTTGTTCCAACTGCAACATAGCTGGGTTGACTTGGTCACATAAAGATAGCACGTCATAGATGTAACTAATAACAGGTTCACCATCCAACTGTACCCGCTGTCTGAGTTTCATTTCCAGAATATCACTCTGGTTTGTTATCTGAAATGCATTTAAAAATTGTGTAGACAAGAAAATCCAATCATGGTGAGGGCGCCGATGGCGAAAAGTTTGAAACCATGATGCAGCAGTATCTCGTAAATAGCATGGAAAGCATTTCAATTTCATTTCCTCTGACCAGCCATTAGCAGCAGCGACCATTTCAAAGTTCTGCAGAAATTCATGTGCCGACATCCTACTGGAATTCTCAAAGTACGAGGGGTCAATGACCGGGCGGCAGACAGCTGGTTGCGGTGCATTGGCCACGAGAGGCGGATTAGACATCGCTAGAAACTGAGTAACAACAGGCGTACTAACACTGGACATAGATTCTACTTCACTGTGCTCGCTAACTGGAGCAATTGCTATATCAGATTTCTGTGCAGTACGTCGCTTAGGCATGATTGCGGCACAAAAGATAACGCAACCAATAAACAAACAGTAGGACCAAGCAATACAGATTACACCAAACTAAACACTTATAGCATCACATGAATGTAAGTAGCAAGATCAGAACATAGCCAAATAAAACAGTTGCAGAAAGAATACAATTAAGCGCCCGCGGCGAAATATCAGAAAATTATACTAACACACGGCTACACAAGCTACTTGGACACAATACCAAGATTTTTTAATCAGAATGAACACATGGAAGAAAACAAAATGATAGCTTCAGTGAGAAACCTCGAACTGGAAGTTAAAAAAAACCACGTCACACCTACTGCGACCACCGCGAAGATTCTCAAAAGGAGCAGAATACAGACTTGTAATTTATACTAGCACACAAAACTTCTCTTTTGTCTTTTTTTTTTCTTAAATCAAATGTATATAAGCTGATATGCACACGCAAATAAACGCGCCAAAACACGTGCTGAGGGAGACTGGTTTCACAAGCTAAAATTATTGCTGAAATGCACGACCACGCGGGAATTACATAACACACGTGCGTACATAAAAGTTACACGAAAAATGACCCAGAAAAGTGCAGTAAATAGCTAGAAATCACAATCACTGGAATATAAAGTTATACGTTTCCAAACCACTGCTAATAAGCAGAGAAAACAAGATTTGCAAACAGATAGCCAACACGTGACGAGCACATTTTGAAACTACAACTATCTCGCTCGTTTCACAACTCAACTTTCACAAAAATATTTTTTTTTTGAAAATAACCAGCACGAAGAGCGGAACACAGTGATATAATTTAAAGGAAATGAAGCCAAAACAAGGGGAAAATGGAGTCAGAAGTTTTAGCGTCACGCCGGCAGACAATGGAAAAAAATGCAAAAATGAGCTCAAAATTGAAATTTCGACACCAGACTTTCAGAAATGATGGAAACAAAATTTAGAAGAAGAGAATCACAAATTAAAGTATAAAAATCCTTACCCTTTAGCCAGAAAGAACTTTACATTTTTCACGACTACGTGGAGCACAAACCGTTAAATTTGGAGGGAAAAAAAATTTTGCACTTAAAATCTCAAAACAAATCAAACCAATTACTCGGCGCCTCACACCAATTTGTCGTATACCTCACATATTTAATATTATTTAACTTCAGAGGAGGGCAACTCGCTTATGAGAGGGATCGTTGAACAGACAAAGAACTTTAAACTCGAGGTATCGACAAGGGACGCAGCTAAAGTTAGATTATACAAATAATTACACCAACATAATTCCTGGCTGAAGGGAGAGGCAAGGATTCTATTCTACCATAATAAAAGTTGAAAAGAAAGGATAACTGGTAGATTTATTATAATAAGTTCTTACCCCATGTGTCTGCCGGGCGAGGACGCCATATCGTAGGCAGTTATCCGTCCAACTCACGCGAAGACTAGTCACAGAATGCTAAGAAAACCCGCGCTAATGCTTAGCGTCAGTACCGCCATATCCCCCCAATGACACACTGCTTCCCCTGAATCGCCCCTACTCTCAGATAAACTGCCACCCTTCGACCCGGTAACCAGAGGACGTATTACCATTAATATAATCTGTGCACATGCCACAATATGACATGAATTGTGTATTTTAAAGCGATCTACATATATGTGTAGTAAAAGCTTGTCTATCTCTTATGGTTTACCAGTTATGCAAAAGTCGTTCACAATGAAGTATACTTTTGGAGACATTCCCAGAAAATTCGAGATATACGTTTTATTTGTCATGAAAATATCTTAAACATATGATATTTTAATCAAAATTATTATAGCCATTTTTGAGAAAATTAAAATTTTCGAAAAGTGTTCCATGTAAAGGGTAATCTGTGGTGGTAGGATTTTCTTGAAAACCTTCGTGTCGCATCTCTGAAAGATACTGAGCCTAAATACTAAGTTTAGTGTGTATCCGACTGTTCGTTTCTGAATTATGCTGTTCACAGACACACACTCGGACATGTTTCCAAAAATACTGTTTTTAGATTAGGGGGTCTCAAAACATGTATTTCTGATGAAATCTCGGTATCGAATTTTTGGGTGGAATGCAGTACTTTCTCTGCCTACTAGCTACGTGGTAGAGAAAGTAAAAATTAGAAGAAAAAGAACCAATAATGTTCAAGAAATTAAATAAACAGGTTGAAATTTTAAAACTCCTAATTAAATAACCAGTTGATTACTGGACTCAAGTTAACTGTGAGGAGAATAAAGATAACCATGTAAAACAAGAAAAGAAAGCTGGTTTGTTGTTACCAGTTGGATATCGAGCATTTGCATTTCAATTACATTTTCTTCGGGTAGCGACTGTAGCCGATAAACCCTCAATAACATATCTATATGACATAATCTTCAAGAAGCTTTGAAATAAACAGAGAACACATCATTATTTGATCGCTCTATCATGGCCAATTTGATCACAACGAACCTGTGGCTTACAACAAACGTGATCTGGATATTTAAAAGGTAACGAAGATAAGACGGAAAAGGAAGGAGATAGTTCTTCTACCCAGGCAGTGTACCTCGCGGGTATAAAATATGTAGCCAATAATGTGAGGGCAGACATGTCTGTTCTTCTCTGCCCTTTCCCCCGCTGTATTTCAAAATGAACCGACCATTATGTATGTATGAATCCGTCAGTGGCGTATACCAGCACTTCATAAACAGATGAGCGTTGCTTTATGATGTTGGAGTAAAATAATTATGAATAATTTTAGTTTTATTCTTTATGTTCTTTATGATATGTGCAAATCTTTTAAAGTTTTTTTTATTCTATTTCATTTTACGTCGCTTTAACTCTGTCATATCGCGACGGATCTGTTGGTGGATTTCTGTTAGAACGATATGTGATGGACAGATGGCATTAGGGTGCCGTCCAGTGTAACCGCCGCCCTCACACAGAAAGGCAGACAGCCTTCAAGATCGCATCCCTGTAACCCCTGATTCATGCCGTGCAGATGGCATTAGGAGGACGTTCAGTGTCTGTAGATAGATGGCATAGCATTCACTATTACCACTTATTTTTCATTTTACTATTGTTTTAGACTTAAGATTGAACTTTGGGTCGTGATATTAAAATTCCAATCCAGTATTTACTTTGCTGACTGAGGTAAACCACGAAAATCCTCAGACAGATTGGTAGGCCCACGGGATTTGAAACCGGGGCCTCCCGAATGCGGCCCACAGACTTTACCGCCTGAGCCATCCCGCTCGATTTTAAAAGTTTGAAATGTACAAGTATATTTCACCAATTTTAGAATCATTGTTTTGTTGTACTCGGTAGTGAGTAGCCGGAGCACTCGCTGTGGGCCCCAACGGGGAATCATCTAGTTGCTGTGTAGTCCTTTGTTCTAAGACGCCATCTAGCGTCGACTGGAGGATTGATATCTCCCCCTTGACGAGTATTCTGAGTTTTAAGTAATGTTCATCGAAGTAGCTTGGTAGTGTAATTCTGTTTGGTAGTGCTGGTAATAGTTTCACTGCAAGTACTATGGTGCCGTGGTCCTTTTGAAGGTAGTCGAGTACTTCCTCCATTTGGGCCAGTTTTGTAGTGATGTTAAGAAGACGTCAAATTAGGTGCCCCACAGTAGTGGCACCGTGGCTGCGCAGTACAGCCTACCTCGCTGTGCCCGTAAAGGCAGCAGCGTCGGCAGGGCGGCGTCCATGTTGAGCGGCTTGGTTCAATTCTTAAGCTCCTGCCCAAGAACTGCAGGCCGTCGGAGAGGGCAGCGTCGTAGTGTGCCTTTTCCCGAAAGAAAAGGCGCACGAGCGGTGTTGGGCCCTTCCGAGATTGGATCCTCGAGGCCTTGAAGGCTGATGGCCAAAGCTGCTGCACGCAGCTTAGGATGGTCTACGTTGGCAATTGCTGGTGAATACTCACAACCACAGCGCTGAACAAAAGATAGCGCTCGGCTTGGCCTTCACCAGGCGAAGTGGCGTCAGGCACACTGTCGTTCGGGACTTCAGTGTGATCCGGCGTTGGCGGCAAGCCAGCTGTGGCAGCTGTCTCGTCTATCGGCGAGTCCGATTCGTCGGCGGAAGTCTCTGCTTCTACTGCAGCCCTGCGTTGTCTCCTTCCCATGGTGCTAGAAGGTCTTGTCGAGTCGAAGGATACAGGCGAAGTGAGTGCCATAAGAGCGGGGGATATAAGCTGTTGCCTAACACTTTGCAGAACGTGCTACTAACAGCAAAAAGCTGTATGAACGATATCTAGCTGGTGAAAGGTGGATGTTTGTTGCCGTTTTAGATGAGGTATACGTTTGTCTAAATGACTGCAACAAATTCTGGGTTATATATTACAAACCAAGGGGAGAAAAAGATTGAAAGATGGTATAAGGAAAAGTAACGAAAATTTCCCCAATGACTTCATGGCAATAGCAAGGTACAGTTACAATGGCAAATTAACCATTCGTCGTGTACATACAAATGTGAAAATCAACTCGGTATATTATCAGACTAACGTCCTGATATCAATTTTCCATACGGAAAGCCCTTCTTTCTGTGGTGCAGATGTAAATGGTCTGGTAGCATCAGGATAAGGCATCAAGCCATGCGTCTGCTTCAACCTACAAATTTTTGGAGAACATAGAGAGAAAAGGAAATACATTCCATACCTTTCAGCGACATCCGTGTTAAGTCATCTAATGCATCACTAATGGAGTTTTGTGCATTTGGGTTATGTAAAGAGTCCTTGGAAGTAGACGGCTGCGAACTTTGGATGTTCTGGAAAGGAGGAATGCAATAAACTGGACATTCCTACATTTCGTAGCAGTTTGCTCCAGTGGAAGCTGTGCTGCAGATTGATAGCTCAAGGCTGCCAGACAGTACATCACTGCTGGTGGAGGCGTGGTTTTTCATAAGGTAAGGGATCTTAAGTTCGTTACCATAGATTGCGAACAACCCTCTGTATTTATGGACGCACTTTAACTATTATGGTTCTTAGCGTCCCATTTTATATTGGGTGTGAAAGACCAAAACGTTTGCTCCGAAGCCTCTTTATCAGGCTTGAGGTTCTCTTACGTGCCGTAAATCTACGACATGGGACCCCGGCTTTACTTCCCTTCCGAAGGAAGCCATGCTAAGGACTTTTGCGCCCGAAAAAATCCATCGCCCTCCCCCGGGTTTGAACCCGTGACCTTGGGAACTAGAGGCAAGCATGGTGTGTATCCGAGGCATTGCATTGCATTGTTCAATATCAAATACGCGGCGTATAAATGGAATACTTGAATTATATTGCCATAGCAGAAAAAGAAAGTATTCTTCGTGGAGAAACTGTCAAATTCTGGCCCCTTCTTTGGGCAAAAATAATTTTATATCAGTAGAGCCTCTCTGTCGATGCAAGTCTCTTGGCAGCTAAGTAGTTTACGAAAACATAATTAGTAAAAGCTTTATAGCTTGTTTTCCAATCAGGGATGTTACACTGATTTTATTGTAAGAGTTGCATCTTCTTTAATAACTTTTACCTTTTACAGTTTCAAAGTAGCTGCGGCGTTTCTATATTAAACTGCTCACTTGAAATGTAAGATAAACCATTATTAATCCAAATAAGTTGCACGTTTTAATAAACTAGTGAAAACAAATGACAGCTAGCGAATTACATAAATTAAAAAGCACACTGTAAATCAATCACTGAGGTCTAATGTTTATAAAACTTCTAATATATTTTCTGTTTAAAACTAATGAAACATATTTTAATTTACTATTGTGTTTACCTGTTATACTAATAATACATAACTAATTCTCAAAGCATGTTTTTTTGTAATTCCTGGAATGACTAAAACCAAATGTAAAATTAGATTTTTATTCTATCTATGAGAAAAAGCAATATGTAAGGTTATTGTACATATTTGCTGCGAATAATAATAAAAAGCATATCGGCTTACTTAAACACCTGTAATAAAAAGTGCTGTCTAAGTATACAAAATTAAGACCTTATAACACTGTAACTAAATCAGAGTGTCTCTATGGGGCAGAAACGTTAATTTTGAACAGAAAAACAGTTATCAAGAGTATGAGAAAAAGAGTGCAAAATGATAAACATGTGTTAGGTCCACAAGTCATAGGTTAACAGTACAAACTCATAAGCAAAAATAAAATAAAAATACATACAGACATTCACAGTGACATTAGCAAACGTGGTTGAAATGTTATGGACATATTAAACGAACGAACGCAAAAAGGCTTACAAAAATGATGGAATTCTACGAAAATAGATGTAAAGCACAAGTAGATACTGCGAAATTTATTGGTGAAGTAAAAATCTAATGTGTTGCACGCACATGACTTTCCCTACTCGTACACAAACTATCTTTACAACCGCTTATTCTCAATCTACTTCATGTTAATCGAGATTTTAATCTTATTGCTAATTTTCTTGTAGATGCAAGGGATGTATATATGAAAACGAATAACGAATGCCTAAATGAGAAAACGTATAAGTATTCGAAAATTCAAACAAAGAACAAGGAATATTACGGAAATGGAAAAAGAATGCATATGACATAAATTGTGTGCTTTAACGGGATATACATTATTTGTGGAGTAAACGTTTGCCTATCTTACGGTTTACCATTTATGCAAAAGTCATTCACAATGAAGAGGGCTTTTCGGGGCATTCCCAGAAAATTCATGATATACATCGCATTTGTCATAAAAGTATCTTAAACATATGATATTTTATTCAAAATCCTTAGAGCCATTTTTGAGAAAATCAAAATTTTCGAGAAACGTTCCATATAAAAGGAATAACAAAAAGTGCACAAATTCCTTTTTCAGCTTGATTACCTGCAGCAATGGCTGCTCCTAAGAAGCAAATTCACTGTAATCAGTTTCGACCTGATAGTAAGATATTTATGTCCTTATTTGGGGTGGAAAGATTTTCATGAAAGTATTCGTGTTGCATCCTTGGAAGATAGCAAACTAAGGTACCAAGTTTGGTATTTAGCCAACTTTTCGTTTTTGAGTTATGGTGTGTACAGACTGACACACACACACACACACACACAAACACACACACCCACACACGCACACACACATATGGACGTGTTTCCAAAAATGCTTTATTTGGATTCAGGGCACCTCAAAACATGTATTTCCGGTGAATTCTCGATATCGAATTTTTGGGTGGAATGCAATACTTCCCCCACTTACTATGTGTAGCAGAGAAGGTAAAAATGACTTAAAATTGGCAGGAATTACACAAGAAGATACCCTAAACAGGGATATCCTTAGAATCAAAGTGCATAAGTGGCAAGTGGACGAAGAGGAGAAATCGAAGAAGAAACTGGAACAACGTGCACAGACGAGAGAAACAAAAGCCCACAGTGAAAGAATGAGAGAACTGTGGATACAAAGGAAAATAAAGAAAGTATTTTACGTAGTTCTACATAGCCTCGTACGCAAATAAAAGAATTAATAACAACAAAATATTATTACTATACTATTATACAACATTCTCAGGCCTGAAAGAAAGATAGCTCGACACGCCACTGTAACAAAGTACTATTGTTCGTATGCATTTACGGAGCTCCCCTGCGGTTCCTGCCACCCACTTCGCTGGCTCGGTAGATAAGGAAAACGCTCTGTCAACACGGCGTTGGTACAATACACGACCCCCTGGGAGCCAAACAGGTAAAGGGCGTGCGGTTAGGAATGCCACGGAATAAAATTTTCCGTAATGAAAACGTAAGGGATGGAACAAATGGTATGGATGACAAAATGAAAAGAGGCTGCGTCTGTAATGAAGCCCAAGTGTTAATTTGTAGTGTTAATGCTGCGAGGCGCACAACATTTCTCATTTGTTTAATGTGGCGAGAGGACCCGCTTTCCTTGCTGCCTTCAATCCTGATTGAAAGTACTTCGAAAAAGACAAGCGCAGAACAAATAAACACAAAAATGGAATTAGGTATTACGGAAAATGGATCGGGAGAAAAAAATGTGTGTTGCACTCACATGACTTTCTCTACTCTTGTACAAACTATTTTTACAAACGTTTATTCTCCTTAAGCTTCACATTAATCGAGATATCGAGAAGTTAGTCTTATTGCTAATTTTCTTGTAGGTGCAAGGGGAATTGGTAGGCTTTATGCGATAATCAAATATTTTAAGAGCTGGTTGCTATGTGGAGCATTCCATTCTCTTTGCATTTCCAGGACATAAAAACAAGAATAACGAATTCCTATTTGAGAAAAGTATAAGTACTGGAAAATTCAAAGAAGTAACAAGGAATATTTCGGAAATGATTCACTGTATATGACATAAATGGCGTGTTTTAAGGGATCCACGTTTTCTATGTACAAAAATACTATCTATCTCTTACGGTTTACCAGTTATGCAAAAGCCATTCACAATGAAAAGGACTTTTGGGGAAATTCCCAGAAAGCTCAAGATATATATTTAATTTGTCATGAAAATATATTAAACATGTGATATTTTAATTAAAATCATTACAGCCATTTTTGAGAAAGTAAAAAATTTTGAAAAATGTTCCATGTAAAGGTTAGTCTGAGGTGGGGGATTTTCTTGAAAATCTTCGTGTCGTATCCTTGGAAGATATTGAACCTAAATACCAAGTTTGGTATTTATCTGACTTTTCGTTTTCGAGTTATACTGTTCAAAGACATACAGACACAAAGGATCTTTTTCTAAAAATGCTTTCTTTGGATTGGGGGCCTGTAAACATGCATTTCCGGTGAAATCTCCGTATCGAATTTTTGTTTTTGGTGGAATGCAATGCATCCTCTACTTACTATACGTAGTAGAGAAAGTAATATAAGGCTTGGCCCACCCAAAAATAGCTGTAAACAAGGATTTGAATTAGTTATATTAATATATGTTGAAATAACTAGGAAAATATAGACATAGCAGGCAACTAAATCGAATTGAAGATAAACGTATGTTTTACTTCATAGTTTACCTTTAGTAAGAAGAGGAAGGATTGAATTCCACCCAAAAATTCGCATAGAGATTCCACCCGAAGTACTGTTTGGGGATTCCCTGAATAAGAAACGATTTTTACTTTCTCTAGTACGTATAGTAAGTAGGATAAGTATTATAATCCACCCAAAACTTTGATAATTAGAGATTTCACCAGAAATACATGTTTTGAGGGTCCCTGAATCCCAAAAAGCATTTTTAGAAAAATGTCGTGTGTGTGTCTGTGAACAGCTGTCTCAAAAACGATAAGTCGGATCAACATTAAACTTGGTATTTAAGTTCGGAATCTTCCCAAGATGCGACACAAGGATTTTCAAGAAAATACTGGGTAGTCCCAGACTACCCCTTATATGGGACATTTTCCCAAAATTTTGATTTTATACCACATATTTAAAGTATTTACATGGCAAATAAAATGCATATCTTGAATTTTCTGGGAATAGCCTGTGAAGTCAACTTTATTTGGACGAAATTTTGAATAATGATATATAACTGGTAAACATTAAACGACAGACGAAAACGTACCACACAAAAAATAGATCTCTTTAAAATACATAATTTATTTAAAATAAGTTTTTTATTAAGCCATTTCTGAGACATCCGTTTTTAAAGGTTCGAATTGTTCAGTTCTTGGTCATTCTTTTAAAGTCCTTTCAACGTTTAGTTATTTCTCACGATTGTATGGAAACAGTATTGAATTTTAAGGGTAGCGTATAGAATCCAGTTCATAAACATTTGACTATCACTGTTCTCTTTGTAGCTGTAAGGAAGTGTGTAATGTAGCTATTTCTGCAAAGGATTATTTGGATTAAAACAGTAGATAGTTTGTATACACACTAATAAACGATAGAGAGTAGAGAAAGTCATGTATCTGTATTACATCAGATCTTTAGAAAAAGGTGTGTGTATGTGTGTTCGTGAACACTATAACTTAAAAACGAAATGCCGGACAAATACTACATTTAGTAAGTTTAGTATCTTCTAAAGATGCGACACGAAGATTTTGAAGAAGAATCTCGCCCACCCTAACTAACCTTTTACATAAACTTTTTTTCGAACCTTTTTACTGTCTCAAAAATGAGTAACGATTTTGTTTAAAATACCACAACAATTTGGTGCATGACAAATAATAGGAAACAAATCTTGAATCCTTTGAGAACAGCATTTGAAGTCTTCTTCATTCTGAAGGAATTTTGTATAATTTTCTATAAGGGGGTAAACCATAAGAGACAAAAACGTACCACACGGAAAATGTAGATCTCATTAAAACACATAACTTATTTCAAATAACTTTGTTGTGCCATTAACCATTTCCGAGATATTCTTTATTATTGATTCGAATTTTGCAACGCGTCATTTTTGAAAGTGTGTTGTTATTCAGTTGTTTCTCGCGATTCCATGATAAGAGTGTGGAATTTCAAGGCCGGCTTTTCGGCATCTGATAATCGATTCTATTTTCTATATCCCTGTAACGACAGCTAAATCAATAATGAAACCAAACGTTTTTCTCAAAGTAGATAGAAAAATAATGTTAATATCAAGAAAGTAGAAATAACTCAAAATTGGATCTTCAAAATGTTAGTTTATACATATTGGTGCTTTAGCAAAGCTACTTCCACATAGACCTTCAGGTTCTTGAAGCCTTGGAAATTCATAAGAAGCACCACCCAAGAGCTCATCTGACTTTCATTGAACATACTGACAACATTACTCAATGAAATTCCATCACAGATGCCTTGTACTAGAGAAGAATGAAGATTAAAACGAAAGAGACACACCGATCTACTCATTGTCTAACAGAGGACCTTTGTTGCAAGACTCCCTCTACACATGTTTCTTCTTCTTCTTCTTCTTCTTTCTTCTTCTTCTTCTTCTCATTATTATTATTATTATTATTATTATTATTATTATTATTATTATTATTATTATTATTATAGACTTCCTGAGGGCACTGTGGTTCTCTTTAATGTCTACTTTCCTCATCTATAAAATTAATTGAAAATTCCCATCCAACAAGGCTATGAAATTCTAAATTATAATTTAATTTTGCATTTAGGGGTATGGATTATGATTTCTACTTTCTGTACTACGTATAGTATGTAGGGCAAACATTGCATTCCACCCAAAAATTCGATACCGAGGTTTCATGCTTAAGTTCAGTATCTTTCATAGATGCGACACTAAGATTTTCAAGAAAAACCACCTACGTCAAACTACCCTCTATATGGAACATTTTTGAAAACTTTTGATTTTCTCAAAAATAGCTCTAACGATTTTGATTAAAATATCATACATTTAAGATATTTTCATGAGAAATGAAATGTATATCTTGAGTTTTCTGGAAATGTCCCCAAAAGTCCTCTTTATTCTGAACAGCTTTTGCATGACTAGTAAACCGTAAGAGATAGACAAACTTCTTCTACACAAAAAATGTAGATCTGGTTAAAGCACACAATTTATGTCACATGAATTTTTTTATGCAGTGAACCATTTCCGAGGTATTTCATGTTATTTGTTAGAATTTTCCATTACGTATACTTTCTCAAATGGGAATTCGTTATTCTTCTTATTTTTACTTTCTCTACTACGTATAGTAAGTAGATGAAGTATTGTATTCAACCCAAAAACTCCATACCGAGATTTCACTGGAAATATATGTTTTGAGACCCGCTGAATAAAAAAAAAAAGCATTTTTGGAAACATATCCGTGTGTGTGTCTGTGTGTCTGTGAACAGCATAACTCAGAAACGAACAGTCGGATAAACACCAAACTTGGTATTTAGATTCAGTATCTTCCAGAGATGCGACAGGAAGGTTTTCAAGAAAATCCCCCACCCCAGATTACCCTTTACATGGAAGATTTTTCTAAAAGTTTAATTTTCTCAAAAATGGATCTAACGATTTTGATTAAAATATCATATGTTTAAGATATTTTTATGACAAATAAAATGTACATTTGAATTTTCTGGGAATGTCTCCTAAATTATTCTTCATTGTGAACGGCTTTTGCATAACTGGTAAACCATAAGAGATAGACAAAATTTTACTACACAAAATATGTTGATCGCGTTAAAATACACAATTTATGTCATATACATTCTTTTTGTTGAGTGAACCATTTTCGACATATTGCTTTTTATTCCCTTAAATTTTTCAATGCTTATTTTCTCAAAAGGGAATTCGTTATTCATTTTTACTTTCTCTACTACGTATAGTAAGTAGGGGAAGTATTGCATTCCACCCAAAAATTCGATATCGAGATTTCACCGGAAATACATGTTTTGAGACCTCCTGAATCCAAAAAAAGCATTTTTGGAAACATGTCCGTGTGTGTGTGTGTGTCTGTGTGTCTGTGAACAGCATAACTCAAAAACGAACAGTCGGATAAGCACCAAACGTGGTATTTAGGTTCAGTATCTTCCAGAGATGCGACACGAAGGTTTTCAAGAAAATCCCCCCACCCCAGACTACCGTTTACATGGAAGATTTTTCGAAAATTTTAATTTTCTCAAAAATGGCTCTAACGATTTTGATGAAAATATCATATGTTTAAGATAATGTCATGAGAAATGCAATGTATATCTCGAATTTTCTGGGAATGTCTCCAAAAGTATTCTTCATTGTGAACGACTTTTGCATAACTGGTAAACCATAAGAGATAGACAAAGTGTTACTACACAAAAAATGTAGATCGTGTTAAAATACACAACTTATGTCATATACATTTCTTTTGTTGAGTGAACCGTTTTCGAGATATTGCTTGTTATTTCCTTTAATTTTCCAATACTTATACTTTTTCTCAAATTCGTTATTCATTTTTTTATGTCCTGGACATGCAAAGAGAATGGAATTCGCCACATAGCAACCAGCGTTAAAATATTTGACTATCGCTTAAAAGCTACCATATTCCCCTTGCATCTACATGAAAATTACCAATAAGATTGACATCTCGATATCTCGATTAACATGAAGGATATGGAGAATAAGCGTTTGTAAAATTAGATTGTACAAGAGTAGAGAAAGTCATGTGAGTGTAACACATCAGATTTTTTTGTCTTGGATATGCAAAGAGTATTAATCAGTGGCAAAGGGAATGGTGCTGCACCTAGCAACCAGCCATTAAGAGATGTGTATGTGCTTAAAGGCTACTGTATTTCTATATTGCCCTTGTAAATATATATTCCCCTTACATCTACAAGAAACTTAGCAATAAGATGGAAAATAAGCGTTTGTAAAAATAGTTTGTACAAGAGTAGAGAAAGCCATGTGAGTGTAACACATCAGATTTTTTTTAACCCTGGACATGCAAAGAGAATGGAATGTGCCACATAGTAACCAACCTTTAAGAGATTTGACTATCACATAAGGCCTACCATATTCCCCTTGTACCTGCAAGAATATTAGCAATAGAATGAAGTCAATTGAATAAAGTACATACGAATTTTTTAAATACTTTTATTGGATTATACTGGATGTATTGGCAATTTTAATGGGCCCAGAAAAACCTAATTTGTACAATTCTGATAACAACTTTTTGTTTTCTTGTTCATTGAAGGTACATCCAAACAAAATGTACCCTTGTTTCGTGTTATATTGTTTTTCAGTATAAATAAAACTGTAGTGCACTTTATTGCAATAAAGCTATCTAAATAAATAAATGGACAAAAAATCAAGGAATGGTTGATAGAAGCAATATAAAAATAAACGTTAGTGGTTCGAGAAAATCACGTGAGTGTGATTAATAATTTTTGTTGTAAATGTTTTAACCTCCCCTTTAACAAACCCCTAAGACGGGTCGTAATTTCGAAGTTCTAAATACTAAAATTTGGGGATTTTGGTTGGAAAATTGCGATCATCTAGCGGAATTATAGTAGCCTATGTTGACAAACCTGCTTGGGTTTTTCAAAGCGTTGTGCCAAAGTTCTCTTCGGCTAGGGCTACAAGAAATCCTCTGAAGTCGTAACCTTGTGAGATATCATCCATGGAGATTCTGCAGGCAATCGTAGATGGCCCTGAGATTTTCGAAATCTGGTTTACCTACATCTCAATGGTGCCTCCGGATTACAGCCACTCCTTAAATCGTTCATCGCAGTCCTGCCTACCTTCCAGAAGCTGTAGCAGCGTCACTTCCGTATGCCAAAGCTAAAGAATGTTGAACTAAGGCAGTATTTTTAACACTTAAATAATTTCAGTCTAATTATATAATATGTAAATTCAATAACAGCCCGCCTTAAAGCAATATGTGTATGCAACAATATATAAAAAGTGTATATTACAATCATTGTATACATTTATATTATTATGTGCAGGTTCAATAATGTTATGTGAATATATTACGTAATTTAATAATATAGGAGCTGTGAGAATAATAGATTAGAAGTTGCTAACAATGAGGTAACCTTGAGGCAATAATGAGTAAGAAATTTTAATAATGCTACTAGTGACACTTTATAAAAATAGCCATTCAACAATCAGAAAAAGCTTTAGTTAAATGAAGGTATTCTATTGGACTAGGATTAGCCAATCAGAAACTGAAAGATAGCAAAATTTACAAATTTAGAGTTCAGTTCTCAAGAGATTTAATACGTATTTGTGTGAGATAAAAAATAGTTTACCTGTTAAAAAGTGCAAGTAATTTATGAAAGAATCTTACAGCTATCAGTGAAGTGTTATATAAATCGTATCAAGCATTAATAAAAGGAGTGAAGTAAAATTATAATCTATGTAAGCCTACATTCTTAGTCGCACCACAACCCTGCTAAGAGAAACGTGTCACTAACAAAAATACTGACGCAGCCGAGGCAAACATAAATATTTAATACTTAAAGAAACAGTCAAATTACAAAGTTAATATTTTTAAAAATTGGGGCAAAGGCTACCGGGTACCATACGTGCGGTTGCAACTACTTCAAGTTCGAATCCCCAACAGTTGAACTATAATACAACTTCTTCAGAACATAGAGAATAAATGATGGGAAATGAACATATAATAAACAAGGCCGGTTTTATTTTCTAAATTGTCGATCTCTTCAAATTGCGTGCCAACGTTTGACAAACCAGCAGGCAAAATAAAGAGTCGCGAAGATACGAAAGAAGGCTAAAGCGTGTTGCGATGAGGGACGTGTTGGTTTTAATTGAGGCGTTGCCCGATATGGTGTTAGTGATAGGATGTCGTGTGGGGCGCCACTGAAGCCAGCTTATCGTGAGCATTATAGGGGGAGCAAACCTGTGTTCCCGCGCTTGGGAATATCGATAAGTATCGAGTTGGTGTTATCCTTCGTGTATCGCGGCGCCTGTCAACGCCGCCAATTCCCTAACGAGCTTTCAAATGTTTCTCAAAAAACACACGAGATAAACGTTCGCCGTCTACAAGCATAATGAGAAGGTGTCGAGTTTAAACACCGCGTTTACCACTAACGAGATCCTGTGACTTCAGACATCTGCTCGGAAAATAAGTCTAAGAAACTTTGTTCTGAGTTTGCGGTAAAGCTCCTTTCACACTAACGGCTACTTTCTTTGCTTAAAGTATCTTAAATATATCAGAGAAAATCTGAGGTGTAACATGTATATGGTTTTTCTAACCCTTACGAATTTATTTCATATATATTCTAAAAGTAATTCATAAAATACATAAAAATACATTTAAAATATCTATTGCAGCATAATAAATATTCGCAAGAATTTGTTTCATTTGTATAATAATACGATAACATGCTTTTACTATAAACAAATTGAGTTTTATTTATAGGCGCTCTTTAACTGCTGTGGTCCTTAGCGTCCCATTCTATATTGGGCGTGAAAGACGGACAAATTTGCTCACAGGCCTCTTTATCAGGCTTGAGGTTCTTTTTATTGCCGTAAATCTGCGACACGGGACCACCAGCTTTACTTCCTTCCGAAGGAAGCCAGGCTAAGGATTTTTACGCCCGAAAAATCCATCGCCTCCTCCGGGTTTGAACCCGCGACCTCAGGAACTAGAGGTTAGCATATGTTTTAGTAGGATGAAACAAGTCGTTAGTTTAATAATAATAATAATAATAATAACAATAACAATCCCGTTTATTAGAGGTTTATGTATTTAATAAATATATTCAAACAAATAAGGAGCAAATCAGTTGCAATCAGTTTCGCCCTGATCGTAAGATATATTTATATCCTGCTACAGCCCATGAAGGGGCTTCACTGCCAATCCGACTGCCGGCCTCACGCTCACGTATGCACGGCAAAGGTGGGCGATCATCCAACCGATACGGGGAAGTAATGTGGCCAGCATCACGCATACCCTAGCCAGAATGTTGGCCTCCGTGACAGGGATCGCTGTCTATCGCAGCTCCTCACTTTCCTCATGATGCTGAGTAGACACTGGTTCTATACCCGGGATTTAAATCCGCACGCACATGTCTGGGATCGAACCTAAGCACATTCCGTGGCTGGGAACCACAGCACCATGCTCTAGCCCACAGCGCCACGGCCCAGGACCGATGTGACATGGTATTTATATATTTTTTAAATATTGGTGTGTTGCATTCACATGACTTTCTCTACCCAGCATAAAGGTAACGGCACAGATCACGGAGGGGCCCCCAGAACCGGGTCAGAACATCAAACGTAGGCTAGACGTGACACCTGGGAGGGAAAGATAAGGGGAGAGACCCGAAAAGCGACCAAATCCGGATGCCGACGGGCGCAAACGTGGACGAGGTCCTTAGGTTTCCAAATAGAACGCATTCGACGCCGCACGCCACCAACCTCCAGGGTCCCGCGGAGCAGAACCCTACGCTGAGTAGAAACTTAACTGAGCGGTACCGCACCGACCAGTCGCAACCTGCCGAACACCGTCGCCTAGTCCTACAACGCTGAAAAAGATTACAAGGAAGGTGATGGGTATAGGAAATGAGAGGAAGGAGAGTCGTGGTAGAATATGAACCACTCCAGTATTCGCCTGGCAATCGGGGCACACCACGAAAAACCCATGGACCAGAGTGGGTGGATGCCGGGGATGGCTCAGGCGGTAACGTCTGTAGCCCACATTCGGGAGGTCCCAAGTTCAAACCCGGAGTCGACCAATCTGACCGAAGCTTTCTCATAGTTTTCCCCTGCCCCTAAGTGAATGCTGGCTTGATTTGCAAATAATTTGATCCCCGAGTTTTCCTATCATCCCTTTCATCACTACTTTTCATTTCCATCTTCACCGCCATACCAGGCATTGGACTGATCAGCGATCCTGGACATATTATGTTCCAGAGTTTGCTTGCTACTTACTCAAGGCATTGACGTGTAAGTTCTTGGGGGTGTACGTCTTAAGTAATGTCTTAAGTATATGTATTTTAATAAAAATCGTTAGAGATATTCTGAAAAAAAACAACAAAAATCGAATATGTTTCCATCTAAAGAGTAGTTTATGGAGCGGAGATTGTTTTAAAAAAATCTTCGTATTGCATCCTTGAAAATGCAGAACTTTATATACCAAGGTTTGACTTTTCTTGCATTTAGGGGCCTCAAAACATGTATTTCCAGCAAAGTACCGATATCAAACTTTTAGGTGGAATTAGATACTTCTTCTGCCTACTAGGTACGTGCTAGAGAAAGTAATAACGACCACTGAACATTTTAAAGTGTACTGCTTAGAATATGGAGCACTTAAACAAAGAATAATATTTTGGAAATGGCTAACGCCACAGAAAATTGTGTGGCGTAATTAATGATATGTTACCAATATCTTCTATTTTCTTGTAATAGGTATTTGGTTTCAAAATCACACAACATCCAATAAAACAGAAAGGAACTTCAAACGGTTATTACGAGAAAACGAGGATATGCATTTTATTGACCATTTCAATACGCTAGACATGTTATATTTTACTCAAAACCTTTGGAATAATATATTTTAGAAATTAAAACGGTAAAAAATAATATTCTACGAAAATAGTGTTAGAAAGTTGCCTGCAAAACCGAAAAAAAAACCCTGATTTACCAGTATCTGGAAAGCGCTCTAATTCAAATACTGAATTACTGAAAGATCAAGGAATATTTTCTAAATACAGTGTAGTAAGCGTATAGATGCCCATCTTCAAAGTTCGAAGAGAAGTTATCGAAATGTGAAAATTATCCTTAATGACCCATCTCCGAGTTTCGTCTAAAAGTGACTTAAGAGTTGATATTTAACAGTGCTGCACCAGCTTTGTATGTGCTGAAGGCGCAGGATAGCCTTGCAGTAGGTAAACAACTTAATTTTAGAGTGAATGCTGGAAGTAAGTTCCTCATCTCAAGATCGACAATGAGGGACGATGAATAAGATTACCAATACCTTTGTAGTGGGAAAGCGTTGTACATCATTGTCGCTGAAAACCGTTGTTCCTCTGATTGATGCCTTCCGTTCTTGTCTCCGGCTATTGCTGCTCTGCGGCTGCTGATCTCTCCATTCCTAATAATTACCTATCTTCACGGGTCTCAGGGTTTTCGTAGGTGAGGCAAATTAAAATACACTGCATTTCCCTTAAAAAATGTGGTTTATCATCAAATAAATACTTATGGGAGGCTAGCTTTTCCCATTTAACAATTCCCACCATTATAATACATTAAGAGCTTAATATAATTGCACACGCTTCCACCCCATGCACACACCTGCATCTGTCGTCCAGAGAGTATCACTGTGTGTCGACGAGATTCTATAAGAGAGCGAAAATCTGGGACTTTCTTTTCCCCCTTTGTACCTAAGCCTAATGACGCTCACCGTAGCGCCTCAAAATGTAATGGCATATCTAATTGGTCCTCAGACCGCGTTACCTTATTATGTATGAAAATATTCTGCTCCAAAGATTTGCGCATACGCGCCCTGCTAACGCGTACGGAAGTTCAACATCTCTGTCTCCTTCCTTTCTTTATCTTTTTCTATTTCTCCTTATTGCTTCCAGTTCCCTGCTCATTAGCTTGGTGAAAGGTGGGCTCAACCTAGAATTATCTTTTACCTGGAATTAGCTAGCTCGCCCATCCCTTACTTATCTAAGTTACAATCTGCTTTTGTACAATTCTTCGTTGTTAAATATTCTAACATATTTCTTGGTGAATTATATTATTATGTACAATTGTGGTTTAATATTTATTTATATGTTTATGTGCATATGTACAATATACAAGGTGAATCACTTAAAACTCGCAACGCAAATATTTCGGAAATGGAAAGTGCTATTGATGTGTAATTTTCACAGCATTGATTGGTAGTTAGGGGCTCGTACATTTAGCCTATAAACAGATTTTAATAATACTGAGAAAGTGTATTTTTTGAGCAAACATATTTTTTTAAATGGAACAATGCCTAGTTACATCAACAGAATAAAGGTAGGGTAAATTAGAATGTCAATGGTCTTTGTTGCAGGATTCTAGTGCAAGTGGTTTTCGAGAAATCGTATTTCTACCCCGACAATTGTTTGTCCCAATCAACCTCCTTAGTTGCGAGGTACGATGTTGTTATGTTTGTTTGCATTGTGTTTTCTGTTCATTTATTGCATTACGACTTTCTGGTCAGTCAGCTTGTGATAGTTCAAGCGGTAAGTCGTAAGCGGAAGATGGGGTTTACTAATGCAGAAAAAGTTTGGAGAGTGCAGGAAGAATGCAGTTCGTTCCTGCACGGTGTGCGGAAACGTATCCCAATAGATGTCAACCATCTCGGCAATTATTTATCAACCTCTTCAACCAATTACGTGAAAGTGGTGGTGTAGCACCTAGAAAACTTAACAGAAACAAAAGAATGACTGGAGAAGAGGCAGAAATTAATATTTTGGCTACCGTTGCAGTAGATCCGCAAATTAGTTCCTGAGTAATCGTACGTGGAAGTGGCATAAGTCAGGTAAGTATACTGGGCTAGGTTCCATCCCTATCACATCTCTCTCCATCAAGAGCTGCATGGAAACGATTTTGAGAATGGTGTCAACTTTTGTACATGGGCATTAAGACATGATACTCTAGATTCATCATGTATCTTGTTTACTGTGAGGCAATGTTTACTAATCATGGCCAGGTAAACCGCAGAAACATGCATTATTGGTCTGTTGACAATCCCCTTTGGCTTCGTCAGGTGGAACGTCAGCGTCCTTGGAGTTTAAACGTGTGGTGTGGGATAGTGAAGCATCAGCTCATAGGCCCTTTGTTCATAAAAGGAACAATGAACTCGCACAAGCATCGCAGCCTCATTACAGGCCATCTGCCACAGATGCTAGAAGACGTTCCTTTGCAGACTAGAGGAACCTGCGGTACCAACATGATGGCTGTCCAGTCCATAGCACACCAAGTACTACAGCTTGTCTTAACGGATTGTTTCCAAATCGTTGGATTGGATGAAGAGGACCTGTACCGTGGCCGGCCCGTTCACCGGATCTGACTCCTCTAGACTTTTTTCTGTGGGGAAGGCTGAAAGACACTGTCTACAAGGATGTACCAACTACAGCAGACGATATGAAAGGACGTATTGCTGCTGCCTGCTCTGAACGTGTGCAGCAGTCTTTCCATTGCAGACTGGAAGCGTGTATTGAAGCTCCGGTGGTCATTTTGAACACAATCTTTGAAAGGCTATGTTCTCTTTACTTGTAAGAATCCACAGAAGTATTGTAATTCCCTTTTGTTTTGCTTTAGTTTGTGCTACCACAGGTTGTACAAGTGTCGGTGCGTAAAAACTTCAAAATACGATTTCTCGTAAACCACTTGCACTAGAATCTTGCAACAAACGCCACTGACATTCTGATTTACTCTACCTTTATTCTGTTGATGTAACTAGACATTGTTCCATTTAAAAATTGTATATTTGCTCAAAAAATACAATTTCTCAATATTATTAAAATCTGTTTATAGGCTAAATGTACGAGCCCCTGACAACCAATCAATGCTGTGAAAACTGCATATCAATAGCACTTTCCATTTGCGAAATATTTGCGGTGCAAATTTTAGGTGATTCAACCTGTATATTTGTGGTATATCCCCTTTCACCTTCTATACTATGTAGCGGGGTTTGGAAAATAAAGGTAACGTTTCTGGTTGGTAAGGTCTTGGTGTAGGGTTTCAGGCGATTGCCGGCTGCTCAGGTAGAGGATGATGGGTTACGAGAATCTTACCTCAGGGATTGTGTGGATGGGAGTTGAATGAGACTCACAACTCCTCTCAATGGCCCATTTATTATGAAGATCCACACTGGTTTTCGTACTGCAGGCCCTTCACACAAGACGCGTTCCTATAAGTTTTTCCCCCGTTACTGTCTCCGTGCTTTTACCCTTGAATTTATTCTATTTCTCATTTACTCACAATATGACTTTTGTCATCCCTAGCTACCCTATCTCTTTTCCCGATGCAGAATTCTAACATCCTCTTTCTATCTCCTCCCAACACAAACTATCACGTCTTCCTCCTAGCGTTTCCCCACACGAAGTTTTACATCCTCCTCCTAACGTTTCCCGACACAAAGTGTTCCATCTTTCGCGTGTCTAAAACGCGCTCCTGCTCCTAGACCAAAATCTATTTCACGCCTCTTTTCTAGTTTTGTTCCCTGGTTTTACTATTCACGTGACATTTAATCTTCCTTATTGGTTATCTGGCTCCTTTGCGCTTTCTCACCCATTGGTTCAATTTCCATGCCCTTAGGCTCAGTTAGCGTTTCTACTGTTTCTCGTTATTCACGGCTGATTTAATTTTCTGTGCGCTTGAGTGACTAGCGCATCCGTTTCTTTGTTTCGCGCGCCGGAGAGCTCTCAGCGATTTCAATAGAACCTAACTGTTCCTCCAGCTAGCCTTTCCTGTATTTATTAAGTGTTTTGCCCTCTGGCATATTTTCTTGTGTCTGTTTCCTTTCACGTTCTTTTACTTTCTGATCTATTTATACGTGTCTCTATTTTATTTTATTTCATCCGTAATAATATTTTATTTAATCTCTACTTTATTTTATTTCATCCATAATAATGTTTATTCCCCCCTTTACTTAATCTTTAATATTCTCTTTTATCTCCTTCTTATTTTGTTTGATTCGCGCATTAATCTTAACTTTTCTTCTGGCTATGGTTATTCTTGTACTCGCGGAGTACTCGCGGATCTTATCACTTCAACTACTAGTGTGTGTTAGAGAAAGTAACACAGTTTTCGTATGAATAACTTGTAGACTAGCTATGAAAATAAATCTAAAGAAACTGGTACGATTGTTACATGCCGAATTATTACTTTCTTTGCCACTTATATAGTGAGTTTTTTTTCTGATGATCGAAGGCGACTCGGCACTGCCTCAGTGAGGATATTGTACCTATGACCCATAAGGGAGCGCCCCCCGGAGGGAGGAGGTGAGAGGAGACAACGGGCGACCGGAACCAGGAGTGACGGCACAGCTATAGAGGGTCCCTACATTTCCAGATTGAGACGCCCCGACATTCGGACAGGCAGACTGGAACCCCCACCCCACACAGAGGTTCCAACCAGAGGGTCGGAGAAAGTACCTCAGAAAGGATCCTTTTTCGCTGCCACGTCGCACATAAACGCCATCGCCGACACTTCCAAGAAACAGACCTGACGGGTGAACGATAAATAAATTAATGATGAATGGAACGAAATTGAAGGACAGGAAATTCGAGGGCTGAAAGAAACCACTCCAGCATTTGCCTGACGACCTCTGAAAACCTCGAAAAACCTATGGGTCAGAGTGGGCGTTCGCCGGAAACTTCCGAATGCGGATTGACACGGCGCCATCTCGCTTGGTATCTATAGCTGGTTAGAGGAAGTATCAATTTGATGTCGAGATTTTACCATAAATACGACTACATGCTGGGTAATGCCTAAAAGTTCACAGGAAAATTAAATTAATTTTTAGTACCCAGCACGTACATTGAGTAGACGTATACTCACTTGGCTGCGGAGGACCGAAACGTGGTGTGGAGGTTAAGAGGAAGGCGTGGGTTTTTCACTGTACAAAACCCATAACACAAATCTACTCACACATTCCTAGATTTATTTCCCAATCGTTTGGGGTTCCGACATTATTAAATATGAAAGGTGAGGGGGAGATGTCCACCGATCCAAAAGCCGGTTTGCACACGCGATCCGCTTCTCACGGAATCCTATCTAAGACAGGTGCTATATCCCACCACTCCCGGCTAGCAAAGCCAGGTAATGTGTCTGGTAATGTTAATGTAGGACAATAATATGTCTGGCAATGACAATGTAGCCCCCAAATTATTAATACGCCACAATACATTGTTTTAGGCTCCCTGAATAAAAAACAAACAATTTTCATAAAAAGCCCCGTGTGTCTGCGAATACCATAACTCTAAAACAAAATGTTCGATAACTACCAAACTTGGTATTTAAGTTGAATGTGCGACGCGAAGGTTCCCAAGAAAATCCTTCCCACTCCAAACTATCATTTACATGGAAACAGTTTCGATATTTTTTATTTTCTCAAAATGGCTCTAACAATTTTGTTTGAAATGCCATATCTTTAAGATGCTTACATGACAAAATAAAATGTATACCTTCTATTTTCTGGCAATAGCCTATAAAGTCCTCTTCATTTGGAAGGCATTTTGTATAATTTTGTTTAATGGGGTGAAACGTAAGAAATAGACCGCTTACTTCACAAAAAATGTAGATGTCGTTAAGTCTCACACTTTTTTCAAATAAGAGTTTTTGAGGCATTAACCATTTCCGAGATATTCTTTATTATTGGTTTGAATAATCAAATGTGGAGCATGCGATCACAATTGAAAAAAATTACTTTCGGTAGATACATTTACTGAATGCAGTATCTGCAATGATTATTATCAACGAAATTGGAACAAGTCCCACAGAAAATTGTGCTTAAAATAAGGCTTTTCAGTCAAAATTAAACAAGTCTACGGTGTGTGTAGTATTCATTGTACAGTGTTTCAATCAAAACGAAACAAGCATCTTACACTATGTATGTTGAGAACCAAATACATACTCCTGTTGTGTAAATAAGAGACTCTAGGCATTGTTTGCCACTTCCATTTAACCAGCCTCCTCACCTCATAAGTTAGAACTGTATTGAGTATTTTCAGCCTTTTGTTTGAATCATATTTCCTTGAAAAAAACTTGTTTGCAAGGTCAGTAAGCCTATGCCTACCCTACATGGGTATTACCTTCTATCCATATAGGTTGTTCCTGTAGGTATATTTCGACACTTTTCCTTGTAGCATGGAATATAAAAAAATGGAAGAAACTTTAATGAGTGCCAATATGTGCAGGTTGAGAAAGAGAGTCTGCAGCCCGAAATATAGTTGGGGAAAATAATAAAAGAGAAGTATAGAATAAACAATATTGCATTATTTCAAAAGCTCCGTAATTCATTAATTATACTTATTAGTAATAATAATATTACACAAGCTTTATATTATTCTTAATAGCTGTGAACCTATGTGGTGGTTTATAACTCCGTTATATAGTTACATTATTAATATAGACGTAATTTGGAATCTCTTCCATTAATGAATGAAAGCTCAGAAAAACGAAATGTAAAGCTGCTTGAAAAACAGTTTGACAAGGAATGTTTCCAGGAAGAGCTCTTGTCTTGGTACAGAAATAATCTTTTTAATGAAACTGAATGCGATAATGAGTAGATAGAAATACCATATGACTGACGAGTTTGATCAGGCTTTGCGTGGAGTAGTCATATACTGGATACACAACATTCTAAACAATATTTTGAAATAAGATTAATGATTTTTGTAATTATTGACTATGCAGCTACTACTTAGAAAATTCTTGTATGTTTAATTGTTTTACTTATTTTATTATTTTATTATTGTAATGAAATGTTTGAATGTATACTAGAGGTTTAAAACATGGGTGACTCAAGAAATTGTAATTAAGTTTGTATTGTACGCTATCATTTGTATGTACGATCAAACCTGAACATGTCTATACCAGTTTCAAATCAATACCGAACTAGCTCGTCTGTGTCAATCAAAAGTGAACAAGTCCAAATGTTTTTTACGGTAACATTGCAATATTATTTAAACAAAATGTAGCTAACAAGAATAAAAATCTGACGTGTTACACGCACATGACTTTCTATACTCTTGTGCAAACTATTTATACAAACGCTTCTTCTCCACCTACTTCATTTTAATGAGATAAACATTTGCAGAAACTATCTTATTGCCAATTTTCTTGTAGGTACAAGGGGAATATGGTAGGCTTTAAGTGATAGTCAAATCTTTTAAGAGCTGGTTGCTATGTGGAGCAGTTCATTCTCTTTGCATGTTGAAAAAAAAACCTATAAGTATTGGAAAATTCAAACAACAAACAACGAGGAATATCGCGGAAATGGCTCACTCGACCAAAAAAAAAGTATATGACATAAATTGTGTTTTGACCAGATCTACATTTTTGTGTAGTAAATCTTTGTCTATCTAATGATTTAACAGTTATGCAAAATTCATTCAGAATGACAACTCTTTTGGGGACATTTCCAAAAAGTTCAAAATATACACTTCATTTTCCATGAAAGTATCTCAAAGATATGATGTTTTAATCAAAATCGTTGGAACCATTTTTGAGAAAAAATTTTGAAAAATGTTTCATATAAAGGATAGTCTAGGGCAGGGGAATTTTCTTGAAATTCTTCGTGTCGCAGCTTTGAAAGATACTGAACCTAAATACCGACTTTGGTATGTATCCGACTTTTCATTTTTGAGTTGTACTGTTCACACACGTATCTTTTTATAAACATGCTTTTTTGGATTCAGGGGGCCTCAAAACATATATTTCCGGTGAAATCTCGGTATCAAATTTTTGGGTAGAATGCAATGCTTCCCCTACTTACTATGCGTAGTAGAGAAAGTGAAAATATACTGACAGCTCAATATAACCACAAAATATGGACATAATAGTATCGATGCGATGGTATTTTTTTCACTCTGTAAAAACTGAAATGAACGACTTGTCTGGTTTTGGACGCAAGATCCACAAATGTTTTATACTTTTTCAAATGCAAAATTGCTATTCTTCACCCTCCCCATGTCATGCAAATGGAATGGAATTTCAAAGCCATTGCAATCCGTTCTTAAAATATGTGATTATCGCTTAAGGCTATTGTATTGCATTATTCCCTTTGTATCTACATGGAAATAGGTAATAAAACCATTTCTGCAAATGTTTGCCTCAACATGAAATAGAAGCATAAACTTTTGTTAAGAATAGTTTGTTAAAGAATGGTAGAGAACGTCATGTGAATATAACACATCAGGTTTTATTATTAAAGATGCTAATAGACAAAAATGAGGAAATGAATCGGGTTGAAAATTGAATTAAACAGGTTATTACTATTCTAATAGTGTTTTCTTTCCTGAAAAGTATTTTTAAACGCAATTTACATATTTTCGTTACTATCTGTTATTCTCTTCCCCAAAGTTGGGTCCCTGCACACGTGTACGTCAAACACACACAGGAAAGTGAAATTCTGATGAGTCCATACGAAGACTTCCCTACCTGCGTGCGGTGGTGAAAGCGGGCGGTCCTCGCAAGGTGGCCGGTTAAAATGGCGGGCAATGATGCGAGATTCACGGGGGACACTAACTGCTCAACAGCCATTGAGTCTATCGTTCTATTATAGCAAAATACCATGTTATTCAGTGCCGTTATACACATAGCGAAGTTATGGGATTGCTGGAAGTTCTTGGCTACTTTTTAATGAACCAATAAAGTCCTAAAACACCTCAGTTTGGAAGAAATACCTACGAAGTTATCTAAATGTGAACAAAAGAATCCTTGGAAAAGCTTGTTAACATGGGTTTTTCAGTCTGGCCAGAAAAATAGCTGCTTGTTAGTTTTTAGGCGCTTTCACTGTCATTCTTAAGTCACAAGAAGTTACTAATGGATTAAGAACATTCAGAGGCACACTTAAACCACGTATGTCCATGAAAAACCTAACAATCAATTCACGTATGTATTTCAAAGAGTTTAAAAATACATTTAAAATTTGCTTAAGGCCTGTACAGAATTTAAGTTTATGTGAAAAGTCTAGTAGCTTTACGACATTTAGGATTATCTTTCAATAATTATACAACAACCAACTTTACCAGTGTTATTGTATTACAAAACGAATGTGCCTAAAACGTTACAATATGCGTAGTCTACGAGAGTAATTTTATAACAATTTTTAGTACCGTAACCCAAATGTTTGTACAAGTTTCATAATATTTACTTCTCTTTATTGTGTATTCCTTGTTCCCTTTAGTTTATTAAGAAATCAAAACTAATTTTTACGTTCAAACTGCTATGTTTTTGTACTGAGAAGGGTTGAAGTTGATGATTTGTTGTATTGTTACGTATGGAAAGCCAATTTGAAGTAGGAGTTGTATTGTTATATGCCCCACGTTTTGGGAGCCAATTTGAAGAATGTTTGTTGCTGCTACGTATGGAATGAAAGTTTGAAGATGTATTTTATTTCGACTGTTGGGGAGCCGAGCTTAAAGTAGTTGCAACCGCATGTATGGTACCCGTTAGCCCTCGTTCCATATGTTTAAAAAAATATTAACTTTGTAATTTTGACTGTTTCTTTAAATATTATATATTTGTGTTTTCCTCGGCTGCGTCAGTATTATTTTTTAGAGACAGGAATTTCTTAACAGGGCGTGATGCGGCTGAAGAATGTAGGCTAACACAGATTATAATTTTTACTTCACTACTTTTTATTAATTCTTGACACGATTTAAATAATACTTCACTGATATAGAGAGCTGTGAGATACTTTTATTAAATACTTGCACTTTTTAACACGTAAACTATTTTTCGTCTCACACTGAATACGTATTAAATCTCTTGAGGACGCTTCTCGCGTCCGGTTAGGAACACTGTCTACAACCAACGCGTCCAGTTATGATCGCTGTTTACAAGCAACTAACTTCTAAATTTGTACAATTTGCTTCATTTTAGTTTCTGATTGGCTAATTCTAGTCCAATAGTATACTTTCATTTAACTAAAGCTTTTTCTGGTTGTTGATTGGCTATTTCATAAACTGTCACAAAAATTACATTATTGTTGCTCTAAGAATGACTAGTAGCATTATTAAACCTCCTAATTCATTACTGCCTCAAGGTTACCTCATTGTTAGCAACTTTTAACCTATTTCTCACAGCTCCTACATTATTAAATTACGTAATACATTCACATAACATTATTACACATGTATACAATAATATAAACATATACAATGACTGTAATATACACTTTTTATATCTTGTCACATACACATATTGCTTTAAGGTGGGCTGTTATTGAATATATATATTATATAATTAGACAAATCATTTAAGTGTTAAAAATACTGCCTCAGGGTCCAAGAGAACCCCAGGCAGAAAACTCGGATTAACACAATAAAATATCTTATGGTCTACTTAGAACAAATAAAATCATTTTCAAATAAAAGCTATGATATATCTACATTTTTTTACCAAAATGTACCTCAAAATTAGCATTATCAAACAAACAACCGAACTACAATTTAAAATATTATTTTTACTTTCTAGCACCATCGCATTAGACGAAATAATTTGTTTTATTTTAATTTTTCGCTGCGATTTGCAACTGCATTTTAACATTTCTATAATTTACTATCAGCAATGTTTAAGTTTTTTACATGGAGTTTTACAATTCATGTTCACTAAGTGTAACATATCTGCATGTTCTTATAGTGGGTATCGCAAATGAATTTCTTTCAACTCACACACTTTGTTCTAGTATTTCTATCATTTTTCTTGGACATGACTGACATCGGTCTTTTAAAAGCTTCACCTTTCCCCTTCGACATGACTAAACCTTACAATGCACGCTAGTAGATTACTAAACTTTTTCCACACAACTTCAATGCATGCTAGAATAACTGAAAAATACAAGGCAGCCAACATAAAACTCTCAATAAGCAGAAAATTTTATGAGACATGAACTGCTATGGGGGTCCTAGTGGACCACAAATTATATTATTTTACAATTGTATTTATTGTAAGTTTTACTAACTATTTTATGGTAATAAGGCAGTTTAAATTTTGTAACACATTAAAAAAAATCTGATGTGTTACACTCACATGACTTTCTCTACTCTTGTACAAACTATTTTTACAAAAGCTTATTCTCCATATACCTTCATGTTAATCGAGATGTTAATCTTATTGCTAATTTTCTTGTAGGTGCAAGGGGAATATGGTAGACTTTAAGGATAGTCGAATCTTTTAAGAGCTGGTTGCTATGTGACGCATTCCATTCTCTTTGTATGTCCAGGACATAAAAAAAATCTGATGTGTTACACTCACATGACTTTCTCTACTCTTGTACAAACTATTTTACAAACGCTTATTCTCCATCTACTTCATGTTAATCGAGATAAACATTTGCAGACTCTATCTTATTGCTAATTTTCTTGTAGATGTAAGGGGAATATAAATTTACAAGGGCAATATAGAAATACAGCAGCCTTTAAGCACATACATATCTCTTAATAGCTGGTTGCTAGGTGCAGCACCATTCCCTTTGCCACAGATTAATACTCTTTGCATATCCAAGACAAAAAAATGAATAACGAATTCCCATTTGAGAATAAATATTGAAGCATTTAAGGGAATAACAAGCAATATCTCGAAAATGGTTCATTCAACAACAAAAATGTATATGACATAAATTGTGTATTTTAACGCGATCTACATTTTTTGTGTAGTAAAATTTTGTCTATCTCTTATGGTTTACCAGTTATGCAAAAGTCGTTCACAATGAAGAATACTTTTGGAGACATTCCCAGAAAATTCGAGATATACATTTCATTTGTCATGAAAATATCTTAAACATATAATATTTTAATCAAAATCTTAGAGCCATTTTTGAGAAAATTAAAAATTTCGAAAAATGTTCCATGTAAAGGGTAATCTGGGGTGGGGGATTTTCTGGAAAACCTTCGTGTCGCATCTCTGGAAGATACTGAACCTAAATACCAAGTTTGGTGTTTATCCGACTGTTCGTTTTCTGAGTTATGCTGTTCACAGACACACACACACAGACAGACAGACAGACACACACACGGACATGTTTCTAAAAATGCTTTTTCTTGGATTCAGGGGGTCTCAAAACATGTATTTCCAGTGAAATCTCGGTATCAAATTTTTGGGTGGAATACAATACTTCCCCTACTTACTATAGGTAGTAGAGAAAGTAAAAATTCAAAACTCTAAATTAGATATTTCACTCATAAAAACTAAAAAGTTTAGCACGGCTCCAGCTGAACCCCGCATAGCTGCCTGAAGGTTAAGTAAGAAGACATATTTAATTTCATGATTTACCAAGAACTTGAAATTAAATAAATGCCGTATTTATAAAGCGTTTTGATTTTAACGGTAAGACTGACGTACAGTTATTATATTATTGAAAAATTATTTATTTTAATTTGGATGAAAAAATAATAAACCCGCGTTTTTAAAATTGCACAACTAAAGTGACAGCATTCATCCAATAACCTGGGACTGCTTTTTATCCAATAATGGTCAATTTGGACGAGAGGAAAATTCAGTGTTTTATATAACGGATCACATAATTTCGGTATTAATATATACTAGTGCTGACAATTTCTGCTACATTTGATAATATAATTATTAAAACAATGTTAATAATAATAATTTTATACTTCTTATTCATACTAACCATGTTGTTGGAAAGCTGAATCAGACTTGAAAAATGTAATGCCACGGCTGTAATCGTGTCTAAGATCCCCAGTTTGAGCCCCGTAATTGAATTTTAAAATACGAACCAACTTTTCAATAAATGATGATGAAAATAATCATAATAATAAATAATAAAGCAGCTCTACTCCCTCTGTAGACATATTTGTTCCGTCTGCGCACTATTCCTAGGTAATTATTGTAGATTTAGATATCTTGAAAGTCTTGAATTATCCGTCTTGTCTAAATGATGTAACAATTTAGACCTATATTCCATTACATATTCATTTATTTTTAATTCTTTCTAATTATTTTATTATTTGTTTTGTCCAGAAAATTATATTCCTTTGTTTTTCTTTAAAAAAATCATCTGTGTTACTTGTATTTTATTTTTAACTTTTCTACTCCGTATTCATGTCTTCGATTCATACATTAATGTAGGTTTAGCTATTGTTTTATAAAATTGGAATAATAATAATAAGTTATAATTTAAAATAAATTCCAAAAGAAATGGATACAGCATATAGGTTTACTCAAACCTCTATAGCTAATAAAAATATAGGCATTATAACACAATAAATAACCAAAATATTTTTAAAAAGAATGTAACATTTTAAGAAAAATGAAATTTATATATATGGACATTCACAGTGACATTAAATAACGAAGGTTAAAGTTTTATAGACATATTAAACAAATGAACTAAAACAGGCTCACAAAACAAATGATGGAATTAAACGAAAATAGAAGTAACGCACAAATATAGATACTATGGAGTGGATTGGTGAAGAAAGAAAGAAATAAAGCCTAATGCAAAGAATACGAGAGTTATGGATTCAAAGGAAAACAAGGAAACGTCTCAAAATAGTTTGTGCAGTCTTATATATGCCCATTCATAGTAACAAAAATGAAAATTTGTTCTTTCACAACAATCTTGTGAGGCACTCAGTTGGAAAATAGAATCAGATCTGAAAAAGTAATCATTCTAATATTAATAATAATAATAATAATAATAATAATGCATATCTTGTACCCCGATTTTTATTTTGTAAACTTTTTCTTTCTTTGTTTTATACTGGACTGTCTTTGGATAAAGAAGCACGCCTTAATTCTTCTGCTCGTCCTATCCTTTTATTTCTTTTCTGACATCAGTGATTAATTTTCGAAGGCCGCTGCCACAGAGCAAGTTTGGCATAGCCTCAGGCTTGGGCGCTTCTCGATACTTCAGGCACTCAGAGAAGGAAGCAAACAGCTGCTTGTATGTCTTGGTAGAATATGATGTCTCACTGTAGTCCTATTTCGGCCAATTTAAAGCTTAAAAGCTTAATTTATTTCTTTTCAGAAGTTCTCGTAGTAGTGCGGTCACAAATCTGCTTCATAGGAACTATTTATGTGCACTGGTTATCCATAAACTTATAATTTATTAACGTAACTCTAAAGCTTACCCTGGTGTTTAAAAATAATAATAATTGTCAATATTTTGTTCTTTGTGTTAGTACAATAAAAATATCGTTGCTGATTTGAAGGATTGTAACTTTTAAACAATTTGCTACATACCACCATAACAAATAAAAAAATCAAACTTGATGATGCACTCACATGACTTTCTCTTCCAATTACAGATTGCGTATATACTCCTAAAAATGACTTTTCTATCCCCGGTACGTTACTCATTACATGTTTCATTTAGGAATTATTTCAAATCAAGCAAAGAGAATTCAACATCTGAAAACAAGGTTCAAAAGTTTATTCATGGTAACAAGCTCTTGCGATGCAAAGAAAAGATAAAACGAAACAAATAGCAAACTTTCGAGCATGTCCATCAGGTGATACTTAGGAAAGGTCTAACATCTCTACATTTTCCTTGTAGCTTTTGTCTATTTTTAAGGTTTTCGTATTACACCAAATTATACGAAGTGCATTTAAATAAAGGGAAGTTCACTGATATTCACGAAAATTCAGGATATGCGTTTTATATCTCATGTCATTACATTAAATATATGGCATTTTAAACAAGCCATTTCTGAGGTAAGGGCGGCGCCGTGGCCGAGTGGTTAGACCGCTCGCCTCCCACCGAGGCAGCCCGGGTTCAATCGTAGGGACCTGCATGTGGGATTTGTGGTGGACGAAGCGGCGTCTGGGCGGGTTTTCTCCGGGTTCTCCGGTTTCCCCCGCCATTCATTCCACCAACTGCTCCATCATCACCTTTCCTTTCATCCATTTCACCAACATTTCGTTTCATCTACTTCCTTCATTCCATACCAGGCATCGGGCTGATCACCCATCCTGGATGCTCTGTCTGATCCATGAGTGTCTGCTCCTCGACGGGCCTCTGACCCCAGGCACCCGCTTGTAAGTCCTGGGGGGTGTAAGTCCTACATAAGAGGGTAAACAGATAATGAATGAATGAACATTTCTGAGGTAATAAACAATAAGGAGAATGCTTCTATGTGCAGCCAAGGGAGTCAATTTCGTATTTTGTCCGTCTCTTCCCTGGTCGCCAAATAAATACAAGCTTGAATATTCATTAACACGGCACAAAATTCTTCCAAAGAATAAAAGGAAATAGAAATAAAAAATACACTGGTAGACGAAGGCGACTACATAACTAAGGTCATCTGTTTAGCATTACACTACATGTATGCACCCAAAGGGCAGTAATTACACAATCAAATAAGGCCCACCTTCGTTTAAATCAATAGAATAAACAAGATAGGATAGAACGTTACAGTTAAGGCCATTTATCAGCAGGTTATTCAAAGGTGGTACAGGAAGGCGACTATGCAACTAAAACTTGTTTGACATTTTAAGGTCAATGACCTGGTGTGAGATCAATGATCTGGTGTTCAACGACCTGAGTGAAGTTTGTTTATTCACTAACATAGCCACAATTGCACACACTGATTCCGTTCGTACGTATCTTTCGGGTAACGTTACTCCCCCCCCCCAAAAGGAGAAAATACAATGATGTATTCATCCTAATGAATTTTTCTACTTACTCTTTTACAAACTATTCTTACAAAAGCTTGTTCTTCTATCCACTTCTGGATAATAGAGATAACCTTCATTACATATTGCGAAATTTGTTGTTGGTATAAACAGTATACAGTTGGCTAAAGCCACTTTCAGATATTTAAAAAGCGAATTGCTATGTGATGGTTTTGAAATTCCGTTCTCTTTGCATGCCAACAGGTAAAATCCGATGTGATACATTCAAATGACTTTCTGTGTCCTCTGTCGTTCTACTAGTGGGTTTAAAAATTATTCCTACTCAAGCTTATTTTTCCATCTATTTCAGTTTAATCCATTAAACATACATTGCACATTTCGTTATAGTTACAAAGAGAACGACAGAAATGTTTAAGAACAGGTGCTATATACTGACCTTAAAATTCCATACTGTTTTAATGAAATTAGCGAGAAATCTTTAAGAGAATGACCAAGAAATGAACAATTCGAACATTTAATTACAAATATCTCAGAAACGGCTTATGCCACAAAAGAAGTTATTGGAAATAAATTGTGTTTTAAAGAAATTTAAATTTTTTGTGTAGTACGTTTTCGTCTATCGCTTAACGTTGTACAAGATTACACAAAATTCCTTCCGAATGAAGAGGACTTCAATGGATATTCCCCGAAAATTCAATATTACATTTTATTTGTCATGTAAATATCTTTAATGTATGGTATTTGAATCAAAATATTTAGAGCCTTTTTCATAAAATAAAAAAATGTCGAAAAATGCTCCCCATTTGGGATGGGGTTTTGTTGAAAATCTTCATGTCGTATCTTTGATATTGAACCTAAATACCAAGTTTGGTATTTATCCGAATTTTCGTTTTTGAGTTATGGTGTTCACAGACACAAACATACACGGATATGTTTCAAAAAATGCTTTTTTTAGATTCAAGGGACCTAAAACATATATCTCCGGTGAAATTTCGGTATCGAATTTTTGGGTGGAATACAGTGCTTCCTCTACTTATTATACGTAGTAGAGAAAGTAGAAACGAACAACGACATACCACTTGAAAAAGTATATTCGAAAGTTGAAACCAATAATAAGGAATACTTTTCTCGGAAATGGTTAGCGACATAAAAACCTTATTTGAAATAAATTGTGTGCTTTAACAAGATCTGTATTTGTGTGCACTCTTATAGTTTACCAATTATGGAAAAGTCATTCATAAAAAGGGCTTCACAGGTTATTCCCAGGAAATGCTGTCATCCTCCGTGGACTAGTGGTACCGTGCTAGCCTCTAGTTCCCAAGGTCGCGGGTTCAAACCCGGCGGAGGGCGATGGATTTTTTTCGGGCGTAAAAATCCTTAACATGGCTTCCTTCGGAAGGGAAGTAAAGCCGGTGGTCCCTTGTCGTAGATTTACGGCGCGTAAAAGAACCTGAAGCCTAATAAAGAGACCTCTGAGCAAAATTACCGTCTTTCACGCCTAATATGGAATGGGACGCTAAGAACCATAGTAGTTAAAGAGCGTCCATAAATAAAACTCAATTTTAAATTTCCAGGAAGTGCAAGATGTAAAACTTTACCTTAGTTATGTGATATAGTTTAATCAAAATCGTTATAGGTCATTTTAAAGAAAATCAAATATTTGGAAACATCTTCCATGCAAAGGGTAGCATTGGGTAGGAGGATTTTGTTGAAAATTTTCGTGTCGTTTCCTGGGAAGACGCAAGTTTGACACTCAACCAACTGTTCGTTTTTGAGTTATGTTGATTTTTGATCCAGGGGAGTTCAAAACGTGTATTTTAAATTTACATCTATACATAGAAGTATTTTATACTTCCGCTATTTCTAAAAGTATGTAGAACAGAAAGTAAAATTGCGGAAATCCTTATAATAATTACTGTTCTTGCAGATGTTTGTTTGCCTTCGTTAAGAGAATGTAGATCAGCGGTTTCGCAATAATCTGCATCTCTCCTTGAGGCAAATCAGATATTACTCATAGGCGGACCGAGGAAGGGACATAGAGGGGCCATGTCCCCCTTAATTAAAGAAGTAATTAACATTTGTTGTATTTAAGGTTAAGGTGTTGCTTTGCTTGATAAAATCAAAACTAACACTTTTATTTCTACCCTATTTACTTAAACCATTCGTTCAGCCATGAATGAATTTATCTTAGCAGTGAACTATTGCTAAAACATTTTCCAAAAAATCGAGAAGAAAAAGAATCAGATAGACCGAAACAAATATGCTTTGCATTTTCTAGTAAATAACTTCTGAATACGAATTAAACTCTGAAACTATAGGAGCAAAAGTCTTCAACCGAACTGGATGGCTCAAGCATCAACGCATTCGAGAGACCGGGGTTTAAATCCAATGGGCCGACCAATCTGACTGGTTTGTTTCCGTGGTTTCCCCCAGTTGCCAAAGTAAATACCGGATTGGATAATTAATACCACGGCACAAAGTTCCATCTTAAGTCTAAAACAAGAGTAAATTATGAAAAATAAATGGTAAAACGAATGTTATGCTATCTATTCACAGATAATCAAAGCAGGTAAGACTAGACGGCTCCTAATGTGGTCCGCCCGGCACGTGAGGAAGCAGAGGGACAGTTGCTGCACACATGCCTCTATGGACATGTGACGAAGTAAGATGGTGTGGCACAGGGATTAGACTAGAAGACTAATGTCCGCCACACACCGATCCATTAGGTATCTCCTAACAGATCGTCGCGATATGACCAAGTAGTTAAAGCGACTAAAATAATAAATAGAAAAAATCGATGTGATATATTCATGATTTTCTCTACGCTCTATTGTTTATTTGTGCGCGTATAAATTATTCTTACTGAAGTTTATTTTTCTATCTACTACATTTTAATCCATTAACCTTTAGAGAAATAGCTACATTATACATTTTGTTATAGATACCTACAAATGGAACGACAGTCAAGTGTCAAGAACAGGGCGTTATACGCTGGCCTTAAAACTCCCTGCTGTTTCCATGTAATCGCGAGAAACAATTGAATATTGAAAATACTTAAAAGAGAATGACTAAGAAATAATTAAATAACCGATATCTTAGAAATGTCTTATGTCACATAAAAAACTTATTTGAAATAAATTGTGTGTTTTAAAAAGATCAACACTTTTTGTGTAGTACGTTTTGAAGAGGACATTATAGGTTATCCCTAGAAAATTCAAGATAGACATTGTGTTTGTCATTAAATGTCTTTAATATATGGTATTTTAATCCAAATTGTCAGCCATTTTCTTAGAAATTCTTAATTTTCGAAAAAGTTTGAGGCAGTATTTTTAACACTTAAATGATTTCAGTCTGATTATATAATATATAAATTCAATAACAGCCCGCCTTAAAGGAATATGTGTATAAAATAACATATAAAATGTATGTAACAGTCATTGTATTAAAGGTTATATTATTATGTGCTAATTTAATAATGTTATGTGAACGTATTACGTAATTTAATAATGTAGGAGCTGTGAGAATATAGGTCAAAAGTTGTAACAATGAGGTAACCTTGAGGAAATAATGAATTAGAAAGTTTAATAACGATACTAGTAATTCTTGGAGCAACAGTAATGTAATAATTGAGAAAGTTTATAAATAGCCAATCAACAAACTGAGAAAAACTTAATTTAAATAAAGGTATTCTATTGGAGTAGGAATAGCCAATCAGAGACTTGAAATAAAAAAAAGTTACAAATTCAGGCAGTAGGAATCAGTTCAGTTGCTAGTAGACAGCGTTCCTAATTGGACGCGAGACGCGTCCTCGAGAAGTTTAATACGTATTTAGTGTGAGATGAAAATTCATTACGGCGCGAATATAAAGTTTACGTGTTTAAAAAGTGCAAGTAATTAATAAATAATCTCACAGCTCTCTATATAAGTGAAGTGTTATTTAATAGTGTGAAGGATTAATAAAAGGAGTGAAGTAAAAATTATAATTTGTGTAAGCCTACATTCTTTAGCCGTAACACACCCTGTTAAGAGAAACATGTTTCTACAAAATTAATACTGACGCAGACAAGGCAAACCTAAGTATATATAATGTTTAAAGAAACATTGAAATACAAAGTTGATTCTTAAACATTGGGGCGAAGGCCACTGAAAAGTGAAGATTGGGGCGAAGGCCACCGGAAACTTTCTAGCATACGTGGGACAGTTACTTCATCAAGTTTGGCTCCCCAACAGTTGAACTACAATACAATGCAACTCCTCCTTTTAAAATACACCTCCCTCAAGTTCCATGTAAAGGGTAGTTGAGGGTGGGGGTTTTCTTGAAAATCTTCGTGCCACATCCCTGGAAGATACTGAACTTAAATACCAAGTTTATTATTTTTACGACTTTTTGGTTTTGAGTTATGCTGTTCAAACACAAACACACAAACAGACCACAGACACACACACACACACTAACATGCTTCCAAGAGTGCTAAATTGTTTCAGGGGGTCTCAAAACATATATTTCCGGTGAAATCTCGGTATCGAATGTTTGGGTGGAATACAATACTTTGTCCATCTACTTACTAAGTATACGTGAGACAAAGTAAAAGAATCCGATGTAATACATCCACATGACTCTCTCTACAATCTGTCGTTATTAGTGGGTACACAAACTTTCTTACTCTAGCTTATTCTACAATTTTGAATCCAAATAAACTTTTGCAAAAATAGCTACATTTTTTAACACAACACACTTTATAGTTACAAAGAGAGCAGAGATAGTCAAATGTTTAAGAACTGGACCTATATGCTGGCCTTAAAATTCTGCACTGTTTCCATGCAATCGCGAAAAACAACTGAAAATCAATAGGACCCTATAAGAATGATAAGTACTGAACAATTCGAACGTGAATGGTCTCGGGTTCGATTCCTCTGGAGTGAGATTTTTTTTTCAATCAAGATTATTCCCTCTCATTCCTAGAGTCTGGAAGTATGAATGAGAATGTAAAATAGGGTTTTTCAACAAGTGTCCTATCTTTAACATGTGATAGCTGCCTTTGTTATTGAGTTACAGCAGTCATTTTTTATGTGGTTACAGTTGTTATTGACAAACAGCCATGGAACGTTACAACATTCAGCAACGCGTAGAAATTGTGAAAATTTATTATCAAAATAGATCATCTGTTCGTCAAACCTTCCGTGTATTACGTTAAGTTTACGGTGTGCATAATCGTCCCTGTGAGAGAATGATTCGGCGTTTAATCGTTAATTTTGAAAGAAGTGTTTCTGTCAGCGATCAAAGAACGCCTGTGCGTAATCGATGTAAGCGCTTCAACGAAAACATGGCGCCGTTCGTGAGAGTGTACGCGAGAACGGAAACAAATCAATTGCTCGTCGAGCGCAAGAATTGGGGCTTTCGTCGACCACAACTTGGCCAATTCTGCATATGGACTTGATGCTTCACGCTTACAAAATGGTGTTAACTCAAGAACTAAAGCCCAACGACCATAGGTTGCGCCGTGTATTCGCTAACTGGGCTATGGAGCAATTGGAAGCTGACCCGGATTTTTGTCGAAAAATCATCTTCAGCGACGAAGCCCACTTTTGGTTGGATGGTTGTGCTAACAAACAAAATTGCCGCTATTGGAGCAATCACAATCCAATGCAGATTCAAGAACGACCACTTTATCCCCAAAAGGTTACTGTGTGGTGTGGTGTTTGGTATGGTGGAATCATTGGTACATATCTTTTCCAAGATGAAGATGGAGAAGCTCTAACTTCCAATGGAGAAAGATACCGGGCTCTTTTAAGGGACTATTTTTGGCTTCAATTGGATGGTATGGATCTCAGAAAAATCTGGTTCCAGCAAGATGTTGCCACATGTCATACTACTCTCGAAACAATCGATCCTTTGAAGGAGAAGTTCAGAGGTTTCATCATTTCCCGTGGTGGTGATGTTAACTGGCCCCCGAGGTCACGTGATTTAGCTCCATTGGATTACTTCTTGTGGGGTTTTGTTAAATCTCTAGTTTATGTCTACAAGCCAGAAACAGTAAATGATCTTATGAATAACATCACGCGTGTTATTCGTGAAGTTGGACCTAATTTAGGTTCTTCTGTCATTGAAAATTGGGTCAACCGTATACGCCAACCCAACGAAGTCGCAGTGGTCACTTAACTGATGTTCTCTTCCATGACATTAATTATGTAACAAAATAAAAAAGAAATAAACCTTTATCATTTATAGAACGTGTTTTATTTTAAGTTCTTTATTGTTGAAAGACCCTATATGTGTGTAATCTAATGTATAAAATCCAAAGTTACCGAAAGCCAACGACAAGGGAATACGAGTTAACACCATTGTCAATAAGCAATAAGTTCCAAAGGAAAGGCCGCCGTTAAGACCATTGCAGTTAAAGGCGGGGTATAAATGGAACTTAAAAAAAATCCAACCTTTAATAACGGATATCTCAGAAACGGCTTGTCACAAAAAAACCTATTTTAATTAAATTTTGTGTTTTAAAGATTGTCTACATATTTTGTATGGTACCTTTTCGTCTATCGCTTAACCTTTACCAGTTATACAAGATTATACAAAATTCTTTCAGAATAAAGCGGACTTGTTAGGCTATTCCCAGAAAATTCAAGACACACATTTTATTTTTCATGTAAATATGTTTCATATATAGTATTTTAATAAAAATCGTTAGAGCCATTTTGTTAGAAAGTCAAATTTTCGAAAAATGTCCCGTGTAATGGGTAGTTGGGGTGGGGGGATTTTCTTAAAAATCTTCGTGTTGCACCCTTGGAAGATACTGATCTTAAATACCAAGTTGACGTTTTTGAGTTATGCTGTTCACACACACACGTACATTTTCAAAAAAATGCTTTATTTGGATTCAGAGAGCCTCAAAACACGTATTTCCGGTGAAATCTTGGTATTGAATTTTTGGGTGGAATGCATAAATACCTTCTCTACATATTATGTACGTGGTAGGGAAAGTAAAAAAGACTACAGTAAAACTGCGAAATGAATATATTGTCACGACTAGGATTAATCAAGTAACTTCCCGAATCTTTCGATACTTAAAGCCAAAACTAGCTAAGCATGCAAACTAAAGATTACAACAGAAGGATACTGGAATATGTAAAGAAGCCTAAAAGAAGAGAGTATTTAAATTTTAACAAAAGACAATTTTATTAAAAAAAATGTTACCTTAACCTTACATGTTGTTCACAAAGAAGTCATCGTTCAAATCTCATCCTTTCCACGATGCAAGTGCAGATAGCACACCACACTGTTCCTTACGTTTACAAGTTTTGATGCCTAAAGAGAGTAAATAATTAGTCCACTGTCAGTTTTACTTTCTCTACTATGTATAGTAAGTATTGCATTCCACCCAAAAATTCGATACCGAGATTTCACCGGAAATATATGTTTTGAGACCCCCTGAATCCAAAAAAAAGTATTTTGGAAACATGTCCGTGTGTGTGTCTGAGTGTCTGTGTGTGTCTGTGAGCAGCATAACTCAGAAACGAACAGTCGGATAAACACCAAACTTGGTATTTAGGTTCAATATCTTTCAGAGATGCGACACGAAGGTTTTCAAGAAAATGCCCCTATTCCAGATTACCCTTTACAGGGAACATTTTTAGAAAATTTTAATTTTCTCAAAAATAGCTCTAACGATTTTGATTAAAATATCATATGTTTAAGATATTTTCATGACAAATAAAATGTATATCTTGAATTTTCTGGGAATGTCTCCAAAATTATTCTTCATTGCGAACGACTTTTGCATAACTGGTAAACCATAAGAGATAGACAACATTTTACTATACAAAAACATGTAGGTCGCGTTAAAATACACAATTTATGTCATATACATATTTTTTGTTGAGTGAACCATTTTCGAGATATTGCTTGTTATTCCCTTAAATTTTTCAATACTTATTTTCTCAAATGGGAACTCGTTATTCATTTTTTTTGTCTTGGATATGTAAGGAGTATTAATGGTGCTGCACATAGCAACCAACTATTAAGATATATGTCGATGCTTAAAGGTTACTGTATTTCTATATTGCCCTTGGAAATACAAAACAAGGGGAACATAGTAGGCCTTAAGCGACAGACAAATATTTTTAGAACTGGTCGCTATGTGTAAAATGTAATTCTCTTTGCATGTCAAAAGATCGTTTCTGCAAATGTTTATCTCGATTAATATGAAATAGATGAGAATAAGCGTTTGTAAAAATAGTTTGTGCAAGAGTAGAGAAAGTCATGTGAGTGTAACACAAGAGATTTTTATGCAATAACCCCACCCCTACTTCCTATCAAAAGCGTTATCAAAGCCATTCTGGACTAATCTAGGAAAAATTCAAGCTAACAACATTTGAGCTGAGCCTTCCGGAATGAATGTCTATTAAACTCATTCTGGTAGGACCGACCTCATGTTAGGCATACCAACCTACATGTGCTCGCCACAACGTTTAAAAGGCTTTTTATTTAATAAATCTTTTTATAAGTTTTCTCAGAATTTTATTTTATATACAAAGGATATTAAAGGATATAATACACAAAGGATAATCTAGGTGAAAATCTATGTAGGTAAAATGCTCTATTATTGATTGCATTTTGCTCATTGGCAAGGTATGTTTCAAAATGTGCTAACCCCTCCGTAAAGGATTACTAGATCTGCCTTTGATATTACTAGAAGCTTTGATACTCTTGAAAATTGTCGGTATAGTTGTGCAGAAAGCCTGCGGCGCTTGCTGTAACATTCAAGTAATGAAATCTTTACTTTTGTCGCTGTATTTGAGCTTCGTGACTGCCACCAGTTTAAATTTCAGAAAAAAAAGATATTGCGGTGAAACTATAAATTCTTTCTATGCATTTGAAATATTCTTTCATGTTGTGTACTCGGATATGTCAAACCATCACTTTATTTGTTCTTCATGCGAGATATGAAAGTTTAATTTTCTTACTCATACGTTGACCCTCCTTATATCTACATTAAGAGCAGCTGCATGCCTTCTAGACGCACACAATGCTCGTGAAAATGAATTACATGAACATCACCGGCCATTTTTCTTAGTACCTCAGACGCGTTATGATGGGCGATTCCACCCCACGGAGTGACGTCACATTTGTGTTTGGAATTATTAACGCAGACGGAGGGATGTACAGAAAGGCGCGGTCTGCCTAAGTACACAAAGCACAATGGACTGACACAAAAACATCGGCTTTGTAACAACAAAATTAATACCTTTAAATTTTATAAGATGTTCTGGGAACGTAACATGAATACTTTAGAGAAAAGATCACAAGAACTGGCGTCTGGAGCCGGTAAAGCCAACAGGGTTAATGTAAATAACTGCGGTTAACCTAACTTATTTTAACTTTTGCTTGCTACGTTCCCTCAAACTTTGCTCTTCTCGTTTTATGTTTTCTTCAGCAGTATATGCAGTTTTAAAGGAACTAAGGCAGAAAGAAGAACCACAAATAATAACGCTTCAAACTGTATGAACATTTTCTTAATGGAAACCCACGTGTGAAATCTGTAATTTCTTCCTCAATATTCCTGAAGTTTATACTATAGGCTATATAATCTGATAACTGGAAACAACGTACACATTTTAACGTTTCATGTTCTGTATTAATATGTAAATATTAACACAATCTATCTATGAAAATCCAGAAATCCACCGTTTTATTCCGATTACTTTGAGTTTTTTACTTTTCAGAACACAAAATATATGTACACATAACATTTTAACGAGTAGCATTATACTGTTGTTAAGATACTAATTTTTATTCATAATTAATTACTTTTTTAAGTGTAATTTGGACTTTAAGGTTTATCGTATCGCTCACAAGTATTTAATGTGAGCTTAGTATAAGAATTTAAAAAAAATTCGCGCAGGCGTTTTTAATTTTAATTAATTTAAGAGGAAAAATGTAAACACGTTATTTAATTTTAAATCTTTTTTCAAAGTGAGTTATAGAAAATAATTTATTTCAACTTCTCCTGAAAATTTCAAACTAATAAGTTGTTAACTGTGCTCCAGTGAACGTTTTGAATAGTGAAAAATTATGAATAATAAAAAAATGATTGAAAAAAATGGAGTTTAAAGTTCAACGCGGTGCCTTACCTAACTGTTACAGTGGTTTGTAGCTTTAAAAATTTTTGTATTAAAAAACCAAATGTTTAGCATGAAAGAATTATAAGCAGGTAGGTATAATAAATATGAAAAAAGAAAGCTTTCACATCTTTACAAATTTCTTAGATACCTACACTGACCGGACGTGATGGTTCAGGCGGTTACGTCTGTGACCCGCATTCGAGAGGTCGTGGGTTAGATCCCCGTGGCGAACCTTCCTGACCCATGGGTTTTTTCAGGGGTTTCCCCGAGTCGCCAGGCGAATACTCCATCTCATTCTCATTCCACTTCACCTTTCATCTACTTGGTTTCTTTAAAAGTTGCAAGTGTCGGCAGGAGGTTTCGGTGTATGCATGGCAGGAGAAAAGGACGCTCTGTGGTCGGACTGCGAACGGTCTGTGAGAACCGGACTCCCCAGAGGATATGTAAGCTTAGGGGGTAAGGGCGCCGGCTACATCAGCCAGCACCCGGGGAGTTTACATCTGTAAATGGTAGGGACCTTGCCGTCCGCCTGTAGTGCCTCGTGGTCCAGCCGACCTCTGTCATTCCTCCCTCCCGGGTGCGCCCTGTCAGGGGCATAGGCACAAAGGATCTGCATAGGTCCAAGTGCTAGGTTCCCCTCCGCTTCTAGTCCTTTTCTATTCTGTCTACCTACACTGCCTTTAATAAAATTAACACGGATTACTGTGATTCTTTTAGATATATCTTTTTTATTGCTTGTGAAAACAAACTTTTTGATTGTTCCACTTATACCCCACCTGTACCTGCAGTGATATCTGAGGCAGTATTTTTAACAGTAGATTGTTTTTAGTCAAATTATATAATAAAATATAATAACAGCCCGCCTTAAAGCAATATGCGTATGTAACAATATATAAAAAGTGTATATTACAGTAAATTTAAATTGGGTTTTATTTATGGACGCTCTTTAATTACTATGGTTCTTAGCGTCCCATTCTATATTGGGCGTGAAAAACCGGTAATTTTGCTCAGAGACCTCTTTATCAGGCTTGAGGTTCTTTTACGTGCCGTAAATCTACGACACGGGACCACCGGCTTTACTTCCCTTTCCAAGGAAGTAATGCTAAGGATTTTTACGCCGCTTTAGTTAAATGAAGGTATTCTATTGGAGTAGGATTAGCCAATCAGAAATTGAACTATAGCAAAATTTACAAATTTAAGCGGCAGAAATCAAGTCAGTTCTTTGTAGACAGCGCTTATAACTGGATGCGTTGCTTGTAGACAGTGTTCCTAACCGGACGCGAGATGCATCCTAGAGAAATTTAGACGAAAATAGTTTACGTGTTAAAAAGTGCAACTAATTAATAAAAGAATCTCACAGCTCTCTATATTGGTGTAGTGTTATTTAAATCGTGTCAAGAATTAATAAATGAAGTGAAGTAAAAATTATAATCTGTGTAAGCCGACATTCTTAGCCTCACTATTCCCTGCAAAGAAATCCATGTCTCTAATAATAATACCGACGCAGCCGAGGCAAACATAAATATATAATATTTAAAGAAACAGTCAAATTACAAAGTTAATATTTTTAAATTTGGGACGAAGGCTACCGGGTACCATACGTGCGGTTGCGACTACTTCAAGTTCGCCTCCCCAACAGTTGAATTGCAATACAACTCCTACTTCAAATTGGCTATCCATACGTGAAGCAACCATCTTCTTCAAATTGGCTCCCAAAGCGTGGTGCAAATAAAAATACAACTCCTCCTAAAATAACAACTTCTTCAAATTGGCGCCCAACGTGGGGCATTTAACAACAACGTAAACATAACAACTTCATATCGACGGCCTTTTACCTTTGGAACATATTTTCTAATGGCAATGGTGCTAACTCGTATACCGTTGTCGTTTAATTTCTGTTTTTTTTTTCTTTTGGTTTTATATAAAGATCACGTACGCATTCACACTTCCAGACTATGGTGAGCATAGGGAATAATCTTGGCTAGAGAAAGATTCCCACCTCCCAGCTGGAAATCGAACCCGGAATCTCTAGCACAGTAGGCAGGTGCTCTGTCGATTGAGCTACACGGCCAGCAGAACACACTTCTTTGATTAGTTCAGGAAAGCTTTATTTTGACGAGAGAAAGGGGTATTATGGAAGCTGAATATAAAACGCAATTAAGCTACTAAAATATGAAATATGATGCAATCACATAGCTATCTCTACCTTCACAAATTCAGTTATACCTTATTAATTAGAAAGTGATTCTTCTATCAATATTGCGTAATTCATCATACATCTTAGTCTAGAAATGCCTTCAAACTAGACAGTGAGCTTTTATACCCATAAAACATGCGGAAACAACTTTTGGAATCACCCAGAATGACTGAAGATAGTTAAATTAAATTTTGAATTGATAAAAAGAACACCTCAATGCTGTTATTGATCTACTTTGCTGCTAACTAGTAGCTAGATTGTGTTTTAAAAAATCGGGCGTGTTCCAGCTTTTACGGAGATTTAGAATAATGAAGCCTTCACAGCTATCTCCACAAAATTCAAGATATTTAAATAGCATATACAGAAGAGAGCCGGCGCAGAAATGCGTTTATATGGGAAAAGATAGGGAAAACTGGGAGAGATGTGACGGACGTGGTGTTTCGTCTTGTTACGTGGTGTTACGTCTTTTTACGAGGTTACGTAACACTACCTAACATAAGCACGTAACCACGTGACAAGAGTAACACCACGTCCGTCGCATCTCTCCCAGTTTTCCCTATCGTTTCCCATATAAACGCATTTCTGCGCCAGCCATCTTCTGTATATGCTACTTATATATTTGATTTTTATGCATATATTTTAAACATGCAGTATTTTAATTACAATCGTTAGGGTACTTTTTGAGAAAAACAAAACTAACGAAAAGGTGTTTAAATAAGGGGTAGTTTGAGGAGGAGAGATTTTCTTGAAAATCTTCGTTTTTGAGTAATGCTGCCCACAGACACTCACACACGCACACACACACCACATGGACTTGTTTTTTTTTTAAAGAAACTTTCTTTTCGATTTAGGGTGCTTCAAAGTGGGTATTTTGGCTGAAATAAAGGTACCGAATTTTTGGTTTGAATGCAATATGTTAACTTCCTCTACTTCGTATAGTAAGTAGGGGAAGTATTGTATTCCACCCAAAAATTCGATACCGAGATTTCACCGGAAATATATGTTTTGAGACCCCCTGAGTCCAAAAGAATCATTTTTGGAAACATGTTCGTGTGGTGTCTGTGTGTCTGTCTGTGTGTCTGTGAACAGCATAACTCAAAAGCGAACAGTCGGATAAACACCACACTTGGTATTTAGATTCAGTATTTCCAGAGATATGACACGAAGGTTTTCAAGAAAATCCCCCACGCCAGATTACCCTTTACATGGAACATTTTTCGAAAATGTTAATTTTCTCAAAAATGGTTCTAACAAATTTGATTAAAATATCATATGTTTAAGATATTTTCATGACAAATAAAATGTATATCTTGAATTTTCTGGGAATGTCACCAAAAGTATTCTTCATTGTGAATGACTTTTGCATAACTGGTAAACCATAAGAGATAGACAAACTTTTACTACACAAACAATGTAGATCGCGTTAAAATACACAATATATGTCATATACATTTTTGTTGTTGAGTGAACCATTTTCGAGATATTGCTTGTTATTCTTTTAAATGTTTCAATACTTATTTTCTCAAATGGGAATTCGTTATTCATTTTTTTTTGTCTTGGATATGCAAAGAGTATTAATCTGTGGCAAACAGAATGGTGCTGCACATAGCAACCAGCTATTTAGAGATATGTCTATGCTTAAAGGCTACTGTATTTCTATATTGCCCTTGTAAATATATATTCCCTTTACATCTACAAGAAAGTTAGCAATAAGATAAGAGTCTGCAAATGTTTATCTCGATTAACATGAAGTAGATGGAGAATAAGCGTTTGTAAAAATAGTTTGTACAAGAGTAGAGAAAGTCATATGAGTGTAACGCATCAGACTTTTTCTTTTTACTATTGAGTAAAAGGGAAAAATTAAAAATTAATTGTTGATAAACTTGAATTTAAACATGCGGTTTACTATCTTCGTTAGTAAACCGCATTATTGCATTAAAGCGAATTAGTAAACTTAGAAGGTATGCATCTCCGAGGCGTATTTTTAAATTAAGTACCATTTTAATATTTTGCCGCTGTAGTCGCGATTTTGAGCATGCGCGATCAATTCTCCATTCATTAGGAAGCCGGACGCAGCTGTGAGTGAGCTTGTTGTTAGAGCGTTTCTAAACAACTGCCGACTATGAAGTCAAATCAGTTATTCGTTTTCTGAATGTGAGAAATCTTACGCTAGCAAACATTCATCGCCAATTGTGTGAGGTTTATAGGGAAACAATGATGAGTGACAATGCACGGCCACACAAAGCCAAAACAAACTCAAGATCTGAATGCATCATTTGGTTGTAAACAATTCGACCACCCTCCCCAGTCCGGATTTGGTATCAAGCGATTTTCATGTGAAGAAATTCCTTGGCAGAAAACATTTCAACGACTATGATGTGAAACAAGAAGTGCAGACTTGGCTTTCATCACAGGCGGCATCATTCTTTGACGAAGTCATACAAAAACTTGCCTGTATAACGGTGGTGCTATAGCACTGTAATGTGTAAGCTGATGAATGATAATAATGGAAAATAATGTTCTGTTATTTTTTAAAAATATAACTTGCTTTAAAAACACACCTTTAACAATTACAGGGTTATTCAAAAAGAAGGAACAGACTTTCAATGTTTATTTCTAATGAACGACAATAGATGGCGACACATACACTGAATAGAGAAAAGTTCAGAAATTTATTTTATGTGTTCAAAATGAGCACCATTTGTTATGCGAGGACGACCAGCGATTTTCCGTATGCATACGCAACCATCTTCTAAGAATTTATAGTATCAATTGTAAATGTTTATGACGAGGCGACTCGTTGTTGAACTTAACGAAATGCACGCTGCAATGAAGCAAAGGATTCACTCTTTGCATACTGCAGCACACAAAACGACTTTTTCTGTGGCGTCGCCATTTTCTCGTAAACAAATCCAGCGCCGCTGTAGGCACTGAATGTAACTAATAGGTGGGGGCTTAAAACTTTGAACTTTCCTCTATTCAATGATGTGTCGTATGGGTTGCTATCTATTGTCTTCATTAAAAATGAATATCTAAAATTTGTTCCTTCTTTATTAACAACCCTGTATTTCAGTCTGATGTGTTAAGTAGTTGCTCATATAATGGCTCATTAAGTTACCAAATATAACATTGACGGGATAGGGATTTTAATCCTCCCGTAAGCACGTTGCCTGTTAATCTCCTTGCTCTTACGCAAAACGTTATGTAAAAATTTAATATGTTACATTCACATGCCCTTCTCCACCCACTAGCCTCTCCAAACTATACTTGCAAAAGCTCATTTCTGTATCTCATTCAAGTTAAATGTAAAACACGTTTGCAAAAATGGTTTTATTATACATTTTGCTATAGGTACCTACGCAGGGAATAACAATAGCCAACTGTTTAATAGTGCTTCGCTATTTGCAGGCGTTGGGGTTCAATGCTATTTTTTTCAAACTACTGAATAGTTACTGCACTTTAAACAAAATAAGTTTTGACAAATTCAGAACAGTAACAATGGATATCTCGGAAATGACTAATGCCAAAAAAGTTGTTTGAAATAAATTATGTGTTTAAAAGAGATCGGAATTTTTGTTTATCTCATATGATCTATCTGTTATAAAAAATTCCTTCCGAATGAAATAGACTTCATAGTCAATTTGAAGAAAATCTTGGGTATATAATTTTTATGTGAATATCTTAAATTGATGGTATTTTAATCAAAATTGTTAGTAATTTCTTAGAAAATAAAAGATAACAAACAATTTTCCAGCTAAAGGATACTTGTGGCAGGGTAATAGATAGTGAATTAAATACCAAGTTTTATATGTACACGACTTGTCACTTTTGACCTATGCTGTTACATACATAAACGGACCTGTTTGTAAAACTGCTTTTTGAATTCAGTGGGTCTCAAAACATGTATTTTCTTTACTATAGCAGGTGACAGGGAAAGTAAAAGTGCTAAAGTATTTTATCTAGGACATCTCTGAACAGTTTCAGAAACTTTCGTGTCGTTAGATGAACTTTAGCAGACAATAACTTCCAATCTAAGAAACGTAGTTGAAACGAACGGCCCAGTCCAAGGTCAAAAGGGCTCTAATGCCCCAAAACGGTGCAGCTGCGGATGGTAGTTGAGTGAATGATGAAGACGTAAGGCGGATGCATCGACTGCCTGCAAACAACAATTAAAAACTCTGAGCGACTGAGCAGCTGATCGTCCTGACAGATGCTATTTATTTTCCTGGTCGGCATCAGATAAGATGACGGACCAATCTTACCCAAACACGCAACTGTTCTGCCCTCGTTTATTCTCTCAAGAAAAACCCGTAAATGAGAATTTGCCAAAAATTAGCAAATATTCAATGATTGTCTTCTTATTTTCTCCACCATAATAGGTAAAGCTATTGCATTCCACCCAAAAATTCGATACTGAGATTTCACCGAAAATACATGTTTTGTGGCCCCTTGAATAAAGAAAGCATTTTTAGAAAAACATCCTTGTGTGCGTGTGTATGTATAATTTCTAAAAAATAGCTCTAACGATTTTGATTAAAATACCATATATTAAAGATATTTATATGATAAATAAAATGTATATCTTGAATTTTCTGGGAATAGCCTGTGAAGTCCTCTTCATACTGAAGGAATTGTGCATAATGTTGTATAACTGGTAAACGTTAAGCGATAGATGAAAACACACTACACCATGAATATAGATCTCTTTAAAATACACAGTTTATTTCCAATACTTTTTTGTGGCATAAGCCATTTCCGAGATATAGGTTATTATTGTTTCGAATTCTTCAATACTTGGTCAATCTTTTAAAGTTCTGTCAACATTCACTTGTTTCTCGAGATTATATATATATACCACGGGAGTCTTCTCATCCTGCGGATTGGTAACTAGGCAACCCGGAATTTTACAGACGTTGCGAAATGCAGATACTGACACAGCATTCACCACGCTGATTAGGGCTACGGTGGTGCTCGTTGTTAACGTGCTGGAAAGTCATGATGAAGGTTGCAAGTTCAAATTACGCCTGCGAATAAATGAGTTTTTTTATTAATTTTTGTTCATGTTTCGAGAACGTTCTAGCAAACCATGATTTCTTTCCGAATGCGCTAGAAAGTGGTAGCAACAATACAGCACAACACTGCGTAGGCTAATGACAATACATGTCACAGTATGTAACTAGCATATTTAGTTTTATATTTACAGCCATGAATTTTTGGGACTTTATGTACTAGGTTATTTGTAGTTAACTCCTGCAATAGTTTAGCACTTCAATTCCTAACACTAATATAATAATAATAATAATAATAATAATAATAATAATAATAATAATAATAATAATAATAATACAAATACAATAACTACCTTTTATTTCACCATATGAAGCATGACATCTAAGGTATTTGGATGTTGCCTCTAAATACGCCATGTAGTGTTTATGAGGAAATTAAAAATTTCACATTCTCTCCTTCTGCAGAGCATAAAAACTGTCTTCCGGTAAACGATGGTTTAGTAGACAACACCATCACGAATTTCACCACTGAAATATACTTTCAACCACTCTCTCCCTCTAGCTAGCAACACTGACCCAGGATGTGTGCGCTTTTAGTCGCGTTATACTCAATTTTATTCGCAGTTTGATTTCAATACAGAAATATTGGCTTCATTTCAACAATACAATTATTAGCACAAAAATAACAGGTCTAATTAGATGTAATATACACATCCTAATTTATCACATGAGTAGCTACCTAAACTAAATTTTGGTATTGTAAACATAGTATGTTCCATAAGAAAGCTTATAAACTAATTCATTTTTAGATATTCTTCCAGTGAATAAAAACAACCCTGTATTAGACATTTTTGAAATATTTCTTGAAGACTGTTAGGGTTTTAGCTTTTTTTAAATATGTGTAGGAGTTTATTAAACAATTGAATGCGATTATAATATAAACTTTTTTCATATAAGGTTCTTTTATGACCTGTAATGTGCAGTTTAGATTTATTCCTTGTATTATAGTCATGAATATCAGCATTTGCGTTAAAACTATTTTCTGCTTATACATTGTTACCAGAGTTTCAAAAATGTATAGCGAAGGAACAGTCAAGATATTTAACAGTATATGTGGTGACTACACTCTGAGTAGCGACACACGTCTTGCCCACCTCTGCAGTAGGCCCCTTGTGTCATTCCTGGGAGGAAGGGATAAAGGGCGACCAGGTCCGGATGTCGATGCACTCTAGCAAGGACGGGATCCTTGACGATTCCAGAGTGAGACCAATCCTGAGCTTCCTGCGTCATCATCAACCAGGGAACGAGCCCCCAGGAAGGGGCACCAGTCGGCTATCCAGGGAGAAATCCTTTACACAGCACACATTCCCGCCGCCATGCACAAATCACCTGGTTCTGCTACCCTGAAACATGAAGGTGAAACAGATGAAAGGAAATGATGGGGACGTTAAGGAGAGAGGGGAGGTTTTCATCGTCGAAGCTAAAAAGGTGTGTAACCCAGGAAATTCGTGGTAGAAGAGGAACTACCCCAGCATTCGCCTACCGACCTGGAAAAAGTAGTAGAAAAGGTCAGAATGGCCGGTCCGAAGGGATTGGAACCCGGGACTTTCCGAATGAAAGCCTCACATGTTACCACAGTCAACTCGCTCGTTAACTGTAGGTTAATGACTTGGCATGGTTAGCAATAAAGGCATATTTGTTCAATTTCATTGCTTATCCAACATTATCTAGTGGTTATTCAAAGAATTACTACTTCTTTATAAATACTTTTTTCTTCGGTATGGTTCCGTTTCCTTGTATCTTTCACTGGTAACGACGTATATATCCGGAGCGCTATCTTACAGAGGGTTCTTCACGATCTGTGGCAACAATATCAGACGAGCACAATAGCTCCGCGCTGAAACATGTGGAACCGAATGAAAGTTCAGCAATATGAGTGTATCACTGTGTTCTAGTTCTTGCTGCATCAAATGGCGTCAAAAATAGAACCATTCCGATAAGGGTACGTTATTGCCCTTTCCGATGCAAAATACTTGTATTCTAAGATTATTAAGCAGTGCAAGAGGCGTGGTTTTACCATATCCAAGAAAAGGATCTCATGTACACTCAACACAAAAGGTAAAGCCACATCAGGACTTATTCCAAAGGGAAGAAAGAGAGAAATCCACGACCGGCCATCAGTCGCACCTCGGAAATAATTGGAACGTGAAGGCCCCATGCCTCTGGACCAAACCCTGCAACCCAGAGGGCCATTGCACTAATTTAGGGATCTCTGTTACTACTGTGAACATCATAATCAACCAGGATTTGAATCTAGAAAAGTGCCATAAGAGCCGGAGATAAAACTGTTGCCTAAACACATCGCAGAACGTGCCACTAACAGCAGAAAAAAAGTACGAACGATACCTAGCTGGTGGAAAGTGGACGTTTGTTGTGTTTTTAGATGAGGCATATGTTTATCTAAGTGACGGCAACACACCCTGGGCTATGTGTTACGGACCAAGAGGAGAAACACATTTGAAAGATGGTATAAGGAAACTAACGAAGCTTTCCCCATTGGTTTCATGGTAATAGCAAGGTATAGTTACAATGACAAATTAACCATTCGTCAGGTACATAAAAATGTGAAATTCAACTCGACATATTATCAGACTAGCGTCCTGATACCAATTTTCTATACCGAAATCTCTGCTATGGTGCAGATGTAAATAAAGTGTGTTTGCATCAGAATAAGGCATCAAGCCATACGTCTGTTTCAACCTACAATTTTTGGAGAACATAGAGAGAGAAATGGGAATACATTCCATTACTTTCAGCGACATCCATATTAAGTTATCTGATGCATCACTGATGGGGTTTTGTGCATTTGGATTACTGAAAAGAGCCCTTCGAAGCAGACAGCCGCTAACTTTGGATGGTCTCTGGAAAGCTGCCATGAGGAATAGAATAAACTGAACATCCCTGATTTCGTAGCAGTTTGCTCCAGTTGAAGCTGTGCTGAAGATTGTTAGCTCAAGCTAAAGGCTGCCAGACAGAACATCACTGCTGGTGGAGGCGTGGTTTTTCATAAGGTAAGTGTGTCTTAAGTTTATTACCATAGATTGCGAACAACCCTCCGTATTTGGTTGTCTACAGCTGCAATTGAGACGAACCCTTTTTGTCTCGAGAGGACACATGTGCTCGGTATTATACTCCGAACAATGTGCGTATGACTTTGACCCAGGTTTTGGCTTCCATTTTGGGTGAAATAATAAAGTACCCATGTATATGTGCATTTTATATGGGCATTACTTGAAAAAGTATTTAAGATCCATGCAACCATATTCTGAGTTGAACCTCACGTGTTACATACTGATTTTGATAGCAGTCAGCTATGACTCAACCATTCTTTACTGTGATAGTGGTCCCATTTGATGAATATTGAGACAAACTGTGGAAAATAACACAAATTAAACGGTATAAAACGACGTCTGCAATTACAAAGTGAGATTGGGTGATTAAGACAAGCTATTTCAAAGAATGATGTGGCATATTATTAATTTTATTGTCATTACCAGACGCACTGTTGTGTTGTATTGTTGCTACCAGACGTTGCATTATTGTGTCTCTTTAGTTATATTTCGGCTTAACGGTCTTTCCTTACGGTGAGCATCACGCCAAAGGGAGATATCCTTTTGAAGTTGTCTGGTATGACGTCAACCCTGTCTGGTTTCGACTAGACACAGTTGGTGGGGGTAAGATAGCGTCACTCCAATGGAAGTGGTCGTTGGAGCCAGACGTGTGTGTAGCCGGTCTACGGTTTTGTGACATCTCCCTCCATCCTGTTCCTTTGTTCATTAAGTAGAGTCGCCAAACGTTTTGTGAATAAATCCCAGGTATGTGAAGGTAATGTGGGTTATGTAATCGTTCAGTGTAATATATATCCCACGCCTTCCCCTTAATTCCAAACCAAGGTCCTGGACTCTTTGCTGCCAGCGAGTCGCCCTCCCCCATGTGCGTGTTGGGGTGACCTAAATTGATCATTTTCTGGTAACCGTTTTGGGCTTCACCCCAACATGTAACAATATAATCACCTGAAATGAATTTTTTAATATCAGTAAAGGGATAAAAGGAAAAAGAAAAATAATGATATGACAACAATTTAACGTATTTTTTACAAAGAAATTTTTTTTACAAAATGCAGAAAACTGGAAAAACCAAATGCTGAGAATGGGAGAAAATATATTACCGAAGGATTCTTACAACTATCATCCCAAAGGAAAAAGAAATGTAGGGCTGCGCAAGGAAAGGATGGTCCGAGAGGTTGGAACAAGCAAACTATGGTTATCCACAAACGAGCAAGCAAGCCTGCAAGCGGGCAGGGAGAAACAAAGAAAGGAAGAAATAAATACATGTTTTATTTAAAACAAGAACCTCATCCGATTTTCCCTGTGGTATATATTGTGATAAAAGCAACTTAAATTTCCCGTTCTTTATTTACCTCAAACAATGGACAAGTTTTTACTTTCTCTACTACGTATAGTAAGTAGGGGAAGTATTGTATTCCACCCAAAAATTCAATACCGAGATTTCACCGGAAATATGTTTTGAGACCCCCTGAATCCAAAAAAAAAAAAACGTTTTTGGAAACATGTCCCTGTGCGTGTCTGTGTGTTTGTGAAGAGCATAACTCAGAAACGAACAGTCGGATAAACACCAAATTTGGTATTTAGGTTCAGCATCTTCCAGAGATGCGACACTAAGTTTTTTCAAGAAAATCCCCGCACCCCAGATTACCTTTTACATGGAACATTTTTTGAAAATTTTAATTTTCTTAAAAACGGCTCAAACGATTTTGATTAAAATATCATATGTTTAAGATATTTTCATGACAAATAAAATGTATATCTCGAATTTTCTGGGAATGTCTCCAAAAGTATTCTTCATTGTGAACGACTTTTGCATAACTGGTAAACCATAAGAGATAGACAAAATTTTACTACACAAAAAATGTAGATCGCGTTAAAATACACAATTTATGTCGTACATTTTTGTTATTGAGTGAACCATTTCCGAGATATATCTTGTTATTCCCTTAAATTTTCCAATACTTATACTTTTTCTCAAATGGGAATTCGTTATTCATTTTTTTATGTCCTGGACCTGCAAAGAGAATGGAATGCGCCACATAGCAACCACCTCTTAAAATATTTGACTATCGCTTAAAACCTGCCATATTCCCCTTGCACCTACAAGAAAATTAGCAATAAGTTTAACATCTCGATTAACATGAAGCATATGAAGAATAAGCTTTTGCATACCTAGCGCTAGCAACTTGGATGATTTCTATGGTGCTGCTCTGGCGTTTTTAAGCGATTCCAGACTTTCGGGAATAAACATCTGACGGAGTCCTTAATACAAAGGCAATCTGCAATGCGCTCTATGTTACTACCAACTGTGATATGAAAAGGGAGAAGTCGATCTACATTAAGCGACGTCATACAAGTCAGCGTTGGAACACATTCCAGAATACATGACCAAGGACACCAACTACTATTGCGAGTTTGTATATTATGTAACCGCCTATTAGGTAATAGATATATCTCTGCCTTTAGTGATGTACGTATCATAAATGGTTTTCAAAGGTTTTATTTCTTATTTTTCGTTTTTATGAAATCAAGGTTAATTGCTATTGAGGAAAAAAGGACTTAAATTCTTACAGAACTGCCAAGTGTCAAACTGAACACCTAGAATGAAGTAAGTCATTAGGTTTTGATTTAAGTGTTACAAGTTGCCATAAGAGACTAATTGTCAATATCAACTTGTCATTTACATAGAAAGCACTATATTACGAGATGGATACGCGTGCAAATTATCCACCATAAAAGCCTGAACAAGATGTGAAGCTGGGGCGAGGCTGTTATGGCAGCCTTCCAGAAACTGTAAATCGCCCACGTTATTACTAAAATAAAGGCGGCGTTGGGAAATAATGCTACCAGCTATCGATTATAATTTTTTGCTGAATTTCGAGTCTTAGTAGCGACGGTTATCGCCCGGTTTCTCCTCGCATAGATTCTGGCTTTTGGTTGTGGAAACCTAAAGCATAAGAAACTTCGGTAATAAGATTAACACTTTTTCTCTTAAAATGAGATTTTAGGATGGCTAAAAAGTACCTACCTTTGCACTATCGTATCCCACAACGTATTGAATTGAACTTATTTATAACTCTTAAGCCCCTTGTACACGATCAAGCTTTTCTTTCAATTCAATAGTTTGCAAGAAAAATTGTCAAACATTATTCAATGTGTGACAAGATTGGACAAGACTTGACAATGTGTATTTACAAGTTGTCTTTTTTCAAACTGAAACCCCTCGGAACACATTAATAAATAATCTATCACGCACAAAGCAATTTACTATTTGCGTCACGGTGTAACAGTTTGCAATGAAACACTGTTCTATATCAATATTATGTAGCACTTTCACGTATTGTATCCAATGAAATCACATTACAATCATGGAACACAATGGAAATAACACCAACTGGTAGGTTAGCCACACTATATAACATTGCATTAATGTATACATAATTCGGAAATGTGTCTGGCAATTATTTCTTCATAAGCCTTCATCTTGTGGTAATCCACAGAGTCCTAGACATACGGACATGACCAGCTTATGTATAACCTAATCAGTTCGCACACGACATACCTTGGGCGGTTAGCCATTTTTGTTTACTTTTCGCTTTCCGCCATGTTGCAGATTTCGTGGCGCACTGTAAATACTCGCCTTTCATAGGCTGAAGCCATCGAATCATTGTCAAATCTTTGATCGTTTAGAACATGTCCTTATTTGCTTTCAAGACTTTCAAAGACTTTAAAAGTATTGGAATAAATTTGACAAGAAAAGTTGTGAAGTTGTTACAACTCTTGGAAAGTCTTGTAAAGTATTCAATTTGACAAAAATTTGATCGTGTACAAGTAGCTTAACAGTTGCACAATGGATGTAAACTCAAAGCCACATCTTTACACTGATTAGCATTTAACGAAACTTGCCAAGTGTAGCATGTTAACATGTTAATACGAGGGGTGGTCATAAAGTTTTAATTATCAGCTCGAAAAAATCAAGCTCCAACCATGATACTTGGGGATGGTGTTAGTCCTTCTCTGCATATTCACCCTTCAATGCGACACATTTTTCTTAACTATGGATGAATTGGCGGAGACCTTGATTGTACGGGGTGAGTGGGGAACACCCCCTGTGAAACTATATAGTTATGTGCAGCTTACCTCCTATGGGTCCAAAACGTCTGTGTGGGTTCCTCCATGTCCGATTGTTCATCTGCAACGCAGATTAGGGATGATGGTTTGAAACGCTCCACAAACTGCGTTTTTCATTTGCTCATCGTTTTCTTACATATTCTTTCACAATATCCCACAGTATATAATTAGGTGTGGTGAGGACAGGACTTCTTGGAGGCCAAGGTACTGGAGCTGAAGATTGTTCTGAGCCACGTCCAACCCAGCGATTTGGAAAAATTTGGTCTAGGCTGAAGCAGTATGTTTTGAGTAGTAAAATAAAATTATAATCATAGGGAAAAAACACCAATAATACTATGAATAGTATTGCAAATGGCTGGAAAGCGAATGTTACTAAATGAGCGGGGTAGACAGTGCCATCAGCGGCCGGAAACGGGTGGTTGTTCTCTATTGTTAAGCGTCCCGTTAGGTTGCTGGGAACGCAGGCTAGAAGAAAAGGGTCAATGTTCGCCAAAAGCCAGATAGCCTTAGGGCTCCAATGAAAGAACCTAGGAATCAAGTGGTATTGGAATGAGGAGATATAGAACGTTTGAAACAGAGAAACGGAAGATTTGAGAATGAACACTTGGTCGTGAGATTTTGGAAGACACACTTGGCTGTAGTAGCTCCTTAGAGATGGGCGGCAGAAACGTTTAGAAGACAGTGGATAGGTGAAATGATATGAAATTAACAAATAAGAAAGCGCGTGAGTGTGTCAAAGTAAATAGCAGGAATCAAATGTTAAAACGGTGACGGTAAAATAAACGAGCAGAAAAACCAACAGTCGTGTTCACCACTAATCCGAGATCCAAGATACATGCAAAGAACCCTGAGCTAGTACCGAACCCGGGACCTTTCCTAAAAAATCCTGTACCGTAAAAAAACCAGAAGTACCACCGCACATTGGCTGCCAAACGTGGGTCCTCAATCACCGACAAGAAATACCGCCGCAAGGCCTTGGCGAACGCGGATGGCGAAATCTCCTGGTGCCCCGTCATGTTGAAACAAGACAGTGTCGGCAACTCCTCGTGTCGTCAATTCTGGAAGTAACCACTCTTCGATCATTTTCAAACAAGTGTGTTGATTGACAGGGCCATCGAAGAAACATAGATCCATCAGGTGATCCGCTGTCATCTCTGCCCAAACCATAATATGAGGCGAATTATTCTGAATCTCTTCATAAAAGTGAGGATTGCCTTTCACCCAGAAAAACACATCACGACTAGAGAGCTGCGATAAGTCGTACACTTGTCAAAAACTATGCCATTCTTTTTGTCGTTTGCGCTCGGAAAGTTTTCAAGGAAAAAAATGACATGCATCACACGTCGATCCAGGTCAGCATCTGACAACTCGTTAGCAGTGGTTTGAAGAAGGTTTGTTGCTGCTACGTATGGAAAAACAGTTGGAAGATGATGTATTAGATTTCGACTATTGGGCAGCCGAACTTGAAGTAGTTGCAACCGCACGTATGGTACCCGGTAGCCTTCGTCCCAAATTTAAAAATATTAACTTTGTAATTTGACTGTTTCTTTAAATATTATATATTTATGTTTGCCTCGGCTACGTCAGTATTATTGTTAGAGACATGGATTTCTTTGCAGGGAGTAGTGCGGCTAAGAATGTAGGCTTACACAGATTATAATTTTTACTTCACTACATTTATTAATCCTTGACACAATTTAAATAACACCTCACTGATATAGAGAGCTGTGATATTCTTTTATGAATTACTTGCACTTTTTAACACGTAAACTATTTTCGTCTCACACGAATACGCATTAAATTTCTCGAGGACGCATCTCGCGTCAGGTTAGGAACACTGTCTACAACCAACGCGTCCAGTTATGAGCGCTGTCTTGATTTCTATTGCCTAAATTTGTAAATTTCTGTATTTCAAGTCTCTGATTGGCTATTCCTAATCCAATAGAATACTTTTATTTAACTTAAGCTTTTTCTGGTTGTTGATTGGCTATTTTAACAAGTTCAACTCGAGTGCTCGGTCGCCCACTGCGTTGCGCATCCAGAACACTTCCCGTGGCAAAAGTCTTTTTCTCCCTCTGCAATAATGTCACGGTGGTGCTTTGCCAAAACGCACCACCAAGTTGTTCGGGATATTTTGCACAGTTTGTCCGGTGCTTCGGCGTTCGTGGACCCACACAGAAGCCACCAAACGCTCTTCTACACTAAAAGCACTTATATAGGCCAAAACTTTACCAACCATTTTGAGCGAGTATTGTTGCGCATGCATTCGATATCAACATCGGCGTTGTCAGATCTACCGGCCTTATCGATAATCGATTACGCATTCGATAATCCGTATTCGTATTATGCATTTTCTTCCTTCTTTGCTCCATAGAACCGGCTTAAGGCGGTATAAATGAACTTTCCGCTCACCCCATAAAAGCCTTTATGGCAGTTCAGGAATCGTTCCACCTCGAAAACCACCTCATTGTCATTCTGGAAATGTCTGAGAGGAAATAGTTTCTTCATCAAAGGAATGTCACGAGAATACAGGGGTGAAGCAAAATGTGATAGCCCAAAGAAGCCTCATGTGTGCCTGTGTCCTGTTCAGAATGAGCTGGGACGTTGTCGTGGAACAAAAGACCCCCCTGAACAGCTTCCTGCGACATTTGTCACATTTAAAATGTCGTGCAAGATGTTGAAAACTGTTCCATAACTGATTTCACTTTTTCCACTATCACTTCGATTGTGATACTCTGGTCTTTGAGCACCAGGGCTTACACCCTTTTGTTTCCCAATTCTTCACAGAGAATAGGTCAGTCATTTGGTTCTTCGGCATTGTTAGACCGCAACGAAAGCGTCTGCGCCACCTAAGCACTGTTTCATATGATGGTGCATTGTTGCCATACACTTCCACCAGTATGGATTTTTGCAGCATTGCTCTCCTTCAAATGCAGAAAACGAATTACCGCAAGATGTTCCACTTTATCATTGGGGTGTACCATTTTGTTTTGGCTCCTCTAGCGGCGTGCTGCGGCACTGTGGCGCGGGGATTGCAAATTGTACCAGGACTACAGATATGTAAATACCCCACCCCCCAAAAAAGATTTACTTAACTTGTTTTTTCGAAGTGATAATTAAAATTGTATGACCACCCCTCGTAAACTTTTTCATAAGCCCAGAACGTTTGTGAAAATGACAATTGCTATAAAACATCAGACTAACTAAATACTTTTATAATTAATCAAAGCTATTGAAGACAGAAGGTTCAACATTTATTCACTGGTTAATTATATAGTTGTAACATGTGACCAAATTTTTGGAAATTTTAGTTTAAAGCTTTGGAAGATTAAATACCAAATTTCTCATTTTTTATTTGTTGAACTACCTGTTTTCTTTGGAGGGGTAGAAAGGCATAAAGATGTAATTAATAATTTTATTCTATAGTTTACGTAACAGTAAATGTACTAGTTGGCCACGATATGAGTGCGTTCGTTGGGACGAGGAACTAAACAGTTAAAGAACAAGTGGGGCATCTGAAAGACAGTCAGGTAAAGGGAACATCCGCAGTTCCAAGTTACATTTATAGTGAAGCTGAGGCTTGCAAATGATGTACTGTTTTCATTGTGCAACTATACATATTACATTCCCTTATTGCCTTACCCCTCACCTTGCTCTATCTCTAAACTATATTCACTCTTAGGTTGATCCGCGGCAAAACAAACCCACGTGGTCAATGCACCGTGGTGCAACACGGTAGCAATGCGCCCAGGAAAGTAGTCCCATGCTAATCTTTGAATTTTAGAATGAATTTATCCTTAAATAGTATAATATTCTGTACAAATACCTATGGTTTTATTTAACGCTGATTTATACCGTAAAACAGAGCTACAAGTCCCTGACGCAATTCGTATGTCACCTGACATCCGGGGAGGCGCAGAATATTGTTTACAGGCAGAAACCAGCAGTTGTGTTTAGTATCATGTAGGACGGTGAATTTGCTCTTGTATTTTCGTCGAATTACGTAAAGCATTAGCATTGACTAGTGGTGAAAAAAAATAGTGTTGGATCTTTATTATAAGTTATGTGAGAAATATCCAACATTTCCGCGAAAGAAATGGTGAAATTAACTTCTGAGTTCACCGGTGTTTCGAGTACAAGTATAAACAGTGCTTGTGCAGAAATATCTGAAAAGGGGAAAAGTGTTACACCCGGAAAAAAGTAAGCATATGAAATACGCGATGCAAGAATGTAGTGATTTTAAGAAGAATGCAGTTCGCGTAACAGTGCACAATTTCTTTTTTAAAATGAGCCGCCAACAGTTAATAAAGTGCCGCTTCCAGAGAGCGAATAAATTAGGGTATCGCATACCTGTTTCTTTATTTTTCGCTCATTTATTTTAGAATTAACTATTATTATATGTGCAAACGCTTATTTTATCAATCTTATCACCTTTAACCCTTAACAGAATATGCTAGTCACCGTTTCAGTTGTCGAAATAAGGACTCTGTTCTTTTTTACACTACGTGCACTTGTACTCGCCACATGGTCTGAAAGTGCGACAGTATTTCTAGTGCGAATAGCGGAGCGATACATTATAACGGTGCACTGGTCACCTGGGGTTTGTTTTGACGCGGATCAACCTAAGAGTGAATACAGAGTAGACCTTGATGACGTTAGCATGTAAACAAAAGCAGTGGCGCCCTCCAAGCGCACTCAATCGTTGCCAACTAGTACATATAGGGGTTGCTTGTATTTAAGTAGATATATTTAAACGCCATCTTGGGTTAGGATCAAATCCGAAACTTTCGGAACAAAAAGCCAGCGCTCAAACAACTCCGCCATTCAGACCGACACAGACAGACGGAACATACATAGATTAAGCTGTAAACGCACGAATACAGAGGACGTTCTTTCTGCTCCGATATTTCTTTTTACTTGCAATTTTTGGCCCACTGGAATACTTCATCTACCCTAGACTACCCTAGATGTTGAGCAGAGAAAATCCCCCACTCCAAACTACCCCTTACATGAAACATTTTTGAATGTTTTTATTTTCTAATTGGTTCTAACGATTTTGATTAAAATACTATATATTAAAGATAATTACATGGCAAATAAAATGTATATCTTAAATTTTCTGGGAATAGCCTGTAAAGTCCACTTCATTCGGAGGGAATTTTGCATAATCTTGTATAAGTAGTAAACGTTAAGGGATAAGCGAAAACGTACTACACAAAAATTGTAGATATCTTTAAACCACACAATTTATTGCACATCAGTTTTTACTTTCTCTTTTTTTATTTATTTAATTTTTTTTACTAGTATAGTAAGTAGGGGAAGTATCGTATTCCACCCAAAAATTTGATACCGAGATTTCACCGGAAGTACATATTTTGAGACCCCTGAATTAAAAGAAAAGTACTTTTGGAAACATGTCTGTGAGTGAGTGTCAAACTGTGAACAGCATAACTCAGAAACGAACAGTCGGATAAACACCAAACTTGGTATTTAGGTTCAGTATCTTACAGAGATGCGACACGAAGGTTTTCAAGAAAATCCCCCACCCCAGATTACCGTTTACATGGAACACTTTTCGAAAATTTTAATTTTCTCAAAAATGGCTGTAACGATTTTGATTAAAATAACATATGTTTAAGATATTTTCATGACAAATGAAATGTATATCTCGAACTTTCTGGGAATGTCTCCAAAAGTATTTTAATTGTGAACGACTTTTGCATAACTGGTAAGAGACAAGAGACAAAATTTTACTACACAAAAAATGTAAATCGGGTTAAAATACACAATTTATGTCATACACATTTCTTTTTTGTTGAGTGAACCATTTTCGAGATATTGCTTGTTATTCCCTTAAATTTTCCAATACTTATACCTTTTCTCAAATTCCTTATTCATTTTTTTTGTCCTGGTAATGCAAAGAGAATGAAATACTCCACATAGCAACCACCTCTTAAAATATTTGACTATCGCTTAAAGCCTAGCGATTCCCCTTGCATCTACAAGAAAATTACCAATAAGATTAACATCTTGGTATCTCGATTGACATGAAGTATATGGAGAATAAGCGTTTGTAAAAATAGTTTGTACAAGAGTAGAGAAAGTCATGTGAGTGTAACACAGAATGTTTTGTGTATAAACCATTTCTGAGATATCGGTTATTAAAGGTACGAAATGTTCATTTCTTGATCACCATTTAAAGTTCTTTCAACATTCAGTTGTTTCTCGGGGTTGCATGGAAACAGTATGGAATAAGGCTAGCGTCCAGTTCTTAAACATTTGACATTCACTCTTTGTATCCATACGAAATGTGTAATGTAGCTATTCTGCAAAGGTTTATTTGGATTAAAACGTAACAGATAGCATTTGTATACCTATATTTGATGATTCGTTTACCGCCTTAGTGTACGCACTGAAAAATAGGAATTTTTCGTGTCGTTTGCTCTTGTAGAAGTAAAAAAAGGTTGGTAATCCCTCCATGAATTGGAAAGCAATGCGTGTAAATCTTTGTTGAGCACAAAAAGACTTGGAGGCTGGATATGCGATAGAGGGAAGTAAAGTAAGAGGTGAAACAATAGCTTGTTAGCAGAAGTTGAAGTCTTATATTTGTTTCCTAAGGTAATACATGGTGTATTTACAAGACCGCCCCTTCCTCCATATTGATAGTAAAGCACTAGAAAGCCAAGTACATGTCAGACGTTTTTTACTCCCGGTGTACATTGTTTGTATTCCGTTTGCGAAAGGAGGGCGGGTTGGTAAGATAATTGACAGTAACGTATTGGAAGAGTGGCACACTTGAAGGCGGTAATTTATGTGAGCACCGCGTGGCGGCAGCAGCAGCAGCGTGTTTTGTTTGGATCGCCGTGGTGTTTTCTTTCTGTTGGTCTGAAAGATGGGCGAACCGGCCGGCCGGCAAGATGAGAACAACCTGCCTGCCTCCCTCCACTTCTGTATCGCCTTACCTGCAAAAGGAAGAAGAACCAAAGACAGGTTTTATGTGGGTATATTCCTTGGCGCACAGGTACTTTATGAGGCTTGCATGATCAACATTTCATTATCTCCACTGCACCACCAACTTGCCGGTATTAATGGGAGATGTCAATGAAGTTGCTGCGTTTAAAACTTTAATTTTTAGCGAAAGCCTCACGAAATCTCGCTAGGGTCATTCAACCGAAACTAGGAAATTTTATGTTTTGATTTATTGCCAACAAGCTGGAATTAAATGAGATAAATCTTCAATTTACTTCCCAAAGCACCGTACAGTTTCCGTAAAGCAATCCAATAGGGAATAAATATTTCTCAAGAAAAAGCACATTTTTCTTGTTGACGTACCGCCTACCTTGGTTTCTTCAGCAACCAACCAAGGGTGCAGCTGTAATCACAATAAATAATTCCTTGTGTTACCCAAGTATATGCATGCTTTAGGCTTTAGGAGATTACATCCTCTGGGGAAACATATTTCTACTAATGATGCTATTTTGGATCAAGCATCCAGTTTTAAAAACGTTTTCCAACAGTAGCGTCTGCTGTATTAGGTGTCCCGAAAAAACTGGTCTCTGAAAAATCTAGAACTCAGGACTTCAAACGTGGTCACGTGAAGGGACATGTACAGCACAAAAGCGTACAGGCCGACCTCGTCTGTTGACTGACAGAGACCGCCGACATTTGAAGAGGTTCATAAAGAGTAATAGGCAGACATTTATCCAGACCATCACACATAGATTCCAAACTGCATCAGAATCCTTTCCAAGTACTATGACAGGCGTGAGGTGAGAAACCTTGGATTCCATGGCCGAGCGGCTGCTCATAAGCCATACATCACGTAGAAAAATGCCAAACCACGCCTCGCTTGAGTAAGGAGCGTCAATATTACACGATTGAACAGTGGCAAAACGTTGTGTGGAGTGACGAATCACGGTACACAATGTGGCGATACGATGGCAGGGTGTGGGTATGGCAAATGCCCTGTGAACGTCATCTGCCAACGTGTGTAGTGCCAACAGTGAAATTCGGAGGTGGTGGTGTTATGGTGTGGTCGTGTTTTTCCTGGAGGGGGCTTGCACCCTTGTTGTTTTGCGTGGCACGATCACAGCGCAGACCTACAATGATATTTTAAGCACCTTCTTGCTTCCCACTGTTGAAGAGCTACTCGGGGATGGCGATTGCATCTTTCAACACGATCGAGCACCTTTCATACTGCACGGGCTATGGCGGAGTGGTTACATGACAATAACATCCCTGTAATGGACTGGCCTGCACAGAGTCCTGACGTGAATCCTATAAAACACCTTTGGGATGTTTTGAAACGCCGACTTCGTGCCAGACCTCACCGACCTACATCGATACCTCTCCTCAGTTCCGCACTGCGTGAAGAATGGGCTGTCATTCCCCAAGAAACCTTCCAGCACCTGATTGAAAGTATGCCTGCAAGAGTGAACGCTGTCATCAAGGCTAAGGGTGGGCCAACACCATATTGACTTCCAGCATTACCGATGGAGGCCGCCACGAACTTGTACGTCATTTTCAGCCAGGTGTCCGGATACTTTTGATCACTTAATGTATAACTCGCGCAAAACTTCTGGAATCGTGACCTTGATTGCCATCCCAGCTGCCGAGCCTAGGAATGGTTTATGTTCAGCTTAATCAACGAAAGCGATATAACACCTTTGCTTACTCACAGTGCATAACACATACAGTCTGCATAGAAAGTGTCTGCATCTGGTTGTAATTTTAAAGAGAGCAGTAACTAAATAGTACTTACTTTATATTTGTTATGTTTATAACCATGGCTCCTACGTTTTCAAAGTTGAGTGCTAAGTGGTTACACAGTCAAAGTAGGAAAATAATTGCAAATGTCCTCGACTTCATGAAGCAAGAAGCAGAGATGAAGGAAGAAAATACATGTTCGTCCGAGTTCCACAAAAGTCTTAAGAGAGTGAAAGAAAGAGTAGTCAAAGCAACTGGTGTTTCACCGAGTTCCGTTTCCAGAGTTCTCAAAGATAAGAAAAAAAACATATGGATGAAAGAGTGCCATTTGACACACCTGGGAAGAAACATATGGTCCCTAAACGTATTACAGAAATAGACGATTTCGAATGCGTCATTCGGCGCACGATTCACAATTCCTATGTGGAAGAAAAAAGTGTGCTAACAATAAGCAGATTGCTCATCAAGCTGAAAGACAGCAGAAACTTTCAAGGTGGTGCTACAAATCTCAGAAAAATTATTAAAGATTTAGGGTTCAAGTGGAAGAAACCGAAATCAAATAGAAGAGTTCTAACAGAAAAGCAAAATAAATAAATAAAATAAAATAATAATAAAATAAAAAAATAAAAATAAAAATAAAAAGTAAATGTTGCCATGATAGCTTAGTCGGTTAGAGCAACGGCACGGAAAGCCTAAGATCTGTGGTTCAAATCCCGGCTATGACATTTAATTTTTCAGTCTGATTCTACCTTTCCAAATGACTAATTTTATGTGTACTTATATCAATGTGTACTTATATCAGCATCAATTTTCAAGGCGGTGCTACAAATTTCAGAAAAATACTATAATGTATGAATATGAGTCATACATACACAGCAGTCATACAGCATCTAAAAGTTGGAGTGGTGATAGCGAATTAGGTTTGCAGGCACCTGTTGCCAAAGGGCAAATACTTATTATCGTTCGTGCTGTTGGAAAGATCGGCTTCGTTCCAAATGCCCTTCTTTTACAAGTCGCAACAAACAACAGGAGATTTTATCAAGAAATTAATACAGAAAATTACATGAAGTGAATCAACACCATGTTGATACCTAATATGCCTGCTGGGTCTGTTCTGGTCATCGACAATGCTTCACAATGCGTCAATACTCAAATTCACAAACCACCTACCTCAACTTCCTTGAAAGAAGAAATGAGAGGTTGGTTACTTAGACATAATAAAGCTTTAGATGAAAGCATGAGTAAAACAAAGCTATATAACTTAATTAAAGCCAACAAACAGCTTCAGAAGTCATACATACTTTACCAGATAGTAATACAACATCGCCATAATGTACTTAGACTGTCATCGTATCGCCCAGATCTAAACCCAATCGAATTCATCTGGGCTGATATCAAAAAATGGGTGGCATGCAGAAATATCACTTTTAAATTAAAATATGTGGAAGATTTTCACGTGTCTAGAACTGTTGCGTCGATTATACGTTTACACATTCCTTCGCGCATCCGAGTGGCTGTGAAACAGCTGAACCTTGTTGCCACATGTGCTTCGGATATAAGTAAGTTTATGGCTGAGCATTTAAGCGCCGTCTATGTATACCAAAAGGTAATAAGCGTTTCCTTATCAGAAGGAAATACTTATTGCTTAAGCATCTCCTTTTCGCATATCTAAGCGACGACAATGAATTCGACACTAAAGCATGATAAGTCTTACTACTAAGATGCGAGAAAGAGTTTATTAATAAATACAGCTCTGGGCCAAAGGAACTTACAAATTAACTAAGAGATGTAAAACCTTGCCTGGAATGAAGGATGGTGTAGCATGGGCGAGTATCACTGATAAAATGAAACTTTGTAACACGTGGTTTTCAAGAAATCAAGTGACGCAGGCGCAACACGAGATAAAATCCCCCGATTGACCAAAACCGAGGGTTTTTAAAACGAAATCTGACCACTCAGGCAATACGTCACTCGATAGGTTAACGCACTGACCGCAACTCGGCTATCTTCCGATCATTATCCTAAGTCTGACACAGCGACTTCCGTGTCTCGCCACTTGACTACCGTATGGTAGCCTGATGTTCCGGATTTAACAATTTAGGATTATATGGCCAAAAACTATTCATTAATTACTGTAATAATGCAAGTGCCAAATGCACCGTGACAATATTGTAATTTTTACTCTGCGCATAATTATAGGGCTATGTACGCTATTCTTCTGCGAGGACCGGTTAACTCGAGAAAGGATTTTCTTGTTGTTTTAGCGGTTCTGTAGAGCTTTCCTCGAGGAGTGTTTTTGGTAGAAAATGTTTAACGTATGGCCAAAGTAAGTGAAGCTACAAAAAGTAAAAACGTTTTAGCCATCCAAATGTTCTATTAGCGGTACTGAATAAAAAAAATCTGATGTGTTACACTCACATGACTTTCTCTACTCTTGTACAAACTATTTTTACAAACGCTTATTCTCCATCTACTTCATGTTAATCGAGATAAACATTTGCAGACTCTATTTTATTGCTAATTTTCTTGTAGATGTAAGGGGAATATATATTTACAAGGGCAATATACAAAAACACTAGCCTTTAAGCACATACATATCTCTTAATAGCTGGTTGCTAGGTGCAGCACTATTCCCTTTGCCACAGATTAATACTCTTTGCATATCCAAGACAAAAAAATGAATAACGAATTCCCATTTGAGAGATTAAGTATTGAAAAATTTAAGGAAATAACAAGCAATATCTCGAAAATGGTTCACTCAACAAAAAAAATATGTATGACATAAATTGTGTATTTTAATGCGATCTATATTTTTTGTGCAGTAAAATTTTGTCTATCTCTTATGGTTTACCAGTTTACCAAAAGTCGTTCACAATGAAGAATACTTTTCAAGACATTCCCAGAAAATTCAAGATATACATTTTATTTGTCATGAAAATATCTTAAACATATGATATTTTAATCAAAATCGTTAGAGCCATTTTTGAGAGAATTAAAATTTTCAAAAAATGTTCCATGTAAAGGGTACTCTGTGGTGGAGGGATTTTCTTGAATACCTTCGTGTCGCATCTCTGGAAGATACTGAACCTAAATACCAAGTTTGGTGTTTATCCGACTGTTCGTTTCTGAGTTATGCTGTTCGCATACAGACACACAGACACACACACGGACATGTTTACAAAAATGCTTTTTTTGGATTCAGGGGATCTCAAAACATGTATTTCCGGTGAAATCTCGGTATCGAATTTTTGGGTGGAATACAATACTTCCCCTACTTACTATACGTAGTAGAGAAAGTAAAAAACAGCGAAGATAGCAAACAACATCGTCAAAAACAGGAAAAGATTAGTCGATGTGACGTTCACAGAATCCAGAAGTATATACTTAGGCTTGAGGCAGTATTTTTGACACTTAAATGATATCACCCTAATTATATAATATTAAAATAATAACAGCCCGCCTTAAAGCAATATGTGTATAGTATAATATATAAAGTGTATATTACAGTCACTGTATTATATTCATTTTATTATGTACATGTACAAAAATGTTATGTGAATGTATTACGTAGTTTAACAATGTAGGAGCTGTGAGAATAGAAGCAAGCTGCTTTCCGTAGCAAACAGAATTACAAAGTTAAAAGTCGAAAGTTGCTAACAATAAGGTAACCTTGAGACAACAATAAATTAGAAAGTTTAAAAAGGCTACTGATAGTTCTTGGAACAATAATAATGTAATATTTAAAAACAGTTTATGAATAACCAATCAAAAACTAGAAAAGCTAAAAGTTAAATAAAGGTATTCTGTTGCAGTAGGCTTAGCCAATCAGAGACTAGAAATAGATAAAATGTACCGATTCAAACAGTAGACGCTACAAGACAGCGTGCCCAAGCAGTTCGGTTCGGTACGGGTCAGTGATTGTATGTGAGACATGAAAATTCATTGCGGTGTGGATAATATACGTTTACCTGTTAAAAGTGCAATTAACAATAATATCACAGCTCTATAGTAGGATACATCAGTGAAGTGTTAATTAATGGTGTGAAGGATTAATAAAAAAGTGTAAAATACAATTGTAATTAGTAAGCCTTGTTCTTTAGCCGTACCAGCCCTGTTAAGAGATACATGTTCCGCAAATTACTACTGACGAAGCCGTGGCATACATAATATTTAAATAAACATTAAAATAAAAAGTTGGTTCTTAAACGTGGGACGAAGGCCACCGGAAAGATTGTATCATACTGGGGCGAACACTCCAAGAAACATATCTCCCGCAACTTTGGCGCCCAAACGTGTCCCAACACCTGCTTCAAATTGACGCCCATACGTAGTGCAATCGCAACAATTAATCTCCTTCAGTCTCATACGCATTTATGCGCGTACATATATATTAGAAGTACTATATATATAGTAGGGCACTATTTATATTTGGAGCCTAATAATTAAAATAAAGTAATTTCTGATTGAAAACTGCTTTATTGTTTTTCAAAATATTCTCCTTTATGATCAATACACTTTTGCATCCGTTTTAACCATTGTCAAAGCATTTATTCCAGTCTTCTTGAGACACCTCCAAAACATGGTTTTTGAAAGCATCAAGGCTTCTTCTGCCAACGAAAATCGTTGTCCAAGCAATTTATTCTTGATGTTCGGGAACAAAAAGAAGTCATTGGGTGCCAAATCAGGACTGTATGGCGAATGACCCATCAATTCGATTTTTTGAGCCTTCAAATACTCTGTTGTTAGACGAGATGTGTGTGCGCTCGCATTGTCTTGATGAAGAACGATCCTACGGTTCTTGTTGGTTTTCCTTACTTCACCGAAGATTTCCGGCAAACATATGGTTGTGTACCATTCGGCATTGACCGTTTTGCATTTCCCTAAAGGCACTGTTACAACACGGCCAGTTTTGCTGAAAAAGCAGGCGACCATTTGCTTCGAAGTGCTTTGAGTGCGAACAACTTTTGTTGGGTTTGCTTCATCTTGAAACACCCATACAGTCGACTGCTGTTTACTTTCCGGCTCATACCCATAGATCCATGATTCGTCAACTGTTACAGTCTTATATACATCTTTTGAGGCACCGCCATTGTATTTCTTGAGCATTTTTGTACACCAATCAACACGAGCATCTTTTTGAGATTGCGTCACATTATGTGGGATCCAATGAGAGCAAACCTTTTTCACGGCTAAATAATCATGCAATATTTTATATATGCTGGTGGAACTAATGCCTAGGTTTGCCTCAATCTCAAAATATGTCACATGACGATCTTTCATTATTAGTTTTTGCATAGCATCAATGTTTTCTGGCAGAACAACTGATTTTACGACCTTCACGAACTTCATCATTGAGCGATCGGCGGCTAGGATTAAATTCGTTATACCAGCGTTCTACAGTGGCAAAGGATGGAGCGTCGTCGCCAAATGTGGAAGTTAGTTGATCAATGCACTCTTGTCTTGATAATCCACGTCGAATGTCGTAATAAATGATTTCACGAACATTTTTACGACTTAATTCCATGTTTTTGTTGACACACAATTTTCAAGTTAGTGTAAACAAAACAAATGACGCTCTATTGACAAAACGTTTGAAGTAGATTATGGTAAAAAATGTTAAGTTTTCCATTAGGAACGTCAGATGGCACCTACAACATTCAGGGTTGCCAAGGCTCAAAACATAAATAGTGCCCCTCGTACACTTTACAAGGAATATTTTACGAACATTTCGATTTTCTAAAAAACGGATTTTGATTTAAGTACTGTATATAAAAGGTATTTACATTACAAATAAAATTTGTATCTTAAATTTTCTGGGAATAGGCTAAAAAGTCCTCTTTATTCAGAAGGAATTTTGTATAATCTATTATAGAGGAAACGTTAAGCGATAGACGAAAACGCACCACACAAAATGTAGATCTCTTTAAAACGCACAATTTACTTAAAATAAGTTTTTTTTGTGCCATAAACCGTTTCTGAGCCTTATTAAAGGTACGAATTGTTCAATACTTGTCATTGTTTTAAAGTCCCATCGATTTTCAGTAGTTTCTCGCGATTGCGTAGAAACATATGCTATTTTAATTCAGCATATAGCGTCCAGTTCTTAAACATTTGACTATCGTTGTTCTGTTTATATTTATAACGAAATGTGTAATGTAACAGTTTTTGCAAAGGTTTATTTGGATTAAATGTAGTAGATAGAAGAATAAGTTTTAGTAATAATAGTTTGTGTACCCACTAATAACGATAGAGGAAGTCATGTGTATGTATCACATCGGATTATTTTTCTGATGCTTATCAATCAGTTAGCATAAAAAAGAATAAAAATAAAACCTAAGGTTTGATCCAACATACATTAGGCGAGTAGTGGGTGATTGTTCTACGATTCTATCCACGTTACTTTACTTACGATGTATTTTTGCCTTGTAAGAAGTGTTTAGCTATAAAATACGGAAACAGCATTTAAATGTTTGTCCGTGGCATCAAGCTTTTGCATTGGAAAGACAGAAGTAAAGGGAGTTGGAAAGAATCGTAAACTTTCAAGCACGTTGATTTGGGAAAAGTGTAAACTTGCATCTTGAAATATTTGGAAAGCACTTAGGTGCTATAGAAAAGAAATTCACATAAATGTTGTATTTAATGAGCCATATTGAGGCACAATTTTTAACACTTATATGGTTTCAGTCTAATTATATAATACATAAATTCAATAACAGCCCACCTTAAAGCAATATGTGTATGTAACAAGATATAAAAAGTGTATATTACAACAATCATTATATATGTTTATATTATTGTATACATGTTCAATAATGTTAAGAGAATGATTTACGTAATTTAATAATGCAGTAGCTGTGAGAATAATAGGTTAAAAGTTGCTAACAATGAGGTAACCTTGAGGCAATAATGAATTTGAAAGTTTAATGCTACTTGTGATTCTTGGAAGCAATGATGTAAATTTTGTGACAGTTTATAAAATAGCCAATCAACAACCAGAAAAAGCTTTAGTTAAATGAAGGCATTCCATTGGAGTAGGATTAGCCAATCAGAAACTGAAATATAGCAAAGTTTATAAATTTAGATGTCAGTTGGTTGTAGACAGTGTTCCTAACCGGACGCGAGATGTGTGCTCGAGAAGTTTAATACGTATTCAGTGTGAGACAAAAATAGTTTACGTGTTAAAAAGTACAAGTAATTAATAAATAATCTCACAGCTCTCTATATCAGTGAAGTGTTATTTAAATTGTGTCAAGGATTAATAAATGTAGTGAAGTAAAAATTATAATCTGTGTAGGCCTACATTCTCAGCCGCACCACGCCTTGCAAAGAAATCCATGTCTCTAACCATATTACTGACACAGCCGAGGCAAACATAAATATATAATTTTTAAAGAAGCAGTCAAATTACAAACTTAATATTATTAAATTTGGTACGAAGGCTACCGGGTACCATACGTATGGTTGCAACTACTTCAAGTTCGGCTCCCCAACAGTTGAACTACAATACAACTCCTACTTCAAATTGGCTTTCCATACGTGAAGCAACAACCTACTTCAATATTTTCCCTGGAATAAGCTTTCGTATCTATCTCTTGCGATTTTTCAGTTATACAAAAGTATACAAAATTCAACAATACAAAAGAGACTTCCTCAACAATGTTCGATTCCCGGCTGGGGGGGGGGTATTTTTCTTTAATTAAAATATTTCCCTACCCTCCGCAAAATCTGGAAGTATGCATGGGAAGAAAATTCAAAATATGGATTTTATTTATCATGTCAATGGGTTAAACATGATCTTTTAATCAAAATTATCAGAGACTTCAGAATATAAAAAATAATGAAACATTTATCATGTAAAGGTTAGTTTGACGTGAGAGGAATTTCTTGAAAATCTTCGTGTCGCATGAGAAGATGCGGGACTTAAATACCAAATATGGTATTTATCCGGCTTTTCCTTTTTGAGTGGACTTTAAAGAATGCCTTTCCAATTTTTGGGTGGTAAAAGGTAAAGGTACGGAGGAACAGCCCCCCCGCAAAAGGGGCAGAGCACCGCAAATAGGCCGCGACGACCCTATTTTTGTTTCTATCGTGACTCCGGGGAGAAAGGGATGAGGGCAGAGATCCGAAGAGCGACCAGATCCGGGTGACGACGGCGCAAGCATGGACGGGGTCTCTAACATTTCCAGATCAAATGCAGCCTACGCCGCCCGGGCCTACCCACAAGCCAACCAACTCCCTGCGGTCCCCCACAGGGTGGGGAGGAGGAAAGATCTAACTGAGAAGCTCTACAACGAAACCAGGGAAGAACCCTCCACATATCGCACGCTACCGCCCAGCCGCAACCCGCCGACACCGTCGCCCGGTGCTACAATACTGAAATCAATGGCAATGAAGATGATGGTGCAGGAAAGTCATGGTAGAAGATGAACAACCCCAAGCATTCTCCTGCCGACCAGAGGAAACCACGAAAAACCCATGGTCAATGGGGGTCGCCGGGAAAAAACGCGGGACCTCCCGAGTACGACTCGCAAACGTTAACGCGGCGCCACCTCGGACAGTACTTTCTGTATCGTACACAGATTTTAGAGAAAATAAAAAACCTGACAATATTACACTACATTATGAAAGCTGCAAATATTATTATTGTGGATTTAGACTATAAAATAATTTATAACCATGCCACTAAGATACCCAAGGTTGAGATAACATTTAAAAACAGGTATTTTATTGCTATATGGCTATATTGTAATGTTTGTAGACTATTCCATTACCTGCACTGAATTGGGCGTTTTTAAAAAGCAATTGGAGTTTTTGTAAAGCAATCTCGTAAAATACTTCCTCCAGCAAATTGCAAAAATACGGATAATATCTGTAAAAGAATGTCATCAATAGAGCGTAACGCTGTTTTGCAGATGACGTAAGTACCTGTTGTTGAACCAATACCACCCATCATGGCTGATAACTTTACGATGGCAGCAAATTAAATTAATACCGGAACAATTCTTTCAGCAGCATTCCGTTTCGCTGAATCACCATGAAATTGCCTTTTTCTGGCACAGTAATACTTACGTATCCCGTTCAAACAACCGACAGTCAACTATTCTATGTTCAACAATCAAACCTATTAACTTGGTTATAAAAGGAATCGAACATGTTTCCAAAGTTGCTCTTGCTTTGATATATACTCGTGTTTGTTTCTTTTTTCTTTTCTTTCCGTTTATTACACCACACTCTCAACAACCTGGTGTCCGAATAATGAATCTTCCTTAATAACCATTTGCAACTGCTTTAAGAGCTGTTAATGCAGGTCTGCAGGACGTAAAACGTGACAACTTTTGTTGTTTTGGTTGCAATCCCGTCTTTTCTTTTTCATATGTTATTGACACCTTCCGTCTTCTATATATAACTGTTCACAGAAAACTAATTACAACTAACTGCATTTTTACTTTGTCTACTGCATGCCTCTTGCAAATAGAGGAAGTATTTGTAGGTATTCCATCAAAAAATTCATTATTGAGATTTTACTATTTATCTATATCATCTCTATATTTTGAGGTTCGCATAATCTATAAAGAAATAAATTTTTGAAAAAGTACCATGCGTTTGTATGTGTGTGCGTATATCTATGTCTGGACAGCATAGTTCAAAAAATGGACAGTAGCTTAAATAGGAAACTTGGTATTTAAGTTCAGTGCCTTCCAAGAATGCGACACCAAGTTATCAAGAATATGCCCCCATCCCAAACTACCCTTTACATTAAAAAATGTTCAATAGTATTATTTTCTCAAAAATGGATTTAACGATTGTGCCCGTTGGTTTAGAATTTTACGAACTTAGGTTGACTTCCTGTCTTGCCGACCTGCTGGCTTTTGGGTCAAGTTTGCTCGCAGGTAGCTGGTGGAGTCGTGGTGAATTGCACCAATTGTCTAGTTGACAGTGGTTGTGTTCGCGGTGGCTCTTAGGTTATGGTGAGTATGCCGGCTTGCTCCAGTTAATTTTTAAGGGATAAAAGAGGCTTTTAGACTGATCGCCTGCGTTTGGCTTGCATTAGTTTTACTGTGTATTTTTATTTCTGTGGTTTTAAGCTTGAGGCTCCTTCGAGTGACTTCCCCAGGAAGTTTTTTTATTGGGATTATAAGGGCGAAATTGCATTGTGCTAGTGGCGTGTAGTGAGTTATTACGCCGGGTTCTAGATCATATTTGCTCAGGCAGCGGCTTGTGTGTTAGTACATATTTTGGAGGTCAAAGTCCTACTTATTTATTGACATTTGCTTAATCTTTCACTATATGCTAATAGTTTAAGCCACAGTTCCTTATGCTGCAGAGCTACTCAGTTTAGTTTGGGTGAAAGACTTTACAGTATAATGTTGTAAATATAAATTCAATAGCACTTGTTTAATTTCTCAGTATAAATTTAGCACTGCAAGCCACAGTTCGTTATGCTGCAGTGTTATTTAGCTTGCCTGAAGTACCTTACAGTAAATCTTGTTTAACTTGCTAAGGCAACATTACTTGGAGGTTAAAATACTTAGTGGCATTTGCTTAACCTTTTAATATATGCTTAATATTGCAAACTACAGTTCTATATGCTGCAGTGTTATTTGGCTGAAGTACGAGAGCTGTCCCAGAAATATCCAACCTAACAAAAAAAAAAAAAAACACACAAAACTTTTGGGGAAAAATCTTTATTTCTCTACATAGTCTCCTTTTAGCTCGCTACGCTTTTCCCAGCGATATCCAATTGCTTCAATACTCTGTTTATAGTGAGAACCGTAGAGTTCTGCAAAATATCCACCAACTACAAACTCCACCTCTTCATTCTTAGCAAATCTGTTACCACCAAGCCATTTCTTTAACTTTGGAAACAGAAATAATCAGAGGGGGTTAAATCTGGTGAATGAGGAAGCAATTTGAACTTTAACTCATTGATTTTGGCCATAGCGATACTGGATGTGTGAATTGGTGCATTGTCTTGATGAAACAAAATTTTCCTTTTCGCTAAATGCGGCAGCTTTTGCTTGATTTCAAACGCTGCAATAATTTTGTATAATACTCGCCACTGATTAATTTTCTTTTTTGAGGATAGTCAATGAAAATTATCCCAAAAAACTGACGCCATGACCTTGCCTGCAGATGGAACTGTCTTCGCCTTCTTTGGAGCCGATGGTGGTGATGATGGAGCAGTTGGTGGAATGAATGGCGGGGGAAACCGGAGAACCCGGAGAAAACCCGCCCACACGCCGCTTCGTCCACCACAAATCCCACATGCAGGTCCCTGGGATTGAACCCGGGCCGCCTCGGTGGGAGGCAAGCGGTCTAACCACTCAGCCACGGCGCCGCCGAGTATAATCTGGCTCAGCTTTAATATTAGTTGGACTAAGACCTTTCAAATGAAAGTATTGTATCACATAACGATGGCCAGTTTTACCCGGTTTACAAATTCGTTAAGAAAGTTCACTATTAATGACTGCCAAGAATTACTAAACAACGTAGCATCATTAAACTTCAAACTTAAGCTTTATAAGTGTGGTACTTTCTACCACAGTCATTTGTTTGAAACAACAACCGCTACAGGTCGGGTACTTCTGGAACTGCTCTCGTATAGCACTTTACAGTAAATCTTGCTTAACTTGTTGAGGCTGCAAACTTATATGTTAGTTTACGTTTTGAAGATTAGAGTATTAAGTGACATTTGATTAACCCCACGGTTCTTTATGTTTCAGAGTTAAACAGTTTGGTTTAGGTGAAAAACTTTACAGTATGATATTGCTAATCTAAATTAAATTTATCTTACTTTACTCCACAACATAAGTTTAGTTCTGCAAGGCATGTTTTTTTTTTTTTTTTTTTTTTTTTTTTTTTTGTGCTGCAGTGTTATTCAATTTAGTTTGGATCAAAATATTTACAGAATAATATTTAAAATGTAAATTCAATTATACTTGTTTAAATTCTCAGCATAAACCTAGTAGTCCCAGCCAGTTCTTCGGTTCTTTACGCTGCAGTGCTTCTTAGATTGCATCAGATAGAACACTTTACACTTAAAGCTTGCTTGATTTGGTGAAGCAGCAAAGTGTATGTGAGAAAAGTGTATTGTTGCTACGTATGGAAAGTCAGTTTGAAGATGATGTATTATATTTCAACTGTTGGGGAGCCAACTGCGTGTTTGCAACCGCATTATGGTACCCGATTTCCGGTAGCCTTCGCCCCAAATGTACATTCAGGTGGCCTTTGCCCCAATTTAAAAAATATTAACTTTGTAATTAAACTGTTTCTTTATATATTTAATATTTATATTTGCCTCGGCTGCGTCAGTATTTATTTTAGAGACATGGATGTTTTGAAGGGCGTGATGCGACAAGAATGTAGGCTTACAAAGATTTTAAGTTATAATTTACTCCTTTTTATTAATCCTTGACACACATTAAATAGCACTTCACTGACATCGAGAGCTGTGAGATTCATTTACTTAATACTTTATTTAATACGTGTTTTTCGTCTCACGCGAATACATATTATATTTCTTGAGGACACTTTTTGCGTTTGGTTAGTAACTCTGTCTGCAAGCAACTGAATTGATTTCAACCGCCCAAACTTGCAAATTTCTGTATTTGAAGCCTCTGATTGGGTATTCCTACTCCAATAGAATACCTTCATTTAACTAAAGCTTTTACTGGTTGTTGATTGGCTATTTTATTAACTGTCACTAAAATTGCATTATTGTTACTCCAAGAATCACAAGTAGTATTGTTAAACTCTCAAACTCATTATTGCCTCAAGGTTACCTCATTGTTACCTCATTGTTGGCAACTTTTAACTTATTATTCTCACAGCTCCTACATTATTAAATTACGTAATACATTCATATAACATTATTGAACATGTATACAATATTATAAGCAAATGAAATGACTTTTACATACATTTTACAAATTATTACATACACATATTGCTTCAAGGCGGGCTGTTATTGAATTTAAATATTATATAATTAGACTGAAATCTTTTAAATGTTAAAAATAATGCCTCATATGTTAGTTGACATTTTGCGTGTTACTTAATAAGGTAATAATAAGGTACTTAATATCATTTGTTTAACCTTTTCACACAACTTTAATAGTGCAACACCCATTTATTTTTGCTGCAAAGTTTTCCAGTTTGGCAGGCTTGGATTCTTAAGTGTAAGTCATACTGGTGTTTTAAATTTGGGTTTGTTAACTGTTGCTATCCTTTGTTGGATTGGTTGTTCAAAATAAAAGTTGTGCCAAGTCAGGATCTTGAGTTCCTTGGAGTTTTCGCGAATTCTATTTCCCGAGTTGATGAGGACCTTGTGGGCGTGCACCTCTTCTCAGTTCACGTATCCAGTGGCTCACGATTTTGATTAAAATACCGCGTGTTTAAGATATTTTCGTGACAAATGAAGTTTATATCTTGAATTTTATGGGAATAGCCTGTGAAGTGTCCTTCATTCTGAATGAATTTTGCATAACTGGTAAACCGTGAGAGGTAGGCAAAATCTTACTACACAACAAATATAGATTTCTTTATGGCAAATACATTTTTTTTGAAGTTAAGCCATTTCCAAGATATTCCTTGTTATTGCTTTGAATTTTCAAAACCCTAACTTTTCTCAAATGGGAAGTTTTTATTAGGTTTTTATCGTGGTCATGCAAAGAGCATGAACCATCACAGCCATCACATAGAGACACTCTGTTTAAAAATCGCTTTACCTACTGTATCCTACAACGTAATGTATAAATGCAAATTAAAGTTTTATCTGGATTAACAAGCACTGGATAGTAGACAACGTTTTTGCAAGAATAGTATGTAGAAAAAGTGAGTAGAGAGTCATGTGAGTCCAACACATCATCTGCTATGTATAGTAATAGGGAAAGTATCGTATTCCACCCAAAAATTCGACGACGAGATTTCACCGGATATACATGCTTTGAGACCCCCTGAACGAAAAAAATATTTTTAGAAAAAGGTCTGTGCGCGCGTTTGTATATATCTGTGAACAGCATAAATACCAAACTTGGTATTTAACTTCGTAACTTTCAAAGATGCGACACGATTTTCAAGAAAAGCCCCCCCAACCCAACTTCCTCTACAAAGAACATTGAGACAGTATTTTTAACACTTAAATGATTTTTAGTCAAATTAAACAATAAAAATATAATAACAGCCCGCCTTAAAGCAATATGTATATGTAACAACATATAAAATGTGTATATTACAGTCATTGTATATGTTTATATTATTGTATACATGTAATAATGTTATGTGAATGTATTACGTAATTTAATAATGTAGGAGCTGGGAGAATAATAAGTTAAAAGTTGCTAACAATGAGGTAACCTTGAGGCAATAATGAATAAGAAAGTGTAATAATGCTACTAGTCATTCTTGGAGCAACAATAATGTAATTTTTGTGACAGTTTATAAAATAGCCAATCAACAACCAGAAAAAAGCTTAAGTTAAGTAAAGTATTCTATTGGATTAGGAATAGGCAATCATGAGACTTTAAATACATAAATTTACAAATTTAGGCAGTAGAAATCAAGTCAGTTGTTGTAGACAGCGCTCATAACTGGACGCGTTGGTTGCAGACAGTGTTCCTAACTGGACGCGAGATGTGTCCTCGAGAAATTTAATACGTATTTTGTGTGAGAGAATAGTTTGTGTTTAAAAAGTGCAAGTATTTAATAAAATAATCTTACAGCTATCTATATCAGTGAAGTGTTATTTAAACCGTGTCAAGAATTAATAAATGTAGTGAAGTAAACATTAAAATCTGTGTAAGCCTGTATTCTTCAATCGCACCACCTCCCTGCTAAGACATCCATGTCTCTAAAAAAATATAAATACTGACGCAGCCGAGGCAAACATAAATATATAATATTTAAAGAAACAGCCAAATTACAAAGTTAATTTTTTTAAATTTTTGGGACGAAAGCTACCGGGTACCATACGTGTGGTTGCAACTACTTCAAGTTCGGCTCCCCAACATAAGAACTACAATACAACTCCTACAATAAACAATTTCTTCAACATTTCTCGAAATTTTTTATTATCTAAAAATGGCTGTAACAATTTTAATTAAAATACCACATATTAAGATTTATATCTTGAATTTCTTGGGAATAACCTGCGAAGTCTTCATCATTCGGAAGGAATTTTGTACAATAGTTTTTTTTTAAACTTCCCTTGTTTACCCCGTTTATGACTGTGTTTTTGCCGTTATACCTTACTGCTCATAATGACAATTACACATACACACACGCATGCCCATGGCGGGACACGAACCCGCGACCTTCAGCTTAGCGGAGCGCCGGAACTATACGCTCCAGCGACCACGGCTAGGAGGGACGGCAACGTTAAGTGATAGATGAAAACGTACTACGCAAGAAATGTAAACCTCTAAAATACACAGTTTATTTCAAATATCGTTTTTTGTGGCAAATCCATTTCTAAAGTATCCGTAATTAAGTGTTCGAATTGTTCATTACCTGGTCATTCTCTTGAAGTCCTTTCAGCATTCAGTTGTGTCTTACGATTATATGGTCAACCAGTTCTTAAACAATTGAGTATCACTATTCCGCTTGTATCTATAATGAATAGTGTAATGCAGATATTTCTGGAAAGGTTTATCTGGGTTAAAATGAATTAAATAGATAAATAATCTTTAGTAAGTGTAGTTTGTATACACACTAATCAGGATAAAGGGTAGGGAAAGTCATGTGGATATATAAAATAATTTTTACTTTCTCTACTACGTATAGTAAGTAGGGGAAGTATTGCATTCCACCCAAAAATTCGATACCGAGATTTCACCGGAAATACATGTTTTGAGACCTCCTGAATCCAAAAAAAGCATTTTTGGAAACATGTCCGTGTGTGTGTCTGTGTGTGTGTGTGTGTGTGTGTGTGTGTGTGTGTGTGTGTGTGTCTGTGTGTCTGTGAACAGCATAACTCAAAAACGAACAGTCGGATAAACACCAAACTTGGTATTTAGGTTCAGTATCTTCCAGAGATGCGACACGAAGGTTTCCAAGAAAATCCCCCCACCCCAGACTACCCTTTACATGGAAGATTTTTCGAAAATTTTAATTTTCTCAAAAATGGCTCTAACGATTTTGATGAAAATATCATATGTTTAAGATAATGTCATGAGAAATGAAATGTATATCTCGAATTTTCTGGGAATGTCTCCAAAAGTATTCTTCATTGTGAACGACTTTTGTATAACTGGTAAACCATAAGAGATAGACAAAATTTTACTACACAAAAATGTAGATCGCGTTAAAATACACAACTTATATCATATACATTTCTTTTGTTGAGTGAACCGTTTTCGAGATATTGCTTGTTATTTCCTTAAATTTTCCAATACTTATACTTTTTCTGAAATTCGTTATTCATTTTTTTATGTCCTGGACATGCAAAGAGAATGGAATGCGCCACATAGCAACCAGCGATAAAATATTTGACTATCGCTTAAAAGCTACCATATTCCCCTTGCATCTACAAGAAAATTACCAATAAGATTGACATCTCGATATCTCGATTAACATGAAGCATATGGAGAATAAGCGTTTGTAAAAATAGATTGTACAAGAGTAGAGAAAGTCATGTGAGTGTAACACATCAGATTTTTAATGTTTATAATCCTTAAAACATTTCTTTAGGCGGCTTAAGAGAGTCAAAAGCCCTTCATGTACTTAAACATAACTGGGAATTGTTTAAATTCGTGAGCGATACTGCCCGTTGTCAGAAGTCTGTTCAGAGGGAAGAAGAATAGGAACAGGTGTATGATAGGAATGCACATTACCACCCACTCTGTTACAGATCTACTACTTGAAGAATTTGGTCATTAATCTTTTCCAGTCAATAGAGAGGTTTTTGTAGGAGAAAGAAGAATGAAATGCATAAGATATCTTTGACGTGGTAATAGAAAGATACAAAACTAAGGTTATTGGAAGAAAAGCAGAGAAAGCAGACTTGCGAATTCGAGTTTAAGTAATGATGTAAGTGGACATGTTTATACACTTGTGATGTATAAATCGTAGATTTACCTATTATAAAGCAATCAACAGGTGGATAGCTGAAACGAAGCGCTAGATGCTTTTGTGATAAAGTGTGGGTCGAATTCGGAAGTTCTGAATCGAATCCCATTGAGCTGTGACCTTGGATTTCGTGGTTTTGCTAGGTTGGTAGGCGAATGCTGCGACGGTTCATCTTATACCATGAATTTCCTGTTCATCAATTCCTTTCATGTGTTTCAGGCTTGCAGGACCCGGCGACGGCGATTGGTGCGTGAAGGCAACGGTGGCGTTTGTGCTGTGTAAAAGATTTCTCCCTGGCGCTTCGATGTCGACTGTCGATGACAGGATTCGTGTCACTCTGGAATCGCTAGGGATCCTGTTCTTGCTAGTGCGTAACTTCGACCTTCAGATCTCCCCTTCATCTCTTCCTCACAGGGGTCATGCAATTGGTCTATTCAGATTTCCTAAGTGCAGTAATAAACGCCAATGACTGGTGGCTCCCTCCGTCTGTCTATCTCATCCTGATAACAAAGAAAATGCTTAACAGAAAAGGAAGCATTTCTGCAATTCCTTGAACAAAAAATCTAGTGTATTGCATTCACATGTCTTTCTCCACCTTCTGTTGCTTATTAGAGGGTATACGAATTATTTTTACGAAAGTTTATTTTCCTATCTACTTCATTTTAATCGACATAAACCTTCTTCCTCACTCTCATACGTGGCTACGGCGATCCCGCTTTCCGGTTCTTCATTCCCTGATTCAATGTCCGTGTGCTTCTCCACAGATCTCTGACCCTAGGCGCGGTTGCAAGTCTTAGGTTGTGTAAGCCCTTCATAAAAGGAGGATAAGACGATTAAGTAAGTACGTTTAAGATGTTTACATGACAAATAAAATGTACATCTTAAATTTTCTAGCCTGTAAACTCCCTTTCATTCCTAAGATTGTATAGCTGTGTATAAACGGTAAACTATAAGAGATAGAATCTTGCTACACAAAATATGTAGAACCCTTTAAAATACACAGTTAATTTCAAATACTTTTTTGAGGCATCAGCCATTTCCAAGATATTCCTTTTTTATTGGTTTGAAGGTTTTTAATACTTGTAATTTGTTGACGTGAGGTTAACACACGTTTTTCAGGATTTATGAAGAGAGTATGGATTTTCAAAGCCAGCATATAGCTACCCGCTTTTAAACATTAAACTATTTCTGCAAAGGTTGGGGTAAATGTGAAGAACGGTTTGTAAAAGCTATAACATAAATAAACGATAGTGAATGCAGAAGGTAATGCTAATGTATCACATAACTTTTTCGTTTTAATTTAGTGCTTGTTTCCACTGTACACATGTTCGTTATACCTGATCGTAAAGGAACATGTCGTCCTCCATGGTACCGGGTTTTCGGGCGTAAAAATCCTAAGCATGGCTTCCTTCAGAAGGGAAGTAAAGCCGGTGGTCCCGTGTTGTAGATTTACGGCACGCAAAAGAACCTCAAGCCTGATAAAGAGGCCTCTGAGCAAAATTACCGTTCTTTCACGCCCAATATAGAATGGGACGCTAAGGGCCACAGTAGTTAAAGAGCATCCATAAATAAAACTCAATTAAATTTAAAGTAAAGGAACATGGTATAATTGCCCAGCGATAGTACAGAATGGTCTCCATAATGGATTTAGAGCACAGAGTAGGTCTGTCTATGTTGGTTGAGAGTGGAATAGCTTTATTTCGGCGTCTGTCCCAAAGAGGAATAAAGGCTGGTTCACAACTGGGAACGAGAACGAGAATGACAAGGTTGAAATGGTACATTTATTTTAATGGGTGCGTTCACAATTGACGGAAAGCTTTTCCGGCCCCGGGAACGGGAAGGAAAACCAAGCTCTTGGCCAAGTTCTAGGCGGCCGTGACATTAAACACCTTCTAGTGCTCTCTATAGTCGCAAGCGGGAAACATGAAACTGGAAGAAATTCTAGCATATATGCGTCCTAACCTCAGATGCTGAGGCCCCAAATCCATTGAGCGTTGGTCCTTCTAGTGAAAGGGTCATCTGTAGTTTATACGCAACTCAAAACTAGCTATTGCCTCAAAAACAACAGCAAAATCCGGTATAAATTAGCAAAGAACTATAACCGACTTTAATGTACGCCATTAAATAAAGGAATATAGCCTTGATACGACTTGAAGATTCGCAAAAATAATGAATCTGTATTTAGATAATGTTTATCGCTTTTTGACGGTGAATAAACTGCATTATATTGCTGAATTTGTAGCGTGAAAACCTTGGACGTGTTTTGTAGCGGGAAATCGTTGATCTTTTTAGTTGATGCCCTCTGTTGTAGTGTTCTGGTCTCCGGCTACCTCCGATCAGCGGCTGATGATTTCTCCATTCCTAATAAATTGCCTATCTAAATAATTTCACTGATCTCAGGGTTTTCGTAGGTGCGGCAAATTAAAATACACTGCATTTCCCTTAAAATTGGGTTTATTATCAAATAAATACTTATGGGCGGCTAGCATTACCCATCTGTAACAATTCCCACCATAATAAATTAGGTGCCTGATCTAACTGCACACGCTTCCCTACCCATATGCACACACGTGCATCCGTACGTCCAGAGAGTATAACTGTGTGTCAACGAGATTATATAAGAGAGTGAACATCAGGGGCTTTCTTCTTCCTTTTATACCTGAACCTATTGACGCTCACATTCGCACCTTAAGATGTAACGACATTTTTAATTGATCCTCGGACCGCGTTACCTTATTATGTATGAAAATATTCTGCTCCACTTTTCACACACGCGTCCTAGTGAAGCGTCCGGAAGGAAATTCAAAATCTCTGTTCCTTTCCTTTCTATATATGTTTCTTTCTATTTCTCCTTATTGCTTCAAGTTCCGTGCTCATTAGCTTGGGGAAAGGTGGTGGGCTCTACCTAGAATTACCTTTTACATGGAATCAGCTAGCTCGCCCGTCCCTTACTTATCTAGGTTACCATCTGCTTTGTACGTTTCTTGGCTGCTAAATATCCTAACATTTTTTCTTGCTGAATTATATTATTATGTGCAATTCATGTTTGATATTGATTTATACGTATATACGAGGGCTGATCAATAAAGACTGAGATTGATTTTTTCCTGTAGCTTTCTTGAGAGTTTCCTGTCTCTACCATGAATATTTGAAAAGAGCGGGGTTTCATGTATAATGTCCATAGGCGGCAGCACTCTCGTATCGGTAGGTTGGTAGTAATGCTGTATATTGTTGACCCTAGTTGAATTTCGCATAGCACAAAATGAAGGTGACGCAAGAGGAGCAATAAAATTTTGTTTTCGTTTAAATCATACAGCCTCTGAAACTTTGAAAAAGCTGAAGCAAGCATACGGTGAAGATGCACTACCTCGTGCAACAGTGTTTAGGTGGTTCAAAGACTTCAAAGTAGAGCGAGTCCTCTGTGCTAAGCAAGGTGGGCCTGGTGCTCGGCTTCTACTATGACTGAAGTCAACATCAACACAGCTGCTGTGATTGTTGTTCCCACTCACACCACTGTTACAGCAGCGTACTACACGTCAGTATTGGCTACACCGAGGAAGCACATTGCAAGGAAACATCCAGAACTTATCACAACAACGTGCGGCCTCACGTTGCAAATCAAGTCCAGGAATTTTTGGCTAAATTCAACATTATCTGTTGGCCGCATCTGCCTTCTAGCCCCAATATTGTCCCCTGTGATTTATTTTCATTCCCATCACTAAAGGCAAAGCTCCGGGGCATTCGATTTGAGAGCACTGAAGCAGTGCTGAAGTAAAGTGAGGCGATTCTCAAAGACCTGACAAAGAATGGCCTGTACCATGTGTTCGAGGACTGGCAGAGACGCTATAAAAAGTGCAATCAAGTAGGAGAGGACTACTTTGGAAAAGACCATGTCAGCATTGAAATGGAGTAATAAATATCTGTGAAAAAAATTAGTCTCAGTCTTTATTGATATATATATATATATATATATGTGTGTGTGTGTGTGTGTGTGTGTGTGTGTGTGTGTGTGTCCTTTCAAATTGGAAGTAGGTAAAAAAATATCATTGGGCAGTTAAAAACAAATGAAATCCCAATACGAAAAATCGAGTTTCTTCTCCGATATGATCATCGATATGCATTCCTATTCTCGATCGGGCTGTTGTGAACCAAAATATTTTATGCTGTACTTGCTTTCTGTTCTCATTAAGGTTTTCGTTACCGTTCTAGGGCAATTGTTAACTCGGTCAGGAGATACATAGCACCATACAGACATTGAAACAGAAAATAGAATCAAACGAAGTAAAAATAAACGGAGGCATTCAAAATCCAAAATATACATTGTAAACGCTTGGAATAAAGAGGCTTCATAACTTTTTTTTTCTACATTCTCCTCATCTTTTTCAACTGACCTTAGATTTATCGCGAGAAGCGCTTGTATTCATGTACAAGCTTATACCTTTTATCGCCCAATGTTGAAACCTTATTGCTTTCTCTATATATCTAATTAAGACCGAATGTTTTAATTAAGAGTTTGTCCTCGGTTTCCATTAAAATTGCCCAGTCACCCGCTATAATAATGTTTTAATATTCAGACGCCATGTGCTGTGTTTCTCGTTTTATATTTTTTTCTCCCATGAATAAATTATGAAGGACGGGTGATAAACTGCATCCTTGTCAAACTCTCAAGTAAGTTTTTATAACAAGGTTATTACTAAATTTATTACCTAATTTTAAAACTGTCTTAGTGTTTTATGTGTAGAACTGACCAAGTGCTGACGAATTTCCTTTTTTATTATTACATATTTTAATTAAACAGAGTTTTGATGTTTTACTTTGTCAAATGCGTTTACGCAATCAACGAAAGCTATACATGTTTGAAATTTGAACGGCATTCTTACATCAAGATGTAATTTAGAAGTAACATTTGTGAAAGCTGTGACCACATTGATGTTTAACTCAATTACTGTCACTATCCTCAATTCCTTTGCAGTTCGTTACAGTCATAACGGGAGAAAGCAACATTTACTTTGCATGCTTACCTATTTAACTAAGCAATTCTTTACTCTCCTTTCGTTCGATAACTTTTTGGTAGACCTTAAACACTAGGTTACTGGGTTCCTGCCAAACAGGATCACATGTTAAGAGAAAATTACAATATTAATGACTTTTATTTCATGTTTTGAGTGCTCTCATCTGTACATTGGATACATTAAAAGGGGCTTCAGATGTCAAATTTTCAAAATCGCTGCGAAAGGAGCCTAATATTACAAACCACGAAAGTGGAGAGAATAGGAGTTTAACTACATCAAAAAGATTAAAAATTACTCATCATACTTTTATTATAGATCTCTTTACACCATTTAAAGCGACGAGAGCCTGGCACCCGCATATACTGCACTGTTTTTAACCACACTAATTTGGGAATCTCTTTCCTATATTTTTTACTTTCTCTACTACGTATAGTTAAGTAGGGGAAGTATTGTATTCCACCCAAAAATTCGATATCAAGATTTCACCCGAAATACATTTTTGATGCCACCTGAGTCCAATAAAAGCACATTTAGAAACAGGTCCGTGTGTATGCCTGTGTGTGTCTGTACATCTGTGAACAGCATAACTCAGAAACGAAAAGTCGGATAAATACTAAGCTTGGTATTTAGGTTCAGCATCTTTCAAAGATGCGACACGAAGATTTTCAATAAAATCCCCCAAACCAGACTACTCTTTACGTGGAAAATTTTTGAAAATTTTTATTTTTTAACAAATGGCTCTAACGATTTTGATTAAAATATCATATATTTACGGTATTTTCATGACAAATAAAATATATATCTTGAATTTCTAGAAATGTTCTCAAAAGTCCTCTTCTTTCTGAATGGTTTGCATAACTGGTAAACCGTAAGAGATAGGCAACGTTTTACTACACAAAAAATGTAGATCTCGTTAAAAAGCACAATTTATGTCATATACTTTTTACTTTCTCTACTACGTATAGTAAGTAGGGGAAGTATTGTATTCCACCCAAAAATTCGATACCGAGATTTCACCGGAAATACATGTTTTGAGACCCCCTGAATCCAAAAAAAGCATTTTTGGAAACATGTCCGTGTGTGTGTCTGTGTGTGTGTGTGTGTCTGTGAACAGCATAACTCAGAAACGAACAGTCGGATAAACACCAAACTTGGTATTTAGGTTCAGTATCTTCCAGAGATGCGACACGAAGATTTTCAAGAAAATCCGCCCACCCTAGATTACCCTTTACATGGAACATTTTTCGAAAATTTTAATTTTCTCAAAAATAGCTTTAACGATTTTGATTAAAATACCATATGTTTAAGATATTTTCATGACAAATGATCTGTATATCTCAAATTTTCTAGGAATGTCTCCAAAAGTATTCTTCATTGTGAACGACTTTTGCATAACTGGTAAACCATATGAGATAGATAAAATTTTAGTACACAAAAATGTAGATCGCGTTAAAATACACAATTTCTGTCATATACATTTTTTTTTGAGTGAACCATTTTCGAGATATTGCTTGTTATTTCCTTACATTTTCCAATACTTATACTTTTTCTGAAATGCAAATTCGTTATTCATTTTTTTTTGTCCTGGTAATGCAAAGAGAATGAAATACTCCACATAGCAACCAGCTCTTAAAATACTTGACTATCACTTAAAGCCTACCAATTCCCCTTGCATCTACAAAAAAATTAGCAATAAGATTAACATCTCGATTAACATGAAGTAGATGGAGAATAAGCGTTTGTAAAAATAGTTTGTACAAGAGTAGAGAAAGTCATGTGAGTGTAGCACATCAGATTTTTTATACATACAAGTAGAATAGCAATAGTCAAAGATGTTTAAGAACTGAAGACTATATGTAGGCCGTAAATACCATACGGTTTTCAGGCAATCGCAAAAAACAACTGAAAATCGAGAGACTTTAAAAGAATGAAGGGTATTGAACAATTCTAACATTTAAAAACGGATATCTCAGAAACGGCTTATACTGCAGATGTACGTACGATATCTTAAGTAAATTGTTTGTTTTAAAGAGATCTAAATTTTTTGTATGGTAGGTTTTCGTCTAGCGCTTAACGTTTACCAGTTATACGAGATTATACAAAATTCCTTCCAAATGAAGAGGACTTCACAGTCTATTCCCAAAAAATTCAAAATTTACATTTTATTTGCGTGTAAATATCGTTAATATAGATATTTTAATCAAAATTGCTAGAGCCACTTTTGATAAAATAAAAAATTTCGGAAAATGTTCCATGTGGAGGTTAGTTGGGGTGGAGGAATTTTCTTGAAAATATTTGTTTTGCATCTTTGTAAGTTGCTGAACCTAAATACTAAGTGTGGTATTTATTATTTGTTTTTGAGTTATGTTGTTCATAAACCTACACACACATATGCAGGTCCTTTTTTCTAAAAATGCTTTTTTTTTTATTCAGGGGGCTTCAAAGCTATACTTCCAGCGAAGTTTTGGTATCGAATTTTTGGGTGGAATGCAAGACCTCTACCTTTATGTCCGTGGTAGAAAAAGTAAAATGCGGCCAAGGGTCGCTGATGGCAGGTGAAACACGGTCGTGAGTGGTCGGCACACGCCAAGAGACTGTACGAGGGATGGGGAGTAGTTTGTTATCTGCGACCTCCCTGTGTAAAGCCAGTAACAGTTCAACTTAATTTTCTTCCTGGATTTAATGCTTGGAAATTCCTATACCTGGTTATCAGTAACAAAGAATAGTACAAGCTAAATCATTGAACTTTCTTTGCTATGATATACAGGATGTTTCAGAAATAATTTTACAAACTTCGGGTATGGGTTCCTTATACCACAAGAAGGAAAAAAAGTTCATATGAACATATGTCCCATAATCCTTTGTTTTCTCGTTAGGAGGTGTTCAACACAGTGGTACACTTATAACACACAAAACTCATAATAAATGCTCGAAATGTCCTCCTCTTGCCTCTATGCATGCCTGTACTCGTCGAATCATGGAATGTCGCACCCTGTCAAAACCTCCGGGATGGTGTCGAATGGTTTCGCAGGCTTCCATGACACGTCGATGAAGCGTTTCTGCATCCGGGATGGTTGCTCCATAAACCAATGATTTAAGATGCCCCCAGAGGTAAAACTCCACAGGATTGAGGTCGGGAGAACGTGCAGGCCATAGAACTGGTCCTCCTCTGCCTATCCATCGGTCATGGTAGATACCAGTCAGTGCATCTCGAACAATGCGACTAAAATGTGCCGGAGCCCCATCATGCATAATCCACATGTTTTTTCTTATTTGCAGGGGCACATTTTCGTGAAGTAAGCCGGAAAGAGTGTGCTGGAAAAAGTCCCTGTAGACAGCACCAGTAAGACGTGCTGGTAAAACGTATGGACCTACCAGACAGTCACCTACAATGCCAGCCCACACATTCGGACTAAACTGTTGCTGATGTCTAGCCTAAAGTATAGCATGAGGATTACGATCTGCCCATACCTGTACGTTGTGGAAATTAGTAACTCCATCTCTCCCAAACGTTGCCTCGTCTGTAAACAAAACTGACGAGACAAACAATGGATTGGCTGTTTGTGCCACAAACCATCGACATAAGTTATCCCGTGGTGGATAATCGGCAGGCGAAAGGCCCTGCACACGTTGAATATGATATGGATACAGGAGCTGCTCGTGAAGTACCCTCCATGCTATCACGTGTGATGTACCAGATGCCACAGACAATTGTTTTGTACTGATACCGGGATCGTCTTCGACACACTTTAACATCTGTTCTTCGCGTTCCGGCTTACGAACAACTCTTGATCTTCCTCGAGCAATAGTTCGTGGTGCAACGGTTCCTGTCTCAGCAAGGCGACGATAAACAGCGACAAAGGTTGGATGACTCGGTTGTCTTTGGTCTGGAAACTCCATCTGATAGAGCCATGCAACCTCGCGTCCATTACCATTTGCGCGACCCTACATAAAAGTCATGTCTACCTGTTCACGAAATGAATATCCAGCCATGGTGGAACGAAACACGTGCAGTTAACTCACTACATGCACACAATTGAAACGTTGAAGACAGACTAATGACAAATGACAAACGTAAACAAGTCTCCATGGCAACTCTTCGCCATCTACCGTTTGTAGTACAATGGGTCAAGACCTTCTATGAATGCATAGAGAAATGAAGTTTTGAGGTTGGACCCCGAAGGCCGTTGAACTCACATTTTCATTGTGACAGGAATAACCCGAAAACCAAGGATTATGGGACATATATTCATATAAACTTTTTCCCTTCTTTTGGTGTGAGGAGCCCATATCCAAAGTTTGTAAAAGTATTTCTGAAACACCCGGTATAATTTTAATAATGATGTCTACAAAAAAATCAACGTGATTAATTATTTTAACGAAACAATTAACGAATTTAAAGTGAAGAAAGGGACAAACGAGCGGGATGGCTCAGGTGGTAACGTCGTGGTTCGTGGTCGTGGGTTCGATTCCCGTGGCCGACCTTTCTGACTCATCTTTTTTTTTTTTTTTGTTTACCCGGATCGCCAGGCAAATGCTGGAACGCATCTTTACATATCAGAATTTCCTGTCCCTCCATTTCATCTCTATTCTCATGTCACTTCGGCTTTCGTCACCCGGTCTCTGGGTCCTGGGCCACCCAGGGGATGTATGAGCCCATAGGGGGTGAGGGGCGCCGGCTGCATCAGCTAACTCCCGGCAAATGATCTGCATAGGTGATGTGGTGCTAAGTGTCCCTCCACTTCTAGTCCTATCCTGTCCTAAGGAAAGGAATAAAACGTTTCCCCACATGTCTCTATAGAGCTTAAGTATGGACCTTCGAATCTGTAGATGAGGGAAGACTGCAAATAGCAGTAATGAGGTTTTCAAGAAAATGTAAAAGGCATAGAAAGAATGGAACGAATTAAGAATGAGAACATATGAGATCGTTTAAATGTGGATATGTAAAGCATATAATACATAATAAAGTGTAAAAAAAGAGCAGTGGGTTCATTTAAATCAGATGGTAGCAAAGGAAACAAAACAACCGAAAATAGAAACTTAGGGCGACCAGAAAAAGATGGCCGGAGCAATACTTGTTGAGGACATAAAGGGCCTTTACGGTCCAAAATGTAATACAGATGATGATGATAATGATGACTTCTTAAGCATAACCATCATTAGCATTTTGTGATGATAACACAGAACATTATTCTTGAATGAATAAATTTCTTTGACAGGTCGTAAAATCACTTTGTAAGGTTGAGAAATTTCTGCCATCTCATTAATGTGAAACCTAAGTAGAGCCCATATGACTATTTATATGCTGCTCCATAATTATACATTTCTGGCATTTCAGGCATTTACTTTTAGCCATCTTTCATCACCAAGAGTTGGCAACACGGCTACAAGGTTTTCTGAATTTAGGCCGCATCCTTCTGCTGTAAAAAGCAACGTAACTTTGAAACACATGTTTTCTGGGAAAGTGCGTTTACGATGTTTTAGATATTCGGAGACGATGATTGGAGCAATGATTAAGGTGCTACATCAGCGAAATTTGACCAAAAAGTTGAAAAATTACAAAATAATAGTTTTTCATAATAAAATAATATAAATTCTAAGCCTTAAGTTATATTTTGGCTCATCTTATGCATGGCTTGAAAATGTAGTAGAAAAAAATTAGTTTAACACATTCAACATAGCATTTTATTTGTCTTGTAAATATCTTAAATGTGAGGTATTTTAATCAAACTCATTAACGCTGTTTTTGAGAAAATAAAAAACAACAAAAGCTTTTCTATATACAGGAAAATAAAGACGAAAATAAATAATCTGTCACACTTTTGGTCCGCGTTGTTAAGATGTACGGAATTAAATCCTTCGCAGTAGTAAAAATAAATAAATGCTCGCTTCAGCCAACGTTACAAACGCACGGCAGCTGCAAACTCCACCTCCCTCCGTCCACCCACACCCAAAACATTTTGAGCAGAGTGCAGTGATAGGAGTGACATTTGGTCAGTAAGGCTGTATGCCGTCAACATACCGCTTGCTACATGCGGATTCTAGGACCCCAGTCACCACTGTTTACTAAATTGGTCCCAAGGACTGAAGTAAATCCCTTACTAACCCGCCACAGCAGGAGAGAAAATTCCCATCCCGGTACTGGAAATTAAATCCTGGTCCCTGCGCACCGCAGAAGCGCTTCGTGAACTACTACTACTACTACCACCACTACTACCACTAATACTACCACTACCACTACTACTACCGACACTACTACCACTACCACTACTACTACTACCACTACTACTACCACTACACATACTACCACCACTACTACCACTACTACTACCACCACTAATACTACCACTACCACCACTACTACCACTACCACTACTACTACCACTACTACTGCCACCACTACTACCACTTCCACTACCACTACTATACCACTACTATTACTACCACTACCACTCCTACTACCACTACCACTACCACTACTACTGCCACCACTACTACCACTTCCACTACCACTACTATACCACTACTACTACCACTACTATTACTACCACTACCACTCCTACTACCACTATCACTACCACTACCACTACTACTATTACTACCATTACCACTACTAATACCACTACTATTACCACTAACACCACTACTACTACCACTACTACTATCACTACTAGTACCACTACTACTACCACTACTACTACAACCACTACTAATCCCACTACCACTACCACTACAACTACTACTACCACTATCACTACTACTACCACTACTACTACGACGACGACTACTGCTAAATAATAATACATTTAAAGTAATTGTATTTAAAATAAAATTATACAATGGGGCCCATTTTCAAGAAGGTTCATTCTTACTAAGCAATCTATCGTTCACCATATTACTCGTTAACTAAGTGCTTTTCTAGTGATCATCCATGTGATCTGAACGTTTCCTTGATGAGTTTTTCCCATCGATATTTTGGTTTGTTAACCGACAATTTTCAAATTTCCTTTTGTTTTCATTGGTTTAAGCAAGTAAGGTTTTCATCGTTCTAGAATGTCCTGGCTGAAAATAACATCTACCTACTGAAGTTTGTCCCTTTTTACTTTCTCTACAACGTACACAGTAGATAAAGAAGGTATTTCATTCCACCCAAAAATTCCACACCAAGATTGCACCGAAAATACATGGTTTGAGATCCTTGAATGCCGCCCCCAAAAAGATTTTTTAGAAAAGCGTATACGTCGTGTGTGTGTGTCTGTGAACAGCAAAACTCAAAATCGAAAAGTCGTATAAATACTAAACGTGTTATTTAGGTTCAATATATTCCAAAGATGCGACATGAAGACTTTCAAGAAAATGCCGCTATCCCAAACTAACATTTTTCTAATTTTTTATTTTCTAAGAACTTGCTCTAACGATTTTGATTAAAATAGGTATATTAAAGATATTTGCATGACAAATTAAAATAAATATCTTGAACTTTCTGGAAATAGCCTACGAAGTCCTCTTCATTGTGAGGCAGTATTTTTAACATTTAAATGATTTCAATCTAATTATATAATATATAAATTCAATAACAGCTCGCCTTAAAGCAATATAAAAAGTGTATACTACAGTCATTGATTGTGTTTATATTATTATGTACATGTATTAGGTAATTTAATAATGTAGGAGCTGTGAGAATAATAGGTTAAAAGTTGCTAACAATGAGGTAACAATGAGGTAGCCTTCAGGCAATAATGAATTTGAAAGCTTAATGCTACTAGTCATTCTTAGAGCATCACTAATGTAATTTTTGTGATAGTTCATAAAATAGCCAATCAACAACCAGAAAAGCTTTAGAGAAATGAAGGTAATTTTATTGGACTAGGATTAGCCAATCAGAAACTTAAATGGAGCAAAATGTACAAATTTAGAAGTCAGTTGCTTGTAGACAGCGCTCATAACTGGACGTGTTAGTTGTAGACAGTGTTCCTAACCGGACGCGAGATGCGTCCTCAAAAAATTTAATACATATTCGTGTGGGACGAAAATAGTTTACGTATTGAAAAGTGCAAGTAATTAATAAAAACATCTCACAGCTCTCTCTCTCTCTCTCTCTCTCTCTCTCTCTCTATCAGTGAAGTGCCATTTAAATCGTTTCAAGCATTAATAAAAGGAATGAAGTAAAATTATAATCTGTGTAAGCCTAGATTCTTTAGCCGCACTACTCCCTGCAAAGAAAACCATGTCTCTAACAATATTACTGACGCAGCCGAGGCAAACATAAATATATAATATTTAAAGAAACAGTCAAATTACAAACTTAATATTTTTAAATTTGGGACGAGGCTACCGGGGACCATACGTGCGGTTGCAACAACTTCAGGTTCGGCTCCCCAACAGTTGAACTACAATACAACTCCTAGTTCAAATTGCCTTTCCATACGTGAAGAAACAAAACCTACTTCAAATGGAAAGGAATTTTGCATAATCTTGCATAACTGGTAAACGTTAAGCGATAGACGAAAACGTACTATACAAAATGTATAGTGCCTTTAAAACACACAATTTATTTCAAATAGTTTTTCTGTGGCATAAGCCATTTCTGGGATAACCGTTATTAATGGTTTGAATTGTTTATTAATTCGACATTCTCTAGAAGTCCTGACAATATTCAGTTGTTTCTCGTGATTGCATGGAAACAGAATGTAATTTAGGCCAGCGTAGCGTGCAGTTCTTAAACATTTGACTATCGCTGTTCCCTTTGTATCTATAACGGAATGTGTAATGTAGCTATTTCTGCAAAAGTTTATTAGGATTTAATGTAGTAGATAGAAAAATAATTTTAGTAAGAATAGTTTATATACTCAATAATAAGCGAAAGAGGGTAGAGAAAGTCATGTGAATGTATCACATCAAGGTAGTTTTTTCTGAAGATCGGAGAGGACTCGGCACTGCTTCAATGAAGATATTGTACCTATGCCCCCACAAGGGAGTGCCCCCGTGAGGCAGGAGGAGGCGAGAGGAGACTCCGGGCGGCCGGAACCAGGAGTGACGGCACAGCCATGACAGAGTTCCTATAGTTTCCAAATTGAGATGCCCCGAAGTCGACAGGAGGACCAGGAAGTATTGCCGAAAGCTGAGGGACGGAGAAAGTTCCACAGGGAGCATTGTTTTTCCTTTCTACGCCGCACCGAAACACCATCGCCGAGCACTTCTAACCCTCAAAAAGATTTAAAGTGGTGAAGGATGAATGCAATAATGAATGGAACGAAATGTAGGGACAGGAAATTCGGGGGCTGACAGAAACCACTCCAGCATTCGGGGGAAACCCGAAAAAACCCATGGATCAGAGTGGGCGGGAATCGAACCCGGGACCTCCCGAATGCAAGTCGCACGCGTTGCCACGGTGAGGTTTGTCCTTAAGCAAGACGATTCGTACGTTCACCCCCATGTCATTAGGCACTTATTTGCACTTTCTTTTCTGTTGCTTAGGAATACAGCTAGATCCTTGTCTTGCGGATGTGCTCAAGGATTGAAGAAACTCAAAGCGTCTCTGTTTGTTTACATTTTTACTTTCTCTGTTACGTATAGGGGAAGTATTGTATTCCACCCAAAAATTCGATAAAGAGATTTCACCAGAAATACATACTTTGAGATCCCTTGAATCCAAAGAAAGCATTTTTGGAAACATGTCCGTGTGTGTGTCTGTCTGTGTGTCTGTCTGTCTGTCTCTCTGTCTGTGAACAGCATAACTCAGAAACGAACAGTCGGATAAACACCAAACTTGGTATTTAGGTTCAGTATCTTCCAGAGATGCGACACGAAGGTTTTCAAGAAAATCCCCCCACCCCAGAGTACCCTTTACATGGAAAATTTTTCGAAAATTTTAATTTTTTCAAAAATGGCTCTAACGATTTTGATTAAAATATCATATGTTTAAGATATTTTCATGACAAATAAAATGTATATCTTGAATTTTTTGGGAATGTCCCCAAAAGTATTCTTCATTGTGAACGACTTTTGCATAACTGGTAAACCATAAGAGATACACAAAATTTTATTACACAGAATATGTAGATCGCGTTAAAATACACAATTTATGTCATATACATTTTGTTTGTTGAGTGACCCATTTTCGAGAAATTACTTGTTATTCCCTTAAATTTTTCAATACTTATTTTTTAAATTGGGAATTCGTTATTAATTTTTTTGTCTTGGATATGCAAAGAGTATTAATCTGTGGCAAAGGGAATGGTGCTGCACCTAGCAACCAGCTATTAAGAGATATGTATGTGCTTAAAGGCTAAGGTATTTATATATTGCCCTTGTAAACATATATTCCCCTTACATCTACAAGAAAATTAGCAATAAGATAGAGTCTGCAAATGTTTATCTCGATTAACGTGAAGTAGATGGAGCGTTTGTAAAAATAGTTTGTACAAGAGTAGAGAAAGTCATGTGAGCGTAACACATCAGATTTTTCTAGTGAATCCTCTCTCTACAACACTTCTTCATACTTAAAACTGATAATATTCCTCCACCATTAAGCATATGCTAATAATTCTATTCACTTTATACACTACTGGTGCTGATATGTTTTAATACTTATTCCTGTCATCAAATTATTGGCGTTTGATAACATTATCATGCGATATACAGTCTCACAATGAACAGCCTGTGGTAATAGTCCCAGATGGAGAATGGGCCACAAGGGGAGTGACTAGTGTCTTCTCTTTCGACCAAGATATAAATTGGAAGCCCAGATTTTCATCTGAAGTTGTAACCCTACCGAAATGAGGGGCTCAGCTATTCTGAGAGCATGTGATTTAGATGCTAGTGGAGAGAGGAGGGGCAATTCGAGCCCATTGGACCACTTCCCTGCTACCTGCCGTTAACTTCGTACCCTTGGCTTTCCTGCAGCAATGGCCCATCTTCCTTGTTCTGATGGCAGTGTGTCGTGCGTTGTGCATGGCATGCCCAGCTTCCAGTAGTAGTAGTACTAATAATAATAATCACAATAATAACTGACCATATTCATAGCGTATAGAATAAGACAACTGAAGAAAGAAACAGAAAAATTAGTATGTACAAACACTTGAGTGTCTCTACCCATTATCGTTTATCTATAACTTATTCTTTGCAAAAGCTTTTTTTCTTCTATTTACATTAAGATAACTGAAATAAACTTTTGCATAAATAGCTTCATTACATACTTTGTTATAGGTACATAAGGAATATCGATAGTCAAATGTTCTGCAAGTCCATACCCTTTCCACGACCTCACGAGAAACAACTGAGTAGCGACAGAACTTTAAAAATCTGATGTGTTTAACTCACATGAAATGGAGTACTCTACTCTTGTACGAACCATTTTTACAAACCCTTATTCTCCATATGCTTCATGTTAATCGAGATATCGTGATGTTAATCTTATTGCTAATTTTCTTGTAGATGCAAGGGGAGTTGGTAGGCTTTAAGCGATAGTCAAATATTTTAAGAGCTGGTTGCTATGTGGCGCATTCCATTCTCTTTGCATTACCAGGACAAAAAAAATGAATAGCGAATTTCCATTTGAGAAAAAGTATAAGTATTGGAAAGTTTAAGTGAATAACATTCAAAAAAAATGTATATGACATAAATTGTGTATTTTAAGGCGATCTACATTTTTTGTGTAGTAAAATTTTGTCTATCTCTTATGGTTAACCAGTTATGCAAAAGTCGTTCACAATGAAGAATACTTTTGGGGACATTCCCAAAAAATTCGAGATATACATTTCATTTGTTATGAAAATATCTTAAACATATGATATATTAATCAAAATCGTTAGAGCCTTTTTGGGAGAATTAAAATTTTCGAAAAATGTTCCATGTAAAGGGTAATCTGGGGTGGGGGTATTTTCTTCAAAACTTTCGTGTCGCATCTCTGGAAGATACTGAAACTAAATACCAAGTTTGGTGTTTATCCGACTGTTCATTTCTGAGATATGCTGTTCAAAGACACACACACGGACATGTTTCCAAAAATGCTTTTTTTTGGATTCAGGGAGTCTGAAAACATATATTTCCGGTGAAATCTCGGTATCAAATTTTTGGATGGAATACAATACTTCCCCTACTTACTATACGTAGTAGAGAAAGTAAAAATGATAAACGAGTTGAAAAATTCAAACCTATATTAACGGACATCTCGGAAACGGTCGTATTTAAAAGAGTTTGCATTTTTTGTGCAGTACGGTTTTGTCCGTCTCTTATGGTTTACGTGTTATACAGAATTATACAAAATTCCTTTTGAATGAAGAGAATTAATGAGAAAATTCAAGCTACGTAACCATTTTATTTGTCATATAAATATCTGAAATGTAGCTATGATATTTTAATAAAAATCTAGCCATGTTTGAGCCAGTTTGAAAAACAAAATCCATATGAAGAGTAGTTTGGAGTGGGGCATTTACATGAGAATCCTCGTGTGTATGTTTTGAGGATACTGAACTTGAATTATTCTGTTCTCAGATAGACACATCCGCGGGCGTTTTTCTAAAGAGTCCCTCAAACATACATTTCCGGTAAAATTTCGATATCAAATGTTTAATTGATAATTTCTCCACTAGGTGCGTGCTTGAGAAAGTATAAAAAAGTGGAATCTTGGGAAATGGAATTGCTTCTAATTTCATACAAGTAGGTATATATATTGTGGCAGTTCTCATGACTCGTGTTATCTTATTTGTAGAGCGCCTCTTGTTTTATTATTTTAAATTTGGGTTCTTTGTCCTCCGGTTAGCTTTTACAACTCAGTCGAGCAAGTGTCTCTAAGCAAGGCGTGTAAACGGAAAGGAGTTGTTGCTAAAAGATCACACTGATAAAATAATTTGTTTCTACAGTTTTATTGCCGCCACACTTAAATAATAATTCACGTATTTAATCTTTATACACGCCTGACTGAAACTGTGATATTTCCGAACGTAACTACAGTCGTTATAGTTTCCGCGCACAAATTACTTCGCGTACTTCACATTTTGTAACTAACTTTGCGACGTATACCTCGTGAGAGATTCTTCAGAACTACGTGACGTGCACCTCGTGAGAGATTTTCCGAACTGTGTATCGTCACTAATTACTCGCGTACTTCACATTTTTGTAACTATGCGACGTGCACCTCGTGAATGATTCTTCAAAACTGCGCGAAACTTGCTTATGGCTCGATAATATATACTCCTTCACCCCGAATTGCCTAAACATTATAATAGAGCTGCTATTGGTTACCAAATCGCGCCCACTTTAGCGTCTGTTTTGTCAGCCAATCACTTCTACTAACATATATACTCTAGGGAAGATATTCCCTCCATTTTTAAAAAAGGCACGCTACCCTGACGTCATTTGTTTGTCTCTTCTTGGTGATAAACAACTCACACCCTCGGTTTATTGTTACCCACTCCTATTGTCAGTTTCAGTTAGGCCGTGTAAACTTATTTCCTAACAATGCTTATAGCTAACAAACATCTAAAATCATTGTCATACAATAATGTTAGTTTACACTACAATCACTCTGGCATTCCCAGTGTTGTGATATAAAATACTGCCTCAATATTTAATCTTCATAAGTACAAAACTTGTATTCTAAACGTTTTAAAAAGTGGCATTACATTTTCTGCATCACTTCTCCTATAACTTCTACACACTTGGTAGTAGAGTGGTTAATTATACCCCATCTCTCAGGCGAAGCATCGCTCTAAAATTGACAGTATGTTCGTCCATCACTGCCCATCTTGTTTCTTTCTTTGTAAATATATTCGAGTTTGTTTTTCCACTTTTTCTTCTGTGAATGACATTTTCTGGTATAAATGAATCATTTTCTCAGAAACTAATTAAGATAATTAAATTAAATTTTAGGATCATAATACAACCTTGCTAAACACACTCTATTTGTCACTTTGGTGCTCAGTGTGGCACAAACTTTACACCTCAGACACTTTTGCCACAACCTGAGAACATCACACAACTGAACTATCGAATCACAACTGAACTATCGAATCACAACTGAACTGTTAGGAGTCTCAGCTCACAACTGCATTCGATACTGTCCACTTTCAACTGCACTTCGTATCTTCTTAATTGAACTCCATGTACGGACAAGAGCAATCCCGTTACAAAGCCCCGCATACAAAGCGGAATGTCCGAAAAAGGGAACCTACTCGAACTAGCCAAAGGTTTTTCTCGAGTGGGGAAGCGGCACATAATGCGCTATTGTTCCGCACGACCATTGTTCTAAAGGCCGGTTGAGGGTCAACCCCAGGTGCCGGGCAAGGATGCGCTTACCGGTAATCGGCAGGTAGATTCGCGTTCGCGGTCACATGTTTTTTTTAAAAGTAGATCAGTAAACTTAGAAGACATTGATCTACATCCTGTAAAATTTTCAGTTCGATATCTTAAATATGCTAAGAAAATGAATCATTTAACTTTGGCAGGACAGGGCTTTTATCTCCCCTTAAGTGTAATCGAAGGACAATAAAGGTGAAGAGAAGGGAAAACGAAAATGAAAAAATACAGAAATGAAACCTTAATCGCAGAAGGAGAGTATAAAGGTAAGAAACGGAACGTCACAAAAGAAAGAAGATAGGAAAGAACCTAAAAGGGACAGGAACAATGAGTTAAACTGAAGAAGAAAGCACAAAAAGGAAAGAAAAGCCATAAAACAAGACAAAAAAATACAAGGAGGAAGAGAAATGAGGTAAACTCAGGTAATTATGAAGAAGGGATGCTACAAGGAAGAGAGGGTGGTGTGTTCTGTTAAGGGTGCAAGTCTTCACCCCGAGGGGACCACAGAAAGAGGGAATCTCGTCGTAAACGTGACCTGCCTGTAAAATAAAACAATTTAGTTGAGCGCTCGTCTGATGTTTAGAGTAATTGTAGCGCGCAATTGGATTGTCTCGCTAGGTCGAGCCCATCTGTTATTAGACCCCAATTAACAATTAATTATCCGTCGGGAACATCTGACATGAGGACTTCCGATCTTCCTTTCTACTGCACCATGCTCAAGGATATATACCTTGTCCTGTCTTACGCAGATGAAAATTATCCGTTTTACGTATTTGTTCAGCTGTTTCTCCGTTTCCGCTCGTTCTAGTTTTCTATCATAATTAAAATCTCTTTCTTGAAGTAGAGGCAACATCTAATCAATAATAATTCTGCTTTTTATTTCTCTTTCTTCAAATCATCTTTAGCATACTGCCGACACTACTTTCTCTACCCATCAGGTACTGAAGAGGAAGTGGAGATACATCTACTTCGATATAAAAATGGGATACTGCGAATGCAACTTAAAACCCAAAGTTTGTATAAATACTGAATTTCATACCCAAGGTGAAACATTTATGAAATTTGACAATAAACACGATAAAAGAAATTTCTAGTGTGATGCATTCACACGACTTTCTCCACCAACGACAAATCCATATGCATTTCAATGCACTTATACAGTCGTAAACTTCAATGAAGCTATAGACATAGCCGATAGATATAATAATTACATCAGAATAAAATAACTAGATAATACTGTGTGTGCAGAAATTGTTTAAAAATTTACTGTTAAAATTTTACCAAAATATTCCTCAATTTTATGATTGTAAAACATTCAAATCTGTTAAACTGCCACCGTTTGCCTCCGGAGATAGACAATTGAACATATCTAAAGCAGCAATACGAGTATGAAAATGTATTTGTTACGTTACTCTGGTAACTGTGTGAAGTGATAAGATCCGCCCAAATAATAGGAATAATAATAATAATAATAATAATAATAATAATAATAATAATAATAATAATAATAACCATAATAAGAATATTAATAAGCATCTAATCAAAATAATAAGGAGGGGAATACTAATAAGATGGAAGAATAAAAGAGAATATTAAGGATTAGAAAAGGGGAGAATAAAATCATAACGAGAGAAATAAAGTAAAGAGTAGACATTAGTAAATAATCAGAACGTGAAATAAAATGTAGAAAACGTGTATTTTAGAACGAAGAGACTTGGCGAAAACTGTAAAAAGGTTTAAGACTTAGGAACGTACAGGAAGAGAGACATTAGCGAACGCTTAAGTCCTATTGAAATCGTGTAGAACTCGCAGGAAGCGAAGACAAGGGATCGGAAATCGGATTCAGTCAAGCGCACAGAAAATTCAGTCTAGCGAACATAAGTTATTAATGGCAGACGCGGACGATGCCCGGGCGACGAAATAACGAGCCAATGGCAAACGGGTAAAAATTTAAATAAATAACAAATAAGAATTAATATAAGTCACGTGCATAGTAACAAGAAGGATCGAAACTAGAAAAGAGACGTGAAATAGAAAAATTATCTATGACAGAGAGCAACTTTCAGACGTGTGTAAGATGAATACTTTGTGTCGAACCGTAGGGTAGAGAAGTTGACTTTGCGTCAGAACGTAGGGGAGAGAAGATGAATACTTTGTGTCGAACCGTAGGGTAGAGAATGTGACTTCATATCGTACTTTGAGGAAGAGTAGACGACTTCGTGTCATAAAGGAAATAGCAAGATAGATGTAGAAATTCAAAGTATTTTATATCAGAGGGGGAAACAGTGCGGATGTCTCAAAGCAATTTTTTATGCATTTGAAAGTTAGTGTAAAGTAAAAGTGAGTCAAGGGTAGCAAGGAAATGACAAGAGTCAGGTCATTAAAGTAACGTCGTAATATGTTTCAACTTCTAAAAGTACTTAAGAAAGGGTAAAGCACGGAAACAATAGCAGGGGATGACAGGAGTAATCTCGTCTTGTGTGAAAGGATATTCGGACGAGGAAAACAGTGTGGATCTCCAATAAACTGGCCATCTGAGAGGAGAAAAGTGAACATCATTCATCTCCCATCCACACTCCCTGAGGTAAGAGTCCCGCAACCAATATTCCTCTACCTGAGTAGCCGGCAGCAACATTAATCCTTCCGAATAACAAACCCAACACCAAGAACCAACCCATTACCCATTAAAACCCCCGTTACATGTGGCTAGTTGGATAATGGGAAACTCTTATCTGAAGTGCATTATATTTGGATTGCGTTTCGTGTTAGTTAAACAAGGTGTGGTTGTATACGTATGTATACATCATCAAGCTTCGAATCTTTAGGGATCTCTGCGCGTCTCTATTGCCCGGCCTGCCCGAAGTCTATAGCCTCCTTCGGCTCTTTCACTTCATCCGTTCCTCCCGGGGGTTGCAAGCACAAAATTCTACAGTGTCTCCATCGTTCCCTGGTCATGCATCACACATCATACTCCACCTAAAAATTCTATAATGACATTTCACCGTAAATACAGTTTTGAGATCCCATGAATCCTAAAAAGATCCATGTGCAAGTGTGTGTGTGTGTGTGTGTGTGTGTGTGCGTGTGAGAACAGCTCTTGCAAAGACGGGACATGAAGATTTTGAAGCAAATCCCCCCCACTCCAAATTACCCCTTACGTGGAACATTTTTCGAAAATTCTAGTTAGCTTAATTGATTACTACAATTTGTATTAGTAGGATATATAGGAGAGATCGAGCGCAGTTTTTTGCGTTTATATGGGAAAGGATAGGGAAAACGAGGCTAGATGCGACGGTTCAAGGAGGAAAATGCGTTTATATGGGCGAGATAGGGAATACGAGGACTGACGCTAGGCTAGACAGTGGTAGGAGGGGGAGTGCGCTTTATATGAGAAAGATAGGGAATACGAGGGGAGGTGCTAGGCTAGACAGAGGCTGAGTAGAGTATAGTTTATATGAGAGGTATAGGAAAACGAGGGGAGGTGTTAGGCTAGACAGAGGCTGAGTAATGTAGTAGATATAGTATGTATGTTTGAGCGCAGTAGAGAGATGCCGACAAGCGATAAAGTTCTTTGTTCTACGCCGACAAGCCCCGCCCCCTCCCTTTGAGGGCTTACATGCCGCCAGGTATCGTGTCGTTAGGCCCCGCCCCCTCTCGCTTTGTGTGCTCACCTAATGCCGACAGTGTCTGTGCTAACAGGTCCTACCCCCCCCCCCTCCCCCATGCGTTCTACTGTGGCGTCATGACTTGAGGGAATTGTTTTCTCGAGTCCTGCCGCCCCTCGGCAAATTAATTAGGTAATGTTCGTCAAACATTTTTTTATGACTACTAAGGCCTGCACATTGCATCCTCGAGCAATTAAGTTTTTTGAATAATGAATTGTTGACTGGAGCGTGAGTATAAGTAGTCTGCTCACGGGAACAGTCTGTCATGTAATGAGAACACGCAGCCTTCTTCTATCTGGGGAAAGCGCTTGTCCATTAGCTAAACATGTTAGACGCTTTCACCACATTAATAGGCTTTTAAGTTTACATTCCGGATCTGTTTACATACATTAGCGAACGACCTACTTCTGCCTGGAGGTAACGGTGACCCACATTAGCTGACCATGTTAGACGCTTTCACCACATTAGCGAACAATGTCAGTAATTGTTTTCCTAAGTGCTCTGCCCAACACTCAACACTTCAGATTTTAGCGATGGAAATGATACAAAAAGCAGCAGCTTCTCCAATGAATTCCAAGTTGACCAGAATGGCCGGAATCGAATCCTAGGAGTGATTACAAATTCAGCTTCTAATAACTCAGAGACTAATTACGATAAAGATGTCAAATAAACTTTATTACATTAATGTCATTAGATAGTTTCTTGTGAATGTATATTTTGGGTACATGGTGTCCAGGGTTCGAATACCGATAAAATGTAATTTAATTATAAATTTAATAACTCCTAAACTAATTAAGATAAAGACACCAAATAAACTTTATTGCGTTTATGTTATTAGGTAGTATCTTGTGTATGTGTAATTAGATACCTGAGGTTCTGGGTTCGAGTCTAATTTTTAAATCGTCATTATCTCAGAAACTAAGAGAAGTAGAGGAATTGAGCAAAGCATGATTGATATCTCCCATGAGGGGTAATTAATACTGTATATAATTTTCAATCAGTTGTCCTTACTTCGAATCCCGATCTTTCAATCACTTACTTATTTTTTCTCTATACTCTACAATATATCACTTAGATTGATGCTGTAACTGCATACAGCACCTTCAAACATATCAAACTAATATTGTAAATAATTTTGTTTCTGGTGTCCAGGGTTCGAATACAGATAAAATGTAATTTAATTATAAATTTAATAACTCCTAAACTAATTAAGATAAAGACGCCAAATAAACTTGATTGCGTTTATGTTATTAGGTAGTATCTTGTGGAGGTGTAATTAGATACCTGACGTTCTGGGTTTGAGCCTAATTTTAAATCGTCATTATCTCAGAAACTCAGAGAGGTAGAGGAGTTGACCAAAGCATGATTGATAGCTCCTATGAGGGGCAATTAATACTGTATATAATTTTCAATCAGTTACCCTTATTTCGAATCCCGATCTTTCAATCACTTACTTATTTTTTTCTATACTCTAGAATATATCACTTAGATTGATACTGTAACTGCATACAGCACCTTTAAACATATCAAACTAATATAGTAAATAATTTTGTTTTTAGTGTCCAGGGTTCGAATACCGATAAAATGTAATTTAATTGTAAATTTAATAACTCCTAAACTAATTAAGATAAAGACGCCAAATAAACTTTTATAGGGGAAAGGATACTCTCCTGAAACATTAGGTCTCTAGACAGAAGCATTTATAGGGGAGAGATAGGGAATACCAGGGCTGATGCTAGGCTAGTCAGATGCTAAAGGAGGGAGGGATATGCTTTATACGAGAGAGATAGGGAATACAAGGAAAGATGCTATATTAAACAGGACTTGAAGGGTAGAATATGAGCGATATAGCGAACCGAGGAGAGGTATTAGGATAGGAGTTTAGAATGATAGAGTAGGCGTTTATATGCGAGAGATAGGGAATACGAGGGTCGATGCTAGGCTAGACGGTGTTGAATGAGGGAATGCATCTTATATGAGAGAGATAGGGAATACGAGGAGAGGTACTAGAAGGGTAGAATATAGCGTTTTTATATGGGGGAGCTAGCAAACCGAGGAGAGGTATTAGGCAGGGAGGTCTGAATGAAAGAGTATACGTCTATATGGGAAAAGATAGGGAAAACGAAGGTAGATGTTAGGTTGAGAGAGTCTTCAAGGAGGAAAATGCATTTATATGAGAGCGTTAGGGCATACGAGGAGAGGTGCTAGTCTAGAGAGGGTTGAGGATTAGAGTATACGTTTATATGGGAGAAATATGGAAAACGGGAGAGATACAAGGATAGACAGAGATTGAAGGAGGAGGAATGTAGGTTTATACGGTAATATAGAGAGTAATTCGATTATAAAACTTTCCTCATCCAGCGTTACAATACTTTTATATACTTATTTTCTAAACCTTACAAACTTTATATTTGTTAAACAGTAGTGCGCGAGACGGAGAGGGACAAACAGTATATCGGTTTAAAGTGAAGTATACGTCCTAACCTATTCCCACCTTGTTTGTTCTGGATCTTCTCATTGTCTATCATCATCTAACGTAACCACGTAACAAGACGTAACACAGGAAATCATACATATGGCACATTAATAAAAAAAATAAATAAATAAAGGTATATATAATGAAACATAAACAAGTAGACAGAGGGTCATTGATACACAGAAAACCAGGAGTTGTATAGGAAAACAACATAGAAGTGAATTTATAGTGTAAATAGCCTAATATTTTCAAATATTATTATAGTCTAAAAGTATATAACTTAATTATGTACAGAGTATTGAGAAATAAACGTTATTCATGATTCACTAATCTCGGATCACTGCAATTGTATTGAATCAATTCACAATTGTTAATGCCATTCAACTTTCATTTGTCTCTGATACATAAACAAATTGCAAAATGGAGAAGGACGAAAGTAATAAAAAGACTCAGGCAGCAAATTTTAAGAAAGAAGAGAAAGATATATGACCGACATTGTTTTAGAACACAAATTAGTGTTGAAAATAAAATGACTGATAGCTCTGCTAAGCGTAAGGAAGAGACATGGAAATAAATTGCAAATGAGTACAATTCTAGGAAGATCATCCAATGTGAATGAAAATCCCTGAAATGATATTATGAGAACATAAAGAAAAGAATGAAGCAAGCAAATACCATTGACAAGGTGCGATTGTACAAAACTGGAGGCGCATGTATGTACCGCCTTTCTTAGACAATAGTAGCCAAATAACAATTGTTGCTCTTCTATTCAATCGCCAATGAGTTTGATGATGAAGTTGGATTCCATTCAGAAGTAATCATCACAGTGAAGGACATTGAAATAGTAAATCCAGATCCAACATGTCCTTCAGCAATTTTAATAACAGGTAAGGAATTTGAAGAAAGAGAAAGTGTAAAGGTGGCGTCTGCAGTTCCCATACAGAACTTTCAACTCCATTGCCTGAAAAGAACAAAGATGGCATAAGGGAGGGTTTTTATGAGAGGAGGCTTGAGTGTTTGGAAGAAGAGTACACAGTGAAAATGAAGATCTTGAAATTGGAATTAGAAATGAAATAATCTCAGAAAAATTAAGCGTTGTTAATAACTTATACAACCATAAATATATTACAAAAAAGTAATGAAACAGGCAAGGAATAATATGGATAAAGAAACTGTTAAGCAGATCTACTACGCTTTCATTTATTTGCATATACTCAAAGTATGGAATTACACTTTCGGGAAATATTGCAGAAATAGACATGAAAAAGATATTTACGCAAAAAGTAAAAAAGGACTTAGAATATTAGAAAAAGAAGATAAACAACATTCATGTAAACCAATTTTTAAAAATCAGTTTACCTGAATACCTGTAAAAAAACATATCACTTTACAAAAAGTAATGCAGACATCATTTATTTTTTATAAACATTATCCTATTACATTCCTTTACAAAAAAACCATATATATTTCCTAAAGGCAAAGGTGATAGTCTAGACATTCTAAACACTCAGTTATATAATCATATACATCACACAGAAAGAGACATGCATTATCACTAAAAAAACTAAACATCTCAACAATGTCTGAATGATGTATTTTATAAGTACAAGTTTTTTTGATATTTCCAAGTTCCTGTTAACCATGGCCGTAATTGATTAACACAATTTCTCGATCCTGTCATGCTATAACTTTAGAAGCTTTCAGCTTACTTATAATTTCTTCAATCTCTTGTGTGTGACTATTATTACCAGCACCCCTCGATGCAATTAGTAACCTCAATATATTTACTAGTCTATTCGGATTTTCAAGCGTTGATATCACTGAATCATCATCATATGAAGATTTCATATTCTCGCAACTTCCGATGTATCCAGATTTTTCACCAACAGTAGTCTCCAGTGAAGGACAGAGGCCTGATCCGGTATAACATTCCCCTCTATTCATCTTCGGATCTTCAAGTGCAGGAGAGAGAGTCGATTCAGCATAACATGTTGCTCTATGAAACTTAAATCTTGACAAAGAACGATTCTTAAAAATCCGCCCGCATATACAGCATCTAATAACGCGTTTTCCTCCATGTGTAATGTATGAAAAATTGAGTTTCTCATTCGTTAGTTGCACAGATTTTCTCGGGCAGTAGCTCATGCTAAAACTAAAAGAAATTAAATGAATACGTGAATGCTAACGCTCGAAGGAATTAAAAGCGTTCAGCATAACATGTTGCTCTATGAAACTTAAATCTTGACAAAGAACGATTCTTAAAAATCCGCCCGCATATACAGCATCTAATAACGCGTTTTCCTCCATGTGTAATGTATGAAAAATTGAGTTTCTCATTCGTTAGTTGCACAGATTTTCTCGGGCAGTAGCTCATGCTAAAACTAAAAGAAATTAAATGAATACGTGAATGCTAACGCTCGAAGGAATTAAAAGCGAATGAATGAATTCATAACGCGCAACTATGTATATATCCAAGATGAGGACGACGGAGGGAATTGAGATCAATGCATAGCAGGGGGAAAGGATACTCTCTTGAAACATTAGTCATCTAGACAACTATTGTTCATGGAGACCGTAGACGTCAGGTTGAATGGGACAGACCTCAGGTTCAAATCTTTAAGGGTACGGACCCCCGCCTTTTGCCTGTCATGTATACTAAACCATTCTAACAGCGTAACATTACGTTACAACGACACGTAACCAGAACATGGCGAGAGCGAGCATGGAAAAAAGGATGCTCTCTGGGAACATTCGTGAAAAGGGATGCTCTCTGGAAACAGTCGCCATCCGCACAACGGATTGTCCCTAACATTTCCAGATTTCGAACCGTTCAACATCGTGATGCGCTCCTGTCATCTACATTTCAACGAAATTTTACCTCCTGAATTAAAGTATGGTGCTCTGTATAGAACTGCACAACTTTCATTACGCTGCGTGTCCCTAGCGTTTCCAGCACCCGAATCGTTCCAGCTAGTGGAATGTCTCTACCATTTTCATGTCAACGATCTGTTACTCTGAATTAAAGTTTGGTGATTTGTATAGACCTGTACAACATGCATTACGCTATGTAACAGACTCATCACGCTATATAACAACATAATCACGCTATGTAACAACATGTTCACGCTATGTAACAACATGATCACGCTATGTAACAACATGATCACGCTATGTAACAACATGATCACGCTATGTAACAACATGATCACGCTATGTAACAACATGATCACGCTATGTAACAACATGATCACGCTATGTAACAACACGATCACGCTATGTAACAACACGATCACGCTATGTAACAACTGATCACGCTATGTAACAACATGATCACGCTATGTAACAACACGATCACGCCATGTAACAACTGATCACGCTATGTAACAACATGCTCAAGCTATGTAACAACTGATCACGTTATGTAACAACCTGATCACGCTATGTAACAACTGATCACGCTATGTAAAAACCTGATTACGCTATGTAACAACATGATCACGCTATGTAACAACATGTTCACGCTATGTAACAACATGATCACGCTATGTAACAACATGATCACGCTATGTAACACCCTGATCACGCCATGTAACAACCTGAGCACGCTATGTAACAACACGATCACGCTATGTAACAACATGTTCACGCTATGTAACAAATGATCACGCTATGTAACAACATGTTCACGCTATGTAACAACTGATCACGCTATGTAACAACATGATCACGCTATGTAACAACCTGAGCACGCTATGTAACAACCTGATCACGCTATGTAACAACATGATCACGCTATGTAACAACATGATCACGCTATGTAACACCCTGAGCACGCTATGTAACAACCTGAGCACGCTATGTAACAATACGATCACGCTATGTAACAACCTGATCACGCTATGTAACAACTGATCACGCTATGTAACAACATGATCACGCTATGTAACAACATGATCACGCTATGTAACAACCTGAGCACGCTATGTAACAACATGATCACGCTATGTAACAACATGAACACGCTATGTAACAACATGAACACGCTATGTAACAATACGATCACGCTATGTAACAACCTGAGCACGCTATGTAACAACCTGAGCACGCTATGTAACAACCTGATCACGCTATGTAACAACATGTTCACGCTATGTAACAACACGATCACGCTATGTAACAACCTGATTACACTATGTAACAACAGATCACGCTATGTAACAACATGAACACGCTATGTAACAACCTGAGCAAACTATGTAACAACCTGGTCACGCTATGTAACTATATGTTCACGCTATGTAACAACACGATCACGCTATGTAACAACACGATCACGCTATGTAACAACCTGATTACGCTATGTAACAACAGATCACGCTATGTAACAACATGATCACGCTATGTAACAACATGATCACGCTATGTAACAACCTGATCACGCTATGTAACAACATGTTCACGCTATGTAACAACTGATCACGCTATGTAACAACATGATCACGCTATGTAACAACCTGAGCACGCTATGTAACAACATGATCACGCTATGTAACATGTTCACGCTATGTAACAACCTGAGCACGCTATGTAACAACATGATCACGCTATGTAACAACATGAACACGCTATGTAACAACATGATCACGCTATGTAACAACCTGAGCACGCTATGTAACAACATGATCACGCTATGTAACATGAACACGCTATGTAACAACATGATCACGCTATGTAACAACCTGAGCACGCTATGTAACAACATGATCACGCTATGTAACAACCTGATCACGCTATGTAACAACACGATCACGCTATGTAACAACACGATCACGCTATGTAACAACCTGAGCACGCTATGTAACAACATGATCACGCTATGTAACAACACGATCACGCTATGTAACAAAACGATCACGCTATGTAACAACCTGATCAAGCTATGTAACAACATGTTCACGCTATGTAACAACATGATCACGCTATGTAACAACCTGATCACGCTATGTAACAACTTGATCACGCTATGTAACAACGCGATCACGCTATGTAACAACATGATCACGCTATGTAACAATCTGATCACACTATGTAACAACATGATCACGCTATGTAAATAGGGTGGACCATTTAAGTTGAGGCTTTACAATATATCCAAAACTAAGCGTTGTAGAAAGAAATGTCTTTAATAAAACTTGACTGATATTATGACGAAAGTAAATGCCGCTAGTCGTGTTTCGTTTGGAGTCCGTTATGAGGGTCATTTTGGGTCAATTTATTTTTTTAAATGGGAACCTACAATTAGGGTCCCATTTAAGAAGACCCTGAAATGTCCATCACAACGTCCTCCAAACGAAATACGACTAGCGGCATTTACTTTCGCCATAATATCAATCAAGTTTTATTAAAGACATTTCTTTCTACAACGCTTAGTTTTGGATATATTGTATAGCCTCAATTTAAATGGTCCACCCTATTTACATAGCGTGATCATGTTGTTACATAGTGTGATCAGATTGTTACATAGCGTGATCATGTTGTTACATAGCGTGATCGCGTTGTTACATAGCGTGATCAGGTTGTTACATAGCGTGATCAGGTTGTTACATAGCGTGATCATGTTGTTACATAGCGTGATCAGGTTGTTACATAGCGTGATCGTTTTGTTACATAGCGTGATCGTGTTGTGACATACCGTGATCAGGTTGTTACATAGCGTGATCATGTTGTTACATAGCGTGCTCAGGTTGTTACATAGCGTGATCATGTTGTTACATAGCGTGATCATGTTGTTACATAGCGTGATCATGTTGTTACATAGCGTGTTCATGTTGTTACATAGCGTGTTCATGTTGTTACATAGCGTGATCATGTTGTTACATAGCGTGCTCAGGTTGTTACATAGCGTGTTCATGTTGTTACATAGCGTGATCATGTTGTTACATAGCGTGCTCAGGTTGTTACATAGCGTGATCATGTTGTTACATAGCGTGTTCATGTTGTTACATAGCGTGATCATGTTGTTACATAGCGTGTTCATGTTGTTACATAGCGTGATCATGTTGTTACATAGCGTCCTCAGGTTGTTACATAGCGTGAACATGTTACATAGCGTGATCATGTTGTTACATAGCGTGCTCAGGTTGTTACATAGCGTGATCATGTTGTTACATAGCGTGATCAGTTGTTACATAGCGTGAACATGCTGTTACGTAGCGTGAACATGCTGTTACGTAGCGTGATCAGGTTGTTACATAGCGTGATCATGTTGTTACATAGCGTGCTCAGGTTGTTACATAGCGTGATCATGTTGTTACATAGCGTGATCTGTTGTTACATAGCGTAATCAGGTTATTACATAGCGTGATCGTGTTGTTACATAGCGTGATCGTGTTGTTACATAGCGTGAACATGTTAATACATAGCGTGATCAGGTTGTTACATAGCGTGCTCAGGTTGTTACATAGCGTGTTCATGTTGTTACATAGCGTGATCATGTTGTTACATAGCGTGATCTGTTGTTACATAGTGTAATCGGGTTGTTACATAGCGTGATCGTGTTGTTACATAGAGTGATCGTGTTGTTACATAGCGTGAACATGTTGTTACATAGCGTGATCAGGTTGTTACATAGCGTGCTCAGGTTGTTACATAGCGTGTTCATGTTGATACATAGCGTGATCATGTTGTTACATAGCGTGCTCAGGTTGTTACATAGCGTGATCGTATTGTTACATAGCGTGTTCATGTTGTTACATAGCGTGATCATGTTGTTACATAGCGTGCTCAGGTTGTTACATAGCGTGAACATGTTGTTACATAGCGTGATCAGTTGTTACATAGCGTAATCAGGTTGTTACAAAGCGTGATCAGGTTGTTACATAGCGTGATCGTATTGTTACATAGCGTGCTCAGGTTGTTACATAGCGCGCTCAGGGTGTTACATAGAGTGATCATATTGTTACATAGCGTGATCCTGTTGTTACATAGCGTGATCATGTTTTTACATAGCGTGATCAGGTTGTTACATAGCGTGCTCAGGTTGTTACATAGCGTGATCATGTTGTTACATAGCGTGATCAGTTGTTACGTAGCGTGAACATGTTGTTACATAGCGTGATCATTTGTTACATAGCTTGATCATGTTGTTACATAGAGTGAACATGTTGTTACATAGCGTGATCGTGTTGTTACATAGCGTGCTCAGGTTGTTACATAGCGTGATCAGGGTGTTACATAGCGTGATCATGTTGTTACATAGCGTGATCATGTTGTTACATAGCGTGAACATGTTGTTACATAGCGTGATCATGTTGTTACATAGCGTAATCAGGTTGTCACATAGCGTGATCAGTTGTTACATAGCGTGATCAGGTTGTTACATAACGTGATCAGTTGTTACATAGCTTGAGCATGTTGTTACATAGCGTGATCAGTTGTTACATGGCGTGATCGTGTTGTTACATAGCGTGATCATGTTGTTACATAGCGTGATCAGTTGTTACATAGCGTGATCGTGTTGTTACATAGCGTGATCGTGTTGTTACATAGCGTGATCATGTTGTTACATAGCGTGATCATGTTGTTACATAGCGTGATCATGTTGTTACATAGCGTGATCATGTTGTTACATGGCGTGATCATGTTGTTACATAGCGTGATCATGTTGTTACATAGCGTGATCATGTTGTTACATAGCGTGAACATGTTGTTACATAGCGTGATCATGTTGTTACATAGCGTGATGAATCTGTTAGATAGCGTAATGCATGTTGTACAGGTCTATACAGATCACCAAACTTTAATTCAGAGTAACAGATCGTTGACATGAAGATGGTAGAGACATTCCACTAGCTGGAACGATTCGGGAGCTGGAAACGCTAGGGACACGCAGCGTAATGAAAGTTGTGCAGTTCTATACAGAGCACCATACTTTAATTCAGGAGGTAAAATTTCGTTGAAATGTAGATGACAGGAGCGCGTCACGATGTTGAACGGTTCGAAATCTGGAAATGTTAGGGACAATCCGTTGTGCGGATGGCGACTGTTTCCAGAGAGCATCCCTTTTCACGAATGTTCCCAGAGAGCATCCTTTTTTCCATGCTCGCACTCGCCATGTTCTGGTTACGTGTCGTTGTAACGTAATGTTACGCTGTTAGGATGGTTTAGTATACATGACAGGCAAAAGGCGGGGGTCCGTACCCTTAAAGATTTGAACCTGAGGTCTGTCCCATTCAACCTGACGTCTACGGTCTCCATGAACAATAGTTGTCTAGATGACTAATGTTTCAAGAGAGTATCCTTTCCCCCTGCTATGCATTGATCTCAATTCCCTCCGTCGTCCTCATCTTGGATATATACATAGTTGCGCGTTATGAATTCATTAATTCGCTTTTAATTCCTTCGAGTGTTAGCATTCACGTATTCATTTAATTTCTTTTAGTTTTAGCATGAGCTACTGCCCGAGAAAATCTGTGCAACTAACGAATGAGAAACTCAATTTTTCATACATTACACATGGAGGAAAACGCGTTATTAGATGCTGTATATGCGGGCGGATTTTTAAGAATCGTTCTTTGTCAAGATTTAAGTTTCATAGAGCAACATGTTATGCTGAATCGACTCTCTCTCCTGCACTTGAAGATCCGAAGATGAATAGAGGGGAATGTTATACCGGATCAGGCCTCTGTCCTTCACTGGAGACTACTGTTGGTGAAAAATCTGGATACATCGGAAGTTGCGAGAATATGAAATCTTCATATGATGATGATTCAGTGATATCAACGCTTGAAAATCCGAATAGACTAGTAAATATATTGAGGTTACTAATTGCATCGAGGGGTGCTGGTAATAATAGTCACACACAAGAGACTGAAGAAATTATAAGTAAGCTGAAAGCTTCTAAAGTTATAGCATGACAGGATCGAGAAATTGTGTTAATCAATTACGGCCATGGTTAACAGGAACTTGGAAATATCAAAAAAACTTGTACTTATAAAATACATCATTCAGACATTGTTGAGATGTTTAGTTTTTTTAGTGATAATGCATGTCTCTTTCTGTGTGATGTATATGATTATATAACTGAGTGTTTAGAATGTCTAGACTATCACCTTTGCCTTTAGGAAATATGTATGATTTTTTTGTAAAGGAATGCAATAGGATAATGTTTATAAAAAATAAATGATGTCTGCATTACTTTTTGTAAAGTGATATGTTTTTTTACAGGTATTCAGGTAAACTGATTTTTAAAAATTGGTTTACATGAATGTTGTTTATCTTCTTTTTCTAATATTCTAAGTCCTTTTTTATTTTTTGCGTAAATATCTTTTTCATGTCAATTTCTGCAATATTTCCCGAAAGTGTAATTCCATACTTTGAGTATATGCAAATAAATGAAAGCGTAGTAGATCTGCTTAACAGTTTCTTTATCCATATTATTCCTTGCCTGTTTCATTACTTTTTTGTAATATATTTATGGTTGTATAAGTTATTAACAACGCTTAATTTTTCTGAGATTCTTTCATTTCTAATTCCAATTTCAAGATCTTCATTTTCACTGTGTACTCTTCTTCCAAACACTCAAGCCTCCTCTCATAAAAACCCTCCCTTATGCCATCTTTGTTCTTTTCAGGCAATGGAGTTGAAAGTTCTGTATGGGAACTGCAGACGCCACCTTTACACTTTCTCTTTCTTCAAATTCCTTACCTGTTATTAAAATTGCTGAAGGACATGTTGGATCTGGATTTACTATTTCAATGTCCTTCACTGTGATGATTACTTCTGAATGGAATCCAACTTCATCATCAAACTCATTGGCGATTGAATAGAAGAGCAACAATTGTTATTTGGCTACTATTGTCTAAGAAAGGCGGTACATACATGCGCCTCCAGTTTTGTACAATCGCACCTTGTCAATGGTATTTGCTTGCTTCATTCTTTTCTTTATGTTCTCATAATATCATTTCAGGGATTTTCATTCACATTGGATGATCTTCCTAGAATTGTACTCATTTGCAATTTATTTCCATGTCTCTTCCTTACGCTTAGCAGAGCTATCAGTCATTTTATTTTCAACACTAATTTGTGTTCTAAAACAATGTCGGTCATATATCTTTCTCTTCTTTCTTAAAATTTGCTGCCTGAGTCTTTTTATTACTTTCGTCCTTCTCCATTTTGCAATTTGTTTATGTATCAGAGACAAATGAAAGTTGAATGGCATTAACAATTGTGAATTGATTCAATACAATTGCAGTGATCCGAGATTAGTAAATCATGAATAACGTTTATTTCTCAATACTCTGTACATAATTAAGTTACATACTTTTAGACTATAATAATATTTGAAAATATTAGGCTATTTACACTATAAATTCACTTCTTGGTTGTTTGCCTATACAACTCCTGGTTTTCTGTGTATCAATGACCCTCTGTCCACTTGTTTATGTTTCATTATATATACCTTTATTTATTTATTTTTTTTATTAATGTGCCATATGTATGATTTCCTGTGTTACGTCTTGTTACGTGGTTACGTTAGATGATGATAGACAATGAGAAGATCCAGAACAAACAAGGTGGGAATAGGTTAGGACGTATACTTCACTTTAAACCGATATACTGTTTGTCCCTCTCCGTCTCGCGCACTACTGTTTAACAAATATAAAGTTTGTAAGGTTTAGAAAATAAGTATATAAAAGTATTGTAACGCTGGATGAGGAAAGTTTTATAATCGAATTACTCTCTATATTACCGTATAAACCTACATTCCTCCTCCTTCAATCTCTGTCTATCCTTGTATCTCTCCCGTTTTCCATATTTCTCCCATATAAACGTATACTCTAATCCTCAACCCTCTCTAGACTAGCACCTCTCCTCGTATGCCCTAACGCTCTCATATAAATGCATTTTCCTCCTTGAAGACTCTCTCAACCTAACATCTACCTTCGTTTTCCCTATCTTTTCCCATATAGACGTATACTCTTTCATTCAGACCTCCCTGCCTAATACCTCTCCTCGGTTTGCTAGCTCCCCCATATAAAAACGCTATATTCTACCCTTCTAGTACCTCTCCTCGTATTCCCTATCTCTCTCATATAAGATGCATTCCCTCATTCAACACCGTCTAGCCTAGCATCGACCCTCGTAATCCCTATCTCTCGCATATAAACGCCTACTCTATCATTCTAAACTCCTATCCTAATACCTCTCCTCGGTTCGCTATATCGCTCATATTCTACCCTTCAAGTCCTGTTTAATATAGCATCTTTCCTTGTATTCCCTATCTCTCTCGTATAAAGCATATCCCTCCCTCCTTTAGCATCTGACTAGCCTAGCATCAGCCCTGGTATTCCCTATCTCTCCCCTATAAATGCTTCTGTCTAGAGACCTAATGTTTCAGAAGAGTATCCTTTCCCCTATAAAAGTTTATTTGGCGTCTTTATCTTAATTAGTTTAGGAGTTATTAAATTTATAATTAAATTACATTTTATCGGTATTCAAACCCTGGACACTAAAAACAAAATTATTTACTATATTAGTTTGATATGTTTAAAGGTGCTGTATGCAGTTACAGCATCAATCTAAGTGATATATTCTAGAGTATAGAAAAAAATAAGTAAGTGATTGAAAGATCGGGATTCGAAATAAGGACAACTGATTGAAAATTATATACAGTATTAATTGCCCCTCATAGGAGCTATCAATCATGCTTTGGTCAACTCCTCTACCTCTCTGAGTTTCTGAGATAATGACGATTTAAAATTAGGCTCGAACCCAGAACGTCAGGTATCTAATTACACCTCCACAAGATACTACCTAATAACATAAACGCAATAAAGTTTATTTGGCGTCTTTATCTTAATTAGTTTAGGAGTTATTAAATTTATAATTAAATTACATTTTATCTGTATTCGAACCCTGGACACCAGAAACAAAATTATTTACAATATTAGTTTGATATGTTTAAAGGTGCTGTATGCAGTTACAGCATCAATCTAAGTGATATATTTTAGAGTATAGAGAAAAAATAAGTAAGTGATTGAAAGATCGGGATTCGAAGTAAGGACAACTGATTGAAAATTATATACAGTATTAATTACCCCTCATGGGAGCTATCAATCATGCTTTGCTCAATTCCTCTACCTCTCTTAGTTTCTGAGATAATGACGATTTAAAAATTAAACTCGAACCCAGAACTTCAGGTATCTAATTACACATCCAAAAGATACTACCTAATAACATAAACGCAATAAAGTTTATTTGGTGTCTTTATCTTAATTAGTTTAGGAGTTATTAAATTTATAATTAAATTACATTTTATCGGTATTCGAACCCTGGACACCATGTACCCAAAATATACATTCACAAGAAACTATCTAATGACATTAATGTAATAAAGTTTATTTGACATCTTTATCGTAATTAGTCTCTGAGTTATTAGAAGCTGAATTTGTAATCACTCCTAGGATTCGATTCCGGCCATTCTGGTCAACTTGGAATTCATTGGAGAAGCTGCTGCTTTTTGTATCATTTCCATCGCTAAAATCTGAAGTGTTAAGTGTTGGGCAGAGCACTTAGGAAAACAATTACTGACATTGTTCGCTAATGTGGTGAAAGCGTCTAACATGGTCAGCTAATGTGGGTCACCGTTACCTCCAGGCAGAAGTAGGTCGTTCGCTAATGTATGTAAACAGATCCGGAATGTAAACTTAAAAGCCTATTAATGTGGTGAAAGCGTCTAACATGTTCAGCTAATGGACAAGCGCTTTCCCCAGATAGAAGAAGGCTGCGTGTTCTCATTACATGACAGACTGTTCCCGTTAGCAGACTACTTATACTCACGCTCCAGTCAACAATTCATTATTCAAAAAACTTAATTGCTCGAGGATGCAATGTGCAGGCCTTAGTAGTCATAAAAAAATGTTTGACGAACATTACCTAATTAATTTGCCGAGGGGCGGCAGGACTCGAGAAAACAATTCCCTCAAGTCATGACGCCACAGTAGAACGCATGGGGGAGGGGGGGTAGGACCTGTTAGCACAGACACTGTCGGCATTAGGTGAGCACACAAAGCGAGAGGGGGCGGGGCCTAACGACACGATACCTGGCGGCATGTAAGCCCTCAAAGGGAGGGGGCGGGGCTTGTCGGCGTAGAACAAAGAACTTTATCGCTTGTCGGCATCTCTCTACTGCGCTCAAACATACATACTATATCTACTACATTACTCAGCCTCTGTCTAGCCTAACACCTCCCCTCGTTTTCCTATACCTCTCATATAAACTATACTCTACTCAGCCTCTGTCTAGCCTAGCACCTCCCCTCGTATTCCCTATCTTTCTCATATAAAGCGCACTCCCCCTCCTACCACTGTCTAGCCTAGCGTCAGTCCTCGTATTCCCTATCTCGCCCATATAAACGCATTTTCCTCCTTGAACCGTCGCATCTAGCCTCGTTTTCCCTATCCTTTCCCATATAAACGCAAAAAACTGCGCTCGATCTCTCCTATATATCCTACTTGTATTCAAATACCGCTAACGGTTTTGATTAAAATACCATATATTCTATATGTATTAAATTGACACTAATTGTAGGTTTCCATTTTAAAAAATCTGATGTGCTACACTCACATTACTTTCTCTCTCTTGTACAAAGTATTTTTACAAATGCATCATGTTAATGGAGATATCGAGATGTCAATCTTATTGGTAATTTTCTTGTACTTGCAAGGGGAATATGGTAGGTTTTAAGCGATAGTCAAATATTTTAACGCTGGTTGCTATGTGGCGCATTTCATTCTCTTTGCATGTTCAGGACATAAAAAAATGAATAACGAATTTCATTTGAGAAAATAAGTATTGAAAAATTTAAGGGAATAACAAGCAATATCTTGAAAATGGTTCACTCAACAACAAAAAATGTATAGAACATAAATTGTGTATTTTAACGCGATCTACATTTTTTCTCTAGTAAAATTTTCTCTATCTCTTATGGTTTACCAGTTATGCAAAAGTCGTTCACAATGAAGAATACTTTTGGAGACATTCATAGAAAATACGAGATATACATTTAATTTTTCATGAAAATATCTTAAGCATATCATATTTTAATCAAAATCGTTAGAGCCATTTTTGAGAAAATTAGAATTTTCGAAAAATGTTCCATGTAAAGGGTAGCCTGGGTTGGGGGGATTTTCTTGAAAACCTTCGTGTCGCATCTCTTGAAGATACTGAACCTAAATACCAAGTTTGGTGTTTATCAGACTGTTCGTTTCTGAGTTATGCTGTTCACAGACAGACACACAGACACACACACGGACATGTTTCCAAAATTCTTTTTTTGGATTCAGGGGATCTCAAAACATGTATTTCCGGTGAATTCTCGGTATCGAATTTTTGGGTGGAATACAATACTTCCCCTACTTACTATACGTAGTAGAAAAAGTAAAAAATGAATAACGAATTTCATTTGAGAAAATAAGTATTGAAACATTTAAGGGAATAACAAGCAATATCTTGAAAATGGTTCACTCAACAAAAACAATGTATAGGACATAAATTGTGTATTTTAACGCGATCTACATTTTTCAGTAGTAAAATTCTGTCTATCTCTTATGGTTTACCAGATATGCAAAAGTCGTTCACAATGAAGAATACTTTTGGAGACATTCCCAGAAAATTCAAGATATACATTTCATTTTGCATGAAAATATCTTAAACATATGATGTTTTAATTAAAATCGTTAGAGCCAATTTTGAGAGAATTAGAATTTTCAAAAAATGTTCCATGTAAAGGGTAATCTGGGGTTGGGGGATTTTCTTGAAAACCTTCGTGTCGCATCTCTGGAAGATACTGAATCTAAATACGAAGTTATTTCTGAGTTATACAGTTCTAAAACACACACACACAGAAATGTTTCCAAAAATGCTTTTTTTTGGATTCAGGGGGTCTCAAAACATGTATTTCCGGTGAAATCTCGGTATCGAATTTTTTGGTGGAATACAATACTTCCCCTAATTACTATACGTAGTAGAGAAAGTAAAATTTAAATTATCCCTAAAGTGACCAGTATAACTTTCCCCCATAATATCAAGCAACTTTTATTAAAGACATTTCTTTCTACAACGCTTAGTTTGTACAGTCTCAGCTTAAATGGTCCATCCAGTATAATGACAAATAAAATGTATATCTTAAATTTTCAGGAGTACTTGCGAATGCCTCTTCCTTCGGAAAGAATTTTGGATACTTTTTGTGTAATTGGTAAACAACAAGAGAGGGAAGAAAACTAATTGCACAATAAATGCAGATTTCTTTAAAACACACAACTTATTTTCAATAACCTTTCGTGTGGCATCGATGATTTACGGGATATCCTTTATTACTGATTTCAATTTTTCAATTCTTTGTCATTTTTTTCAAAGTCCTGTCGCTATTCAGTTATTTCTTGCGATATCAGGAAAGAGAATGGAATATTAAGTCCAATATAGATGAACCATTTTTACTTTCTCTACTACGTATAGTAAATAGGGGAAGTATTGTATTCCACCCAAAAATTCGATACCGAGATTTCACCGGAAATACATGTTTTGAGACCTCCTGAATCCAAAAAAAGCATATTTGGAAATATGTCCGTGTGTGTGTTTGTGTGTCTGTGGACAGCATAACTCAGAAACGAACAGTCGGATAAACACTAAACTTGGTATTTCGGTTCAGTATCTTCCAGAGATGCGACACGAAGGTTTTCAAGAAAATCCCCCCAAACCCAGATTACCCTTTACATGGAACATTTTTCGAAAATTTTAATTTTCTCAAAAATGGCTCTAATGATTTTGATTAAAATATCATATGTTTAAGATATTTTCATGACAAATGAAATGTATATCTCAAATTTTCTGGAAAGTCTCCAAAAGTATTCTTCATTGTGGACGACTTTTGCGTAACTGGTAAACTATAAGAGATAGACAGAGTTTTACTACACAGAAAATGTAGATCGCGTTAAAATACACAATTTATGTTATATACATTTTTGTTGTTGAGTGAACCATTTTCGAGATATTGCTTGTTATTCTCTTAAATTTTTCAATACTTATACTTTTTCTCAAATTCGTTATTCATTTTTTTTATGTCCTGGACATGCAAAGAGAATGGAATATGCCGCATAGAAATCAGCGCTTAAAATATTTGACTATCGCTTAAAGCCTACCATATTCCCCTTGCATCTACAAGAAAATTACCAATAAGATTGACATCTCGATATCTCGATTAGCATGAAGCATATGGAGAATAGGCGTTTGTAAAAGTAGTTTGTACAAGAATAGAGAAAGTCATGTAGTGTAACACATCAGATATTTTTAATTGACTATCGCTATTCCTTTTGTACTTACAACGAAATACTAATGATAGTTTCATTACTAAATAGTATTGAAACCATTTATTCAAACGTTTATCACAATCAACTTGTAGAATATGCCTTTGGAAGAATAGTTTGTAGACGCTGTATGAAAATAAATGATACTGGTAGAGAAAGTCATATGATTATTATCAGATTTTTTGTTTACCTTTATGTAGTTTTTGGTTTCGTTCTCGTCTTGGTATAATTAATTACTTAACCACTATGTGCATTCTGAACTTTCACTATTTTTTAAAATTGTCACAATTACAGTTTGCAAAAGTAGGCAAAGCAAAATATAACAAGTTGCTTAAATATGCACCTGAAAGTTAATACGAATTTTAAATTCTGTTTGCTTATTTCAGAGGAAATATCAATATTTTAATTTCATGCATTTCAAAATACCATTTCAGTTTTTGTTACTTTTTTAAAAAGCATATATGAGAAAATTTCACATCATTTGCCCTTAAATAATGTCGTTAGAGCTAAGTCATTTGAACATTTCATTTGAGAGAAAACAGCAAATGAGATTATACATAATAATGAATGCCCTTTTCTTCTACACGTAGACAATCAAGGACCTTAAAATAGACAAATAAAACAAATGTATTTTTTGAAAGCCAACACGAAATTATTTTAAGAAGTGAGGTGGGCAATTTGGTTGTTGCGCATTTTTTCACTATTTTCACCACTCCATACTATGTTGGTGAACCTGCTTCTTGGAGTTCCTCTTGCTCATGTTTTATGCGTCATTCGTGGGTTCGTGTACCGTGTAGTGCTGTTGCTAGTGCCGGGTTGTATCCGCAGAGGAAAGTGGGGCTACTTCGGTTACATCTTTGGTGAGTAGGAATTAATTCAGCTTATAATTTTATCTGATACTTTTTGGTTCAACGTCTTCGTTAAATATATTTCGTATATTAATTATGAGGGCCTGCCAATTTAGTATCAGTTATTCATATTTTAATTCTATATAACGCCGATTTAGCTTACATATAAGTCTATGTTTCTTACTGTGCTTTAGCTTTCACAGAAGCTTGAAAGGGCGTATTTATTGGGTAGTGTTAGTTTAGTGGTTGGCTTAGTATTCAACTCGGCCCATTTTACAGCGTTTCGTAGCTGTTGAATTTGGTCTTGTAAATCCTCTCCTTTGTGTTGGCATACTGCTGGTTGTTGAGTTATTTAGTCGTTTTAATATGGATAAAAGTTTTTATTGAAATCCCAACTTTTAGAGAAAATATAGTTTGCTACTCAACCATAGTTTGTGTGAAATTTATAAAATATACAGCATTGCTGAATTTTATACTGGTCTACCCGGTATTACGTCAGCAATGTTTTTTCTAAGTTTCCTGCTTTCAATTAGAATGGTTATTTCTATATTGATTTTATAGTTTTTAAAAAACTTGCTCAGATCAGAATGCCATACAAAATACATCTCTGAATAAGAATTGTTAATCTTTAATTTTGTTCAGAAAAGTGTTTCTTGTTAGACATTTCAACATTTTTGTTTCTGAATTATCGCCACATTTCTCTGATAAAATTAAATAACATTTTTGTACTTCTTAAAAAAGGTACTTAGATCAGATATCCCATAAAATACATGTTTGAAAATATTTTTATAAAACTGTTAGTATGGAATTTTTGTAAATGTTTAATTTTGTTGAGAAAAGTGTTTCCTTTTAAATAATAGAACTTTTTTTGAAGCGTCAGTGCATTTCTGAGATAAAATTACACAATCTTTTTGTAGTTTTTCTTTAAAAAAATACTTGCTTAGATCAGATAGACCCATAGAATAATACATTTTGATAAAATCTTTGAAAGCAGTTTGACAAAAAATTATTTTTTATGGTTAATAAATTTAAAATTATAGAAATTATGTTATTCTTTAATGCACTTATTGTGCATCCCAACATTTTTTTCTGAAACCTAAGCACATTTCTCTGAAATATTTAAGTATTTTTTTCCACAAATGGGCTAAGTCCCGTTAATAGATTTGTCAATCATGGGACATTTCTAAAATGACAAAACTCTGCTAACTGCTAGAACGCTGTGATTGGTAATAAGCCTGCTAAACCATTTAAAACCTAATGAGATTTAAATGACTCTGATGTAAAAGAGATATACAGTTTAAATTCCTTACTATTTTATTACGTGTATTATTTTTTACTTTTCTTGGTTAAATTTAACGGACCCGTGTCCTCGGTTACCTCGTCATGGTAGGCCTTCAAGGTTGTTAGCTCCTCGCAACTACCGCGTTTGACCAAAATACAAGACGTTCGTTAGGTCTTAGACGTTTTTTCTCTGCTTCCTTCTTTCGCTTCAATTCTCTCAACGTAACCGAAAGCTGTTTATGAAAATTATTTTTTTTAGCAGTAACTATTTCAAGAATTATATGGTTGGGCGTCTCCGATTGAAGTAAATATTGTTCCTCTTGAGTAAAATTAAATAGTATCACTATTGTTAATAACAGTAATTAATAACATAGCATCATAACTATCGCTGCTCGGATATTATTATTGCATTGCAACAATTCATAAAAACAAGAGGATAGTGATGGTTTATTTGTTTAAACAATGCGGTTTATGTATATTATCTGTTTAACTGATGCAAAATGTGGGCTTTGTGCAAAGTCTACCTTCCACATTTAGTTCACGCTTTGGCCTGTAGTAGGCACTTTGTGGCTGTGTTATTCATACAGAAGAGCCACCAACATCTGAACGAAAACCACAGCGAGAGGCCCTTTCTCGCTGTTTATAGAATTCACAAATGCAAAGCTTCCAACATATGACTAACGAACATCCGCATCGTTACGCGAATGGATCTTCAGGGCTCTAAGACGCAAAGCGAGTGATGTTTTGTGTAAGTAGAGAAATAAAGCAGTTGCGGAACGACCACAGATCATAGTCGTAGGATCAGTGAGGCTAAACCCCAATTAAGAATTACGTCACTTTATTTGGTGGGATAGATACGGTAGGTAACGAGCGTGTATAGAAGAACTAAAAATATCGCTATTTTCACGAATTTCGCTAGTTTTCGTGGGTGGACACTTCCGCACATGCGCAGTAATAACAAAATTGAGTACTTTGTTGACACTTAGCGATTTATTTCGTATACAAGAAACTGTCTTAGAAAGGGAGGGTGGGCGGCTGAGTTCCAAGCTTTCCAGCCATTCACATTTCCTTTTAAAGCATGTAACATATGCATTTTCCTTCTTTAAATCCTCTTTCTTCCACATTATCCAAACTGTAAGCAACAATATAGCAAAATTCTAATTTCTTTTAAAGAATTCGTGCGTGATAGGTTTAATGGAGTATAAATTAAATAGAGCCTGCGTCCTTCAACGTAAATATTTGAATTATTTGTGTTCCCAATAGCGTTGAAATCTATCTTAGCACAGTTCATATTTCTGTCTTAATAAATGTAGCAAATATACTGTAATTAATTTGTTTCCCTTGGGTTATGCACACTGGATTCGGAAAGCTTTTAATTCTATTTTAAAAAATCTGATGTGTTACATTCACATGACTTTCTCTACTCTTGTACACACTATTTATACAAACGCTTATTCTCCATCTCCTTCATGTTAATCGAGATAAACATTTGCAGAGTCTATCTTATTGCTAATTTTCTTGTAAATGTAAGGGGAATATATATTTACAAGGGCAATTTGGAAATACAGTAGCCTTTAAGCACATACATATCTCTTAATAGCTGGTTGCTAGGTGCAGCACCATTCCCTTTGCCACAGATTAATACTCGTTGCATATTGAAGACAAAAAAAAATTCTGATGTGTTACACTCACATGACATTCTCTACTCTTGTACAATATAATTTTACAAACGCTTATTCTCCATATGCTTCATGTTAATCGAGATATCGAGATGTCAAACTTATTGGTAATTTTCTTGTAGATGCAAGGGAAATATGGTAGCTTTTAAGCGATAGTTAAATATTTTAACGCTGGTTGCTATGTGGCGCATTCCATTCTCTTTGCATGTCCAGGACATAAAAAATATGAATAACGAATTTGAGAAAAAGTATAAGTATTGTAAAATTTAAGGAAATAACAAGCAATATCTCGAAAACGGTTCACTCAACAAAAGAAATGTATATGACATAAGTTGTGTATTTTAACGCTATTTACATTTTTTGTGTAGTAAAATTTTGTCTATCTCTTATGGTTTACCTGTTATCCAAAAGTCGTTCACAATGAAGAATACTTTTGGAGACATTCCCAGAAAATTCGAGATATACATTTTATTTGTCATGACAATATCTTAAACATATGATATTTTAATCAAAATCGTTAGAGCCGTTTTTGAGAAAATTAAAATTTTCGAAAAATGTTCCATGTAAAGGGTAGTCTGGGGTGGGGGGATTTTCTTGAAAACCTTCGTATCGCATCTCTGAAAGATACTGAACCTAAATACCAAGTTTGGTGTTTATCCAAATGTTTGTTTTTGAGTTATGCTGTTCACAGACACACACACACACACACACACACAGACACACACACGGACATGTTTCCAAAAATGCTTTTTTTGGATTCAGGAGGTCTCAGAACATGTATTTCCGGTGAAATCTCGGTGTCGAATTTTTGGGTGGAATGCAATACTTCCCCTCCTTACTATACGTAGTAGAGAAAGTAACGAATAACGAATTCCCATTTGAGAAAATGTCTTGAAAAATTTAAGGGAATAACAAGTAATATCTCGAAAATGGTTCACTCAACAAAAAAAATGTATGACGTAAATTGTGTATTTTAACGTGATCTACATTTTTAGTGTAGTAAAAGTTTGTCTATCTGTTATGGTTTACCAGTTATGCAAAAGTCGTTCACAATGAAGAATACTTTTGGAGACATTCCCAGGAAATTCAAGATATACATTTTATTTGTCATAAAAGTATCTTAAACATTTGATATTTTAATCAAAATCGTTAGAGCCATTTTTGAGAAAATTAAAATTTTCGAAAAATCTTCCATATAAAGGGTATCTGGGGTGGGGGGATTTTCTTGAAAACCTTCGTGTCGCATCCTTGGAAGATACTGAACTTAAATACCAAGTTTGGTGTTTATTCGACTGTTCGTTTCTGAGTTATGCTGTTCACAGACACACACGGACATGTTTCCAAAAATGATTTTACTTTCTCTACTACGTATAGTAAGTAGGGGAAGTATTGCATTCCACCCAAAAATTCGATACCGAGATTTCACCGGAAATACATGTTTTGAGACCTCCTGAATCCAAAAAAAAGCATTTTTGGAAACATGTCCGTGTGTGTGTGTGTGTGTGTGTGTGTGTGTGTGTGTGTCTGTCTGTGAACAGCATAACTCAAAAACTAACAGTCGGATAAACACTAAACTTGGTATTTACGTTCAGTATCTTCCAGAGATGCGACACGAAGGTTTTCAAGAAAATCCCCCCAAACCCAGATTACCCTTTACATGGAACATTTTTCGAAACTTTTAATTTTCTCAAAAATGGCTCTAACGATTTTGATGAAAATATCATATGTTTAAGATAATGTCATGAGAAATGAAATGTATATCTCGAAATTTCTGGGAATGTCTCCAGAAGTATTCTTCATTATGAACGACTTTTGCATAACTGGTAAACCATAAGAGATAGACAAAATTTTACTACACAAAAAATGTAGATCGCGTTAAAATACACAACTTATATCATATACAGTTTTTTTGTTGAGTGATCCGTTTTCGAGATATTGCTTGTTATTTCCTTAAATTTTCCAATACTTATACTTTTTCTCAAATTCGTTATTCATTTTTACTTTCTCTACTACGTATAGTAAGTAGGGGAAGTATTGCATTCCACCCAAAAATTCGATACCGAGATTTCACCGGAAATACATGTTTTGAGACCTCCTGAATCCAAAAAAAGCATTTTTGGAAACATGTCCGTGTGTGTCTGTGTGTGTGTGTGTGTGTCTGTGTGTGTGTGTGTGTGTGTGTGTGTGTGTGTGTGTGTCTGTGTGTCTGTGAACAGCATAACTCAAAAACGAACAGTCGGATAAGCACCAAACTTGGTATTTAGGTTCAGTATCTTCCAGAGATGCGACACGAAGGTTTTCAAGAAAATCCCCCCACCCCAGACTACCCTTTACATGGAAGATTTTTCGAAAATTTTAATTTTCTCAAAAATGGCTAACGATTTTGATGAAAATATCATATGTTTAAGATAATGTCATGAGAAATGAAATGTATATCTCGAAATTTCTGGGAATGTCTCCAAAAGTATTCTTCATTGTGAACGACTTTTGCATAACTGGTAAACCATAAGAGATAGACAAAATTTTACTACACAAAAACTGTAGATCGCGTTAAAATACACAACTTATATCATATACATTTCTTTTGTTGAGTGAACCGTTTTCGAGATATTGCTTGTTATTTCCTTAAATTTTCCAATACTTATACTTTTTCTCAAATTCGTTATTCATTTTTTTGTGTCCTAGACATGCAAAGAGAATGGAATGCTCCACATAGCAACCAGCGATAAAATATTTGACTATCGCTTAAAAGCTACCATATTCCCCTTGCATCTACAAGAAAATTAGCAATAAGATTGACATCTCGATATATCGATTAACATAAAGCATATGGAGAATAGGCGTTTGCAAAAATAGATTGTACAAGAGTAGAGAAAGTCATGTGAGTGTAACACATCAGATTTTTTTATGTCCTGGACATGCAAAGAGAATGGAATGCGCCACATATCAACCAGCGATAAAATATTTGACTATCGCTTAAAAGCTACCATATTTCCCTTGCATCTACAAGAAAATTACAAATAAGATTGACATCTCGATATCTCGATTAACATGAAGCATATAGAGATTAAGCGTTTGTAAAAATATTTTGTATAAGAGTAGAGAAAGTCATGTGAGTGTAACACATCAGATTTTTTTAATACGAGAGTGTACGTAAGGGAGAAACGATAGGTTTTAGGTTTTTAAACATTTGTTTTACTTGTTTTATAAAATTACACAAATTATTTAATCTATTCACATGTGGTGCATATACCGTTATTTTATATGCATTTAAGAGGAGCTTTGTTGATCTAATTTCTGACCATGTTACCGACATAAACTTTTAAACTGATGTAGATGTCGATGAGGAGATTCAGCATAAACATTCATTACTCCATTCATACCATGTACTTGCAAGGTTGCGATTTTATCGAATAAAACTTCTGGCAATTACTGAACTGTAATAGTACTTATCAGCATTCAAAATTAAGTTCATGCTTTGTCCGGTAAGAGGCACTTGTGTCGTTCATACGGAAGAGCCGCCAACATCTGAACGAAAAACACAGCGAGTCCTGCGCGAATGACTGATTTGGGGCTGAGGGATGCTTAAGCAGCACTTTATTTTGTGGGATAGATATGGTAGGTAACGATGTGTTACCTACCATAGAAAGAATTTCGCTAATACTCATGGGTCGCATTTTCTTTCGCGCATGCGCAGTAGTAACAAAATGGTGTAGGATAGAGGGGGGGCAAGTTGATAAAAAATTTTTTTTATGTTTTTATTTTTATTACAGCAACATTTCAGCTAATCCTCAACTGTTCTATACATTTCTTTAAGCGTCTATTAATAATTACGTAATTATTTTTCGCTCACTTAGTTAACTTTTTAAGCCATTGCGTAGCGAGTTGACTTACCCCACTTAAGAGGCAGGTTGGCACAGGATGTGAGGTAAGTTGGTTACGTGTTTTTAAATGGAAGCTGTACTTTTTAAATAATTTATTAAAAACAATATGATCAAGTTATTAAAAACGCTTCAGATATACAGGGTTATTCAAAAAAGAAGGAACAGACTACATATTTATTTCTAATGAACGACAATAGATGGCGACACATAATATATCACTGGATAGAGAAAAGTTCAAAAGTTTTATTTTGTGTGTTCAAAATGAGAACAATTTGTTATGCGAGGACGACCAGTGCTTTTCCGTTTGCATACGCAACCATCTTCTACGAATTTATTGTATCGTCATTTTGTATGACGAGGCGGCTCCTTGTTGAACTTACAACGAAATGGACGCTGCAACGGAACATTGGATTCACTCTTTGCATAATACAGCACACAAAGCGACTTTTCCTGTGGCGTCGCCATTTTCTCGTAAACAAACCCAGCGCCGCTGTAGGGACTGAATGGAACCAATAGGTGGGGGCTTGAAACTTTGAACTTTCCTCTATTCAATGACGGGTCGTATGTGTTGCTAACTATTGTCGTTCATTGGAAATAAATATTTAAAATCTGCTCATTCTTTTTGAAAAATCGTGTATAATTATAGATTCATTATAGTAAAAACACCTAACATAGGGTAAAGTTTTTTTTAAGCATATCAACACGTCCTTAAAGATACAGCGTCATAAGTTAAACACTTAAATGGCAATAATAAAACGAAACACTCCACACAAATTAATCGGAAATGCCCAAAAGGCAATTTAAACACACAAACTGCCTGTTGCTATCACCTGCTCCCCTTTTGTTGTGCCAACTTGTCCCTGATCTACTTGTTTTAATGGAAGCTCAATATAGGATCAGGAATAAGAAATTAAAATACTTATAATATTAAGGAATAAAGCCATTCAAAGGCAGTTTTAAACAGAACGTTTAGAAGCCATTTAATACTGGATATGTATCCAGGAAAAAATTCCCCAAGAAGTGAATATTTACTAACCTCGCGGGAAAAAGAACTTCTTGACTTTCTTCCACTATAATTTCTCACAAAGAACTGTCGCTTCCGTGGAGACAAGGGAAGTATGTCTGCATTCTACTGTAATGTGTTGACTCGGGGCTGAAACAAGAGCCATGTGCCAGTCTGGCCCCCTCTCCCCTACTTGACATTTAGCGATTTATTTCGTATATAAGAAAGTCTTAAAAAGTGTGGGCAGCTGGGCCACAGTCTTCTTAAATGTCCACATCTCCTTTTAAAATGTGTAATATACGCATTTTACTTATTTAGATCCTCTTTCTTCTGTATTTAATTGGAAGGTATTTACGGAACGCTACCCTTAAGTTATGAGTATGCAGTGATTAATAGGTCACGTCAACCATCTCAACTGTTGCTGTCTCAACTATCCACTTCAGTCCAACCCACACTTCAGTTTCCATTACCGATAACTAGCAGATTCTCTTAACTTTGAAAATTGTGTTTATATTCAATGCACATAAAAATAGTGTCAATTTCCAAATAAATTATGTTCTAAAATGTCACTGTGTTCCGATTTTAGCTTATTGAGATTAACTATTTCTATTGTTGGTAACATTGGTTAGTATTCCGTAACACACTGGATTGTCCATTCATTAAGTATGACGTGATCTGATAGCTGACATAGTTGTGAGTTGATTTTAAACAACACAAGTAAGAAAGCGATTATTATTTATGTGATCTGTTAAATTTTAGTCATGAAATGGTATTGTTACATGGTGGGGTGAAAGACCAAAAAGCGGTTACCAGAAAATGATTAATTTAGGTCACTCCAACACGCACATAGGAGGCGCAACTCGTTGGCAGCAAAACGTCTGGGACCTTGGTGTGTAGATTTAAAGGGAAGGCGTGGGTTTTATATTGCATTGAAAGATTACATAACACACATTACCTGGGATTTATTTACAAAAACGTTTGGCGACACTACATAATTAACAAAGGAAACAGGATGCCACAACCGTAGACCGGCCACACACGCGTCTGGTCCCAACGACCACTTCCACTCGAGTGACGCTATCTTTAACCCCCACCAACCGTGTCTACAAAGCAAGACAGGACTGATGTCACACCAAATAGTTTCAAACAGATATCTCCCTTTGGCGTGGTCCGCACCGAAAGGAGAGATCGTTCAGCCGAAATAATATCTAAGGAGACCCAACAGTAGCAACAATTCAACACAAAAGTGCGTCTGGTAATGACAATGAAATTGTTGTGTCACATCATTAATAAATCCCATTCGAGGTTACAGTTTCATCAGATAAACTCGTAACCTCTCGTGGAATTATCTAAAATTCCAGCAGTTTAAAGCCGGTTTTTACAACTATTTTAGGTGTTTGTAACAAATAATTTGCTCTATTACATGTAAAATTTGCTCTACAAATGCGAAAAAGTGAAAAATCGATTAAAAATGTTCTAAACCTAATAGATAAAAATGAGAAACTTTGAAAACGGCATAACACGTAAACTATATTATTTTTGCACATAAAACAAGAATTTAATTTAAAAAAAAATTGTAGGCTTCCACGGCCGTTGCCCATAATAACTTTACTGTCTTCCGGTGAAGGCCGGAAGTTATAATACAGTTTTTCAAACAATGGAAGGCGCAGCAGTGGGTTCTCCTCTGTCACCAGTAGTGGCACACCTAATTTCTGGAAGATTTTGAAAATACAGCTCTGGAGATATGGCCACTAAACAGCATTGTTGTTACTTTACGTTACGTTGACATTTTCGTAATTTGGCAACATGGGAGGGATAGCATTGCTGATTTTTTGCAACACTTGAATGGTCTCCATAAAAATATTAAGTTTACGCTGAGTTTGAAAAGGACGCCAGACTTCGTTTGTTTTTGGACGTTCTTGTTGAATGGGACGAAGTTAAGAACAACGTAAATTGTTCCGTTTATCGTAAGCCGACCCATACTAAGAGGTATACCAGCTACATCACACCACCCACCATCAGTTAAATTATCAATAACCAACACCTTGTATCAGCGAGGTCGCCGAATATGCAACGCAGAATTACTAAATAAAGAAATATAACACATCAACATAGTTCTTCAGTCTAATGGTTATTCAAATAAACTAATCAAAACCTTCAAAAATAAAAAGAACAATAATAAAAAGAAGGAAAAGGGAAATGGCAATGTACAGAAAACAAATCAAAATTGGGCTTTTATTCCTTGCGTAGATGGAGTGAATTTCAAAATTACTACATCGTCACAAAATAAGAAGATATGTCAGTTAAAAAACTAAGATCATTTACACACCCAGTTAAAGATAAGCTATGCATTCCAGCGACCACGGCTAACAGGGCCGGCTACGCAGTTCCCGCGTTCAGATTTTGTTTTGCAGTTTTCCTCGTTTGCTAGGTGAATGCCGGGTTGGATAATTTGATACCGAATTTTCTTATCACCCCTTTCATCACTATATTTCCTTCCCTTCATCCATACCAAACACCCCATTGGTTCTGTTGGGGTTCAGTTTGCTTCTCCTCGATAGGCTACTGCCCTAAGACACTGGCTTGTAAGTTCTTGGGGGGTGTAAGTCCTATATTGAGAAGTAATCCTTTGAAAAAGGAGGGTTTTTTTGGAATTACTGCAGGTATACTAATTTTTTCTTCCACAAAAAGCGGTGTAGGCTTAAGTTGAAGGGGGAGAATCAGATTAAAAAATTCAGTATCATAGCCGAGATTTGAATTAGCATTGAATTTTTCAGTTGATTTTGCTGTACTTAGTTATAGTTAAGGGCAGAGGATTTCTGAAGACGAAAGAAAACTTGTATCACCCTACTGAGACGAAATTACATCCCTCTGGAGAAAGATGTCATGCGGTAGGTAGCTTCAAATACTTTAAACTAAATCGGTTGTTAAAAGCCACGTGATTGTGTTGGAACAAACAGACTTGGGAAGAGGTAAGGCGAGTTAGGCGACTGTTGCACTAAGGCGGCAGTTTCTCTGTACAAGCCCAGGCAGCTCAACACGAGCCTTGTGTGCCACTCACGCCGCTTCTACTTGGGTGGTCCAGCTCTCCACGCAACCTCTCAGAAAACTCCTCTACCTTAATCTAGGAAATAGAACAAAGGGTGGGAGGTAAACCTATCTTAACGTACGGTAAACCATGAAGGGTTTAATTTTACTCCGTCTACAGCTGCAATAATTACGTCCATTGATTTCTATTTTACATTAAATGCCCAAAAAAATCTGGTGCTACATTCACATGACTCTTTCTACCCGGTATCATTTATCAATGGGTATAAAAACTTATCTTACGAAAGCTCATTTTTCTGTATACTTCATTTTAATCAAGATAAACTGTTGCAGAAATAGCTACATTATACATATCGTTATAAATGCAAAGAGAATAACGATAATGGTTTTAGAATTGGATGCTGTATGCTGACCTCTGTATATACTCTTTCCATGCAGTCGCGAGAAACAACTGAATAATGACAAAAGTATTGAACAAATCGAACCATTAGTGACTGATATCTCAGAAATGGCTTATGCCACGAAAATCGTATATAAATAGGTGTTTTAATGAGAACTGCACTTTTAGTGTAGTAGTTTTCGTCTACCACTTGCGTTTATCAGTAATCCCTACAAGATTGTACAAAATTCCTTCCGAAAGAGGAGGACTTCTGAACTATTCCAGAAAATTCAATATATACATTTTATTTGCCATGTAAATAAATTTAATATTTAGTATTTTAATCAAAATCGTTAGCCATTTTTTAGAAAATGGAAAATTTCAAGAAATGTTCCATGTAAAGGGCAGTTGAGGGTGTGGGGATTTTCTTAAAAGTCGTTGTGTTGCATCTTTGGAAGATAAATGAACTTAAATACCAAGTTTGGTATTTATCCCACTTTTCGTTAAGGACTATACTGTTCACACACACAAGGGGCTTTTTCTGAAATGCTTTTTATTCAGGGGCCTCAAAACGTGTTCTCAATCTGGTGAAATACAATACTTCTATTCACTATACGTAGTACAGAAAGCAAAAATGGACCACTCTTTAAAAACGCTTAAGGCAAAACTTAAAGAAAATTATGATCATTTAAGTACACTAATACGTATTTTCATGGTGCAGTTTTTTAATATCGATCAATTTTAAAGCTTCAGAAGGTTACTGAAGTACAGTAGGTACATGTGTTAAACTTGGAGACCCTTTTTCTCTGTTTACTTTCTCTACCACGTACCTCCTGGTAGCTAGAGAAGGCATCTTCTCATTGAGGTGTTTTCTCAATAAAAGAACACTAGATAAATTCCACAATTGCTATTTAAGTTCAGCATCTTTCAAATATATAACACGAAAATATTCAAGAAAATTCCACCTCACACCACCCTTTACATGGGCACAAATGTGAAGACAAACTATCCTTACAACGCTATGTAAAGACAGTGGCGACCGGTGGCAAAAAAATGGGGTGACTGATGGCATATTGCACAACAAAAATTATTATTGTACTTTATTTTAATATTCATATTCATATTATTACTGCAACAACTACTACTACTACTTGTTCTACAAATTAATATTAAATACTACAACAATTTAAAATATTTTAATAAAATAATTTAAACTCAGGCTATTTCTTGTAAATTAAATCTAACCACCTGTCTTTCAGGCTGACATATTGATCAACAATGTCCTCGTAAAAAGGTTGGCTCTCGACGAGTTTGGACAATGGTGTAGTTAAAGCTAGCCAATGAAGAAAGCCTACGTGTCACATTGTGCTGCGCGAAAATCTCAACACCAAACTAAAAATTAAAATTCACAGATGAAACACACTCGTCATGGCCTCTAAATGGAAGCTCTTGGACGCATTAAGTATAGCAACGCTCTAACGGTTAGTCTGAAGATTTGTGGATTAAAGAAACAGTTCGTTAAATCGAAGGATGTACAGTCTTGCATTTCTTTTAGAGCATCTGCGATTGTACCTACTACGTTTTTTACTTTCCCTACTACGTATAGTAAGTAGGGGAAGTATTGTATTCCACCAAAAAATTCGATACCGAGATTTCGCCTTAAGACCCCCGGAATCCAAAAAAAGCATTTTTGGAAACATGTCCGTGTGTGTCTGTGAACAGCATAACTCAAAAACGAACAGTCGGAAAAACACCAAACTTGGTATTTAGGTTCAGTATCTTCCAGAGATGCGACACGAAGGTTTTCAAGAAAATCCCCCCACCCCAGATTACCATTTACATGGAACATTTTTCGAAAATTTTAATTTTCTCAAAAATGACTTAACGATTTTGATTAAAATATTATATATTTAAGATATTTTCATGACAAATGAAATGTATGTCTCGAATTTTCTGGGAATGTCTCCAAAAGTATTCTTCATTGTGAACGACTTTTGCATAACTGGTAAACCATAAGAGACAGACAAAATTTTACTACACAAAAAATGTAGATCGCGTTAAAATACACAATTTGATATATACATTTTTTTTTGTTGAGTGAACCATTTTCGAGATATTGCTTGTTATTTCCTTAAATTTTCCAAAACTTACATTTTTTCTCAAATGAGAATTCGTTATTCATGTTTTTTGTTCTGGTAGTGCAAAGAGAATGGATTACTCCACATAGCAACCAGCTTTTAAAATATTTTACTATTGCTTAAAACCTATCAATTCCCCTTGCATCTACAAGAAAATTATCAATAAGATTAACATCTCGATATCTCGATTAACATGAAGCATATGGAGAATAAGCGTTTGTAAAAATAGTTTGTACAATATTAGAGAAAATCATGTGAGTATAACACATCAAATTCTTATATCTACGTGTACTTTATATATACGTGTGTTTGTTTTTCACTATAGAATGGCTAAATCGATTTCTGTAAACATTGTAGCTAGGTATGTGGCATACGTTAGTTTTCAGTTACAGCACAACTGATGATCAGACAGAGGGATTTTAGTAAGCAAACCATCAGAGGGAAGGTGGAAGCGCTTGTGACCTTGCAGTGCTCTCTGTAAACAATATGTACAGCTGAAGGCAGTGCACCCTACTTAGAAGGTAGACCAGAATTAAGTAGTATTAGATAGAAAAAAATCTGATGTGTTACACTCACATGACTTTCTCTACTCTTGTACAAACTATTTTTACAAACGCTTATTCTCTATATGCTTCATATTAATCGTTATATTGAGATGTTAATCTTATTGCTAATTTTCTTGTAGATGTAAGGAGAATTGGTAGGGTTTAAGCGATAGTAAAATATTTTAAGAGGTGGTTGCTATGTGGTGTATTCCATTCTCTTTGCATTACCAGGACAAAACAAATGAATAACGAATTTCCATTTGAGAAAGTATTAAAAAATTTAAGGGAATAACAAACAATATCTTGGAAACGGTTCACTCAACAACAAAAATTTATGACATAAATTGTGTATTTTAACGCGATCTATATTTTTTGTGTAGTAAACTTTTGTCTATCTTTTATGGTTTACCAGTTATGCAAAAGTCATTCACAATGAAGAATACTTTTGGAGACACTCCCAGAAAATTCAGGATATACATATTATTTGTCATGAAAGTATCTTAAATATGACATTTTAATCAAACTCGTTAGAGCCATTTTTGAGAAAATTAAAAAGTTTCGAAAAATGTTCCATGTAAAGGGTAATCTGGGGTGGGGGGATTTTATTGAAAACCTTCATGTCGTCCCTCTAGAAGATACTGAACCTAAATACGAAGTTTGGTGTTTATCCGACTGTTCGTTTCTGAGTTATTCTGTTCACATGGACATGTTTCCAAAAGTTTTTTTTTTTATTCAGGAGGCCTCAAAACATATATTTTCGGTGAAATCTCGGTATTGAATTTTTGGGTGGAATACAATACTTCCCCTACTTGCTATACGTAGAAGAGAAAGTAAAATGATTGTTCATTTTTTATTTTCTCAAAAATGACTAAGATGTTTTCATGACAAATGTTCTTTTGGAGTAACCTGTGAAATCCTCTTCATTCTGAATTACTTTTGTACAATTGTAAACCGTAAGAGAAACACAAACTCTTACTAAACAAACAAGACTGCAGATCTCGTTAAAGCGCTTTTTTTTCTGAAGAGAAGCCTTTTTGAGGTATTCCTGTTATTAACTTTTAAATGTTTATGCTTTGCTCAAGTGAAAGTGTTATTCGCTTCTTCTCGTGTTCATACAAACATCATTGAATTTCAAAGCCATAACATAGCAATCCGCAAATTAAAAATTTGGCTGTCCTTTAGGCTACTGTATCCTTCTTATATTTGCAACAAAATGTGTAAATGTATAACCAAAGTTTATCTCGATCAACCGGAAGTAGATCGAAGAAAATAAGACTGTCATAACGTTTGTAAATGAGTAGAGAAAATCATGTGAATGCAATCCGATTTTTATTCATTAAAAACGTATTACAGTCGAAGAAAACTCTTCCTTCTGCCAGCATTGTTGTTTATTTCGGCTGAATAGCTTTCATTCGGTCTTGGCTGTCCGAGTTTAGCCCAAATGTCGAGGATACTTGTGGCCAAGCTTCTGGACAAAGACTGTATTTATTTTAGCATTGTCCTGGCTCAAAAGCATTATAATTATGTAGAAAAAAAGCACCGGATATGGTTATTTTCTTGATGTCTGACCCAAATGGTTGCATTCTGCTTCTAATTAACCACACTATGTCGGTGACTTCTAATACCCTTAGCATAAATACTACAGCAATACATTTCAGATGGCAGCAGCGCTGTTCCAAATTACTGCGTGACGTAATTAGGCTCATCGCCTACTGAGAAAACGTCGCCCTGCAGGCTCGCGCTGGAATTACTGCGACAGTTGTGCTGCAGTGGTAAAATGAACCCAGTTTGCGGTCAAATGGTCCCACCTGACCGTTTCCATCAAGAGAATTCTCCATACTGCTCGCCAGGCTCATTGTCATTGCCTTCATAAAGCTTGTCAAAGACTTCTGCTAGAGCAATTTGCGTTTCTTTATTGTTCCATAGAAATTTGTAAAATAGCTAGACTCGTATTGCAAGATCGCGTGCACAGGACGAACAGATGTTTACCAGACTTTACCCAGCTCTGCGGAAGTAACACCACAGAACAAGTGCACAAACAGCAGAATACACCACCTAGCTGTAGTACCTAACACAGTACCTAGATAATGCCATGTGTGGAAAACACTTCCTATTTCAACACATGGCATACGAACATTAAGATAAATTTTAAAACCCAAAAAATAATTTATGGTTATAAAGCTAGAATATTTCAATTATGATTAACTATATTAATTTTCGATGTTAATAAACATAATAGGAGAAAACTCTACCCACATTCACTCCAGAAAGTATTCAAAAAATTCTGGCATCCAAATTAACGGAGAGAAAACTCTCATTTTATTTTCGCTACTACTACCTATAGATGATATTCATAGAAATTTCACTGAAAATATACGTTTTGATGTCCCTGAATAAAAAAACAAACAACATATGTTCAGCATCTTTCAAGCATGCAACACGAAGATTTCCAAGAAATTCCTCTCCCTCAAGCTCCTTCATAAGGAACATTTTTACTTTCTCTACTACGTATAGTAAGTAGGGGAAGTATTGCAGCATATTCTTTGGTTAATACCTGAAATTGCGATGAAATTTTGCCTTGAACTGCCTGAGGAAAAATTGTGCCAGTCAGGAATTGGCAACAATTTACTGAACTACATCGTCGCCTCAGTTTTTGTAACTTTGCAACCTCGTCTCTCTGTTAGATGCAATGCTACGTTAGTGAAATTGGCAGGAGTTATATCGTAAATAAATTCTCCAGAAGGGGGCGGACTAAATTTAAATTTTCTGGTTGGTTTTACTATTTATAACAATTATATAGGTTGACTTTTGGGAATCTTGCACCAAGTTTTGGTTATTTTACTGCATAGGTTTTATGGATTATACTGCAAATCACTTATTTCTAATTAGCATAGGAAATAATACTGGTTGCAGTGAATAAAATAATTGCTCTATATTCATATAAATGAAAATTGGGAATCAATTTATCAAATCCTATAAAGTTAGTTGATAGTTAATGTTTAAAGGCACGCGTTTTACATTGTGGAAACCATTGCCATTTTATATCGCCCCTAATGAGTCCTAAAATACTAAATATACCTTACAAAAATATAAATATTTGTTTTAAAGATTACTTCTTCTACTCGAGCGGGATAGCTCAGGGGGTAACGTCTGATGCCTGTATTCGGGAGGTTCCGGTATCGGTCCTCGGCGACCACCTAATCTGACCCATGGCTTTTTCGGAGGATTTCCCTGGTCGTCAGGCGAATAGTGAAGTGGTTTCTTTCAGGCCCCGAATTTCCTGTTCATCAATTCCATGCCATTCTTAATTTAATCCTGGTGGTATCTTTCAGGGTTGTAAGTGTTGGCGACAGTGTTTCGATTTAGCGTGGCATGGGAAAAGGATGCTCTATGCAAACTCTCCGTCCCTCGGCTTTCGGTTGGCTATCCTCGAACCCCTTTGAGGGACGTTAGACCCTCCCCCTGTGTGGGGTGGGGTCCTGGTCTGCCAGTCCTCTGTTGGGATGTCTATATCTGGAAACCTAAGGACCCTGTCATTGCTTCCATCGCTCCGGAATCCGGCCGCCCGGTGCCTCATCCTTCCTCCCAGGGACGCCCCCTTGTGGGGCGTAGGTTCAATATTCACTCTGGATCGGTGCAGAGTCCCCTCAGTAACATAAGATAAGACTACTTTGTAGTAGGTGTTTTGTTGTATTGTTATTTGCCCCACTTATGGAAGCCAATTTGAAGTAGATAGTATCTTTACGTTATTTGCACCACGCTTTAGGCGTAAATTTGAAGATGTTTGTATTGAAGGAGTTGTATTATATTTTAGCTGTTGGGGAGCCGAACTTGTAGTAGTTGCAACCGCACGTATAGTAAACCGTTTCCGGTAGCCTTCGCCCCAAATGTATTTCCAAGTGGTCTTTGCCCCAAGTGTTTTTTTAAAAAAAATATTAACTTTGTAATTAAACTATTTCTTTAAATATTTAATATTTATGTTTTCCTCGGCTGCGTCAGTATTATTGTTAGAGACACGTTTCTCATGGCAGGGTTGTGGTGCAACTAAGAATGTAGGCTTACACAGATTATAATTTTACTTCACTCCTTTTATTAATGCTTGATACGATTTAAATAACACTTCACCGATATAGAGAGAGCAGTGAGATTCGTTTTATTAATTAATTACACTTTTTTAACACGTAAACTTATTTTTCGTCTCTCACGAATACGTATTAAATCTCTCGAGGACACTTTTTGCGTCTGGTTACAATCACTGTCTGCAGGCAACTGAACTCTAAATTTGTAACATTTTCTCCTTTTCAGTTTCTGATTGGCTAATCCTAATCCAATAGAATACCTTCATTTAACTAAATTTTTTTTCTGGTTGTTGATTGGCTATTTTTATAAACTGTCACTAAAATTACATTATTGCTTCCAAGAATCAGTAGTAGTATTGTTAAACTCTCAAACTCATTATTGCTTCAAGGTTACTTCATTGTTTAACCTATTATTCTCACAGTTCCTACATTATTAAATTACGTAATGCATTCACATAACATTATTGAACATGTTTACAATAATATAAGCATATGCAATGACTGTTAAATACATTTTACAAATTATTACATACACATATTGCTTCAAGGCGGGCTGTTATTGAATTTATATTATATAATTAGACTGAAATCATTTAAGCGTTACAAATACTGCCTCATCTTCTTCTGCTGGTTATAGGCTAAAGGCCTGAGGCGTGCAGCATTTAAGGATTGCTAATTCGTAAATAAAGCATCTAGAAGTTGTAACAATTCCTGAATTCCACTGTATTTCTGTTACTGTGTTAAGAGTTGAAGTGAGACTTCATTGCCATACGATGAGGTGCCATATCGAAGCTGTATGAGCTGATCCTGGGTTCAGCTCTTTACTCCGGCTCTGGATCCGGTCGCCTCGTATTCTGTAACTTGTGGTTACTTTATTTGAAATTACGCTCCAGTAATATAAGTTGGTAATGTTGTACCCATCTGGTGTGGTAGACATGGTGGTTGACGGTATGCAGGCTTAAATCAGTGATTGTTGGTCAGAGCTAACTCTCGTTACGTTATAAGAATTTAGTGGAAGTTTTACTATAATTTGTTTGTTTTTCCGGCTTATTTGGCAGATTTTTAAATGCATTTAGCTCAGCAGTATGTATGAGAACTTTTTCAATCTACAGGGATTTGATAACGTGTTTGAGAAAAGGTAAGAAATTAAATCACTATATTCATAATAATTTAATTCACGTAAAATGTTTTATTTCCTTTCAGCTATATGAAATTGCCTTTTACGGTTCAATTTTACTTACTTCATTTCATTTCTTTAGTGAATAATTCACTGAATATCACCAATATTGGTTGACAATTCTTGTTAGTGCATATAACAATGTAAGTTGTTTTAAAATTGAAAATAATTTGCTTGAGCCTTGCTCAAGATGTTGGCGTCTTGAATTTTTTTTTGAGAGTATTTTAAAAAATTGAATGCTGTTGCTAAGCGTAGCGAAGTAAATTCTAACATATATACCATTTATTTGCACTAAACTATTTACATTTAAATACGAATAACAAATTAACAATATTAGTTCCTTATTTCACATGTCTCTGATTTAGTTTTCTGTTTTAATTGCACATCTGCATTCTTGTTGTGTGTTTATATTCAAAATGCATTGTATTCATTCTTTCAGATTAACATATTTTCCTTAATGGCGTTAGTCACTTTTCTTTTCCTTATTTCTTTTTCTATGAAACTAGTTCAAAACGTCTTTGCGAATATTTTTAACTCTTTACATAATAGTTTCTAACAATTCTTAATTCAAAAATTTTAATACAACATAGAGCATGATAAATACGTCAACTTTGGGCACGTTCAGCGGATCAAGCGCTGCAGGACCGCTGCAAGCGGAAGTGGGGATTTCGTAATTTGTTGTAGGACCACTTAAGCTTTGATTCCTTGTGGTGAAAGCGCGTGGAAATGCGTTTATTGTAGAATATGGATCAAGAAGACATTTTCAATTTGTGTTTGCAGATAGGGAAATGTAAACAATTTTCTTTATTAAGTAATTCCACCTGAGAATGCCAATTTGAGATAGGACAGTTTCTGTAAGAAACCTGAATTATTTTGAGAAATGGTATCGCAATATTCATTAGACGAGTTTCGGAGTCGTTTCGTACATCACGAGCAAAAACAGAAATAGGTTCAAATTATGAGTCGCTCTTTATGTTATTACTTTCTCTACCACATACATACTAGGTAGAGAAGATATTGCATTCCACCCAAAATTTCGATACCGAGCTTTCACTGGAAATACATGTTTTGAGGCCCAATAAAAATTAGAAAAAGATTCTGTGTATGAACACAATTCAAAAACTAAAAGTCGGTTAAATACCAAGCTTGGTATTTAAGTCTGCATCTTCCGAAGATGCAATACCAAGATTTTAAAGAAACTCCCTCAAACCCAAACTACCCTTTATTTGGAATTTTTTTATTTTCTAAAATGCCAACGCTAACGATTTTTATTAAATTAGCATATATTAAGGATACTTACATGGCAAATTTTATATGTTGATTTTTTGGGGAATAGCCTATGAAATCCTCTTCATCCGGAAGAAATTTTGTATAAGTTTGTACAACTGTATAGGCTAAAACGCAGATATCCTAAACCACACAATTTATTTAAAATACATTTGTTTATAGCATAAGCCATTTCCGAGATATGTCATTATTGGTTCGAATTGTTCAATAGATACTTTATTCTTTTAAAGTCCTGTCGACATTCAGCTGTTTCTCGCGATTGCATGGAAACAGTATGGAGTTTTAAGGCCAGCGTTTAACGTCCAGTTCTTAAATATTTGAACTATCGATGTTCTCTTTGCATCTATAACGAAGTGTGTAATGTGGCTATTTCCGAAAAGGTTTATTTAAAATGAAGTACACTACGTGATCAAAAGTACCTGGACACCTGGCTAAAAATGACGTACAAGTTCGTGGCGTCCTCCATCGGTAATGCTGGAAGTCAATATGGTGCTGGTCCACACTTAGTCTTGATGCCAGCGTTCACTCTCGCAGGCATACTTTCAATCAGGTGCTGGAAGGTTTCTTGGGGAATGGCAGCCTATTCTTCACGGAGTGCGGAACTGAGGAGAGCTATCGATGTAGGTCGGTGAGGCCTGCCACCAAGTCGGCGTTCCAAAACATCCCAAAGGTGTTCTATAGGATTCAAGTCAGGACTCTGTGCAGGCCAGTCCACTACAGGGATGCTATTGTCGTGTAACCACTCCGCCACAGCACGTGCAGTATGAACAGGTGCTCGATCGTGTTGAAAGATGCAATCGCCATCCCCGAATTGCTCTTCAACAGCGGGAAGCAAGAAGGTGCTTAAAATATCAATGTAGGTCTGCGCTGTGATCGTGCCACGCAAAACAACAAGGGGTGCAAGCCCCCTCCAGGAAAAACACGACCACACCATAACACCACCACTTTTAAATTTCACTGTTGCAACTACACACGCTGGCAGATGACGTTCACCGGGCATTCGCCATACACACACCCTGACATCGGATCGCCACATTGTGTACCATGATTCGTCACTCCATAAACGTTTTGCCAAGCTCAATCGTGTAATGTTGACGCTCCTTACACCAAGTGAGGCGTCGTTTGGTATTTTCCTGCGTGATGTGTGGCTTATGAGCGGCCGCTCGACCATGGAATCCAAGGTTTCTCACCTCACGCCTAACTGCCATAGTACTTGGAATGGATCCTGATACAGTTTGGAATTCCTGTGCGATGGTCTGGATAGATGTCTGCCTATTACTCTTTAGAACCCTCTTTAAATGTCGGCGGTCTCTGACAATCAACAGACGAGTCGGCCTGTACGCTTTTGTGCTGTACATGTCCCTTCACGTTTCCACTTCACTTTCACATCAGAAACAGTGGATCTAGGGATGTTTAGGAGTGTGGAAATCTCGTGTACAGACTTCCGACACAAGTGACACCCAATCACCTGACCACGTTCGAAGTCCATGAGTTCCACGGAGTACCCCATTCTGCTGTTTCACGATGTCTAATGACTACTGAGGTCGCAGATGAGTACCAGGTAGTAGGTGGCAGCACAATGACCTAAGATGAAAAACGTATGTTTGTGGGGATGTCCGAATACTTTTGATCACATAGTGTAGAATAGAAAAATAAGCATTCATTAGAATAGTTTGTGTGCTCACTATTAACTATAGAGGACAGAGAAAGTCGTTTGAACATAACACATCAGTTTTGTTTACTTGCAGTTAATGGAAGCCAAAGCAACGCATCTATTTAGAAACATTAAAGAATTCGGAACATGAAGGTGCAAACGGATAAAATGTTTGTATTCGGTAGAATATTATTAATGGCCATGAGTTTAAATACTAAAATATAAGTACTTCTAGAATCGGGGAACAGAAACGCTTAAAACTGGTTTCCTATTAGGGTTATGTAGTACCTACATGTGGTCTCGGAAACAACTGTTTACACTTATTGCTCCATAAATACTATAGTGGAAGAGGTTTAATAATCTATTAAATACATTAAAACAAACCCCTGCCTTCCTCTACCCTTTTATACAGCTCCACGTTGCCAAGGATATCGTAAGATAGACCTTCTATTAAATATCGTCTGCAAATACTCCGCTATTTTTATTTCTTCTGAGCCAGTCTTCCTACTCATTTAAATTCTGCATCTATGTACTCATTCAAATTTGTGTATTTATAGCATTAAATGCTCCACTAAGTGTTAATGCTTACCGATTAAATGTGATTTTATTGATTTTTGTATCATATCAATACAGAGATAGAGAGGAAGGGTGGTATACCTCATTTGTCATTGTGATAATAGAGCGGAGTTTGAGAAGGTTGCATGCCTCACGTACGGTGCAAAGTTTCCGGTGGCCTTCGCCCCAAGTTTTAGGAATCAACTTTGTATTTTTATGTTTCTTTAAATATTATTTATATTTATGTTTGCCTGGGCTGCGTCATTAATTTGTAGAAATATGTTTCTATTAACAGGGTGTGATGCGGCTAAAGAATGCAGGCTTACACAAATTATAATTTTTACTTCACTCCTTTTATTAATTCTTCACACGATTAAATAACACTTCACTGATATAGAGAGCTGTGAGATTATTAATTACTTGCACTTTTTAACACGTAAACTTTATTATATTCTCGCCGTAATGAATTTTCGTCCAGCTCGTCTCGCGTCCAGTTAGGAATGCTGTCAACTAGCAAGTGACTTCTACCGCCTGAATTTGTAAATTTCTGTGTTTCAAGTCTCTGGCTAATTTTTCTCCAATAGTATACTTTTATTTAACTTAAGCTTTTTCCGGTTGTTGATTGGCTATTTATAAATTGTTTTAAAAATTACATTAATGTTCCAAGAATTACTAGTAGCTTTCCAATTCTTCATTGCCTCAAGGTTACCTCAGCTACTACATTATTAAATTACTTAATACATTCACATAACATTATTATACATGTATACAGTAATATAAACATGACTGTTACATACATTTTATATTATATACATATTGCTTTATGGCGGGCTGTTATTATATTTTATATTCTATATTTAGACTAAAATCATTTTGTTACAAATACTGCCTCAAGCTGTGATTTCTTTAGTCACTAAGTTTTAGCATGGCTGTAAGCAACAACATTAATTTATATACTATCAGATTTTCCCAACTTCTAAATATTACAAAAGTAAGCAGGAGTAAGTATTAGGTAATATAATGATGTCGTATTCTATGCATGTTTTCTTATTTCAGTGATTTAAATTCTCTGTGGTATCCTAGTTGTTTTTTTCTTGCCTTATTAAGTCGGTGTATCTCATAGTTGGGGCTGGGTGACAGGCATGCGAGTCTCTAGTTAACTGATCTGACGGCCAATCAGCAATACGACATGCAAAAGCTGTCAGCAGACATTCTGCTTAGCGCTGAGCTAGAGAGAAAGATTTTAATCAAATGTTGGCATAGCAGCAAAGCATGAACAGGAAATTGTGTTTGCTTTCAGTCTAAATTAAAAGCCCCATTTTCACGCTCTTTCCCTGCGTAACAAAATGAACCTTCCTTGAGAAAAGACCGTTGTAAATTTGCATATAGTCATTAATTTATATAACGTATGCCACCTGACATCGGTAACTGAAGCATTAACCCTGCAGCACAAATATTTCTCAATTTCTCATGGAAAATTCTAAGAGATGTACCACGCGGTTCCCTGTGGTGTTATTAATAATAACAATTAATAAGAATGAACGTACTTGTATAAATATTTAATCCATAACTTACACCAGTTCTATAACCAGCAATGCACCTACAGCCTTCAGCAGCGTTTATCTTACGAGAAAAAAAATGTGATCTCAATAATCATAATATTTCTCTATTATTAATCATTTAAATTTCATCCACAAAAGCGCATTGTTACTTTGTCTACTACTTATAGTAAGTAGGGGAAGTATTGCATTCTATCCAAAAATTCGATAACAGGATTTCACCGAAATACCAGTTTTAGCCCCCTTGAATAAAAAAAAATTTTTAGAAGAAGGTCCGTGCGCGCGTATAACTCAAATGAATAGTTGGATCAACACCAAACTTGGTATTTAAGTTCAGTATCTTACTAAGATGCGACACAAAGATGTTCAAGAAAATCCCCTACCCCAAACTATGCTTTACTTTAAGCATTTTTCGAGAATTTTGGTTTTCTTAAAAATCTTCTTAACATTTTGATTAAAATACCATGTATTAAAGATACTTGTATAACAAATAAAGTGCTTATCTTGAGTTTTATTGGAATAGCCTGTAAATTCCTCTTCATTTGTAAGGAGTTTTGTATAGTCTTGTATAACTGGTAAGCCTTAAGCGATAGACGAGAATGTAGTACATAAAAATGGATTTCTTTAATACACACAATTTATTTCAAATAAGTTTTCTTTTTTGTGGCATAAGCATTTCGGAGTTATCCGTTATTAATTTCGATTTGTTCAATATTTAGCCATTCGTTTTAAGCCTTGTCGATTTTCAGTTGTTTCTTGTGATGTATTAAAAGAGTATGGAATTTTAAGGCCGGTATAAAGCGTCCGGTTCTAAAACATTTGATTATCGCTATTCCCTTTGTATCTATAAGGAAATGTACAATGCAATTATTTCGGAAAGGTTTATCTCGATTAAAGTATAGTAGTTAGACAAATTGCGTCAGTATAATTTGTATAGCCGCTAATAAACATAGAGAGGAGAGAAATTAATGGAATGTAACACACCAGATTTTTATTTGCCGTGCCACCAGCATTTATGTCCGTAGAGGAGGCATGTTATCGGTAGTATTTCAAAGGAAATAAACGTTTTGAGATCTCCTAAATAAAAATAATTTTATATAAGCTCGATACTAATTTGTTAACGTGTAATTAAAAAACGAAAATTAGGATGCCATGTTTAAGTCGGATGTTTTTAAACCAATAGCTGTGAGTATTTTGGAAATGGCTAACGCTACAAACGTTTTAATTTTGCATTAAATATATGCATACCTTGATGCAATTTTTATGTTTACCCTAACAAGTTAATTATCTCTTGTGGTTTCGAAATCATACGGTTCAATGCAATTACACAGAACTTATAGACTGTATACAGACATACATTTTATCACCCTATTAGCTCAATGAGTTTAATTTTCCATATACAACAAAATAAGTGCTCGCATTCCACTTTATAAAAATATTTTTCTGTTATATGGGCATTCAAAGTGTGTGTTTTTAATAAATTGGGAAGAATGCAGTACTTTATCTTGTGAAACTGGTCGACAAGTAAAAAGAAACCAACAAATAGTTGGGGCGATTTCATAAGGATATATTATCACCAATCCTGAATACACGTGCTTGATCTTTACCACAGTTTGCCGCCCGAATAATAATAATAATAATAATAATAAGAATAATAAGAATAAGAAGAATGTTAATCATATAATCAAAATAATGATGGGAATACTAATAAGAAGGAAGAATAAAAGAGAATATTAAGGATTAGAAAAGAGGGGAATAAAATCATAACGAAAGAAATAAAGTAAAGAACAGATACGAATAAATAATCAGAACGTGAAATAAAATGTAGGAAAACGCGTACTTTAGAACGAAGAGACACACAGGGAAAACTATAAAAAAGTGAAATACTTTACGAACATACAGGAAAGGAAACATTAGCAAACGCTTCCTATAGAAATCTGGTGAAACTCACAGGAAGCTAGAACAACGGAACGGAAGTCGAATGCAGTCAAGCGCACAGAAAATCTGATCAAGCGAACGTAAGACGGTAATGGTAGACGCGGGGTGGTCAGCGGGACGATATAAGGGACCAATGGAAAACGTAGAAAATTTAGAAAAATGACCAATGAGAAATTATAAAAGTCACGTGCATAGTAAAAAGAAGGAATGAAACTAGAAAAGGGTCGTAGAATAGAAAAATTATCTATGAAGGGAGAGCAGTTTCAGACGTGTTTAAGATGGGTCACTTCGTGTCGTACAGGGGAGCAGTATAGATGTAGAACTTCAAAGCATTTCGTGTCAGATAGGGAAACAGTGTAGATGTCGAAACTTCAGCATTTGTGTATTTGAAAATTAGTGCTAAGTAAAAGTGAGCAAAGGGTAGCTAGGAATGGCAAAAGTCAAGTCATTAAATTCACGTCGTGATATGTTTCAACTTCTAAAGATATTTAGGAAAGGGTAAAGAACGTAAATAATAGCGGGGGATGATAGGGGGAATCGCGTCTTGTGTAAAGGGTATTCGGTTAAGGAAAGCAGTGTGGATCTTCAATAAACGGGCCACTGAGAGGAGAACTGTGAGTATCATTCATCTTCCATCCACACTCCCTGAGATAAGAGTCAACTAACCAACAATCCTCTACCTGAATAGCCGGCAACAACAATTCTTCCGAATAAGAAACCCGACACCCAGAAAAGCCCAATTTCCCATTAATCCCCGCTACAGGAGGTAGGACCTAAATCGACACCTTCCAGATAAATGAAGTGGTCATGCAACGGCCTTCTGCATGGACATCTCATTCACCATGTCTCCTAATGTGCGATTTCGTCAGATTGAGAAGGCGCTTGTTTGGCCATCGAATAGCTCAAACAAGACATGCTTTAGAGGAGGGAGGGATCATGTGGAGTGTATCTAGGTCAGGAAAACTTCAGCTCTAATGTTGGTAAGATTGTTTATTTGCATATCCTGAAAATAAACCGTTGTCAAAATAATTTGTAACGTTCCTGTATTTATTATATTAGAATTTTCATCAAGAATATCACTACTCTTTTTTCGATCGTAATGAAACACGCGTTAAACGCGCTGTGGTATTTATAAGTTATATTTTAACAACAATCTCCTTTACTGTGTAAAGTAGTACTGAAAAAATCTGATGTGTTACACTCACATGACTTTCTCTACTCTTGTACAAACGCTTATTCTCCATCTATTTCATGTTAATCGATATAAGAATTTGCAGACTATCTTATTGCTAATTATCTTATAGGTGCAAAGGGAATTGGTAGGATTTAAGCGATAGTCAAATATTTTAACGCTGGTTGCTATGTGAAGCATTCCATTCTCTTTGCATGTCCAGGATATTTGAGAAAAAGTATAAGTATTGGAGAATTCAAATAAATAACAAGGAATATCTCGGAAATGGTTCACTAGTCAAGGAAATGTATGAGACATACATTTTGTGTTTTAACAAGATCTACATTTTTTTGTGTAGTAAAAATTTGTCTATCTCTTACGGTTTACAAGTTATGCAAAATTTATTTAGGATGAAGAGGACTTTTGGGGATATTCCCAGAAAATTCAAGATATACATTTCGTTTACCATGAAAGTATCTTAAACATGATATTTTAATCAAAATCGTTAGCCACTTTTAGAAAATGAAGCTTTTTTGTTCCATGTAAAGCGTAGTTTGGGGGGGGGAATTTTCTTGCAAAACTTCGTGTCTGAACTTTGAAAGATACTGAACTTAAATACCAAGTTCGTTATTTATCCGCCTTTCGTTTTTGAGTTATGCTGTTCAGACACATGCGGACCTTTTTCAAAAAATGCTTTTTTTTTAGATTCAGGGCCCCCCAACTATATTTCCGGTCAAATCTCGATATCAAAATTTTGGTTTCAATGCAGTACTTGCCGTACTTAGTATACCTAAGAGATAAAGTAACACAAATGTTTGCTTGAGAGTATCGACATAAAATTGACTAAATTTGAAAACATATTTGTGCAATATTAAGGCTTTGAAAGTAAACACTAAAATCAACACAGCTGAAGTTTGATGATGTTGCCAACATTGGAATATGGTTATGAAAATTGTATACCAAATAAACATAAGAGTAAACTATAAGGAACAGAAATTGCTTTTAGACTGTTAAGCGGTATCACTTTCTTAAACAATTTCAAATAAAGGTATGAGAGTATCTGATACATCATAATAAATCCCAACGAACGGGATGTCTCGGGCAGTAACGTCTGTGGCCTGCATTCGGGAGGGCCTAGGTTCAAGTCCTCGGGTCCGAACAACCTGACCAAAGGACTTTTTCGCGGTTTTCCTTGGTCGCTAGGCGAATGCTGTTTTGAATAATTTGATCCTCGAAATGTTCTATCATCCCTTTCATCACTACATTTATTTTATTTCGTTTTCACCGCCATATTGGGCTGATTATCTATCCTGGATATGTTATAATCAACAGTTTGCTTGCTCCTCGACAGCTACTGAGACAAGGCTTTGAACTGTAAGGCCTCCATAGAGGAGAGTAATTAGAAGAAGAAATGGTTATTCAATATATAAGTTAATAAAATTCTTTTATAACGTGTTTAACGTGTGTTTAACGGACTTTATTTTCTAAATTTGGGAAAAATTGTATTATAAATTGCAGTTTATAGACTCAAAGCATAATTAATTAATCCTCCACTATTTGCAGAATAGTTTGCTAGTAACAAGAGAAATAAAAAATCATTGTTGCTGTAGTCTCCATTTTAGATCTTAGTTTCTCGCTTCAAAAAGTGAAAATGAGTGTAGAAGATGAACTTGACAGTCCATCAGCTGCAATCGTAGAACCAGTCAAACATGCAAATTTGGATTGAAAAATCTATAAAGCTTTATTTCAATCTATTTATTCATCGTTTCCAGGGAACTAACGCTAATCGTTATAGTTTTATAAAACGTAAAACATACCTTTGAAGACCAGTGATGTGATTAGCTTTTGTTGCCTGGATACAATCAACTACTCTGTATTCACTTATAAGTTGATCCGCTTCAAAACAAATCCTAGGTGGCCAGTGCACCGTTATAATGTATCCTTTGGCATTCGCGCTGGAAATACTGTCATACTTTCACGACCATGTGGCGAGTACACGCAGCACGTAATGCAAAAAGAACAAGATTTTATTTCGACAACTTAAAACGGTGACTGGCATATTCTGTTAGGGGTTAAAGCTGATACGATTGATACTTAAAACAAAATAAACTTTGCATACATAATTATTAATTCTAAAAGAAATGAGCGAGAAAGAAACTACATAAGTATGTGTTAACTTGCATTATATTCGCTCTCTGGAAATGGCATTTTATCAACTGTTGGGGCTCATATTTAAAAGGAATTGTGCACTGTTACGCGAATTGCATTCTTCACAAAATCGTCACACTCTTGTATCGCGAATTCCACACGCTTTCTTCCCCCCCCCGGGAGTAACCAGTATTTCCGTTGTAGATTTTTCTTACGAGGACTGTTTATACTTGCACTCGAAACACCGGTTAACTCAGAAGTTAATTTCATCACTTCTTTCACGGGAAGTGTTGTTATATTTCTCACTATATATACGAGTATATCACACATAACATGTAATGAAGATACAACACTACCTATTTTTACTTTCTCTACTCAGTATAGTAAGTAGGGGAAGTGTTGCATTCCACTCAAAAATTCGATACCAAGATTTCACCGGAAATACATGTTTTAGGCCTCCTGAAGCCATAAAAAGTATTTTTGGAAACATGTCCGTCTGTCTGTCTGTCTGTGAACAGCATAACTCAGAAACGAACAGTCGGATAAACACCAAACTTGGTACTTAAGTTCTGTATCTTCCAGAGATACGACACGAAGGTTTTCAAGAAAATCCCCCCACCCCAGATTACCCTTTACATGGAACATTTTTCGAAAATTTTAATTTTCTCAAAAACGGCTCTAACCATTTTGATTAAAGTATCATATGTTTAAAACATTTTTATGGCAAATAAAATGTATATCTTGAATTTTATGGGAATGTCAAAAGTATTCTTCATGGTGAACGACTTTTGCGTGACTGGTAAATCATGAGATAGACAAAATTTTACTACACAAAAAATACAGATCGCGTTAAAATACACAATTTATGTGATATACATTTTTGTTGTTGAGTGAACCATTTTCGAATTATTGCTTGTTTCCCTTAAATTTTCCAATACTTATTTTCTCAAATGGGAATTGTTATTCATTTTTTTACCTTGGATACTTTCGTAACAGTAGACATAGATAAGTATTACATCAGGACACTTAATTTTCTTCGGTTGTACCTTGAAAAGACGATTCCTTCAAATAGCGAAGCAAAAAAAAACCTGATTGAATGCTTTAAATTCACACATATGTAAAGTTCGTATTATATTAACATAGGTAGTTATGAGTTTCCAACTAAAGCTCGGGTTCGTTAACGATTTTAAATACTGTTTCAATATATGCGTGTAAAATACATAATTTCTGTCAATATAATTTCTATTTTGCCAGGAATATTCGCAGCTCTTGAAGGTTTGGTGTTTTGGTTAGGCGTAAGGGGTTGCAGGAATCTGGGAAACAGTAACAGTTCCCCACAAAGGAAGGCGTGCCGTATCAACCCCGGCAGCCACCAGAGCTGTAGTTTGCATATATTTCCACCCTCTTCATCTCAACCCCTTTGCCGCACTGCCTTGTCACTCCCCGACAATTATAACCCTAGGGGATTAAGACCACAAGTAGTGATAATTTGTTCTTCTGATGTGTAGCTGTCAGAACGTGCAGTACAAGGTAGCCATAGTTAAGTGCTGTCTACCCTTAAACATTTTCTTAACCTTCCAAGTATATGTGAGCATGTTGCTGAATATTTTCCTTCCAATTTTTTTTTTGTTCCTACGCTCTTTTGATGATTCTGTTTTTTTTTTACCTTCTTTGCCACTTATCTACCATAGAGAAAGTACTGTATTCGGCCTAAACATTCGATGCGTTGTCAATTGTTGCGTAATATATTTTACTTAGACTGTATAGAAATTTTATTTTAAAGTTGAACTCCTGGCATGACATAATGGGTCGAGTTCTACCGCACGGCTGCAGCATACTTTACCTCCGTTCGCACAAGATATGGGTAGACTAATAACGTTGAGATACCGCTTGTTTCGGAACTTAAGAGGCGACTTTCCATCTAGCAGCTTCTGAATTTCTCCCCAAAGGCCTCATAAGGCTGAGCAAATCCTGTACCGGATATCAGGCATAGGAAAAGCATGTTCATACTAGTATTGGCAGTGCAACCCCTGCCACCTCGCACCACAGGAAGCAACGTTACGGCTAGAAGTTAATTATCTTCATTAAATAAATGAATCTGCCATGAAAATGCAGCTAACAAACCGTCCACTGCTGAGCAAAATGGTAGAGGTAATCACGTCTGTGGCTCGCATTTAGCACGTCGTGGGTTCAAGTTCCATCTCCCAAGCAATTCTCATTGGCCTTTTTTTCATAGTTTCATTCAGTCAGCATATAAATACTGGACTGGATATTCAGTGCTGAGAACCAAATTTCCACCCAAGGCTTATTCAAAGAGAAGGAACAGACTTTAAATATTTATTTCTAATGAGCAACAATAGATGGCGACACATGCGAAACATCACCGATTAGAGAGAAGTTTAAAATTTTATTTTGTGTGTTCAAAATGAGCACCATTTGTTATGCGAGGACGACCAGTGCTTACGCAACCATCTTCTACGAATTTATTGTATCAATTGTAAATTGTTTGACGAGGTGGCTGGTTGTAGAACTTAAAAGAAATTCACGCTGCAATGAAGCAATGGATTCACTGTTTCCATAATGCAGCACACAAAACTACTTTTCCTGTGGCGTCGCCACTTTCTCGTAAACAAACCAAGCGCTGCTGTAGGCACTGAATGGAACTAATAGATGGGTCTTAAAACTTTGAACTTTCCTCCATTCAATGATGTGTTTTATGTGTAGCTATCTGTTGTCGTTCATTAAAAATGAATATTTAAAATCTGTTCCTCCTTTTTCAATAACCTGTATATTAAAGTGGTAAATACTGAAGGCGGCTACGCAATTAAGATCATCTATCCGGTATCACTGTGACTGCGTGTATGTATCAACAGAGCAACAATCACACGATCTCCAAAGTCCACTTTTCATTAAATCAATACCAATAAATTAAAGGAATGGAACTAACCGTTTCAACTTATGTAAACAATAAACTACAAAAAAATCAGTTGCAAACCGATTGAAATAACTCTTTCGAACGGGTTTAATGATCCTTGTAAATAAAAATAGCTGCTACTTTTTTGTCTTTTCTACCACTTAGGTACCTTCCTAAATATTCTTAATTTATATTCATAGTATTGTTCTAAGGGCCGGTTTCACCGACCGATGTTAAAAATACTCTAATATCTTGTTTGTTAACAAGGTTTTCAAAGTGTAACATAAGGTTAAAACTGAAATAAACGTTTCACTGTGAAGTGATAAGATCCGCGAGTACAATAATAATCACAGCCAGAATAAAAGCTGAAGACTAATCCGCTAATAAAACAAAATAAGGAAGGAAATAAAAATGAGATAAGAGAATATTAAAGATTAAGAAAAGGGAGGAATAAACATTATTACGGATAAAATAAAATAAAGTAGAGACACGTATAAATAAATCAGAATGTGAAAGAAAACGCAGGAAAAGAAAAGACACAAGGAAATCTGCCAAAAAGGCAAAACACTTTAAGTAATACAGGAAAGGCGAGCAGGAGAAACAGTTAGGTTCTATTGAAATCGACGGAGACTCGCCGGAAAGCGGAACAATGAAACGGATGCGCTAGGCACTCATGCGGACAGAAAATCAAATCAGCCGTTAATAACGTGAAACAGAAGAGACGCAGAAGAGGTGGCAGAAATTTAACCAATGGTAGGAAAAGCGCAATGTAGCTAAATAGCCAATGAGGAATAACAAAAGCCACGTGAATAGTAACGCAAGGGAATGAAACTAGAAAAGAGGCGTGAAATAGATTTTTGTCTAGGAGCAGGAGCGAGTTTTCGACACGCGAAACATGGAACACTTTGTGTCGTGAATAGCTAGAGAGAGGATGTAAAAACTTTGCATCGTGTAGAGCAAGGGAGGGAAGATGAAATATCTCGTGTAGTAAAGGATAGGGAAAACAGGCAACGTGTAACAGTTTATATTATGACAAGGGAAAGAGATATACGATAGGAAATCATCATAGTAGAACAGTGAGAGATAGGGTAGCTAGGAATGACAAAAGTCACATTGTGTATAACTTAGAAAGAGAATTAAATCAAGGGTAGATACACGGAAACTGTAACGGGGAAAAACAGATAGGAACGCGTCTTGTGTAAAGGGTCTTCGGTACGACAACAAGTGTGGATCTTCAGAATAAATGGGCCACTGAGAGGAGCTGTGAGTATAATTCATCTCCCATCCACACAATCCCTGAGATAACAATCACTTATCCTCTACCTGAGTAGCCGGTAATAATCTTTCCGTTCCCGAAACCCTAAGCCAAGTTCCTACACACCAGAAAACGTCATATTTACCAAAACCCCGCTACAACCGTTAATTAACACCTGGTTAATAAGTATAGACGTATTGTCAAGTGCGAAAAAGCTGACAGTCTTACATTAAAGGATAAGATTGCAGCCTGGGACAAAATCCAGCAGTAATTTAATTGGAATAAACGCGGTTCTCTTAAGTCCAGGAAGCAACTACGGCAATTTTATGCTAACAAAGTGCAGTACCAGAAACGTTAGGTGTGAAGAGCATTTAAGACGGTTTAAAACTGGGGGTGGGCACTGCTTTGAAACTAAAGTGGACGAAAAGGTGTTATCGCCGATAAATCAAGTGGATCCGAAAAAAGTAATATTTGTTTCTTAGAGGAATTGCTTTGGAAACCTTCCGGATAAACCACAAACGGTAGTTTTGGAAATGCCAACATTATCACAAGAAAATGAAAAATGTTAGTAGCATAAAATCCAAGTACCTAATTAACACTTAGGAAAAAGAAGCATGCTTCTGTTGGTAGTATTCTAACCGCTCGTATTTCCCATAAAGCCATGCTCATGACCCCTTGGACAGTCTATATTGCTTTAAAAATTCCTCTTTTTGTAGGGTTTCAAATTTATTATGACATAGACTGCTCTTCTATTAGGAATGGCATTCAAAAATGCCAATTGTAACAAACTCACATCAACAGCGTGGTTTGCGGCAGCCATTTTCCAATTTCTAACATTTGTTAAACGCCTTAACACGTATGGGTTGTTTACTTAACACCGACTTTAACATATTGTTAAGGTTAACATTGTTTGATGAAACAGAATTTGTGTTAACTTCAGTGTTAAATCAGTTTAACATTGTGTAAAAATTTAGCATCAGTTAGTGAAACCGGCCCCTAATACTAAAAAACTACCACTGTCTAGATTATGATAATAAAAACTCGGTAAATCTGTTGTGCTGTAGTAAGAATACATATGTTTATAATGCTAACTGATTTAAATAAATGAGTATTATTAAAACCTAAGCTAGGAATTAAGTTTCCCCCTGTGATTTCCATATTAAAAAGATTTTGAATTATGTTATAGACCTTGTCTTATTAACGCTTTTATTTTTTCTATGAACCAATTTTATTTGTGATTTAACGACTTTCTTGGGATATTGTAAAATAATGACATCTAGTTGTTTTTACTGCTACGATACTGAGCTACGGAAATAATGGTAAACAATCTATTAATTCCGTTCTTTTTGAAGATATTTCCTTATTCTGATTTACTGAGGGTTTAACTTCAACCCTTGCTTGACAAACTCCGTTGTACTTGGAAAGGGAGATGCAAAAGACTTAATTTATAGCAGACTTCAGGAAAGTTTACTTCAAGAACAAAAATTAGTTTCTAAAACTGCTGCTTGTCGGTCTGTTAACACATCGAAAAAACTTTAGCGGCGTAATAAACAAAGCAGTGATAACATCTCCGTTCACAAAAAAATGCACATCGGCTGAGACGGCAGTGCCTCGGTATTGTGCCACTGCGCAGAGGCGGCGCAGGAGTGTCAGCTGTGAGCTATCTCAGTCGTTGCTTTGTCTTCGTGTTGTGAAGTGTTTCGGTAATACGTGTGTTGTGTGTGATTTCCTTAGGAATGTTATTCTCTTATTAATCCATGGATATGCCTGCCAACAAATTTTCGCTTGAACGACGTATTTTTATGTACGATATATGCGTGAAAACTTAATCATGTAGACAGGTGAGTAGACAATTTTAGCAGCAATTTTCTGGTTGTCCAGTGATAGACACACACTGAGATGTTTGGTAAATAAGTTTATAACAACGGAATCGCTAAACGCTAAAAAATAAAGTTTATAGGAACAATCTCCACATCATAGAAGAACTTAAGGACAATATAAAAGCAGAAATTATGAACATACGCAAGAAGAACTTATGTGTGTGAATGGTAATTTCATCCAACATGTCAATGTCTTCGTGCAGATGGACACCACTTTCAACAATACTTACAACATAGTTAGTAGCCGTTACATATATGTTACTAACACTCCTGAGTTAGTAACGTGGTAGTTAACGGAACGGAAAACTCTGCAATGTAGTAGACTGTGTGCGGAGCACGCATTTGTGCGATGGCCCGCGGCCTTGGCATAAAACGAAGGCACTGTATATCCGCATCTCGTATTGTTAGTCAACGCTTCCTAGGAGACGTTGGTACGGTTCATAGCGTAGGATGCAGGAGGTTGTGAGAATTTGTAAACATATTTATTTTGTTTAATATATTTTATAGAGCTTTCTCCAAAACCTATTGTATGCACCGGGTACGCAAAAGCTTAGCGGACTCATTCAGTATTTCGGACGAAATACCTACGTCTACGCTTGTCCTGAAATATCTACTTAACTCGACCGCTAAACCCTTATTTTGCGTATTTGATATATAAATGCTATTTCGTGTGCACAGTGCATAATTTTGCTCTGTTCCCCCTCTTTGCACCCTCTTTTGCTTTAATATATTTTTCTTTCTGATACTTTAATCTTTCTTTTTGTGCGAGACAAATTAAACATTTAATATTTGTCAGGAAATTTTATAATAATAGTAATAATTATTATTAATTCTGGACTTTTACCAACACGATGATAGTTAAACTTTCAGCACACATCCAAACAGCCGACTTTGTGGCGCGGTTACATAGGATGATATGAATGAACAAATGAGTAAATAAAAGCTTGAGGCGGTTATGATGGGGGTTTGCTCTACATATGTAATATGCATGGAGGGTGTATATGATGCACGCTCCAAGATCTCTCTTAGACTTTATAATTATGTGCGGTCACGTTTCCATTTGTAAACGAATATAAAAGCAGATATCATAACAAGGGCAAGTACACTCTCTTGCATGTGGCTGTAGACACCATTATGGCGTTTCTCTTCTCTTGGCACACAGTATGCTTCCGAAGGCGAAGCTGAATTCTGGTTAACTATTTGATATTCATTTAAAATGCTTGTCAAAATGTATAGGTAATTTAAAATAGGTTGTTCTGTTTAATTGTGTATTATTGCGTACCCCTATTTATTTGAAACTTCCTGTAAAGAAGAAAAGTTGAATCAGATTTGAAGAAATTCAATACACGGCAGACGGTGTTACCACTTGAACTATCATGGCAAGATACCTTTACGCACATTAAAACTCTCATCTGATTTAAGTATCTCCTTCAAGACTATCTCATATATTCAGATATCGTAACATACCTCAAAGTCGACTTACATTGCATGCAGATGCTTTACATTTGTGGGCTTTATAGTTAACCACGATCAAAGCTAATTTGTTTTGATAGGCGTGTGTAGATATACCCTTTACTCCTGTGAAGATACACTAAACATAGGGTTGAACGGACACTCTGGAGGTATCAGAATGACCTCAACGTGTTTACATGCCACCCAATCTGTGCCAGGAGGCAAAGAGAGGATGATAGTCGGCGACCTCTAGCAAACCAAGAAATGTTTGCGGTATAAAGAAATAGTTATTTTGGTGAAACGGATAACACTGTACCTACTGAACACTTAAAAATGGATTGTCATCATCAGGAGCAGCTTACAATATTCATATTCCATTGTTACATTATTTCCTAAGACTTCTCTTCATTTGTTAAAATTTGAATTCAGTAAAGGAAGTATTACATTCCAACCAAAAATACGATATTAACGATTTCACCGCAATTTAGGTTTCCTGAATAAAAAATCAAAACAGTGCCCGCTCGCAACATAGAACAGCATAACTAAAAAAACGTAAAGTTTGATAAATAGTTTAGCATCCTACAAAGATACGACACGAAGATTTTGAAAAAATTACCCCCTTCAAACTACGTTTTACATGGAAAATCTTTGGTTATTTTTTATTTACTCAAAGGATGGCGCTAACAATTTTGATTAAAATACTATATGTTTAAATTATTTTGAGCCTTCTGTATCCCCTTGTACCTGCAAGGAAACGTGTACTAAAACAATTTCTGCAAACGCTTATCTTGAATAACATGGAGTAGATAAAGAATATTTTGTAAGAATAGCTTTTATAAGAGATCAAAAGATAAATGATAGTGAGAAGAGAAAGTCCTGTGAAAGTATTACATAAGGTTTTTGAAATTACAAATTTTCCATAATCTAATCGTGATGCGTACCATTATAATCTGCGATTGTTATTGCAGCTCTTTAATTTTGCATTGTAAGTTACCACAGCTAGTTAATGCTATAACCCTCTTGGCTGCATGTACTACACCTCTTCCACTTCGAAGCAGTCGCCTGAAGGCTTCATTGTATTCCTTGCGGCTCGGAGGCTTCTTGCTGCTTTCCGGTGCTTGGAGGTTACTCTGGTGGTCTATTCTCCAAGGTCGTTAGCCAAAGCATCAAGCAGCGGATGTTGTCATATAATCTCTTGTTATGGAAGATTAGTAAATACGTCTCTGAAACGTAATGGTTAATGATTTATTTAGATACCAAAGTCTCCATAAGTTCGCTATGTTGGGAAATTTATTTTTAAAAGAGGATTATGCCTTTTGTTTGTATTTTAAATGCTGGTATAACCACATTAGTATTCCAGAGTATAAAAAAATAATTGTATGGGGGCGAAAAGTTTCCATTCCGCACCATGAGGGGTGTCCAAGGGAGGAGGAATGTGGCGAGAGGAGAAACCGGGCGACCGGATCCAGGAGCAACAGTACAGCAGACAGATCCCCGAGTTTCCAGAAATAGACACCCCCGCAGATGGTCAGATAGACCGGGGCCCCTCAAGGGGGTTCGGATACACGGCAGCCAGCCGAAAACCGAGGCACGGAGAGAACTCACAGAGAGCATACTTTTTCTCTGCCCACTGTACAGAAACATTATCGCTGACACTTCCGACCCTGAAAGAAACCAACGGGATGAAGGATGAATGAAATGATGAATGGAATGAAATAGAGGGACAGGAAATTCGAGAGCATTCGCCAGACGACTCGGGAAAACCCCCGAAAAAACTCATGGGTCACAAAGGGCGGACACGGGGATCGAACCCGGGACCTCACGAATGCGGGCTATAGACGTTGCCACCGAGCCAATCCGCTCGGTAATAATAATAATAATAATAATAATAATAATAATAATAATAATAATAATTAGTAATGTTTTGTTCAGGCTATTTGGGACGGATTGAGGGTATTTTTAACACTTAAATAATTTCAGTCGAATTATATAATACCTATATAAATTCAATAACAGCCCGCCTTAAAGCAATATGTGTATGTAAAAATATATAAAAAGTGTATATTACAGTCATTGTATATGTTTATATTATGTATACATGTGTAATAATGTTATGTGAATGTATTACGTAATTTAATAATGCAGGAGCTGTGACAAAAATAGATTAAAAGTTACTAACAATGAGAACAATGAGGTAATAGTGAATTTGAAAGTTAATAATGCTATTTATGATTCTTGGAAGCAATAATGTAAATTTTGAGACAGTTTAATAAATAGCCAATCAACAACCAGAAAAAGCTTTAGTTAAATGAAGTTATTCTATTGGATTAGCCAATCAAACTGAAATATAGCAAAATTTACAAATTCAGTTGTCAGTTGCTAGCTAACCGGACGCGAGATGCGTCCTCGAGAAATTTAATACGTATTTTGTGTGAGACAAAAATAGTTTACGTGTTAAAAAGTGCAAGTAATTAATGAAAAAAACTCACAGCTCTCTCTCGCTATATCAGTGAAGTGTTATTTAAATAGTGTCAAGCATTAATAAAAGGAGTGAAGTAAAATTATAATCTATGTAAGCCTACATTCTTCAGTCGCACCATTCCCTGCTAAGACATTCATGTCTCTATAAAATAAAAATACTGACGGAGCGAGGCAAACATAAATATATAATATTTAAAGAAACAGTCAAATTACAAAGTTAATATTTTTAAACTTGGGGCGAAGGCTACCGGAAACTTTTTACCACACGTGCGGTTGCAACTACTTCAAGTTCGGCTCCCCAACAGTCGAAATATATACATCTTCAAATTGACTCCCAAAGCGTGGTGCAAAATAACATCTTCAGAATAGGAGTAATTTTTGTGTGAGCTTTTCCCTTACATGCTTGACAGAAGCTGAATTTAAATATGAAATTGGTTATTTTGGTATTTTGAGTTTTGCTGCTCTCACTCTCCCACCCTCCAGCCCTCTTTCCCCTCTCTGACATGCACACTCATCCAAATCATTTTTCTTAAAACAACGAAGTTTAGGAGTCTTTAGAGGTCCTCAAAACGTGTACTATATCTAGTGACTCCTCGATATCGCATTTTTAAGTGGAGTACAACACATCCACTAGCTGCCAGCTAAGAGAAAGAAATAATAAAGAGGTAGGGCCTTGCTATAGATAGACATGTAGAGTAAACGCTTATTACGTGAATCAAAGAAAAATGGGCAACAGATTGAGAGAGAAGCCAGTACAATACACAAACAAAAGAATGGCATATGTGTATTGACTTCTCCAATATGGAACCAATGCCGGAAGCATTCCTTTTGTACGTTGCTGCGAGTAGCATATGAGACAGCTGGTAAATGAGAGGTAAGGATCGTTATTTACCTGACAAAGATCACACCGGCATCGTGACAATTCAACACTGGGATCGCCTTCCACCATCTTGTGGCCGACAAACAACACAAGATGTCGCCCGCGGGGAAAGTCGTAAATATGAGGGGGAGGAAAGGATGGAATTACATGGAGTTCATCTTGCCATAACAATACTTCTTTAGGCGGGTGGTATCGGCGGGGGTTGCAGACAGGTCTGCGGGGGGAGAAGAGAGAAAACTAGCGTGTCATTTCTCTGGCCGTGAAATATATAGGCGTGGGGTTGGGGCGTTATTCTTCGATATAGGTATTTCTGCAGGTCTTTCAATTTATAATTTTCCTATTATGTATACGAAGTAAGGAAAGTATTGTATTCCAGCTAAAGTTTGATGTTGAGATTTCACAGGAAATATATGTTTTGAGGCTCTCTACTACCAGAAATAAATTTTTAGAAAAAGCTCCTTGTGTGTGACTGAACATTACAATTAAAAAACGAAAAGTCTGTTAAATACCAAACTTGGTTTTCAGGTTCTGAATCTTCCATGAATACATCTACAAGATCTATCAGAAAATTTCCCACCCCAAACTACCTTTTATATTGAAAATATTTCTCTACTTTTGATTTACCTACTCAAAAATGTATAACGATTTTTTTATTAAAATACTATATGTTTAAGATATTTTCATGACAAATTAAAGTCAATTCTCGAATTCTCTGAGGATAGCCTTTGAAGTCCTCTTCATTCTGGTTTACTTTTGCATAATTGGTAAACCGTAAGAGAGATACAGAGGCTTACTATACAAAAAATCTGATGTGTTACACTCACATAACTTTCTCTACTCTTGTACAACCTAATTTTACCAACGCCTATTCTCCATATGCTTCATGTTAATCGAGATGTCAATCTTATTGGTAATTTTCTTGTAGATGCAAGGAAAATATGGTAGCTTTTAAGCGATAGTCAAATATTTTAACGCTGGTTGCTATGTGACGCATTCCATTCTCTTTGCATGTCCAGGACAAAAAAAATGAATAACGAATTTGAGAAAAAGTATAAGTATTGGAAAATTTAAGGAAATAACAAGCAATATCTCGAAAACGGTTCACTCAACAAAAGAAATGTATATGACATAAGTTGTGTATTTTAACGCGATCTACATTTTTTGCGTAGTAAAATTTTGTCTATCTCTTATGGTTTACCAGTTATGCAAAAGTCGTTCACAATGAAGAATACTTTTGGAGACATTCCAAGAAAATTCGAGATATACATTGCATTTGTCTTGACATTACCCTAAACATATGATATTTTCATCAAAATCGTTAGAGCCATTTTTGAGAAAATTAAAATTTTCGAAAAATGTTCCATGTAAAGGGTAGTCTGGGGTGGGGGATTTTCTTGAAAACCTTCGTGTCGCATCTCTGGAAGATACTGAACCTAAATACCAAGTTTGGTGCTTATCCGATTGTTCGTTTTTGAGTTATGCTGTTCACAGACACACACACACACACACACAGACACACACACACACACACAGACACACACACGGACATGTTTCCAAAAATGCTTTTTTTGGATTCAGGAGGTCTCAAAACGTGTATTTCCGGTAAAATCTCGGTATCGAATTTTTGGGTGGAATGCAATACTTCCCCTACTTACTATACGTAGTAGAGAAAGTAAAAATCTGATGTGTTACACTCACATGATTTTCTCTACTCTTGTACAAACTATTTTTACAAACGCTTATTCTCCATATGCTTCATGTTAATCGAGATATTCAGATGTTAATCTTATTGCTAATTTTCTTGTAGATGCAAGGGGAATTGCTAGGCTTTAAGCGATAGTCAAATATTTTAAGAGGTGGTTGATATGAGGAGTATTCCATTCTCTTTGCATTACCAGGACAAAAAAAACGAATAAGAATATGAGAAAAAGTATAAGTATTGGAATATTTAAGGGAATAACAAGCAATATCTTGAAAATGGTTCACTCAACCAAAATGTATGACGTAAATTGTGTATTTTAACGCGATCTACATTTTCGTGTAGTAAAATTTTGTCTGTCTGGTTTACCAGTTATGCAAAATCGTTCACAATGAAGAATACTTTTCGGGGACATTCCCAGAAAATTCAAGATATACATTTTATTTTTCATGAAAGTATCTTAAACATATGATATTTTAATCAAAATCGTTAGAGCCATTTTTGAGAAAATTGAAATTTTCGAAAAATTTTGCATGTAAAGGGTAATCTGGGGTGGGGGGATTTTCTTGAAAACCTTGGTGTCGCATCTCTGGAAGGTAGTGAACCTAAATACCAAGTTTGGTGTTTATCCGACTGTTCGTTTCTGAGTTATGCTGATCACAGACACACACGGACATGTTTCCAAAAATGCTTTTTTTGGATTCAGGGGGTCTCAAAACATATATTTCCGGTGAAATCTCGGTATCAAATTTTTGGGTGGAATACTACAATACTTCTCCTACTTACTATACGTAGTAGTGAAAGTAAACATATAAATATAATTAAACCACAAGTTATGTCAAATGCGTTGTTTATAACAATTTCCGATATTTCTTGTTATTGGTTTCAATTTTCCAACATACTTTTCTCGAATGGGAAGTCTAGATTCGTTTTTTGCTTTCTCCCACATATTCAGTAGACAGAGAACGTGTTGCATTCCACCCAAGAATTCGATGCAGAGATTTTCAACGGAAGCCCCCCTATACAAAAAAAAAAGAAAAAACAAAGAATTTTTTTTTTGAAACATGCCCGTGTGCGTGTCTGTGAACTCCATAACTCAAAAGCGAAAAGTCGGATAAATAGCAAACTAACTAAAGCTACTTATTCTTTTAGTTTTATAATCGTTTTGATATATCGATAGCAACAAAACTGTGTTAAGTTTACTTAAATTATAGGAAAACGATCAGCTTTTCTGGTATTACTGTTCAAGATAATGTTTGCTATCTTTCAGAAAGCCAAACTGAATTTTACAGAGAGGTTTTCTATACACACACCGGAATTTTAGTTATAATCAACAAAATAGTTTAATTTATTGCAACCAACATTCCTATTTTGAGCTACAAGGATAATGTGAATGAAATTTTCCGTACAGGAAATGCAGAAGCGAAAACACGCAGTAGGTTAACGTTCCTTACAGTGGATGCGCGTCGATTCTACTTTGGAACTTCCCGCGGATATTTCCGTTATCATCAAGAAACTCCAAGATAACAGTTTGACGTTTAAGGAAATAATTCACAGGATAAATCGTTCTAAATTATACATTGAATAAACTATTACTACTGTTATAACACCTTTTTACTTTGTCTGCCCAAAAATTCGATATCGAGATTTCACCGGAAATACATGTTTTGAAGCCCTCCTAGATCCCATAAGGCATTTTTGGAAAAAGGTTCCTGTGTATGTGAACAGCAGTATTCGAAAACGAAAAGCCGGATAAGTACAAAATGTAGTATTTTGGTTCAGTACCTGTCAAAGACACCCCTTACAAGGAACATTTTTCGAAATTTTTGGTTTTCTAAAAAACTGCTCCAACGATTTTTATTAAACAGCCGTAAGTTAGATATTTATATGAAAAATAAATGTATATCTTGAATTTTGGAATAATATATGAAGACCTCTTCATTCAGAAGGAATTTTGTATCACCTTGCATAACTGATAAACCTTAAGCGATAGATGAAGATCTACTATACAAAAAATGTAGATCTCTTTAAGACATACTATTTATTTTAAATAAGTTTTTCTCTGGCATAAGCCATTTCTGAGATATCCATTATTAATTGTTCGAATTGGTCATTTCTTGGTCAATTTCTTAAAAATCCTGTCAACATTCAGTTGTTTATCGCGATTGCATGGAAACAGTATGGAATTCTAAGGCGGGCTATAACGTCCAATATTTGACTATCGTCATTCCCTTTGTGTCTATAATGATACGTGTAATATAGCTATTTCTGCAATGGTTTATTTGGTTTGAAATTTAGTAGATAGAAAAATAAGCTTTTGTAAGAGTAGTTTGTATACTCGTTAAACCATAAAGAGTAGAGAAAGTCATGTGAATGTATCACACCAGCATTTTTTCAGTATACAGAAAGTTCCCCTAACTGCTTGTTCAAATTAATACTGGCGGTAGAGAACACCAAAACAAATATATTTCGATAAGGAACATATAGTCTCTGAACTCAGCTTGTAATGTTAGGAAACTGTTTGTGAGTGGTGCTGACGTAAGCTGTTGTGTTACTGTCGCTGACTGGGAATGTACTGACCTTCAACCCTGTTCTGTGCACGAACATGTGCATCTTCGTGGAACATGTGTTGCCAGAACTGCTGGAGGATGTAGTACCTCGGAATGTTAGACAAAGGATGTACTTCCAGCACGATGGGGCACCAGCCCATTTCAGCATTGCTGTGAAGAATGATCTGAGAGCCACCTACGAGAATCGATGGATCGGCCGAGGTGGCCCTGTAGTCTGGCCTCTCAGGCCACCCGACCTCACGTGTAGGGGCATATGAAACAGCTGGTATATGAAACGATGTGGAAACAGAAGACGACCTCGTAGCTAGAATTGCCGTCGCTGCTGGTACTATTGCGAACAGGCCAGGAGTCTTTGAACAGATACGACAATCAATGGCCCGACGATGTACTGCGTGCATACGGGCCAATAGTCGCGCATTCGAGCAGTTCCTGTGAATGCCACTACTGTAATTAGCCTGCTAAACTACCTTCTGTGTAAATCTTCTAGCATCAGAAATTGCCGTCAGGGACCCTTCGAACTATATTTGATGTTATATTTGTTTTGATGTTTGTATTAACTTGAACGAGTAGTATCGAAGCACCCTGTGTACCTACTACAAAGGGCTTTTCTACATATTAAGCAGACTATTCTACACATTAGCCACAACATCACATACGTACAATTTGTATGTAAGAATCTGTCAGGTATCAACCCAACAGAGCCAAGGTTCAGGAATCTGCCTCCTTTCTTTAACTCTGTTCAGACTACAGAATTTTTTTGCAATAACTTTTAGTACGTCGCCATAAAGCGTTAGGCATTCTTGCATACAGAGTAGGTACTAAATGCCTTGTTTGAAGACCAGTGTGTGACAGATTATTTTAGCAATGATGTTCCATACAGAGATTACCACCACCACCAAACAAAATTAAGAGTTTTACGGAAATACACGTTTGGGGGTGCCTTAAATGCAAGAAAACCGTGTTTAGAAAAAGGTGTATGCGATTGTCTGTCTGTGAACAGCATAACTCAAAAACGAAAAGCCTGCTAAATATCAAACTTGGACTGGACTGTGAGGCGCAGGGGATTCGGCACCGATCCAAGAATGATGATATTGTACCTACGCCCGCGGGAGGGAAGACATGGTGAAGGGAGACACCAGGCCGAGACCAGGAATGACGGCACAGCAATGACATGCTCTCTACACTTTCAAGATTGAGACGCCCCGGCAATCGTACAGGCTCCTCCAACGCCCTCCAAGGGGCGCTCCTTATACCCAGGCAACCAACCGAAGGTCGAGGGACGGAGAAAATTCACAAAGAGCATCTTTTTCCCCTGCCACGCTGCACCGAAACACCATCGCCGACACTTCCAACTATAAAACAAATCAAACGGGGTGACGAATAAATGAAATGATTAATGGAAATTCGGGGAATGAAAGAAACCCCTACAGCATTGGCCTGACGATCCGAGAAAGCCCCGGAAAAACCCTGGATCAGAGTGGACAGTCGCCGAGGATCGAACCCGGCACCTCCCGAACGCCATTGACGTTACCGCCCTGAACCATCCCGCTCTGTATACCAAACTTGGTATTTAAATTAAACATTTTCTAAGGAATAGACACGAAGATTCTAAAGAGAATTCCCCACCCTAAAATGTCGTTAAATTTTTTTCGTTATTTTCAATTTTCTAAAAATTGATTAACGATGTCGATTAAAATGCTACAAGTTCTAGATATTTTCATGACAAATAGAGTGTATACCTAGAATATTCTGGAGATATCCTTAAAGTCCCCTTTATTCCGAATAACTTTTGTATAATCAATATACCGTATAAGATATTAGACAAAAAAATGTAGATCTTGTTAAAGAACACAATTTGTCAGATAACTCATGTTAACCACTTCCGAGATGGAAGTTATTGGTTTGAAATTTCAAATATACTTTCAAATGGCAAGTCGCTATTGGTTTTCTGTCGTGATCCTGCAAACAGTATGGACTTACAAAGCCCCGATTTTTAAAAATCGCTTTAGCTTACTGGATCCTACTTATACCTACAACAAATATGTAATGAAAGTTTATCTCGGTTACCAAAAAGCAGACAAAATAATAAGCTTTTGTAAGAACAGTGTATAGCAGAGTGATTAGAGAAATATTGTGAATGCAACATATCTAGTTTTTTACACTTTGTATCATTCGCCTTTTATTGATTATAGCATTCGAGAATATGATGATAATTCAATCATTCATGCCTCCTTCGTGTTTAAAAGTAGGGAATGCCTTCCGTTATTTGTTTCCGATTGCGGGAGAATTAATAAAAAAAAATCTGTTTGACTCGAATGACTTTCTCTACTAACTCTTGTACAAATTATTGTTACAAACTAGGAATGAGACCTGATACTGTCGATACCCCAATCCTCTCGATACCCGGCGCTGTCGAAGTATGTCTAATACTTTGAGATAAACCTTCGATACTTTTTCGATACTTTCAAATTTTTTACTTTCTCTACTACGTATAGTAAGTAGGGCAAGTATTGAATTCCACCCAAAAATTCGATTCCGAGATTTCATCGTAAATAAATGTTTTGAGGTGTCCTAAATCTAAATGAAACATTTTTGGAAACATGTCCGTGTGTGTGCCTGTCTGTCTGTGAACAGCACAACTCAAAAACGAAAAATGGAATAAATACCAAATTATTCAAACTATCAGGTATTTATTTGAGTTTAGTATCTTCCAAGGATGCAACACGAACATTTTCAAGAAAATAAGGGTATCGTCTCATACTATTACAAGCGCTTATTCTTCATTCAACTTCATGTTAATCTAGAAAAAGTTTGTATAAATTGTATTATTGCATAATTTTCTGTAAGTAGAATGGGGTTTGCGGAATACAGTAGGCTTTAAGCGAATGTCAAATCCTCTAAGAGCGGGTCGCTTTGTAATGCTTTGAAATTCCTTTCTCTTTGCATAGCCCCCCCCCAGAAAAGAATAACGGCTTCCCATTTGAGAAAAGTGGATTTGAAACTGCAAACCAATAACAAGGAATATCTCGGAAATGGAAAATATTGCCATAAATGTGTGTTTTAACGAGATACAGCTTTTTGTAGTAAGCTTTTGTGCATCTCTTATGGTTTACCGGTTATGTAAAAGTTATTCAAACAAAGAGGACTTCAGAGACTATTCCAAGAAAATTCAAGGTATATCTACATTTCATTTGCAATTAAAATATCTTAAACATGTGGTATTTTAATAAAAATCATTAGCCATTTCTGAGAAAATAAAAAATTATTTTGAAAATGTTCAATGTAGCGGGTAGTTTGGTGTGGGAAATTTTCTTGAAAATATCTGTGTGGCTTCCTTTATGATGCTTAATTTAAATACAAAGTTTCGTTTTTAATCAACTCACGCACGGAGCGTTTTCTTAAAAGCTTTTTTGATGGTTCAGAGGGCCTCAAAACATATTTCCAGTGAAATCTCGACATGCAATACTTTCCCTACTTAGTCTACGATTTAGTCAAGAGTCCTATAGTTAATTAGTTGGTTTTAAAACTAAATGTTACTCTTCCAGAGTGTGGGGATTTTATTTTTAAATATTTTGAGATTAGAGATTATAGATTATTTCATAGTTCAGCAGTTGGTATTGATGGTGAATTCGTTTCGATGTGAAAATTTGTTGTTCCCAGAGCTTAAATTAAAATAATATTCACTAAATGTATTTATTAAGAGTAATACATTAATTACACAGATTTTATTCTTAACATCATAAAAATATAACTCGAGGTGTTGATCTTAATCAGATTAGATAATATAGAAATCTTCTATATGGTGATAATGCCATTATACAAATTTGTAGTCGTCTCCGTATTGTAGTGGTTACCATGCTAGCCTCTAGTTCTCGAGATCGCGGGTTCAAACCCGGTGGAGGGCGATGGATTTTTCCGGGCGTAAAAATCCTTGCATGGCTTCTTCCGGAAGGGAAGTAAAGCCGGTGGTCCCGTGTAGTAGATTTACGGCACGTAAAAGAACCTCAAGCCTGATAAAGAGGCCTCTGAGCAGAATTATCACACTTCACACACATGCCTAATTAGAGAGAAAGGAAAACCGTGATGTGTATATTAATTATTGTATTTTGTGAATTTAGAAGCCTAAATAAGCGGATAAATAAACGATTAAACTGATCCTAATGATAAATTGTATGTAATTACCACATTGTTATAAGCTTATTAGAGATGCTATTTTAATTATCCTATGTAATCACCATAAATTTGTTATTTTATGTAATTTAATAAGTGTTAGCACCAGGTTATGTTTATCAGCATTGAATATAAAATTTAATTTACTCTTGAGCTCAGATTTGTTTACTTCGACCTACTTGCAATATACATTAAATTGTTTCACTCACAAAAAGGATGTCAAAGCCATGTAGTTATGTAGGAGTGCTAATTGGTTTCTTGACTTACGTAGCTGCTCGCGGGAATTGTTGTTTGAAAAGAGACCATCTGCTTGCTTGTTCCTAGGACACGAGAAGGGCACCACCCGTTAGTTTTTTGTTTCATATTGTGAACACGTTATCTGGCACAAGAAGATTAGATCTACCACAAAGATATTACTTGTCAAACTTAAAAATTCAACGTTGCCATGGGCACAGGTTATGAATTAATTACGGTGAATGAGAATGAATGTATTTGGAAATCAACGCCCAAGAACAGACAATAGATATACAGTGTGTTACAAGATACGTGACATTGTATCCGTATTAAAATAAACAGTACTTACAATTGACTGGTTTGATAATTGTACTTCCAATTAGTGGTGTATACACTGTAACTTTATATATATATATATAAATTGCATTCTCTTTGCATGTCCAGGACATAAAAAAATAAAGCATTTTTGGAAGCATGTCCGTGTGTATGTATTATGTGTCTATCTGTCTGTGAACAGCATAACTCAAAAACGAAAAGTTGGATAAACACCAAATTTGGTATTTAGGTTCAATATGTTCCAGGGATGCGACATGAAAGTTTTCAAGAAAATCCCCCATCCCAAACCACCCCTTACATGGAACATTTTCGAAAATTTTATTTTCTCAAAAACGACTAACGATTTTGATTAACGTATCACATGTTTGACATTTTATGGCAAATAAAATGTATATCTTGAATTTTCTGGGGATGTCCCCAAAAGTCCTCTTGATTCTGAACGACTTTTGCATAACTGGTAAACCGCAAGAGATAGACAAAATTTTACTACATAAAAAATGTAGATTTTGTTAAAACACACAATATATGTCATAAACATTTTTTTGTAAAGTGAACCATTTTTCGAGATATTCCTTGTTATTTCTTTGGATTTCGGAAATCATTGTTCTTTTTTTATGTTCTTGACATGCAAAGAGAATTACATTTTACACATAGGGACCAGTTCTAAAAATACTTGACTATCGACTAAGGCGTACTATGTTCCCCTTGTTTTGTATTTGCAAGGACAATATAGAAATACAGTAGCCTTTAAGCATAGACATATCTCTTGCTATGTGCACCACCATTCTCCTTGCCACAGATTAATACTCTTTGCATATTCAAGACAAAAAAGTGAATAACGAATTCCCATTTGAGAAAAAGTATAAGTATTGGAAAATTCAATGGAATAACAAGCAATATCTCGAAAATGGTTCACTCAACAAACAAAAATGTATATGAGATAAATTGTGTATTTTAAGGCGATCTACATTTTTTTGTGTTGTAAAAGTTTGTCTATTTCCTTATGGTTTACCAGTTATGCAAAAGTCGTTCACAATGAAGAATACTTTTGGAGATTTCCCAGAAAATTCAAGATATACATTTTATTTGCCATAAAAATGTCTTAAACATATGACACTTTAATCAAAATCGTTAAGAGCAGTTTTTGAGAAAATAAAAGGGATAATCTGGGGTGGGAGGATTTTGTTGAAAACCTTGTGTCGCATTTATGGAAGATACTGAACCTAAATACCAAATTTGGTGTTTGGTGTTCATTTCTGAGTTATGCTGTTCACAGACACAAACACACACACGGACATGTTTCCAAAAATTTTTGAGTGGAATACATTACTTCCCCTAATTACTATACGTAGTATAGTACGTTACTCTGTGTACGTTCTCATTTCGTAACTGGCTTTAGGATTTTATTGTATTTGCCTACTGCTTATATTATAAGGTATTAGATATCGACGTCTCGCTGCTTGTTTTGCTCAGAGCCTGTCTCCTGATTGGTCGATTCTCCTCTACCCAGTTCCTATTACATATTCATCAAATAGATCACGTTACCCTGAATTCCAGAATGTTTTGCATTTCAGATGAGGTTCTGCCTGCCAATTAAACAATTAATCTCCTGATCAGGACCGAAACAAAACACCTAGGTGCCATCTCTTTCAGAAGCTCCCTTGGGCGGCAAATTTCGGTCGTAAATTCCACGTGACATTCAGCAGTATCGGGCGGAACCTGTGCTAATCAAATACCCGCGCGGAAATAATCACAGTCCTGTTGAGGCATCTCGTCCAAAAAACCACTCGCTGCTGTGAACACATACTGTGTTCTGTAATTCCTTACCTTTTGTCTCATGCTGGGACTAAGACTTAAATACAGAGCTGGGAGAGTAAAATCTGTCGCTTTCATATGACTGTTTCTACCCACTCTTCTACAAACTGTTCTTAGAAAAGCTTATGCATTTAGTTTTTGTTAATACAAAACCTTCATTACACACTAACATGTTTGCTATAGGTATAAGAAGAATGCAGTAAACTAAAACGATACTCAGATTTTTAAACACACTATGTAATGTCTTTGAAATTCTATGCTCCTTACACGCGACGTTAAAAAACGAAATGCAACTTACCACTTGAAAAAATCTGTGTTACACTCACATGACTTTCTCTACTCTTATACAAACTATTTTTACAAACGCTTATTCTCCATATGCTTAATGTTAATCAAGATGTTAATCTTATTGCTAATTTTCTTGTAGGTACAAGGGGAATATGATAGGCTTTAAGCGATAGTCAAATGCTTTAAGAACTGGTAGCTATGTGGCGCATTCCATTCTCTTTACATGTCCAGGACATAAAAAAAATGAATAACGAATTCCCATTTGAGAAAAAGTATAAGTATTGGAAAATTTAAGGGTATAACAAGCAATATATCGAAAATGGTTCACTCAACAAAAACAATGTATATGATATAAATTGTGTATTTTAACGCGATCTGCATTTTTTGTGTAGTAAAATTTTGTCTATCTCTTATGGTATACCAGTTATGCAAAAGTCGTTCACAATGAAGAATAATATTGGAGACATTCCCCGAAAATTTGAGATATATATTTCATATGTCATGAAAATATCTTAAACATATAATATTTTAATCAAAGTCGTTAGAGCCATTTTTGAGAAAATTAAAATTTTCGAAAATTTTTCCATGTAAAGGGTAGTCTGGGGTGGGGGATTTTCTTGAAAACCTTCGTGTCGCATCTCTGGAAGATCCTGAACCTAAATACGAAGTTTGGTATTTATCCGATTGTTCGTTTCTGAGTTATGCTGGTCACAGACACAATGCTTTTTTGGATTCAGAGGACCTCAAAATATGTATTTCCAGTGAAATTTCTGTATCGAATTTTTTGGTGGAATACAATACTTCTACTTACTATACGCAGTAGAGAAAGTAAAAATATGTGTTTGAAAATTCAAACCAATTACGAATATCTCGAAAATGGTTAGCAACACAAAAAATGTATTTGACATAAATTGTGTGCTTTAACGAAATCTATTTTTCATGTAGTAATATTTTTTTCTGTCTCTTACTTTACAAATTATACATAAGTAATTCAGAAGGTGTTTCACGCTATTCCCACGAAAACATTTTATTTGTTATGCAAAGTTTAATCAAAATCGTTAAGAGCCATTTTTGGGAAAACCAAAAGTAACGATGATTTTTTCCGTGCAATGAATAGTTTTGGTTTGGGGGAGATTTTCTTGATTTTCGTGTCGCACACACACTCACACACCTCATTTTTTATAAAACGCTTTTTACTTCCATAACATAAGCTTGCCATGTCTGTACGTCGAGGGCTTCGTGGATTACCACAACAAGATGAAGCAAATAAAGGCATATGAAGAAATAATTGCCAGTCAGATTCCGAACTAAGTACACATTAATGCAATGTTATGTAGTGTAGTTAATCTATCAGTTGGTGTTATTTGCATTGTGTTCTATAATCGTAATGCAATTTCATACGTGATAGTGCTTCATAATATTTGTAGAGAACAGTATTTCATTGCAAACTGCTATACCGTGACGCAAATAGTAAATTGCTTTGCGCGTGATAAATTATCAGTGTGTTCTGAAGGGTTTCAGTTTGGCAAACAGACAACTTTTAAATCACATTTGACATTATGAAGTCTTGCCAGGTCTTGTTAAGTCTTGTCCAATGTTGTCACGGATTAAAAGTATTTGATAATTTTTCTTAACTATTGAATTGAAAAAAAATGTTTGATCGTGTACAAGGGGCTTAAGATAACTGGAAGAGAAAAGAGCATATGTTTACAATGACATCATTACTTCAAATTATACTGCTACAAAGATAAAGTGTACTACATTTTGGAGGAGTATTGTTGGAGAAAAGGATTACTTTCCAGATTGCTCTAACTATATGATGGGTAGTAATGAACCTGTTGTGATATGTAATAAGATGCGGTGTCTGGACCCCCTCCCTCATTCCCAAAATCTCAGGCCACCTGAATAATTCATGAGGGTTCGTTAAATGGAAATGATTTTCTCTCGGGGAACCAATTCCAGCTCCGAAGGAGCTTAGAAGCCTGCGTCTGCGACTTTATACCCTTATAAAGCGATATTCTATTAGATTCTCATTTCTCTTTTAGGCTATTTAGAGAAATATCTGTTCCTAATGTAGCAAGGCACTAAATCAACGTGGCGAAACTAGTGGTTTATCTATTCTGGTAGTTCTAATGCCGTAATGTTACATTAAGTACTTCCTGGCTTACCCAGTATAGAACGAGAGGCTTTCTAAACCTCGATTAACGAGATTTATTAGCTTCCAGTATCCTTATGAAATTGTTGTTCAATGCCTAGGGTATTGCTATGGTAAATCATCGCCATTACCATCACTGCCCGGAATAACAGAAGAAAATTCCCTGATGTTCACGTAAGTGGTTATGATACAGGTATCCCGGGATATCTTGATTTTCTGAAGCTCTTCCTACAGTCCTCAAAGTTTGAAAATATAAGTAGTCTGTAAGTAGGTAAAAAACCGGAAGAGGCATCGTTATTGTCGCGTAACCTCTCGATTATCACAGCGAACGAAGTTTTAAACATTTGTACCTTATAGTAATTTAAAGAACGGGTATATGTATTTGAATAAAACAATACATTCATTCTCACGATTCCACAAACCATGCGTGATTTTATAGCACATAGAATACTAAACAAGATTAAAAATGACAAAAACCAAATAAGAATAAAATAAATGTATCGCCACAATAAAACACCATTGCACAAAAAAGAATAAGACAGACAAATTCAAATATAGCATATTATAACTACCCGGAAAGCAAGGTAAACTGTGTTGCTTTTCATTATTATTCCCTATTACCCTTACCAAATAAAGAACAGTAAAGAAAGTTAAATAAACACAATAGAAAAATAAATTTAAAAAAATCTATGATACAATTACATGAACTCTATCCTCTATCGTTTATTAGTGGGTATAAAATCTGTTCTTACTGAATCTTCTCTCTATATCTACTTCATTTTAATATAAATAAACCTTTGCAGAAATACCTACATTACACATTTCGTTATAGATACAAAAAGAACACGATAGTCAAATGTTTAAAAACTGGACATTATATGAGGACTTAAAAATTCCATACTGCTTCCATGCAATCGTGAGAAACTGAAAACCGATATGATTTAAAAAATAATGAAGTATTGTACAAATGGATTAAAAATGGATATCTCGGAAATGGCTGATGCCACAAAAATTTATTTAAAATGAATTCTGTTTTAAAAAAGATCTATATTTTTTGTGTAGCAAGTTTTCGTCTATCGCCTAACATTTACCAGCTACACTATGTGATCAGAAGTATCCGGATACCCCCAAAAACATACGTTTTTCATCTTAGGTGCATTGTGCTGCCACCTACTGCCTGATTCTCATTATCCGCAACCTCAGTAGTCATTAGACATCGTGAAACAGCAGAATGGGACGCTCCGAGGAACTCACTGACTTCGAACGTGATCAAGTGATTTGGTGTCACTTGTGTCAGAAGTCTGTACGCGAGATTTCCACTCTAAACATCCCTAGGTCCACAGTTTCTGATGTGATAGTAAAGTGGAAACGTGAAGCACAAAAGCGTACAGACCGAACCTCGTCTGTTGACTGACAAGAGACCGCCGACATTTGAAGAGGGTCGTAAAGATTAATAGGCAGACATCCATCCACACCATCACACAGGAATTCCAAACTGCATCAGGATCCACTCCAAGTACTATGACAGTTAGGGGTGAGGTGAGAAACCTTGGATTCCACGGTCGAGCGGCTGCTCATAAGCCACACATCATGCAGGAAAATGCCAAACGACGCCTCGTTTGGTGTAAGGAGCGTCAACATTACACGATTGAACAGTGGCAAAACGTTATGTGGAGTGACGAATCACGGTACACAATGTGGCGATCCCATGGCGATGGGAATGGCGGATGACCGGTGAACGTCATCTGCCAGCGTGTGTAGTGCCAACAGTGGAATTCGGAGGTGGTGGTGTTATGGTGTGGTCGTGCTTTTCCTGAAGGGGGCTTGCACCCCTTGTTGTTTTGCATGGCACGATCACAGCGCAGGCCTACATTGATATTTTAAGCACCCTCTTGCTTCCCACTGTTGAAGAGCAATTCGGGAATGGCGATTGCATCTTTAAACACGATCGACCACTTCTTCATACCGCACGGGCTGTCGTTGAGTGGTTACACGACAATAACATCCCTGAAATAGACTGGCCTGCACAGAGTCCTGACTTGAATCCTATAGAACACCTTTGGGATGTTTTGGAACGCCGACTTCGTGCCAGGCCTCAACGACCTGCATCGATATCTCTCCTCAGTTCCGCACTCCGTGAAGAATGGGCTGCCATTCCCCAAGAAACCTTCCAGCACCTGATTGAAAGTATGCCTGCGAGAGTGAACGCTGTCATCAAAGCTAAGGGTGGGCCAACACGATATTGACTTCCAGCATTACCGATGGAGGGCGCCACAAACTTGTACTCATTTTCATCCAGGTGTCCGGATACTTTTGATCATGTGGTGTATACAAGATTATACATAAGTTTTTATTCTAAATATACATTTTATTTGTCAATTAAATATCTTTAATATGTGATATTTTAATTCGTATATAGTATTTTATTCAAAATCTTTAAATCCATTTTCTATAAAATAAAAAATTTCGTAACATCTTCCATATACAGGAAGTTTGGGGTATGGCGATTTTCTTGAAACTTTTTGTGTTGCATCTTCAGAGGGTAGTGAACGTAAATACAAAAGTTTGGTTTTTTCAGACTTTGCGTTTCTGAGTTATGCTGTTCAAACACACACACACACAAAACTTTTTTCTGTAAATGCTTTTTTGGGGGGGGATTCAGGGTGCCACAAATAGTGTGTTGCTGATGAATTTCGGTATCGACGTTTTGGATGGAATGCAATACCTTCTAACTATATACGTGATGAAGAAAGTTAAAATCTAGGCTACTAATGAACCGAGGGAACTACAATTGAAAATCCACTGATTCCTTTAACTCTGTTGCACAACCGTTTTAAAATTGTTCTGATGTGGATGAATTGCATTTGCACATTTGCTGGCATGAGAGCTACCACTTATGCCATACCAGTTTACCTCAGAAATAATCGAGAACAAAGTCGTTTCAACGTGCCCTACCAAACGAACTTAAACTCGGGTATTTTTGACTATATGTTTCACATTTCCCTGTTATCAGTTGAAGTAGAATAATATCTTTACGTTATTTGCCCCACATTTTGGGCACCAATTTGAAGTAGATCGTTTTGCTTCACGTATGGAAAGCCAATTTGAAGAAGGTATTTTGTTGTAACTTGTTTGCAACACGCTTTGGGTGTCAATTTGAAGTAGGTCGTATTGAAGGAGTTGTTTTATATTTCAACTGTTGGGGAACCGTACTTGAAATTCGTTGCAACCACACGTATAGTACCCGGTAGCCTTCGCCCTAAGTTTAAAAATATTAATTTTGTAGTTTTGACTGTTTCTTTAAATATTATGTATTTATGTTTGCCTCGGCTGCATCAGTATTTATTTTACAGACATGGATGTCTTGGCAGGGTTGTGGTGTGACTTAAGATTGTATGCTTACACAGATTATAATTTTTACTTCACTCCTTTTATTAATACTGGATACGATTTAAATAACACTTCACTCATATAGAACTGTGAGTTTCTTTTATTAATTACTTGTACTATTTAACGCGTAAACTTATTTTTCGTCTCATACGTATTAAATCTCTAGAGGACGCATCTCGCATCCGGTTACAAACACTGTCTGCAGGCAACTGAATTGATTTCAACCGCCTAAACTTGTAAATTTCTGTATTTCAAGTCTCTGATTGGCTATTCCTAATCCAATAGAATACCTTCATTTAACTAAAGCTTTTTCTGGTTGTTGATTGGCTATTTTTATAAACTGTCACTAAAATTACATTATTGCTTCCAAGAATCACGAGTAGTATTGTTAAACTTTCAAATTAATTATTGTCTCAAGGTTACCTCATTGTTACCTCATTGTTAGCAACTTTTAACCTATTATTCTCACAGCTCCTACATTACTAAATTACGTAATATATTCACATAACATTATTACACATGTATACAATAATACAAGCATATGCAATGACTGTTACATACATTTTACAAATTATTACATACACATATTGCTTCAAGGTGGGCTGTTATTGAATTTACATATTATATAATTAGACTGAAATTATTTAAGTGTTAAAAATACTGCCTCACAGTTGCATATGGAATAAGGCAGATATGATTGTCCTGTCTCATGTATAGTGCCATACCCTTAATTTTTACGTGTAGTAGTAAATACGTCGTCATATATTTACAGAATTAGACTAAAATGGGCGTTGCGGGTATCTTCCTCCAGACTGAAGATGTTTTAAAGTGTTCGGCCTCTGTAGATGTTCATACAAATAAATAAACAAAATCTCAGTTTACTATCCTACACCTTGGTTACTACACCGGGGCATACACTCTAACTTTACATTTATTCACACATCACATTTACATATTATATTACATCAAATTTTCTCAGATAAAATAACTACAAACTAACAAAGTCTACAAAATAATAAATGAAAATAAAGAAAAAGAATAGAAGTTATTAGATTAAAGGCGTAAACAAAACTTGATTAAAATTCTAAATTTAATTTAATTTAATTATCTTCTTTCTTATTTTATGTATCAAATTTAAAGTTTTATCACTATACTAAACCTTTAACTATTTTATCTAAACACTAAATCTTGTTTCTTTTTTACTACATATCCATTCACTTTAACCCATATCATTTCACTTCACTCACATTCTCCATTTTTCTAACTCCAACTCCCCCTCCTATTAATAGCATAACAAATTTATGCCTTCATGCATCTAACACCACCATAACTCTACTCACTATCCCTTCGAAACCATATTAACCGCTCCTCCAAAGATGGCGAAACTGTTAATGAAGATGTTCATTCAGTTGGGGCCTGTATAATATGAATGCACTTTTAATTAAAATTGTATATTTTCATTTCTTTGATGATATATATGTCTGCAAATGATCTCCATCTCTATTTTGCTGCTTCCGCTTCTTGGCATTTTGTCACCGTTCAATTTCCACAACCTTGTGATAGCTATAGCTATGTATGATTTGGTTTCTTTCCATACTTTTCCTACTAGTGAAAACGCCATTGTTCCTAATACCTGTGTTCATTTCTTGATCTCGTATTATGTGACATGTAAATTGGCAACGTAAATAACTAAATCTACGCACTTTTTCTTAAATAATAATAATAATAATAATAATAATAATAATAATAATAATAATAATAACATAACTTAACCCTGGGGAATTTTATTTTTGAATATTTCAGGAATTCTTCTACCACTTCATACGGTCTAAAATGTTGGAAAACTAGAATCAGAAGACTGAAACATTCAATGGCATACCGTGATTTCAACTATGAATCTCCCGGTATTCGTCCGGTTGCTCTAACCACAGAACTACCATGTCAAAATACTGGTAGGGCATAAAATTCTCCAGCTGACTCTCATTTTTTCCGGTAAACCACAAGGAGATCTCAAATAGTATTGATGACATACCTCAATGCCGACTAAGTTCTCCAACTGAGTCGCATTTTTTCCGGCAAACCACAAGGAGATCTCAAATAGTATTGATGACATACCTCAATGCCGACTAAGTTCTCCAACTGACTCGCATTTTTTCCGGCAAACCACAAGGAGATCTCAAATAGTATTGATGACATACCTCAATTGTGGCTAAATTCTCCAGCCGACTAGCTTTTCTCCCGATAAACCACAAGGAGAACTCAAATTGTATTGATGACATACCTCAATTGTGGCTAAATTTTCCAGCCGACTAGCTTTTCTCCCGATAAACCACAAGGAGATCTCAAATTGTATTGATGACATACCTCAATTGTGGCTAAATTCTCCAGCCGACTAGCTTTTCTCCCGATAAACCACAAGGAGAACTCAAATTGTTTTGAGATGACTTGCTTCAATGTCTAGTAAATTCTCCAGCCGACTCGCATTTCTCCCGGTAAGCCAAAAGCAGATCCTAAAACGTTTTGAAAGGACGTAGTTCAAATCCCGGCTATGGAATTGCATTTTTCAATCGTCTGATTCTACCTTTCCAACCTTGTCCTACACACGTCATTGCAGAAGAACAATTAATTCATTTATTGACCTGATAGAGGCTAAACTAATGAAGCCCGGGACTTAACGTGCTTACAGTATTGCAAGTCGCCATTGGGGTATGTAATTTCAAAATAATTTGAGATCTCCTTGTGGTTTACCGGGAAAAATGCGAGTTAGCGGAAGAATTTAATGGCCTACGCGCATGTTGGTATGGTAGCTTTGTGATTAGAACAGGACGGAAACTGAGAGATCCATGTTCAAATCCTGGCTAAGGCACTGAATTCTTCAGTCGTTTGCTTCTAGCTTTACAACCTTGTCACACACACACACACACACACACACACTCACACACACGTCAGTGTGGAAGAGCAATTAGTTCGGTCTAAAATGTGCTCTGCAAATAACAGTAAACTAAATTAAGGAGTAAAATATATTTCAAGTATACTATGGTTACTACACATTTAGATATATGAATTTTAAAAACTCTGATGATGCATTCACATGAATTTCTCTACCCTTTATCATTAGTTAGTGGGTATACGAACTAAAGCTTATTTTTCTCTCCGCTATGTTTTAATCCGAATAAAAATTTGCATAAAGAGCTACATTACACATTTCGTTATGGATACAAAGGGAACAATGATATTCAAATGTTTAAGAACTAAGCGCTATATGCTGGCCTATAAATTCCATTCTAGTTCCATGTAATCGCGAGAAACAACTGAATGTTGACAAGACTTGAAAGAATCACCAAGTAATTAACAATTCGAACCTTTAATAACGTATACCTCAGAAATGGCCTATGCCATAAAGAAACTTATTGGAAGTAAATTTTGTGTTTTAAAGAGATCTATATTACTTGTGTAGTACATTTTTGTCTGTCGCGTAACGTTTAGCAGTCATACAAGATTATACGAAGTGTCTTCCAACTGAGAGGCCTTCACAGGCTATTACCAGAAAACTCAAGATATACATTTTATTTTCATGTAAATATCCTTAATGTTGTATTTTAATCAAAATCGTTAGAGCCGCATTTTAGAAAATACATTTCGAAGAATGTTCTATGTAAAAGAGTAGCTTGGGTGGGGGGATGTTCTTGAAAATCTTTGTCACGCATCCTTGGAAGGTACTGAACCAAAATACTAAGTTTGGTATTTATCAGACTTTTCGTCGGACCTTTTCTAAAAATACTCTTTTTATTCAGGCAGCCTCAAAACATATATTTCTGGTGAAATCTCGTAATCAATTTTTGGTTGGAATACAACACTTTAAATATGATAATTGAAGACGTTCATTTAAAAGGAGTATAATATATTTGATGTTCATTATAGTATATAAAGAGGTCCTTGGCCTCCCCCTTTGCCCCCCTCAACCGCAGCTCATGACACTCTCGTTATATACAGCCTAGTTTTGACAACTTCCCTATGCTCTGTGCTTGGTCTCTGGGAAGAGGTTTGTAGACAGCATACAGCTCAATCGACTGGAAGAAGCAGCTGTGTTCAATTGATATCCTCTCCATGTATAACATATTATGCAGCGCTTTGCTTGGGTGATTGACGTCCTTGAATAATGCAGCTTGAACTCTTCATCCTTCCGAACAATGGAATTGGTGATGCTGGCCTTGTCGAAAGAACGCAAGACTTGAGGATCGCCTAAGCGATTTGCTGCAACGCCCTGCTGGTTTGTTACGCTGCAACAGAGATGGATGTGCATTACTTTACATTCGAAATGCTGCATAGGTATTCATATGGATCTGTCATAAGTGTGCTGCAAATGTACAGGATGGATCATTTAAGTTGAGGCTGACAATATCTCCAAAACTAAGCGTTGTAGAAAGAAAAGTTGCTTGATATTATGAGCGAAAGTGTCATTAGTCGTGTTTTATTTGGAGGATGTTATAATGGTCATTTTAGGGTCAATTTGATTTTTTTAAATGGGAACCTACAAAGCCAAAAGACTCCGAACCGCCTGCGCGATATTTTTACTGTCCTCAGTGCTCGTTGCCGTCTGCCGCTATCATAGAAAGGCGCGGATGAAACCATACAACATTTTTAAAACTACTTTTAAAGGCTTTACTTACCAACTTTATGAAAGGAAATGCTGAAACTGGCCACCGTCGTTTACCATACATTTTTAGATTTCTTAGCCTGAACACTTCCTGTGGCCTGAAATTTATTGTAAAGTCCATGGATTGATGTACGGCCTGGAACTTTTACACCTGGAAATCTTTCTGCAATTCGTACTTTCACTTGGCAAGCAGACCGAATTAACACATACGAATCATAAATAAATACACGCTGTGCAGTAGAAAACATATACTGAGCTATAATATACTTTGTGACTAAGTACAGGGCAAAATAATAAATAACTCGTAATAACTGAACTACATCACATCACCGTCAACTCAAAACTGCACTTCACACTGCACAGCAAAGCCACAACAGCGTGACTTTGTTTATAGCAGCAGTGCGTTATCATGTTTTTATGATATTTCCACACGTCCAGTGAAAAAACACCGCGCAACCGGTAATATTGTTCATAAAATACCCCTCCGGGGTAATTTAAAACATAAAGTGTACAAGACAAACCCACACACCCTGGAAGAATTAAAACAAAATAGCTGGGAAATGATCAACTCAAAAACAAGATGTTGAACAAGTACCGAAACTAAGTGCAGAGTCATTCAAGGATGCGACATGAAGATTTTCAAGACAATTTCCCATCCCAAAATTTAACTTTTTTTTATTTCATCAAAAATTGCCCTAACATTTATTATTAATATACTACATTTTAAAATATATTTCCATGACAAAATGTATAGTATTGTTATACACCGGGGTGAGGCCAAAAGGTTTGCAGTTAAAATATACATTTAGTTACTCCGGCATAAACATTGAGGGACGTGGCTACAAAGCAAGCGAAAGATACCAAGAACTTGCTGCACAAAGCTTAAGCGGGCATGGAATATTTATAAATAATTACATTTGAATTCACATTTTGCTCAGGTTTATTATAAATTAAGGTGGACTACATTGTACACGAAAAGTTAGTTAAAACACTGGGGGAGATGCCGCACGCGCACACATGGCAACACGCACTCTTACATACATGCTAACACATGCGACTCTCACACAACACTGGCTACAACTGACGCCAAGCCAAGCCACACAAAGAGACTTGCCTCACCCCCCCCCAACTAGAAGATGGAATTGCCGCGCCGGACAACTTAACTCACAAACCAGAGGAACGACGCTTTCTAGATGCTACTGATCAACGATTTCCCGCTACATCCGGCCGCCCTCTTGTCTCTCTCATCTCATCCCCGTCCACGGCATAGGTACAAAAGATCTATGCAAGTCGACAAGTTGAATCCCCCTCCGTGCTTGATCCTAATTCTTAATTCAGGAATAATTTTGAAGATAGGGTAATCTGTAAATGATTGTGACTTTCAAGAACTCCTGAATTAACTGTAAGCAATTTTCAACTATGGGAACTTGAAAAAGAAAGTGTATGCAATAGCTCCAGAACTAAAAGAAAACATCAGGCTAGAAGTTCACTCAATTTCGAATATCGAACTCTTGAAATTGTATGAAAATTTACTGAGAACATGCCAGAAACATTTGAATAGAGAGGGACATCTCTTATGTTAAGGTATGTGCTTAATATCGTTGTAACTGCAACCGTAACAATGAGAATGCAAAGCGGTTGCGTGGATCTTATAACTATTTCAGCGGTAGTCAGAACTGCGGCGGCCGGTACGGGAGAAGTCTTGCGGTGGCCGCAGAGTGAAGGAAAAGCACTGTAGTAACTTTCACTAACATTGTAATCAAAATCACATTAAATTTCTGACACTACTTAATTTAATATCTAATCATTGTTGTGTATAGTCATATGCCACATCCCTGACAAATCTGCCACCGTGGAATTCCCTTTAAATAGAATATATTTTGCACTTGAAGTAGTACTTTTCGCTCGACTGTTTTGGCACGTTTTGACGTTTGCCTTTAACGTCTTATTTAGTGTCCTGTGAGCAAAGTAGTCCGGGAGAATTAAAAATAAGCAGATGCTAATGGCTAAGAGTACTGGAAGAAGCTAAGTGCTACCTTGGTCTGCGGCAGAGGCGGTTATTACTGGAAGAAATATGTGTGTCTGTGTTTGAAAGCAGATGTTTGTTGGGAGGAGGCTTTGACTTAGAGAAATTACACCTACTGGTTCATGTAGGTCATGCCTCGCCGACACGAGAAATAACTGCTTTACAGATTTACATAATTGAGATCTCCAGCTAAGGCGTATCGCTGCTTTTTGTCACGCTAACCAATTTTCTTGTTTTTGCTTTACAATTGTGCAACACTGGGAAATGGCTTATAGTGTACCCAGAATTTTATATTATTATCTTCCCTTCGTTGACTCTTTAGTTCTACGAAATTGTGAAATGTTTTGTTTCCACCAGGAACGAATATTATGCCGGCCAGGAACACGATTTCCTTAATATAATCTTCATCATGAAGAGATTACTCAGTCATTGGAGGACGTTTACATCCAAATACTAATTAACAAACACTAAACAAATCACATGACTTTTCTTCCTGCTTTTTGCGTATAACTTCTAAATTATATCCATAATTATTAAACTACTTGATCTAATAATCATCCCGATGCGTTACAGCCCATGAAGAGCCTTGGCCCAGCAAACCGGCTGCCGACCTCGCGCTCACGTACAAAGAACACCAAAGAAAATCTCACCGCACCTCGTGTCTGTCACATGTTTGCGAAGCCATGGCCATTTCTTTGGTTGCTTTAGACCACGGTGCAAGGTGCGCCACTCCTCCTGCTAAATAGTTACACCAATAACCACAGCAAAGGTTACAAAATGGCATAGAATCGAAATATATGTATACGCTCTCGATCGTATTGTCTAAAAGAGAAAGAGGTAGAGTGAGTGCATTCAGTTTGTCATACAGACATCTTATCGTGACTGGTAGCCCATACCTTATCGCCTTTGAAAGGGTTAAAAGCCCAGGTTAGCGAAATGTAGAATGCGTAGCGTGAGAAGATTTTCAGGGGGTGCAAATTAAAGCTGGAATGGTATTTATTAAATACATAGCAAGCAGCACTTTATAACAAAGTAAACAGAACTGCATTCTCACGGTGGTATGAATGCTTGCTGCTGCATAAAAGCAAACGTAACTAAGTAATAAATAAAACAGCATGTTTTCCCTCTAATTCTAACCATAATTGGTTAATATGCAGTTACTAACATATTGCTGATCGTAGGAATACAACAGGATTATAGACAAAAATATAACCCAATTTCATTACCATAATATGTATGTCATATTCAGTTGTGGCAGTATTTTATATCAAAACACTGTGAATGCCAGAGTGATTGTAGTGTAAATTAACAATATTGTATGACATTGATTTGAGATGTTTGTTAATTATAAGCATTGTTAGGAAATAAGTTTACACGACCTCACTGAAACTGACAATAGGAGCGGGTAACAATGAGCGATGGGGTGAGTTGTTTATCAATTAGAAGAGACAAACAAATGACGTCAGAGTAGCGCGCTTTTCTTTAGAAATGGAGGGAATATCTTCCCTAGAGCATATGTGTTCGTAATTTTGATTGGATATAAAAATAGACGCTAATGTTAGCGCGCTTTGTTAACCAATAGCAGCTCGATTATAATGTTTAGGCATATCGGGGTGAGGGAGTATAAATTCCGTGCCAGAGACGGGTAACGCGCAGTTTAATAGAATCATTCACGGGTTACACGTCGCGCAGTTCAACAAAATCATCCAAGGGTTACACGTCGCGCAATTCTGCAGAATCTCTCGCGTCATAAAGCTATTACAAAAATGTGAAATACTCGAATTAATAATGTGCGGCAAATAAGTGATTATAGTTACATTCGAAAATATAACAGTTTCAGTCGGGCGTGTATCAACAGTTATATATATGAAGTTAATAAAGTGTGACGGCAATAAAAGTGTAAAAACAAATTCTTTTATCAGTGTTATCTTTTAGTAACAACTCCTTTCCGTTTACACACCCTGTTTAAGAGATTTGCTCGACTGGGTAATAATAGCTAGCCGGAGGACAAAGAACTCAAAATTAAACATAATAAAACAATAACAGGCGCTCATCAAATAAGATAACACGAACGAAACCGCGACAAATTGGCTCCCAGAACGTCGGGCGAAAATAACCAGGAAGGGACGAAGGAACCAGGACGTGGAGCGAATGGAGCAGTGAAAAACCATATACATATTTATCTCTGGTTTCCAAATCTGATCAGTCAATTATAACAAAGAGTAATTTGCATTTAGTAAACGATTATTCATCTGCGGATGTTTCACGGGGAGTGCCCACTTTCTCACGAGTATATAGACCGTCTTCCCCACTTTCCTGGAATATTTTTATCTAGTAAAATTTAGTATAAAAACAGTTTTATGCACTGCCGTTGCAGTTGCCGGAACAGTGCGACCAGCCTCCCACATACCCACAATATGTCCACGAGTAATTTCGCTGGTACACGGCATGACTGGTTCTCAGACAAACATGTTTTCGTATCAATAGCACCAGAAAAAGTAAAGGCATTAACCTCCCCTTGCTGTGTTATCAAGCCACCATGCTCTGCGATAGGTAAGGTGAAGGACACGCCTCAAAAGACCCCAGAAAACGTTACAAAATCCGCCGAAGATTTTCTTTGGCGCTCTGTGTACGCACGGTAGGCTATCATCCAACCGATACGAGGAGGTGATGTGGTCAGCATCACGGTTTCCCAGCCAGAATGTTGGCCTCCGTGACCGGGATCGCTGCCTATCGCAGTTCCTCACTTTCCTCACAATGAGGAATGGGCACCGGTCCTATATCCGGGGCTTAAAATCCGCACTTAAATAACTGGGATCGAATCCGGCGCATTCCGGGGCCGGCAACCAGAGCACCACTCTCTAACCCACTATGCGACGGCGCAGGACTACTGGATGTAAACACAACATTAAATAGACGTCCGCGCGAGCGTGTTGCGATTGATCGTTGAAATAACATACTCCTTTCTTCTGCCATCACGACAACCGAATAAGCTATTTAACTTTGAAGCACATGTTCGAAACACGTACACTATAAAATGAAACAAGTTTGCATATTGTGATATTTAAACTTATAGGGTAAGTCCGTGGAAGATGGCCATAGTTTTTAAGACGTTGTATTGTACGACGAACTTTGATGCAAGAATGTGTTTAAATCGCTAATGATTTCAAAGAAGTTTAAACTTTGTAATAATAAGTGCTCATGTTCACACAATTTTAAAAACCTATGCATTGGCCACCCCTCCCTATGAGTGTGAGGGGAGATGCCCACACATTTTTCGTAACCAAAGAGCAAGTGTAGTGATTTAATAAAGTAAGAATAACTATGTAATACAATTTTTACTGTATCAGTTAGTACTCAGCTACTTGTAATTAATGGTCCCTGCATAAAAAGGCTTGGAGAAAAGTACAAAATAAAAATGAAGATGAAATGAGGGGAAATGGGGGGAGGAGAAATCGTGCCAGAATACACCACTCCGGAATTCGCCTTGGCGACCAGAGGAAAACCACGAGAAACTGCTTGGTCAGTGCGGTCTCCGGGATTCGAACCCGGAACCTCCCGAATGCGAGCCATACAGATACCGCAGAGCTATCTCCCTCTGCTTACTATAGGTAAGGTGTATAGAAAGTAAAAACAGGGTTTTTTTAAGGAATAAATGTTAGAAACTATAAGAAAATAAACCATAAGTCTGGAGTTTACCATGTGAATGTAACATATTACCTTCTCTACTACGTATAGTAAGTAGGGGAGGTATTGCTTCCACTCAAAAATTAGATACCGAGATTTCACAGGAAATACATGTTTTAAAGGTGCACTGAATGCATATAAAGCATTTTTGGAAACATGTCCGTGTGTGTGTCTGTCTGTGAACAGCATAACTCAGAAAAGAACAGTCGGATAAACACAAAACTTGATATTTAGGCTCAGTATCTTCCAGAGATGCGACACGAAGGTTTTCAAGAAAATCCCCCCACCCCAGATTACCCATTACATGGAACATTTTTCGAAAATTTTAATTTTCTCAAAAATGGCTCTAACGATCTTAATTAAAGTATCGTATGTTTAAGATATTTTCATGACAAATAAAATGTATATCTCGAATTTTCTGGGAATGTCTCCAAAAGTATTCTTTATTGTGAAAGACTTTTGCGTAACTGGTAAATCAGAGATAGACAAAAGTTACTACACAAAAAATGTGGATCGCGTTAAAATACACAATTTGTTATGTACACTTTTTGTTGAGTTAACCATTTTCGAGATATTGGTTATTATTTTCTTAATTTTTCCAATACTTATACTTTTTCTCAAATGGGAATTATTCATTTTTTATGTCTTGGACAAGCAAAGAGAATGGAATGCGTCACATAGCAACCAACTCTTAAAAGATCTGACTATCGCTTAAAACCTACCATATTCCCCTTGCAGCTACAAGAAAATTAGCAATAAGATCTCGATTAACATGAATTAGATGGAGAATAAGCGTTTGTATAAATAGTTTGTACAAGAGTATAGAAAGTCATGTGATGCGACACATCAGATTTTTTGATATCTCGAGACATTATGAATAATTTTTAATCTAGATGAGTGTTCACTCATGTAGTCAGTATTTCAGCCATCTGCGTAGATAATTAACATGAGAAAAGCATTCCTGAATTCAGAACACGTGTTTGCTAGTCATGAGACAGAAAAATGTAGAAACAGAATGGTTGTAAAAGGCAATTGTATCACCATAGAAGGAAATACCGGAGACACCGTCAAGGCTTAGATCTTTATTTTGAGCGTTTGCACAGTTTTGACCTTATGAGAACTACGTGTGTGGAGTAATAAATCATAGAAATGAGAAAAATAACAAAAGCATTCCAGCTGTTATTGCCTCAAGCAAGTGAAATCGCTCAATAGTGGAAGTTACGTTACGCTTGGAATTCCGCATAGGCTTTTATATTATTATTATTATTATTATTATTATTATTATTATTATTATTTGTTGTTGTTGTTGTCTTATATTGGAAGTTTCAATATCTTTCCTGTATCAATGTTGGAAACGCACCACAATTGTAAAGTAACTAATCTTTCTTTTCTATGATTTTAATAAATTCTTCATCTTTCAGGACTTTAATAGCGTTAATCTTACCAATATTATAGAGAGATAGAACCTGTGTAATCTCAAAAACCACTGAATCTATTTTGATAATTGTTTCACCATTGAAAAGCTCAGTTCTTCTGATGGACATGGGACTATAAAGCACTTTCTAATACAATTCCATAAATTACAAAAGCATATACATAGCCCTTTATTTTGAATATGAGCGCATTGGAATTATGAAAGAGCATGCTTGCAAAGAAGGTCTTGACGTTTAGTGGAGAATTCCGTGGAGTAGAAAATAGTTGTAAATCCACAAAATATGCATGTAAAATAAGACACATGCCGCGGATGTTTAGCTCCAAGCAATATACGGGGGTCGTCCAATAAACAAGTTTCTCTATTTTGTAAAATACATTACACACAATTCATCATGTTGAATTTATTTTATTTATATTATACAATTCTTCTGTTACTTTTCTACATAGCCAACATGTATTTCTAAGCATTTTTGGGTACGTGACAGACGTTTATCCAAGAAGTCAGTGTTGTACCAAGTCGGGTCCTGTACTCACAACCAGCTGTTTACTGATTTGACTTCATCATCGGTGTTAAAAGTGCTTACCTTTGAGTTGGAGGAACATGTAAAAATCACTTGGGGAAGCTCCGGTGAATAAGGAGGATACGAGAAAACTTCCAAGTTGAATCTTGTCCCAGGCGGAGCTCAGAAGATTCATCTGGAATTTTTCTCGCATCCTCCATATTCACCAGATATTTTCCCAAGTGATTTTCTTATGTTCTCCTGACTCGAAGGTCATCATGCAGGTAAGCACTTTAACACCGTGACGAAGACCAATCAGAAGAACAGCTGGTTGCGAGCACAGGACTCGATCTGGTACAACACTTGCTTCGAAAAGCTTGTGTAACGTCCCCAAAAATACTTGGAAAAACATGTTGACTATATAGAAAAGTAACATGAGGATTATACAATATAAATACAATTAATTTAACTTGCTCAATTGTGTGTAATGTTTTTTATAAAATAGTGAAATTTTGAAGTAGATGTATCTTGACGTTATTAGCACCACGTATTGCGGGAGATAAGCTTCTTGGGGTGTTCCCCCATGTACGATACAAATTTGAAGTAGATGTATTGCTGCTGTTGGAGAGCCAAACTTGATGAAGTAACTCTCCACGTGTAGTACAAAGTTTCCGGTGGCCTTCGCCCCAACGTTTACTTTTCCGGCGGCCTTCGCCCCCACGCTTAAAAATCAAATTTGTATTTTAATGTTTATTTAAATATGATATATGTATGCCTCGGCTGGGTGAGTATTAATTTGCAGAAACATGTATCTCTTAGCAGGGCTGGAACGGCTAAAGAATGAAGGCTTACATAAATTATTATTTTTACTGCACTCCTTTTTATTAATCTTTCACACGATTAAATAACACTTCACTGATATATCATACTGTAGAGCTGTGAGATTATTTATTAATTGCACCTTTTAACACGTAAACTTTATTTTATTCTCACCGTAATGGAGTTTTATATTTCACACTTAACCTGTACCGTATCGAAGTGTACAGGAACGCTGTCTAGTAGCTTCTGGCGTTTAGCGCTTAAATTTGTAAATTTCTTTATTTCAAGTCTCTGATTGGCACATATACGTTAATGCATACAGAGTTTAGGCAAAGTCACAGAAAATAGAGACAGTGGTCCAATTCCTGGAAGACAAGGGAGTTGGAAAAACAGAAAGAGAAACGAGACTTGTAAAGTGAGACGGAGATAGTGGGTTTTACCAGAGAAGTCAAAGACTCCTAATTTTGGAGCATTTTATTTTCATAGGAAGCTAATAGATAATCAATGAGAATAGTTGTTACATATAAAGTCGTGAATTCCAGCGTCATAGTAGGAAGGTATAAAAAGGGGAAGAGGCCCAGAGTTACTCTCTCTGCTACTACTCTTACGATGCAATACACGTGAGTCAGGCGGAAGATTGTGTACGTGTATGTGGGTGGGAAAATATCGTGTGACGCAGTTAAATAGGTACACAGTAGCGGGAAGGTTAAATGTACAGCTTATATATAATTTTGTGTTGAGCAAGGGAAAGTTGCTAGCCGCCTCAATGGGCATTATAGTGTGAATAAATTAAGTTGTTTAAAGGAAAGTAAATTTATTATTTGCCTTCGCCTAGATAAAGTCCTGTGAAAGATCAAATTAGCTAGCTAGGATAGGAATTTCTCCTCAGCTCTAGGACAAGCACCCGGCAGAGAACTTCAACGGAACTTCGAAGATCCGAGACAAGATCTACGCGAGATATTTGGTACTCACGTGCGAGAACATCCCTCGCTACAAGGTTTAGAATTTCAATTACTGTACTTATCTAACAAGTCACTCGTCCATTCTGACCGTTGACATGATGACCTACATCGATACCTCTCCTCAGTTCCACACTCCGTGAAGAATGGGCTGCCATTCCCCAAGAAACCTTCCAGCACCTGATTGAAAGTATGCCTGCGAGAGTGAACGCTGTCATCAAGGCTAAGGTTGGGCCAACACCATATTGACTTCCAGCAATACCGATGGAGGGCGCCATGAACTTGTACGTCATTTTCAGCCAGGTGTCCGGATACTTTTGGTCACGTAGTGTATGTTATGTAACACAGCATGTATTGTGGTGTGTAAGTGGAATATACTGCGTCGTAGTGATTTAATTCTTATTAGTTATGCAGTATTAGTGGTGAAAGATAAACAGACCACATATTTGCTCGACTCGAAGTAATACGTGGAGCAGTTGCTGTGCTGGGTCGGCTCGAAGTGAGATAATAGTGATTACTGGTTGAGTCGGCTAGTTACGAAGGCGTATCTCCATATATTAGTTGCTGCATTTTAAGTTCTCGGGGCCTCGGCTGCTGTGGTTGCCGATGATTATTGTTGAGCATTGGATTGGATTGGACATGGACACCTCAAGGGTTTGCCTCATAAGAAGACTTTCTAAAAATGAAGACACTGGTTAAGCTTGAATTTGTAGTGTTAACTTTACCTGAACTTCAAGTCTAAATGTTGAGATTAATAACAATAGAACTTTACAAAGATTGGTATAGCGATGACGCATTTGTATTGGGCTTTAGAGATTACACCGCACACAATACTGCGTGGAATTAATTGTTCACTCCCACTTACCACTTTACTAGAAGTTTTCTTACTTCGCGCGCACACACTTCATTGTTTCTTACTACGCACTTAATACTTAGCGCGGAATTGTTTTTATGACGGCCGTAGTTTCTAGCGGTAGGCGACTTCACACGAATACTTTAACTTTAAACACGCGCACACGATATTTCTTTCTGTTAAATTTTATACTGAAAACTTGGCGGGGAATGCTTTCGCGGAGTGTCGCCGGTTATGTCCGCAAGTGAGCTCCACAGAAGACTGAATTTGCTTCCCGGACCATAGCTCATATAATCTAAGAGTTTGGCATTCCGAAACATACTTTAAATTTTCTTATTGGTTTCCTAGCAGCGTGATTTATCAAATTTAAGAAATCTGGAGGGGTATTAGTTCCTTCCTACTGGCTACTCCAAAGGCACTTCATTTAGGACAATGGTGAAATCACCGGCTTGTAAATTTGTCGGGTGTTCCCTCAGCGTCATTCACTTGTGCCTTTCTAGCGGGTACAGTTTCAAAAGGTGTGAATGTGAAAGACGGTGGTTGTGGCCGTAACAATGAAGGCCGTAACACTGTATAAGACAAAATGTGACCTATGATATACTTCAAACTTATAAGAAATGTCATCAGAATTTTTACTGTTCAACTAAGTGACAAATGCACTAATTTTTACTTTCCCTACTACGTATGGTAAGTAGGGGAAGTATTGTATTCCACCCAAAAATTCGATACCGAGATTTCACCTGAAATATGTTTTGAGACCCCCAGAACAAAAAAAGGCATTTTTGGAAACATGTCTGTGTGTGCGTGTCTGTGAACAGCATAACTCAGAAACGAACAGTCGAATAAACACCAAACTTGGTATTTACGTTCAGAATCTTCCAGAGATGCGACACGAAGGTTTTCAAGAAAATCCCCCACCCCAGATTAGCTTTACATGGAACATTTTTCGAAAATGTTAATTCTCTCAAAAATGCTCCAACCATTTTGATTAAAATTACATATGTTTAAGATACTTTCATGACAAATGAAACGTATATCTCGAATTTTCTGGGAATGTCTCCAAAAGTATTCTTCATTGTGAAAGACTTTTGCATAACTGGTAAACCATAAGAGATAGACAAAATTTTACTACACAAAAAATGCAGATCGGGTTAAAATACACAATTTATGTTATATACATTTTTGTTGTTGAGTGAAGCATTTTCGAGATATTGCTTGTTGTTCCCTTAAATGTTCCAATACTTATACTTTTTCTAAAATTCGTTATTCATTTTTCTTTTTGTCTTGGTAATGCAAAGAGAATGGAATACTCCACATAGCAACCAGCTCTTAAAATATTTGACTATCGCTTAAAGCCTAGCAATTCCCCTTGCATCTACAAGAAAATTATCAATAAGATTAACATCTCGATATCTCGATTAACATAAAGCATATGGAGAATAAGCGTTTGTAAAAATAGTTTGTACAAGAGTAGAGAAAGTCATTGAGTGTAACACATCACAGATTTTGTGATATGTTGTTCTTAACTGGTACTCTATCATCAGTAGATATTCAAAACATACGCTGTATAACGTCCATAATGCGCTCTTCGAAGGGCTGTAATGTAAACGGAAAATTATTTGAGATGTTGAAACCATTTTGGCAAATGCTACTATGGTCTAAGTTAAACCAATTCACATTTTACCTTATCTATACTTAAATTTACGTTACCCGGACCTAAGGATGAATTAACACAGCAAACGGTATCAAATCACGTATTAAAATTTATCCATGATCAGAAATAATTAGTAATCACAACACAGTAGTTCAAATTGAGCAAAGTTTTATAATTTTCCGGTTTGCACCACCTCAACTTATATGGATATACGCTGGAGAAATCTAAGACACCCTAAAGTTTATCGAAGGGGCATAGCACTTATAGGGAGACTTCTGAAAGTAAAATCATTCACGCAAAGTAAGGTCCTTAAGCCGTTAAGTACAAATTTCCTCGAAGACAGCTCCTGAAGGTTTGGACGTTACTGTTGCATACCTTTTCAGATGAAGAGCTGCTTTGCCGCAAGTTGTAACTGTTGGTGACATACTATCGCCCTAAGGGAATTCTTCGTTTAGTGCATCCTTCCTCTACGACGGTTGCAGAAGAATCCAACTCGAACGCCTAACAACCGCAAACCAGGTGGCATATTTAATTATAAATGCATAATGCAGTCCCCATAGCACCAGAAGCTTCAAAAACATATTACAATGGGATACAAAACAAGATTAAAGGACATGTGGAAAAAAGTTTATAAATAAAGTTTTCAGTAGAGAGAAAAAGGTTCTTTACTCTTGAATAACTCATTTAATAGGTTAGGGCATTATTATTATTTATTATTTATTACCACGTTTTACTAATAATAATTAATTGCATGCAAGGTAACAAGAGCAAAAGACATTGATTTTGAATTATAAAAAATCACAAACAAGCAAGTTAAAGAAGTTATACGAAATGAATCACGTAAAACGAAAAAGCATTACAAAATATTCGCATTACATGAAAAGGGTTGGCAACCTCCTCTTCTTGCAATTTCTCTGGTAATAACATTTATTTAAGATAATACTAATTTCGAATGAACTATTTTAAGGTAGACAGAATAAAGAATTCAATGCCATAATCGGGATTCCAAATACCAATCTTCAGCTTCACGTACCTCTGTTCCGCCGTTTGAGCTACAGTGTCGATATGATAACACGTCATCAAATTCTCCAAGTGATTGCAATTTTCCCGGTAAAACACAAGGTAACCTTAACTTCTCTTGAGAAAACATACCCCAGTGTCGACTTAACATGAGTGTTTTCATTCTGATTATACCTTTCCAGCCTACGAAGGAACAATTAATAAAACTGAATTGATTGTTTTCTCAAGGAATCTAATATTGCTTTGGATCCTAGCCTCTGGTGAACACTCCCATCGCGAATAAAAGGCTATGCAAAAGCTGCTTGGGTTGCTAGAATTAAGGGTTAGGGTGGAGCCATGAATGGGGAGGAGGTGCTCTACTGATTTCTTACCAACTTAAAACGCAGTTCATTATATTGGCACTTTTTGCGCCTAAGCGCACTTACCCTTGATGAGTTTAAACACTTTTTGGAAAGAAAGAGGGTGACGGTTGTGAAAGGAGTAGGAGAATTGAAAGATGGTAGCAGATTTGTTCCTCGTACCTCAGTTCCCATTTATGAGGCGAACTCGGTAATGCCTCGGGTGACATGTTCGGTTATATATTCCCCAAGAGACCGAAGAACGGCGCTCGGATGGATTGGCAAAATTTCAGACTCCTGTGGTCTGGGGCCTAATTTCATTCATCCACGAGATGGAGGCTTTGTGAAGCAATCTCACGGGGAAGAAGCGGCTTACAGAATAAATGGTATTGAGACTCTATTCTGTCTTTTCTGCAGCCACGACCCAGGTTTCCCAGACGTATAATACGATGGGAATTATCAGATCTCGATAAAGATGTAACTTGAATGGAACTTGTAGCGGGGATTAATGGGCAATAGGGTTTCCTTGGTTTCGGGATTCTTATTCGGCAGGATTGTTGTTGCCGGCTACTCAGGTAGAGAGTTGTTGGTAGGGTGACTCTTATCTCAGAAAGTGTGGATGGGAGATGAATGATACTCACAGTTCTCCTCTCAGTGGCCCGTTTATTCTGATGATCCACACTGCTTTCCTTGGCCGAATACCCTTCACACAAGACGCGATTCCGCCTATCATCCCCGCTATTGTTTACGTGCTTTACCCTTTCCTAATTATCTCTTAGAAGTAGAAACATATCACGACGTGAATTTAATGACTTGACTTTTGTCATTCCTAGCTACCCTTTCCTCACTTTTACTTAACCCTAACTTTCAAATACACAAATGCTGAAGTTTCGACATCTACACTGTTTCCCTATCTGACACGAAATGCTTTGAACTTTTACATCTATACTCTTTCCCTGTACGACACGAAGTGATCCATGTTACATCCGTCTGAAACTGTTCTCCGTCATAGATAATTTTTCTATTCTCCGCCTCTTTTCTAGTTCCATTCCTTCGTTTTAATATGCACGTGACTTTTATAATTTCTCATTGGTCATTTTTTTTATTTTTTCTCCGTTTTCCATTGGTTCGTTATATGGTCAAGCTGACCTTGCTCGCGTCTACCATTACCTCCTTACGTGCGCTTAACTGCGTTCGATTTCCGTTCCGTTGTTCTAGCTTCCTGTGAGTTTCACCAGATTTCTATTGGACTTAAGCGCTTGCTAATTTTCTGTCCTGTATGTTCCTAAAAAATTTCACCTTTTACAGTTTTCATAATGAGTGTCTTCGGTCTAAAATACGCATCTTCCTACAATTTATTTCATGTTGTGATTATTTATTCGTATCTGTTCTTTACTTTATTTCTTTCGTTATGATTTTATTCTCCCTTTTCTAATCCTTAATATTATCTTGTATTCTTCCTTCTTATTAGTATTTCCCATCCTTATGATTTAGATTAGATGATTAATACCATTCTTCTTCTTCTTTTTCTTCTTCTTCTTCTTCTTCTTCTTCTTATTATTATTATTATTATTATTATTATTATTATTATTATTATTATTATTATTATTATGGCGGATCTTATCACTTAAAACTGGCATCCACAAAAGGTTGGTAGAGTGAGGTAGTAGCCCCCATGGCCCGGTGTGAAAGCTCTCTGATGTATTTCTTAAAAGTTGGGCTCTTATCTGACTTCACTCCCAAGTAGGTGCGATGAATACGTTAACGCAGGCCTAGATACGGTTCCAATCAACTTCTCGGGGTTGAACCTAGAAGTCAAACCTGGTGCTGATCTCGGCCAACGTGGGATTGTGTCGAAATGAAGTACGTTCACTGACTTGAGTAGAAGATGTTAGAGGAAATGCTTGATAACCGATACCAGTCCTCGACCTAGGCACTTATGCGTATGATTTCTCTCATCTGCCCGACGTCCACAATACCAACGCGGATGTTTGGCAGAGAGATACCCAAGAATGGAATGCAGGGCTTGTATAGTGTGGCAGTCATTAGTCACTGTCTTCGAGGTGGATGGTAAGCAGACACTATAGAACTCTGTGCCATCGAGATCCACGCAGAAGGCCTTGATCTCCAGGATTTTGCAACCATGGAAGCTGGACGGTGGAAAGATTCTCGTTTTGTTTCACGAGAACGGCGGTGCCTCCCACATGGTCTATCCTGAGGCACTCGTAGCCCGGAAGGTGGAAGTGGACTTCTGGACGGAAATTTCCTTCGCTGACTTAAATGAGGTCCAGAGCCTGCCAGAGCAAAATACAGAAGTTCCCCCTGATCGATTAGTGTATTCGCATTTTAGAATGCAAACCGAGACGAGGGATCTAGATTCATTCAGCTTTCAGCTTTCATGGCGGCGTGGGTGACCTTGGTCTTAACCGTAAGCGCCTCTGTTTGAGCAACCGTTTTGAGGCCGTGTAACTGGCGGAGAGGAATCTGAGCAGCAAGTTGCAAATAATTGCACCTGCTGCAGCCACTTGCACCTTTGAGATTGCGGGGCAGGAAGAAGTGTACGGTTCTATTGAGGGGAGGCATGGAAGAGAGTCGTGGCACAGGCCTTAAATTGGCCTTCTTATTCCTCAGCAGACGCGGGGGCACGGGAGCTCCATGGCCTTACTACGCTTAGGAATTCGAGTCCGGCTTCTGAGTACCTCTGGGCCTCTTGATCCTGGGGGTCTGTGGGGCTGGAACAGATGTTTTTGCAACTTAGGCTTTGTGTGTTTTGGGGCATGAGCTCTCGTGGGTCTTTGTTCCAGTTGAGCGAGCGTCGGCCTCTGCTGGTGTTGAGGGTCACCCTGTTAGTTTGGCCTCTAGGAAGACGAAGATGCAGGCTAGTCCTGATAGGGCTCGTTGCTGACCGTGCAGCTTGCTTAAGTAGAGCAGGTCAACTGTCCTGTTGGCATCCTTGTGTGGTACTAGTTTGGAACGGCTTCCAGTTGCCTTGATTGGACATTTTAAATAACAATAAAAAAACTAAAGAATTTCTGTTATAGATATACTTAGAACATTAACACGCTGTAGTCATTGAAGGACATACTTGCGAAGAAAATATCATAGATTGGAAAATTATTGTTAGTCCACAGAAAAGACAAACGATGGGGACATTTTATTTCAATTTACATTGGTGGTCATGATTTGGCAACTAATTTAAAAGAAAACGCAGCAAAATAAGACAGTAGGACATTGGTTCTAACTACAGTATATGGTAGTTATTTCTTCATTTGAAATTTTATTTAAATACTGCATATGTGTGCAGGATTTAGCATAACCACAAACGAACAAGTCGTATTTTAATTTTACAGATTATAATAGTGAAAATCTGGATATGTACCCTTTTAATACTCCTTCTGTAAGAAAGTTTTATTGGATTTACTCTGATGTTGCAATTAAGTTCATGACTAGTGTATGCTAAATAATAATATAAACAGAGAATATTGTTTAACGTATTAGAAATTGGTCAACTCTATTTATAATTAATTGAAGATAATTTTTTCCTAATCTTGTATCATGTTCATTAAATTCCTGGTCTGGTAGAAAAGAATTTTCAAATAGTTTCGTCCCTATTTAGCTGAATACTGATGCCAGAGGTTAGTGTTATTGTTTGTTCAGAGCCTTTTGAGGCAGTGGAAGGGGGAAGATAGAAAACTAGTTGCTCGTGCCCAGGTCGGCTACGCCTCAAACTGTCTCAATATGTGAAAAACGAGGAGTATTTCTTATTAAATGATTACGGGAGCAAAGAGAAAATACAAATGTTTAAAATTTCATCTATAGTGATTTATCTAAACTTTTCGACAGAAGTGACCATTATTTCACTGCTTTTGATTTATTCTGTGTTTCTAGAACTTGAGAGATTGTTTGGGGGGGCAGCTTAAAGAAATTGGAATACCACATCTACCGATACTTTATACCCATTTGAGTGAATATCAGGATATATGGGGCAAAGGGATTAAATTAATAACAAAAGTCTTCTAGAGCAATGTAGAATAATTTCATGCAAGAATGCGTGGGAGGTGAATAAATGGAAAATGTTATGATTTTAGGTTTATAAAGTCATCCGTGCAATGTCCAATAAGGGAACTAAACATTGTTTCTTATAACCTTGTCCCTTTGACATGTATTTTACCGCCTCCTTTTTCCTTCACTTTCCCCATGTATACCTTTGAATGGTGATGTATGACAAGCCCTGTGTAATGAAAGGTTAGGCAATAAAACAAGGGAAACTGCTCCCGTTTCGGTTTCGTTTTTTCCCGTTTGGTTTTACCCTTTTCGTTTTGTTTTTTCCGTTTCGTTTATTCCTGTTTCGTTCTTCCCGTTTCGTCTGGATTTTTCCCTTTTTGTTTCGTCTTTTCCCTTTTCGTTTCCTTTTTCCCCGTTTCTTTCGTTTTTACCCGTTTCGTTATTCCCTTTTCGTTTAGTTTCATTTTTTCCCGTTTCGTTTCATTTTTTACCGTTTTTACGTTTCGTTTTTTCCCGTTTTTTCGTTTCGTGTTTTCCCTTTCGTTTCGTTTTTTCCTTTTTCGTTTCGTTTTTTCCCATTTCTTTCGTTTCGTGTTTTCGCTTTTCGTTTCGTTTTTTCCCATTTCGATTCGTTTTTTCCCATTTCGTTTCCCTTTTTCACTTTTCGTTTCGTTTTTTCCCTTTTCGTTTCGTTTTTTCCCTTTTCGTTTCGTTTTTTCCCTTTCGTTTCGTTTTTTCCCTTTCGTTTCGTTTTTTCCCTTTCGTTTCGTTTATCCCTTTTTCGTTTTTTCCCGTTTCATCACGTTTTTTCCCTTTTCGTTTCGTCTTTTCCCGTTTCTTTTCGTCTTTTCCCGTTTCTTTTCGTTTTTTCCCGTTTCTTTTCGTTTTTTCCCCTTTCGTTTCGTTTTTTCCCGTTTCGTCTCGTATTTTCCCTTTCCGTTTCGTTTTTTACCGTTTGGACGCCTTTTTTCCCTTTTCGTTTAGTTTTTTCCCGTTTCGTTTCATTTTTTCCCGTTTCGTTTCATTTTTTCCCGTTTCGTTTCATTTTTTCCCGTTTCGTTTCATTTTTCCCCTTTCGTTTCATTTTTTCCCGTTTCGTTTCGTTTTTTCCTTTTCGTTGGGTTTTTTCCCTCTTCGTTTGGTTTTTTCCCTCTTCGCTCCCTTTTTCCCCTTTATGTTGGCTTTTTTTCCCTTTTCGTTGGGTTTCTTCCCTCTTCGTTCGGATTTTTCCCTTTTCGTTCGGTTTTATCCCTTTTCGTTCGGTTTTATCCCTTTTCGTTCAGTTTTTTCCCTTTTCGTTGGCATTTTCCCTTTACGTTCCGTTTTTTCCCTCTCCGTTCGGTGTTTTCCCTCTTCATTCGGTTTACTCCCTTTTCGTTTGGTTTTTTCCCTCTTCGTTCCGTTTTTTTCCCTTTTCGTTTGGTTCTTTCCCTCTTCGTTCCGTTTATTCCCTTTTCTTTGGGATTTTTCCCTCTTCGTTTGGATTTAAAGCTCTTCGTTCGGCTTTTTCCCTCTTCGTTTGGATTTTTCCCTCTTCGTTCCCTTTTTTCCCTCTTCGTTCCCTTTTCTCCCTTTATGTTGGCTTTTTTCCCTTTTCGTTGAGTTTCTTCCCTCTTCGTTCGGATTTTTCCCTTTTCGTTCGGTTTTATCCCTTTTCGTTCGGTTTTATCCCTTTTCGTTCGGTTTTATCCCTTTTCGTTCAGTTTTTTCCCTTTTCGTTGGTATTTTTCCTTTGCGTTCCGTTTTTTCCCTCTCCGTTCGGTTTTTTCCTCTTCGTTCGGTTTACTCCCTTTTCGTTTGGTTTTTTCTCTCTTCGTTCCGTTTTTTCCCTTTTCGTTTGGTTTTTTCACTCTTCGTTCCGTTTATTCCCTTTTCTTTGGGATTTTTCCCTCTTCGTTTGGATTTAAAGCTCTTCGTTCGGTTTTTGCCCTCTTCGTTCGGTTTTTTCCCTCTTCGTTTGGATTTTTCCCTCTTCGTTTTACATTTTTCCCTCTTCGTTTGGATTTTTCCCTCTTCGTTTGGATTTTTCCCTTTTCGTTTGGTTTTTTTCCTCTTCGTTTGGACCTTTCCCTCTTCGTTTGGATTTTTCCCTCTTCGTTTGGATTTTTCCCTCTTCGTTTGGATTTTTCCCTCTTCGTTTGGATTTTTCCCTCTTCGTTTGGATTTTTTCCCTCTTCGTTTGGATTTTTTCCCTCTTCGTTCGGTTTTTTCCCTCATCGTTCCGTTTTTTTCCCTTTATGTTATGTTTCTTCTCTTTTCGTTGGGTTTTTTCCCTCTTCGTTTAGATTTTTCCCTTTTCGTTCGGTTCTTTCCATCTCCGTTCCGCTTTTTCCCTTTTCGTTCCGATTTTTCCGTTTACGTTCCGTTTTTTTCCTTTACGTTCCGTTTTTTTCCCTCTCCGTGTGGTTTTTTCCCTTTCCGTTCGGTTTTTTCCCTCTTCGTTCCGTTTTTTCGTTTTATGTTGGATTTTTGCCTTTTCGTTAGGTTTATTCCCTCCTCTTTTGGCTTTTTCCCTTTTCGTTCGGTTTTTTCCCTTTTCGTTCGGTTTTTTCCCTCTCCGTTTGGTTTTTTCCCTCTCCGTTTGGTTTTTACCCTTTTCGTTGGGTTTTTCCCTCTTCATTCCGTTTTTCCCCTTTTCCTTGGGTTTTTTCCCTCTTCGTTTAGTTTTTTCCGTTTTCGTTCGGTTTTTTCCCTTTCGGGTTTTCCCTCTTCGTTTGGATTTTTCCGTTTTCGTTGGGTTTTTTCCCTTTTCGTTGGGTTTTTTCCCTTTTCGTTGGGTTTTTTCCCTTTTCGTTGGTATTTTTCCCGTTTCGTTGGGTTTTTTCCCTCTTAGTTTGGTTGTTTCCCTCTTCGTCCCGTTTTTTCCCTTTGTTGGCTTTTTTTCCCTTTTCGTTGGCTTTTTTTCCCTTTTCATTGGGTTTTTTCCCTTTTCCTACGGTTTTTTCCCTTTTCGTGCGGTTTCTTCTCTCTTCGTTGGATTTTTCCCTTTTCGTTTGGATTTTTCCCTTTTCGTTCGGCTTCTTCTCTCTTCGTTTGGATTTTTCCCTTTTCGTTTGGATTTTTCCTTACGTTCGGTTTTTTCCCTCTCCGTATGGTTTTTTCCCTCTCCGTATGGTTTTTTCCCTCTCCGTTTGGTTTTTTCCCTTTTCGTTCGGTTTTTTCCATGTCCATTTGGTATTTTCCCTTTTCGTTCGGTTTTTTCCCTCTTCGTTTGGATTTTTCCCTTTTCATACGGTTTTTTCCCTCTCCGTTTGGTTTTTTCCCTTTTCATTTTGTTTTGTCCCTTTTCGTTTGGTTTTTTCCCTCTTCGTTTGGATTTTTCCATTTTCGTTGGGTTGTTTCTCTCTTCGTTTGGCTTTTCCCTTTTCGTTCTGTTTTCTCCCTTTTTTACCATGTGTACCGAAAAGGGAGAAATCCAAACAAGGAGGGAAAAACTCAACAAAAAGGGGAAAAACGGAACGAAGAGGGAAAAAATCAAAGGAGAAGGTAAAAAAAAACAAACGAAAAGGGAAAAACCCCGACGAAAAGGCAAAAATCCAAACGAAGAGGGGAAAAAAACGGAACGAAAAGGGAAAAAACCAAAGGAAGAGGGAAAAAACCAAACGAAGAGGGGAAAAACCGAACGAAAAGGGAAAAAACCGAACGAAGAGGGTAAAATATGAACGAAGAGGGAAAAAACCTAGCGAAAAGGGAAAAATCCAAACGAAGAGGGAAAAAAACCGAATGAAAAGGGAAAAAACCAAACGAAGAGGGAAAAACCCAACGAAAAGGGACAAAACCAAACGAAGAGGGAAAAAACCGAACGTAGAGGGAAAAATATGAACGAAGAGGGAAAAAACCCAACGAAAAGGGAAAAAAGCTAACATAAAGGGAAAAACGCAACGAAAAGTGAAAAAAAACGAAGGAAAAGGGGCAAAAAAACGAAAAGTGCAAAACCAAACGAAAAGTAAAAATCCCAACGAAAAGGCAAAAAACCAAGCGAAGACGGAAAAACTGAACGAAAAGGGAAAAATCCAAACGAAGAGGGAAAAAACCGAACGAAAAGGGAAAAAACGGAACGGAGGGGGCAAAATATGAACGAAGATGGAAAAAACCCAACAAAAAGGGAAAAATCCAAACGAAGAGTGAAAAAACCGAACAAAAAGGGAAAAAACCCAACGAAGAGGGAAAAAACCGAACGAAAAGAGAAAAAAGCCAACGAAAAGCGAAAAAACCAAACGAAGAGGGAAAAAAACCGAACGGAGAGTGAAAAATATGAACGAAGAGGGAAAAAACTCAACGAAAAGGATAAAAGCCAACATAAAGGGAAAAACCCGAACGAAAAGGGAAACAAACGTACGAAAAGGGAAAAAACCCAACGAAAAGGGAAAAAAGCCAACATAAAGGGAAAAAACGGAACGAAGAAGGAAAAACGCAAACGAAGAGGGAAAAAAACCCAACGATAAGGGGAAAACCAAACGAAAAGGGAAAAATCCAAACGAAGAGGGAAAACACCAAACGAAGAGGGAAAAAACCGAACGAATAGGGAGAAAAACCAACGAAAAGGGAATAAACCCAACGAAAAGGGAAGAAACATAACATAAAAGGAAAAATCCGAACGAAGAGGGAAAAATCCAAACCAAGAGGGAAAAAACCGAGAGAAAAGACAAGAAACAGAACGAAAAAGGAAAAATTAAACGAAGAGGGAAAAAAACCCAACCAAAAGGGAAGAAACATAACATAAAGGGAAAAAAACGAACGAAAAGGGAAAAAAGATAACAAAAGGAAAAAACCCAACGAAGAGGGAAAAAACCCAAAGAAAAGGGAAAAAACGGAACGAAGAGGAAAAAAACCAAACGAAGAGGGAACAAACCCAACGAAAATGGAAAAAAACCCAACGAAAAGAATAAAAACCCAACGAAAAGGGAAAAATCCAAACGAAGAGGGAAAAAACCGAACGAAAAGGGAAAAATACAAACAAGGAGGGAAAAACTCAACAAAAAGGGGAAAAATGGAACGAAGAGGGAAAAAATCAAAGGAGAAGTTAAAAGAAACCAAACGAAAAGGGAAAAAACCAAACGAAGAGGGAAAACCCCGACGAAAAGGGAAAAATCCAAACGAGGAGGGGGGAAAAACCGAACGAAAAGGGAAAAAACCAAAGGAAGAGGGAAAAAACAGAACGAAGAATGAAAAAACCGAACGAAAAGGGAAAAAACCGAACGGAGAGGCAAAAACATGAGCGAAGAGGGAAAAACATGAACGAAGAGGGAAAAAACCTAGCGAAAAGGGAGAAATCCAAACGAAGAGGAAAAAACCGAACGAAAAGGGAAAAACCCAACGAAAAGGGAAAAAACCCAACGAAAAGGGAAAAAACCGAACGTAGAGGGAAAAATATGATCGAAGAGGGAAAAAACCCAACGAAAAGGGAAAAAAGCCAACAAAGGGAAAAACGCAACGAAAAGTGAAAAAAACGAAGAACGAAAAGGGCAAAACCAAACGAAAAGGGCAAAACCAAACGAAAAGGGAAAATCTCAACGAAAAGGGAAAAAACCAAACGAAGACGGAAAAACTGAACGAAAAGGGAAAAATCCAAACGAAGAGGGAAAAAACCGAACGAAAAGGGAAAAAAACGGAACGGAGGGGGATAAATATGAACGAAGATGGAAAAAACCCAACGAAAAGGGAAAAATCCAAACGAAGAGGGAAAAAACCGAACAAAAAGAGAAAAAGGCCAACGAAAAGGGAAAAAACCAAACGAATAGGGAAAAAACCGAACGGAGAGTGAAAAATATGAACGAAGAGGGAAAAAACCCAAGGAAAAGGAAAAAAGCCAACATAAAGGGAAAAAACCGAACGAAAAGGGAAAATCCGAACGAAAAGGGAAACAAACGACCGGAAAGGGAAAAAACCCAACAAAAAGGGAAAAAACCCAACAAAAAGGGAAAAAAGCCAACATAAAAAAAAAAAGCAAACGAAGAAGGAAAAAAGCAAACGAAGAGGGAAAAAATCCAACGAAAAGGGAAAATACCCAACGAAAAGGGAAAAATCCAAACGAAAAGGGAAAAATCCAAACGAAGAGGGAAAAAACCAAACTAAGAGGGAAAAACCGAACGAATAGGGAGAAAAACCAACGAAAATGGAAAAAAGCAAACAAAGGGAAAACCGGAACGAAGAGGGAAAATACCCAACGAAAAGGGAAAAAATCCGACGAAAAGGGAAGAAACGGAAGGAAGAGGGAAAAAACCAAACGAAGAGGGAAAAAACAAATCGAAAAGGGAAAAAATCCAACGAAAAGAGAAAAATCCAAACGAAGAGGGAAAACACCCAACGAAAAGGGAAAATTCACAAACGGAGAGGGAAAAAACCGAACGAAAAGGGCAAAATCTAAACGAGGATGAAAAAACCCAACGAAAAGGGAAAAAACCCATTATAAAGGGAAAAAACGGAACGAAGAGGGAAAAAACCGAACGGAAAGGAAAAAAACTGAACGGAGAGGAAATAATCGGAACGTAAAGGGAAAAAATCAAACGAAAAGGGAGAAAACCAAACGGAGAGGGAAAAAACCGAAGGAAAAGGGAAAAATCCAAACGAGGAGGAAAAAAAAAACGAAAAGCGAATAAATCCAACGAAAAGGGAAGAAACAAAACATAAAAGGAAAAATCCGAACGAAGAGGGAAAAATCCAAACGAAGAGCGAAAAAATCGAAAGAAAAGGCAAGAAACAGAACGAAAAAGGAAAAACAAAACGAAGAGGTAAAAAAACCCAACCAAAAGGGAAGAAACATAACATAAAGGGAAAAAACGGAACGAAGAGGGAAAAATCCAAACGAAGAGGGAAAAAACCAAAGGAAAAGGGAAAAAACCGAACGTTCCGTTTTTTCTATTTATATTGGCTTTTTTCCCTTTTCGTTTGGTTTTTCCCTCTACGTGGGTTTTACCTCTCCGTTCGGTTTTTACCCTTTTCGTTCGGTTTTCTCCTCTTCGTTTGGATTTTTCCCTTTTCGTTCGGTTTTTTCCCTTTTCGTTCGGTTTTTTCCCTTTTCGTTCGGTCTATTCCGTCTTCGTTTGGTTTTTTTCCCTCTTCGTTTGGATTTTTCCCTTTTCGTTCGGTTTTTCCCTCTCCGTTTGCTTTTTCCCTTTTTGTTTGGTTTTTCTCTTTTCGTTCGATTTTTTCCCTCTTCGTTGGGATTTTTCCCTCTTCGTTTGGTTTTTTCCCTTTTCCGTCGGTTTTTTCCCTTTTCTTTCGATTTTTTCCCTCTTCGTTTGGATTTTTCCCTTTTCGTTCGGTATTTACCCTTTTTGTTGGATTTTTCCCTCTCCGTTTGTTTTTTACCCTTTTCGTTGGGTTTTTTTCCCTCTTCGTTTGGTATTTTCCCTCTTCGTTCCGTTTTCTCCCTCTTCGTTCCGCTTTTTCCCTTTTCGTTATATTTTTTTCCTTTTCGTTGGGTATTTCCCTTTTCGTTCGGATTTTTCCCTCTCATTTGGATTTTTCCCTTTTAGTTCGGCTTTTTCCCTCTGCGTTTGGTCTTTTCCCTTTTCGTTGGTTTTTTCCCTTTTCGTTGGTTTTTTCCCTCTTCGTTTGGTTTTTTCTCTCTTCGTTCCGTTTTTTCCCTTTTCGTTGTATTTTTTCCCTCTTCGTTTGGTTTTTGCCCTCTTCGTTCCGTTTTTTCCCTTTGTTGACTTTTTTCCCTTTTCGTTCGGTTTTTTCTCTCTGCTTTCGGTTTTTTCCCTTTTCGTTAGGTTTTTTCCCTCTTCGTTTAGTTTTTTTCCTTTATGTTGGCCTTTTTCCCTTTTCGTTGGGTTTTTTCCCTATTCGTTCCGGTTTTTCCCTTTACGCTCCGTTTTTTCCCTCTTCGTTCGGTTTTTTTCCCTTTCCGTTCGGTTTTTTCCCTCTTCGTTCCGTTTTTTCCCTTTGTTATGTTTCTTCCCTTTTCGTTGGGTTTTATCACTCTTCGTTTGGTTTTTTCGCTTTTCGTTGGGTTTTTTCCCTCTTCGTTTGGATTTTTCCCTTTTCCCTTTTTCGTTTTTTTCCCTTTTTGTTTGGATTTTACTTTTCGTTCGGTTTTTCCCCTTTTCGTTCCGTTCTTTCCCTCTTAGTTGGGCATTTTTCCTTTTCGTTCGGTTTTTACCCTCTCTGTTCCGTTTTTTCCCTTTATGTTGGCTTTTTCCCTCTCCGTTTGTTTTTTACCCTTTTCGTTGGGTTTTTTTCCCTCTTCGTTTGGTATTTTCCCTCTTCGTTCCGTTTTCTCCCTCTTCGTTCCGCTTTTTCCCTTTTCGTTATATTTTTACCCTTTTCGTTGGGTATTTCCCTTTTCGTTCGGATTTTTCCCTCTCATTTGGATTTTTCACTTTTCGTTCGGCTTTTTCCCTCTGCGTTTGGTTTTTTCCCTTTTCGTTGGTTTTTTCCCTTTTCGTTGGTTTTTTCCCTCTTCGTTTGGTTTTTTCTCTCTTCGTTCCGTTTTTTCCCGTTTCGTTGTATTTTTTCCCTCTTCGATTGGTTTTTGCCCTCTTCGTTCCGTTTTTTCCCTTTGTTGACTTTTTTCCCTTTTCGTTGGTTTTCTTCCCTCTTCGTTCGGATTTTTCCCTTTTCGTTCGGTTTTATCCCTTTTCAATCTGTTTTTTCCCTTTTCGTTGGTTTACTCCCTTTTCGATTGGTTTTTTCCTTCCTCGTTTCGGTTTTTACCTTTTCGTTTGGTTTTTTCGCTTTTCGTTTAGTTTTTTCCCTCTTCGTTCCGTTTTTTCCCTTTACGTTGGGTTTTTTCTCTCTTCGTTGGTTTTTTCCTCTTCGTTCCGTTTTTTCCCTTTTCGTTGGGTTATTTCCATCTTCGTTTGGATTATATTCTCTTCGTTGGTTTTTTCCCTCTTCGTTTGGATTTTTCCCTTTTCGTTGGGTTTTTATCCTTTTCATTGGGTGTTTTATCTCTTCGTTTGGTTTTTTCCCTCTTCGTTCCGTTTTTTCCCTTTATGTTGGATTTTTTCCCCTTGTTGGCTTTTTTGCCTTTTCGTTGGATTTTTTCCCTGTACGTTTTGCTTTTTCCCTTTATATTGGCTTTTTGTCTTTTCGTTGGGTTTTTTCTCTCTTCTTTTCGATATTGCCATTTGCGTTCGGTTTTTTCACTTTTCGTTCGGTTTTTTCCCTTTTCGTTAGGTTTTTTCCCTTTTCGATTCGTTTTTTCCCTCTTCTTTCTGTTTTTTCCCTTTATTTTGGGTTTTTTCCCTTTTCGTTGGGTTTTTTCCCACTTCGGTTGGTTTTTTTCCCTCTTCGTTCCGTTTTTACCCATTATGTTGGTTTTTTTTCCCTTTCGTTGGGTTTTTTCCCTCTTCATTCATATTTTTCCTTCTCCGTTCGGTTTTTTCACTTTTCGTTCGGTTTTTTCCCTCTCCGTTTGGTTTTTTCCCTTTTGTTGGGTTTTTTCGCTCTTCGTTCCGTTTTTAACCTTTTTGTTGGTTTTTTTCCCTTATCGTTTGTATTTTTCCCTCTTCGTTTGGATTTTTCCCTTTTCGTTGGGTCTTTTCCCTTTTCGTTGGATTTTTTCCCTTTTCGTTCGGTTTTTCCTTCTTCGTTCGGTTTTTTCCCTTTTCGTTGGTTTTTTTCCCTCTTCGTTTGGATTTTTCGCTTTTCATTCGGTTTTTTCCCTCTCCGTTTGGTTATTTCCCTCTTCGTATGGTTTTTCTCCTCTTTGTTTAGATTTTTCCCTTTTCGTTCGGTTTTTTCCCTCTCCGTTTGGATTTTTCCTTTTCGGTTCGGTTTTTTCCCTCTTCGTTCCGCTTTTTCCCTTTTCGTTGAGTTTTTTCCCTCCTCGTTTGTATATTTCCCTTTTCGTTCGGTTTTTTCCCTCTCCGTTTGGTTTTTTCCCTTTTGTTGGGTTTTTTCCCTCTTCGTTCCGTGTTTAACCTTTTTGTTGGGTTTTTTCCCTTATCGATTGTATTTTTCCCTTTAGTTCCGTTTTTTCCCTCTTCGTTTGGATTTTTCCCCTTTCGTTTGGCTTTTTCCCTTTTCGTTCGGTTTTTGTCCTTTTCGTTCGGTTTTTCCTTCTTCGTTCGGTTTTTTGCTTTTCGTTGGTTTTTTCCCTCTTTGTTTGGATTTTTCGCTTTTCATTCGGTTTTTTCCCTCTCCGTTTGGTTATTTCCCTCTTCGTATGGTTTTTCTCCTCTTTGTTTAGATTTTTCCCTTTTCGTTCGGTTTTTTCCCTCTGTTTGGATTTTTCCTTTTCGGTTCGGTTTTTTTCCCTCTTCGTTCCGCTTTTTCCCTTTTCGTTGAGTTTTTTCCCTCCTCGTTTGTATTTTTCCCTTTTCGTTCGGTTTTTTCCCTCTCCGTTTGGTTTTTTCTCTTTTGTTGGGTTTTTTCCCTCTTCGTTCCGTTTTTAACCTTTTTGTTGGGTTTTTTCCCTTTGGTTCCGTTTTTTCCCTCTTCGTTTGGATTTTTCCCTTTTCGTTGGGTCTTTTCCCTTTTCGTTGGATTTTTTCCCTTTTCGCTGGTTTTTTTTCCCTTTATGATCGCTTTTTTCATTTTGTTGGGTTTTTCCCTTTTCGTTTTGTTTTTTCTCTCTCCGTTCGGTTTTTTCCCTTTCCGTTCGGTTTTTTCTCTCTTCGTTTGGTTTTTTCCCTCTTCGTTCCGTTTTTTCCGTTTTCGTTGGATTTTTTCCCTTTTCGTTGGGTTTTTTCCCTTTTCGTTCGGTTTTTTCCCTCTTTGTTTTGTTTTTTTCCCTCTTCGTTCTGATTTTTCCTTTTTCGTTGGGTTTTTTCCCTTTTTGTTGGATTTTTCCCTTTTCGTTCGGTTTTTTCCTTCTCCGTTTGGTTTTTTCCCTTTTCGTTGGGTTTTTATCCCTCTTAATTTGGGTTTTTCCCTCTTCGTTCCGTTTTTTCCTTTTGTTGGCTTTTTTCCCTTTTCGTTGGGTTTTTTTCCCTTTTCGTTCGGTTTTTTCCCTTTTCTTTCGGCTTATCCCCTTTTCGTTTGATTTTTTCCTCTTTTCGTTGGGTTATTTCCCTTTTCGTTGCGTTTTTTCCTTTTTGGTTGGATTTTTTCAATTTTCGTTGGGTTTATTCCCTCTTCGTTCCGTTTTTTTCCCTTTATGTAGGCTTTTTTCCCTTTTCGTTGAGTTTCTTCCCTTTTCGTTCGGTTTTTTTCCCTCTTCGTTTGGATATTTTCCCTTTTCATACGGTTTTTTCCCTCTCCGTTTGGTTTTTTCCCTTTTCATTTTGTTTTGTCCCTTTTCGTTTGGTTTTTTCCCTCTTCGTTTGGATTTTTCCATTTTCGTTGGGTTGTTTCTCTCTTCGTTTGACTTTTCCCTTTTCGTTCTGTTTTTTCCCTTTTTTACCATGTGTACCGAAAAGGGAGAAATCCAAACAAGGAGGGAAAAACTCAACAAAAAGGGGAAAAACGGAACGAAGAGGGAAAAAATCAAAGGAGAAGGTAAAAAAAACAAACGAAAAGGGAAAACACCAAACGAAGAGTGAAAAACCCCGACGAAAAGGGAAAAAACGGAACGAAAAGGGAAAAAACGGAACGAAAAGGGAAAAAACCAAAGGAAGAGGGAAAAAACCAAACGAAGAGGAAAAAACCGAACGAACAGGGTAAAATATGAACGAAGAGGGAAAAAACCTAGCGAAAAGGGAAAAATCCAAACGAAGAGGGAAAAAAACCGAATGAAAAGGGAAAAAACCAAACGAAGAGGGAAAAACCCAACGAAAAGGGACAAAACCAAACGAAGAGGGAAAAAACCGAACGTAGAGGGAAAAATTAGAACGAAGAGGGAAAAAACCCAACGAAGAGGGAAAAAAGCTAACATAAAGGGAAAAACGCAACGAAAAGTGAAAAAAAACGAAGGAAAAGGGGCAAAAAAAACGAAAAGTGCAAAACCAAACGAAAAGGGAAAATCCCAACGAAAAGGCAAAAAACCAAACGAAGACGGAAAAACTGAACGAAAAGGGAAAAATCCAAACGAAGAGGGAAAAAACCGAACGAAAAGGGAAAAAACGGAACGGAGGGGGAAAAAATATGAACGAAGATGGAAAAAACCCAACGAAAAGGGAAAAATCCAAACGAAGAGTGAAAAAACCGAACAAAAAGGGAAAAAACCCAACGAAGAGGGAAAAAACCGAACGAAAAGAGAAAAAAAGCCAACGAAAACCGAAAAAACCAAACGAAGAGGGAAAAAACCGAACGGAGAGTGAAAAATATGAACGAAGAGGGAAAAAACCCAACGAAAAGGATAAAAGCCAACATAAAGGGAAAACCCCGAACGAAAAGGGAAAAACCCGAACGAAAAGGGAAACTAACGTACGAAAAGGGAAAAAACCCAACGAAAAGGGAAAAAAGCCAACATAAAGGGAAAAAACGGAACGAAGAAGGAAAAACGCAAACGAAGAGGGAAAAAAACCCAACGATAAGGGGAAAACCCAACGAAAAGGGAAAATCCAAACGAAGAGGGAAAACACCAAACGAAGAGGGAAAAAACCGAACGAATAGGGAGAAAAACCAACGAAAAGGGAATAAACCCAACGAAAAGGGAAGAAACATAACATAAAAGGAAAAATCCGAACGAAGAGGGAAAAATACAAACCAAGAGGGAAAAAAACCGAGAGAAAAGACAAGAAACAGAACGAAAAAGGAAAAACTAAACGAAGAGGGAAAAAACCAAACGAAGAGGGAACAAACCCAACGAAAATGGAAAAAACCCAACGAAAAGAATAAAAACCCAACGAAAAGGGAAAAAACCGAACGAAAAGGGAAAAATACAAACAAGGAGGGAAAAACTCAACAAAAAGGGGAAAAATGGAACGAAGAGGGAAAAAATCAAAGGAGAAGTTAAAAGAAACCAAACGAAAAGGGAAAAAACCAAACGAAGAGGGAAAACCCCGACGAAAAGGGAAAAATCCAAACGAGGAGGGGGGAAAACCGAACGAAAAGGGAAAAAACCAAAGGAAGAGGGAAAAAACAGAACGAAGAATGAAAAAACCGAACGAAAAGGGAAAAAACCGAACGGAGAGGCAAAAACATGAGCGAAGAGGGAAAAACATGAACGAAGAGGGAAAAAACCTAGCGAAAAGGGAGAAATCCAAACGAAGAGGAAAAAACCGAACGAAAAGGGAAAAACCCAACGAAAAGGGAAAAAACCCAACGAAAAGGGAAAAAACCGAACGTAGAGGGAAAAATATGATCGAAGAGGGAAAAAACCCAACGAAAAGGGAAAAAAGCCAACATAAAGGGAAAAACGCAACGAAAAGTGAAAAAAACGAAGAACGAAAAGGGCAAAACCAAACGAAAAGGGCAAAACCAAACGAAAAGGGAAAATCTCAACGAAAAGGGAAAAAACCAAACGAAGACGGAAAAACTGAACGAAAAGGGAAAAATCCAAACGAAGAGGGAAAAAACCGAACGAAAAGGGAAAAAAACGGAACGGAGGGGAATAAATATGAACGAAGATGGAAAAAACCCAACGAAAAGGGAAAAATCCAAACGAAGATGGAAAAAACCGAACAAAAAGAGAAAAAGGCCAACGAAAAGGGAAAAAACCAAACGAATAGGGAAAAAACCGAACGGAGAGTGAAAAATATGAACGAAGAGGGAAAAAACCCAAGGAAAAGGAAAAAAGCCAACATAAAGGGAAAAAACCGAACGAAAAACCGAACGAAAAGGGAAAAACCCGAACGAAAAGGGAAACAAACGACCGGAAAGGGAAAAAAGCCAACAAAAAGGGAAAAAACCCAACATAAAGGAAAAAAGCAAACGAAGAAGGAAAAAAGCAAACGAAGAGGGAAAAAATCCAACGAAAAGGGAAAATACCCAACGAAAAGGGAAAAATCCAAACGAAGAGGGAAAAAACCAAACTAAGAGGGAAAAACAAAACGAATAGGGAGAAAAACCAACGAAAATGGAAAAAAGCAAACAAAGGGAAAACCGGAACGAAGAGGGAAAATACCCAACGAAAAGGGAAAAAATCCGACGAAAAGGGAAGAAATGGAAGGAAGAGGGAAAAAACCAAACGCAGAGGGAAAAAACAAATCGAAAAGGGAAAAAATCCAACGAAAAGAGAAAAATCCAAACGAAGAGGGAAAACGCCCAACGAAAAGGGAAAATTCACAAACGGAGAGGGAAAAAACCGAACGAAAAGGGCAAAATCTAAACGAGGATGAAAAAACCCAACGAAAAGGGATAAAACCCATTATAAAGGGAAAAAACGGAACGAAGAGGGAAAAAACCGAACGGAAAGGAAAAAAACTGAACGGAGAGGAAATAATCGGAACGTAAAGGGAAAAAATCGAACGAAAAGGGAGAAAACCAAACGGAGAGGGAAAAAACCGAAGGAAAAGGGAAAAATCCAAACGAGGAGGAAAAAAACCCAACGAAAAGCGAATAAACCCAACGAAAAGGGAAGAAACATAACTTAAAAGGAAAAATCCGAACGAAGAGGGAAAAATCCAAACGAAGAGCGAAAAAATCGAAAGAAAAGGCAAGAAACAGAACGAAAAAGGAAAAACAAAACGAAGAGGGAAAAAAACCCAACCAAAAGGGAAGAAACATAACATAAAGGGAAAAAACGGAACGAAGAGGGAAAAATCCAAACGAAGAGGGAAAAAACCAAAGGAAAAGGGAAAAAACCGAACGTTCCGTTTTTTCTATTTATATTGGCTTTTTTCCCCTTTTCGTTTGGATTTTCCCTCTACGTGGGTTTTACCTCTCCGTTCGGTTGTTACCCTTTTCGTTCGGTTTTCTCCTCTTCGTTTGGATTTTTCCCTTTTCGTTCGGTTTTTTCCCTTTTCGTTCGGTTTTTTCCCTTTTCGTTCGGTCTTTTCCGTCTTCGTTTGGTTTTTTCCCTCTTCGTTTGGATTTTTCCCTTTTCGTTCGGTTTTTCCCTCTCCGTTTGCTTTTTCCCTTTTTGTTTGGTTTTTCTCTTTTCGTTCGATTTTTTCCCTCTTCTTTTGGATTTTTCCCTCTTCGTTTGGTTTTTTCCCTCTTCGTTTGGTTTTTTCCCTTTTCCGTCGGTTTTTTCCCTTTTCTTTCGATTTTTTCCCTCTTCGTTTGGATTTTTCCCTTTTCGTTCGGTATTTACCCTTTTTGTTGGATATTTCCCTCTCCGTTTGTTTTTTACCCTTTTCGTTGGGTTTTTTTCCCTCTTCGTTTGGTATTTTCCCTCTTCGTTCCGTTTTCTCCCTCTTCGTTCCGCTTTTTCCCTTTTCGTTATATTTTTTTCCTTTTCGTTGGGTATTTCCCTTTTCGTTCGGATTTTTCCCTCTCATTTGGATTTTTCCCTTTTCGTTCGGCTTTTTCCCTCTGCGTTTGGTTTTTTCCCTTTTCGTTGGTTTTTTCCCTTTTCGTTGGTTTTCTCCCTCTTCGTTTGGTTTTTTCTCTCTTCGTTCCGTTTTTTCCCTTTTCGTTGTATTTTTTCCCTCTTCGTTTGGTTTTTGCCCTCTTCGTTCCGTTTTTTCCCTTTGTTGACTTTTTTCCCTTTTCGTTCGGTTTTTTCTCTCTGCTTTCGGTTTTTTCCCTTTTCGTTAGGTTTTTTCCCTCTTCGTTTAGTTTTTCTCCTTTATGTTGGCCTTTTTCCCTTTTCGTTGGGTTTTTTCCCTATTCGTTCCGGTTTTTCCCTTTACGCTCCGTTTTTTCCCTCTCGTTCGGTTTTTTACCTTTCCGTTCGGTTTTTTCCCTCTTCGTTCCGTTTTTTCCCTTTGTTATGTTTCTTCCCTTTTCGTTGGGTTTTATCACTCTTCGTTTGGTTTATTCGCTTTTCGTTGGGTTTTTTCCCTCTTCGTTTGGATTTTTCCCTTTTCCCTTTTTCGTTTTTTTCCCTTTTTGTTTGGATTTTACTTTTCGTTCGGTTTTTCCCCTTTTCGTTCCGTTCTTTTCCTCTTAGTTGGACATTTTTCCTTTTCGTTGGGTTTTTACCCTCTCTGTTCCGTTTTTTCCCTTTATGTTGGCTTTTTCCCTCTCCGTTTGTTTTTTACCCTTTTCGTTGGGTTTTTTTCCCCCTTCGTTTGGTATTTTCCCTCTTCGTTCCGTTTTCTCCCTCTTCGTTCCGCTTTTTCCCTTTTCGTTATATTTTTACCCTTTTCGTTGGGTATTTCCCTTTTCGTTCGGATTTTTCCCTCTCATTTGGATTTTTCACTTTTCGTACGGCTTTTTCCCTCTGCGTTTGGTTTTTTCCCTTTTCGTTGGTTTTTTCCCTTTTCGTTGGTTTTTTCCCTCTTCGTTTGGTTTTTTCTCTCTTCGTTCCGTTTTTTCCCTTTTCGTTGTATTTTTTCCCTCTTCGATTGGTTTTTGCCCTCTTCGTTCCGTTTTTTCCCTTTGTTGACTTTTTTCCCTTTTCGTTGGTTTTCTTCCCTCTTCGTTCGGATTTTTCCCTTTTCGTTCGGTTTTATCCCTTTTCAATCTGTTTTTTCCCTTTTCGTTGGTTTACTCCCTTTTCGATTGGTTTTTTCCCTCCTCGTTCCGGTTTTTACCTTTTCGTTTGGTTTTTTCGCTTTTCGTTTAGTTTTTTCCCTCTTCGTTCCGTTTTTTCCCTTTACAATGGGTTTTTTCTCTCTTCGTTGGTTTTTTCCTCTTCGTTCCGTTTTTTCCCTTTGTTGACTTTTTTCCCTTTTCGTTGGGGTTTTTCCCTCTTCGTTCCGTTTTTTCCCTGTGTTATGTTTCTTCCCTTTTTGTTGGGTTTTATCACTCTTCGTTTGGTTTTTTCGCTCTTCGTTTGGATTTTTCCCTTTTCCCTTTTTTCCCTTTTTGTTTGGAATTTTCTTTTCTTTCGGTTTTTCCCCTTTTCGTTCCGATCTTTCCCTCTTAGTTGGGCATTTTTCATTTTCGTTGGTTTTTTTCCCTCTCTGTTCCGTTTTTTCCCTTTGTTAGCTTTTTTCCCTTTTCGTTGGTTTTCTTCCCTCTTCGTTCGGATTTTTCCCTTTTCGTTCGGTTTTATCCCTTTTCAATCTGTTTTTTCCCTTTTCGTTGGTTTACTCCCTTTTCGATTGGTTTTTTCCCTCCTCGTTCCGGTTTTTACCTTTTCGTTTGGTTTTTTCGCTTTTCGTTTAGTTTTTTCCCTCTTCGTTCCGTTTTTTCCGTTTACGTTGGGTTTTTTCTCTCTTCGTTGGTTTTTTCCTCTTCGTTACGTTTTTTTCCCTTTTCGTTGGGTTATTTCCATCTTCGTTTGGATTATACTCTCTTCGTTGGTTTTTTCCCTCTTCGTTTGGATTTTTCCCTTTTCGTTGGGTTTTTACCCTTTTCATTGGGTGTTTTATCTCTTCGTTTGGTTTTTTCCCTCTTCGTTCCGTTTTTTCCCTTTATGTTGGATTTTTTCCCCTTGTTGGCTTTTTTGCCTTTTCGTTGGATTTTTTCCCTGTACGTTTTGCTTTTTCCCTTTATATTGGCTTTTTCTCTTTTCGTTGGGTTTTTTCTCTCTTCTTTTCTATATTGCCCTTTGCGTTCGGTTTTTTCACTTTTCGTTCGGTTTTTTCCCTTTTCGTTAGGTTTTTTCCCTTTTCGATTCGTTTTTTCCCTCTTCTTTCTGTTTTTTCCCTTTATTTTGGGTTTTTTCCCTTTTCGTTGGGTTTTTTCCCACTTCGGTTGGTTTTTTTCCCTCTTCGTTCCGTTTTTACCCATTATGTTGGTTCTTTTCCCTTTCGTTGGGTTTTTTCCCTCTTCATTCATATTTTTCCTTCTCCGTTCGGTTTTTTCACTTTTCGTTCGGTTTTTTCCCTCTCCGTTTGGTTTTTTCCCTTTTGTTGGGTTTTTTCGCTCTTCGTTCCGTTTTTAACCTTTTTGTTGGTTTTTTTCCCTTATCGTTTGTATTTTTCCCTCTTCGTTTGGATTTTTCCCTTTTCGTTGGGTCTTTTCCCTTTTCGTTGGGTCTTTTCCCTTTTCGTTGGATTTTTTCCCTTTTCGTTAGATTTTTTCCCTTTTCGTTAGGTTTTTTCCCTTTCGTTTGGTTTTTTCCCTCTTCTTTCCGTTTTTTCCCTTTATTTTGGGTTTTTTCCCTTTTCGTTGGGTTTTTTCCCTTTTCGTTCCGTTTTTTCCCATTATGTTGGTTTTTTTCCCTTTCGTTGGGTTTTTTCCCTCTTCGTTCATATTTTTCCTTCTCCGTTCGGTTTTTTCCCTTTTCGTTCGGTTTTTTCCACTTTCGTTTGGCTTTTTCCCTTTTCGTTCGGTTTTTTCTCCTTTTCGTTCGGTTTTTCCTTCTTCGTTCGGTTTTTTCCCTCTTCGTTTGGATTTTTCGCTTTTCATTCGGTTTTTTCCCTCTCCGTTTGGTTATTTCCCTCTTCGTATGGTTTTTCTCCTCTTTGTTTAGATTTTTCCCTTTTCGTTCGGTTTTTTCCCTCTCCGTTTGGATTTTTCCTTTTCGGTTCGGTTTTTTCCCTTTTCGTTGGATTTTTTCCCTCTTCGTTCCGCTTTTTCCCTTTTCGTTGAGTTTTATCCCTCCTCGTTTGTATATTTCCCTTTTCGTTCGGTTTTTTCCCTTTTGTTGGGTTTTTTCCCTCTTCGTTCCGTTTTTAACCTTTTTGTTGGGTTTTTTCCCTTATCGATTGTATTTTTCCCTTTAGTTCCGTTTTTTCCTTCTTCGTTTGGATTTTTCCCCTTTCGTTTGGCTTTTTCCCTTTTCGTTCGGTTTTTATCCTTTTCGTTCGGTTTTTCCTTCTTCGTTCGGTTTTTTCCCTTTTCGTTGGTTTTTTTCCCTCTTCGTTTGGATTTTTCGCTTTTCATTCGGTTTTTTCCCTCTCCGTTTGGTTATTTCCCTCCTCGTATGGTTTTTCTCCTCTTTGTTTAGATTTTTCCCTTTTCGTTCGGTTTTTTCCCTCTCCGTTTGGATTTTTCCTTTTCGGTTCGGTTTTTTCCCTCTTCGTTCCGCTTTTTCCCTTTTCGTTGAGTTTTTTCCCTCCTCGTTTGTATTTTTCCCTTTTCGTTCGGTTTTTTCCCTCTCCGTTTGGTTTTTTCCCTTTTGTTGGGTTTTTTCCCTCTTCGTTCCGTTTTTAACCTTTTTGTTGGGTTTTTTCCCTTATCGATTGTATTTTTCCCTTTGGTTCCGTTTTTTCCCTCTTCGTTTGGATTTTTCCCTTTTCGTTGGGTCTTTTCCCTTTTCGTTGGATTTTTTCCCTTTTCGCTGGTTTTTTTTCCCTTTATGTTCGCTTTTTTCATTCTGTTGGGTTTTTCCCTTTTCGTTTTGTTTTTTCTCTCTCCGTTCGGTTTTTTCCCTTTCCGTTCGGTTTTTTCTCTCTTCGTTTGGTTTTTTCCCTCTTCGTTCCGTTTTTTCCGTTTTCGTTGGATTTTTTCCCTTTTCGTTGGGTTTTTTCCCTTTTCGTTCGGTTTTTTCCCTCTTTGTTTTGTTTTTATCCCTCTTCGTTCTGATTTTTCCTTTTTCGTTGGGTTTTTTCCCTTTTTGTTGGATTTTTCCCTTTTCGTTCGGTTTTTTCCTTCTCCGTTTGGTTTTTTCCCTTTTCGTTGGGTTTTTATCCCTCTTAATTTGGGTTTTTCCCTCTTCGTTCCGTTTTTTCCTTTTGTTGGCTTTTTTCCCTTTTCGTTGGGTTTTTTTTCCTTTTCGTTCGGTTTTTTCCCTTTTCTTTCGGCTTATGCCCTTTTCGTTTGGTTTTTTCCTCTTTTCGTTGGGTTATTTCCCTTTTCGTTGCGTTTTTTCTTTTTGGTTGGATTTTTTCAATTTTCGTTGGGTTTATTCCCTCTTCGTTCCGTTTTTTCCCTTTATGTAGGCTTCTTTCCCTTTTCGTTGAGTTTCTTCCCTTTTCGTTCGGTTTTTTCCCTTTTCGTTCGGTTCTTTCCCTTTTCGTTCGGTTTTTTCCTTTTCGTTCGGTTTTTTCCCTTTTCGTTCTGTTTTTTCCCTCTTCGTTTCGTTTTTTCCCTTTTCGTTCGGTTTTTTTCCCTCTCCGTTTGGTTTTTTCCCTTTTCGTCGGGTTAGTTTCGCTTTTCGTTTGGTTTTTTCCCTCTTCGTTCTGTTTTTTCCCTTTTCCATGGGTTTTTTTTTCCATTTCTTTTGCATTTTCCCTCTCCGTTCGATTTTTTCCCTCTCCGTTTGGTTTTTTCCCTCTTTGCTCCGTTTTTTCCCTTATCGTTGGGTTTTTTCCCTCTTCGTTTGGATTTTTCCCTTTTCGTTCTGTTTTTTCCCTTTTCCATGGGTTTTTTCCCATTTCTTTTGGATTTTCCCTCTCCGTTTGGTTTTGTCCCTCTTCGTTCCGTTTTTTCCCTTATCGTTGGGTTTTTTCCCTCTTCGTTTGGATTTTTCCCTTTTCGTTCGGTTTTTCCCTCTCCGTTTGCTTTTTCCCTTTTTGTTTGGTTTTTCTCTTTTCGTTCGATTTTTTCACTCTTCGTTTGGTTTTTTCCCTCTTCGTTTGGTTTTTTCCCTCTTCGTTTGGTTTTTTCCCTTTTCCGTCGGTTTTTTCCCTTTTCTTTCGATTTTTTCCCTCTTCGTTTGGATTTTTCCCTTTTCGTTCGGTATTTACCCTTTTTGTTGGATTTTTTCGTCTCCGTTTGTTTTTTACCCTTTTCGTTGGGTTTTTTTCCCTCTTCGTTTGGTATTTTCCCTCTTCGTTCCGTTTTCTCCCTCTTCGTTCCGCTTTTTCCCTTTTCGTTATATTTTTTCCCTTTTCGTTGGGTATTTCCCTTTTCGTTCGGATTTTTCCCTCTCATTTGGATTTTTCCCTTTTCGTTCGGCTTTTTCCCTCTGCGTTTGGTTTTTTCCCTTTTGGTTGGTTTTTTTCCCTTTTCGTTGGTTTTTTCCCTCTTCGTTTGGTTTTTTCTCTCTTCGTTCCGTTTTTTCCCTTTTCGTTGTATTTTTCCCTCTTCGTTTGGTTTTTGCCCTCTTCGTTTCGTTTTTCCCTTTGTTGACTTTTTTCCTTTTTCGTTCGGTTTTTTCTCTCTGCTTTCGGTTTTTTCCCTTTTCGTTAGGTTTTTTCCCTCTTCGTTTAGTTTTTCTCCTTTATGTTGGCCTTTTTCCCTTTTCGTTGGGTTTTTTCCCTATTCGTTCCGGATTTTCCCTTTACGCTCCGTTTTTTCCCTCTCGTTCGGTTTTTTCCCTTTCCGTTCGGTTTTTTCCCTCTTCGTTCCGTTTTTTCCCTTTGTTATGTTTCTTCCCTTTTCGTTGGGTTTTATCACTCTTCGTTTGGTTTTTTCGCTTTTCGTTGGGTTTTTTCCCTCTTCGTTTGGATTTTTCCCTTTTCCCTTTTTCGTTTTTTCCCTTTTTATTTGGATTTTACTTTTCGTTCGGTTTTTCCCCTTTTTGTTCCGTTCTTTCCCTCTTAGTTGGGCATTTTTGCTTTTCGTTGGGTTTTTACCCTCTCTGTTCCGTTTTTTCCCATTATGTTGGCTTTTTCCCTCTCCGTTTGTTTTTTACCCTTTTCGTTGGGTTTTTTCCCTCTTCGTTCCGTTTTCTCCCTCTTCGTTCCGCTTTTTCCCTTTTTGTTATATTTTTTCCCTTTTCGTTGGGTATTTCCCTTTTCGTTCGGATTTTTCCCTCTCATTTGGATTTTTCCCTTTTCGTTCGGCTTTTTCCCTCTGCGTTTGGTTTTTTCCCTTTTCGTTGGTTTTTTCCCTTTTCGTTGCTTTTTCCCTCTTCGTTTGGTTTTTTCTCTCTTCGTTCCGTTTTTTCCCTTTTCGTTGTATTTTTTCCCTCTTCGTTTGGTTTTTGCCCTCTTCGTTCCGTTTTTTCCCTTTGTTGACTTTTTTCCCTTTTCGTTGGTTTTCTTCCCTCTACGTTCGGATTTTTTCCTTTTCGTTCGGTTTTATCCCTTTTCATTCTGTTTTTTCCCTTTTCGTTGGTTTACTCCCTTTTCGTTTGGTTTTTTCCCTCTTCGTTCCGTTTTTTCCCATTTCGTTGGGTTTTTTCCCTCTTCGTTCCGTTTTTTCCCTTTGTTATGTTTCTTCCCTTTTTGTTGGGTTTTATCACTCTTCGTTTGGTTTTTTCGTTCTTCGTTTGGATTTTTCCCTTTTCCCTTTTTCCCTTTTTGTTTGGAATTTTCTTTTCGTTCGGTTTTTCCCCTTTTCGTTCCGATCTTTCCCTCTTAGTTGGGCATTTTTCCTTTTGGTTGGTTTTTTTCCCTCTCTGTTCCGTTTTTTCCCTTTGTTAGCTTTTTTCCCTTTTCGTTGGTTTTCTTCCCTCTTCGTTCGGATTTTTCCCTTTTCGTTCGGTTTTATCCCTTTTCAATCTGTTTTTTCCCTTTTCGTTGGTTTACTCCCTTTTCGATTGGTTTTTTCCCTCCTCGTTCCGGTTTTTCCCTTTTCGTTTGGTTTTTTCGCTTTTTGTTTAGTTTTTTCCCTCTTCGTTTCGTTATTTCCCTTTACGTTGGGTTTTTTCTCTCTTCGTTGGTTTTTTCCTCTTCGTTCCGTTTTTTCCCTTTTCGTTGGGTTATTTCCATCTTCGTTTGGATTATACTCTCTTCGTTGGTTTTTTCCCTCTTCGTTTGGATTTTTCCCTTTTCGTTGTGTTTTTACCCTTTTCATTGGGTGTTTTATCTCTTCGTTTGGTTTTTTCCCTCTTCGTTCCGTTTTTTCCCTTTATGTTGGATTTTTTCCCCTTGTTGGCTTTTTTTGCCTTTTCGTTGGATTTTTTCCCTTTTCGTTGGATTTTTTCCCTTTTCGTTGGGTTTTTCCTCTTCGTTGGGTTTTTTCCCTCCCCGTTCCGTTTTGCCCTTTATGTTGGCTTTTTTCCCTTTTCGTTGGTTTTTTCCCTCTTCTTTCGGAGTTCACACTTTTCGTTCGGTTTTTTCCGTTTTACGTTCAGTATAATCCCTTTTCGTTCGGTTTTTTCCCTTTTCGTTGGTTTCTTCCCTTTTCGTTTGGTTTTTTCCCTCTTCGTTCGGTTTTTTCCGTTTTCGTTGGGTTTTTTCGCTCTTCGTTTGGTTTTTTCCCTCTTCGTTCCGTTTTTTCCCTTTATGTTGGCTTTTTTCCCTTTTCGTTGGGTTTTTTCTCTCTTCGTTTGGATTTTTCCCTCCTCGTTTGGTTTTTTACCTTTTCGTTCGGTTTTTTCCCTTTAGTTTCGGTGTTTTCCCTTTACGTTCCGTTTTTTCTCTTTCCGTTCGGTTTTTTCCCTTTTCGTTGGGATTTTTCCATCTTCGTTTGGATTTTTTCGTTTATGTTGGCTTTTTTCCCTTTTCGTTCGGTTTTTTCCCTCTTCGTTCGGTTATTTCCATCTCCGTCTGCGTTTTCCTTTTTCGATGGGAATTTTCCCTCTTCGTTTGGTTTTTTCCCTTTTCGTTCGGTTTTTTCCTTTTACTCTTGGTTTTTTCCCTTTACGTTCCGTTTTTTCTCTCTCCGTTCGGTTTTTACCCTTTTCGTTGGGTTTTTTCCGTGTACGTTTTGCTTTTTCCCTTTATATTGGCTTTTTTCCCTTTTCGTTGGGTTTTTTCTCTCTTCTTTTCGATATTTCCCTTTTCGTTCGGTTTTTTCACTTTTCGTTAGGTTTTTTCCCTTTTCGTTCGATTTTTATCCTTTTCGATCGGTTTTTCCTTCTTCGTTCAGTTTTTTCCCTTTTCGTTGGGTTTTTTCACTCCTCGTTTGGATTTTCCCCTTTTCATTCGGTTTTTTCCCTCTCCGTTTGGTTATTTCCCTCTTCGTATGGTTTTTCTCCTCTTTGTTTAGATTTTTCCCTTTTCGTTCGGTTTTTCCCTCTACGTTTGGATTTTTCGTTTTCGGTTCGGTTTTTTCCCTCTTCGTTCCGTTTTTTCCCTTTTCGTTGGATTTTTTCCCTTTTCTTTGGATTTTTCCCTCTTCGTTTGGTATTTTCCCTCTTCGTTCCGTTTTTTCCTTCTTCGTTCGGTTTTTTCCTTCTTCGTTCGGTTTTTTCCCTCTTCCTTTGGTTTTTTCCCTTTTCGTTCGGTTTTTCCCCCCTCCTCGTTTGGATTTTTCCCTTTTCGTCGGGGTTTTCCCTCTTCGTTTGGTTTTTTCCCTTTTCGTTTGGTTTCTTTTAACTTCTCCTTTGATTTTTTCCCTCTTCGTTCCATTTTTCGCCTTTTTGTTGAGTTTTTCCCTCCTTGTTTGTATTTTTCCCTTTTCGTTCGGTTTTTTCCCTCTTCGTTTGGATTTTTCCCTTTTCGTTAGTTTTTTCCCTCTTCGTTTGGTTTTTTCTCTCTTCGTTCCGTTTTTTCCCTTTTCGTTGTATTTTTTCCCTCTTCGTTTGGTTTTTGCCCTCTTCGTTCCGTTTTTTTCCTTTGTTGACTTTTTTCCCTTTTCGTTTGGTTTTTTCTCTCTGCTTTCGGTTTTTTCTCTGTTCGTTAGGTTTTTTCCTTCTTCGTTTAGTTTTTCTCCTTTATGTTGGCCTTTTTCCCTTTTCGTTGGGTTTTTCCCTATTCGTTCCGGTTTTTCCCTTTACGCTCCGTTTTTTCCCTCTCGTTCGGTTTTTTCCCTTTCCGTTCGGTTTTTTCCCTCTTCGTTCCGTTTTTTCCCTTTGTTATGTTTCTTCCCTTTTCGTTGGGTTTTATCACTCTTCGTTTGGTTTTTCGCTTTTCGTTGGGTTTTTTCCCTCTTCGTTTGGGTTTTTCCCTTTTCCTTTTTCGTTTTTTCCCTTTTTGTTTGGATTTTACTTTTCGTTCGGTTTTTCCCCTTTTCGTTCCGTTCTTTCCCTCTTAGTTGGGCATTTTTCCTTTTCGTTGGGTTTTTACCCTCTCTGTTCCGTTTTTTCCCTTTATGTTGGCTTTTTCCCTCTCCGTTTGTTTTTTACCCTTTTCGTTGGGTTTTTTCCCTCTTCGTTTGGTATTTTCCGTCTTCGTTCCGTTTTCTCCCTCTTCGTTCCGCTTTTTCCCTTTTCGTTATATTTTTACCCTTTTCGTTGGGTATTTCCCTTTTCGTTCGGATTTTTCCCTCTCATTTGGATTTTTCCCTTTTCGTTCGGCTTTTTCCCTCTGCGTTTGGTTTTTTCCCTTTTCGTTGGTTTTTTTCCTTTTCGTTGGTTTTTTCCCTCTTCGTTTGGTTTTTTGTCTCTTCGTTCCGTTTTTTCCCTTTTCGTTGTATTTTTTCCCTCTTCGTTTGGTTTTTGCCCTCTTCGTTCCGTTTTCTCCCTTTGTTGACTATTTTCCCTTTTCGTTGGTTTTCTTTCCTCTACGTTCGGATTTTTCCCTTTTCGTTCGGTTTTATCCCTCTTCATTCTGTTTTTTCCCTTTTCGTTGGTTTACTCCCTTTTCGTTTGGTTTTTTCCCTCTTCGTTCCGTTTTTTCCCTTTTCGTTGGGTTTTCTCCCTCTTCGTTCCGTTTTTTCCCTTTATGTTTCTTCCCTTTTTGTTTGGTTTTATCACTCTTCGTTTGGTTTTTTCGCTCTTCGTTTGGCTTTTTCCCTTTTCCCTTTTTCCCTTTTTGTTTGGAATTTTCTTTTCGTTCGGTTTTTCCCCTTTTCGTTCCGATCTTTCCCTCTTAGTTGGGCATTTTTCCTTTTCGTTGGTTTTTTTCCCTCTCTGTTCCGTTTTTTCCCTTTGTTAGCTTTTTTCCCTTTTCGTTGGTTTTCTTCCCTCTTCGTTCGGATTTTTCCCTTTTCGTTCGGTTTTATCCCTCTTTAATCTGTTTTTTCCCTTTTCGTTGGTTTACTCCCTTTTCGTTTGGTTTTTTCCCTCTTCGTTCCGGTTTTTCCCTTTTCGTTGGGTTTTTCCCCTTTTCGTTTGGTTTTTTCGCTTTTCGTTTAGTTTTTTCCCTTTACGTTGGGTTTTTTCTCTCTTCGTTGGTTTTTTCCTCTTCGTTCCGTTTTTTCCCTTTTCGTTGGTTTTTTCCCTCTTCGTTTGGATTTTTCCCTTTTCGTTGGGTTTTTACCCTTTTCATTGGGTGTTTTATCTCTTCGTTTGGTTTTTTCTCTCTTCGTTCCGTTTTTTCCCTTTATGTTGGATTTTTTCCCCTTGTTGGCTTTTTTGCCTTTTCGTTGGATTTTTTCCCTTTTCGTTGGATTTTTTCCCTTTTCGTTGGTTTCTTTCCTCTTCGTTGGGTATTTTCCCTCCCCGTTCCGTTTTGCCCTTTATGTTGGGTTTTTTCCCTTTGCGTTGGTTTTTTCCCTCTTCTTTCGGAGTTCACCCTTTTCGTTCGGTTTTTTTCCGTTTTACGTTCGGTATTATCCCTTTTCGTTCGGTTTTTTCCCTTTTCGTTGGTTTCTTCCCTTTTCGTTTGGTTTTTTCCCTCTTCGTTCCGTTTTTTCCGTTTTCGTTGGGTTTTTTCGCTCTTCGTTTGGTTTTTTCCCTCTTCGTTCCGTTTTTTTCCCTTTATGTTGGCTTTTTTCCCTTTTCGTTGGGTTTTTTCTCTCTTCGTTTGGATTTTTCCCTCCTCGTTCGGTTTTTTTCCTCATCGTTCGGTTTTTTTCCCTCTCCGTTTGCTTTTTCCCTTTTCGTTGGATTTTTTCCTCTTCGTTTGGTTTTTTACCTTTTCGTTCGGTTTTTTCCCTTTAGTTTCGGTGTTTTCCCTTTACGTTCCGTTTTATCTCTTTCCGTTCGGTTTTTTCCCTTTTCGTTGGGATTTTTCCATCTTCGTTTGAATTTTTTCGTTTATGTTGGCTTTTTTCCCTTTTCGTTCGGTTTTTTCCCTCTTCGTTCGGTTATTTCCATCTCCGTCTGCGTTTTCCTTTTTCGATGGGTTTTTTCCCTCTTCGTTTGGTTTTTTCCCTTTTCGTTCGGTTTTTTCCTTTTGCTTTTGGTTTTTTCCCTTTACGTTCCGTTTTTTCTCTCTCCGTTCGGTTTTTACCCTTTTCGTTGGGTTTTTTCCCTGTACGTTTTGCTTTTTCCCTTTATATTGGCTTTTTTCCCTTTTCGTTGGGTTTTTTCTCTCTTCTTTTCGATATTTCCCTTTTCGTTCGGTTTTTTCACTTTTCGTTTGGTTTTTTCCCTTTTCGTTAGGTTTTTTCCCTTTTCGTTTGGTTTTTTCGCTCTTCTTTCCGTTTTTCCCTTTATTTTGGGTTTTTTCCCTTTTCGTTTGGTTTTTTCCCTCTTCGTTCCGTTTTTTCCCATTATGTTGGTTTTTTTCCCTTTCGTTGGGTTTTTTCCCTCTTCGTTCATATTTTTCCTTCTCCGTTCGGTTTTTTCCCTTTTCGTTCGGTTTTTTCCCCTTTCGTTTGGCTTTCTCCCTTTTCGTTCGATTTTTATCCTTTTCGATCGGTTTTTCCTTCTTCGTTCAGTTTTTTCCCTTTTCGTTGTGTTTTTTCCCTCTTCGTTTGGATTTTCCCCTTTTCATTCGGTTTTTTCCCTCTCCGTTTGGTTATTTCCCTCTTCGTATGGTTTTTTCTCCTCTTTGTTTAGATTTTTCCCTTTACGTTCGGTTTTTTCCCTCTCCGTTTGGATTTTTTCTTTTCGGTTCGGTTTTTTCCCTCTTCGTTCCGTTTTTTCCCTTTTCGTTGGATTTTTTCCCTCTTCGTTGGGTTTTTTCCCTCTTCGTTCCGTTTTCTCCCTCTTCGTTCCGCTTTTTCCCTTTTCGTTATATTTTTTCCCTTTTCGTTGGGTATTTCCCTTTTTGTTCGGCTTTTTCCCTCTGCGTTTGGTTTTTTCCCTTTTCGTTGGTTTTTTCCCTCTTCGTTTGGTGTTTTCTCTCTTCGTTCCGTTTTTTCCCTTTTCGTTGTATTTTTTCTCTCTTCGTTTGGTTTTTGCCATTTTCGTTCCGTTTTTTCCCTTTGTTGACTTTTTTCCCTTTTCGTTCGGTTTTTTCTCTCTCCTTTCGGTTTTTTCTCTTTTCGTTAGGTTTTTTCCCTCTTCGTTTAGTTTTTCTCCCCTATGTTGGCCTTTTTCCCTTTTCGTTGGGTTTTTTCCCTATTCGTTCCGGTTCTTCCCTTTACGCTCCATTTTTTTCCTCTCGTTCGGTTTTTTCCCTTTCCGTTCGGTTTTTTCCCTCTTCGTTCCGTTTTTTCCCTTTGTTATGTTTCTTCCCTTTTCGTTGGGTTTTATCACTCTTCGTTTGGTTTTTTCGCTTTTCGTTGGGTTTTTTCCCTCTTCGTTTGGATTTTTCCCTTTTTCCTTTTTGTTTGGATTTTTCTTTTCGTTCGGTTTTTCCCCTTTTCGTTCCGTTCTTTCCCTCTTAGTTGGGCATTTTTCATTTTCGTTGGGTTGTTTCCCTGTCTGTTCCGTTTTTTCCCTTTATGTTGGCTTTTTTCCCTTTTCGTTGGTTTTCTTCTCTCTACGTTCGTATTTTTCCCTTTTCGTTCGGTTTTATCCCCCTTCATTCTGTTTTTTCCCTTTTCGTTGGTTTACTCCCTTTTCGTTTGGTTTTTTCCCTCTTCGTTCCGTTTTTTCCCTTTGTTATGTTTCTTCCCTTTTTGTTGGGTTTTATCACTCTTCGTTTGGTTTTTTCGCTCTTCGTTTGGATTTTTCCCTTTTCCTTTTTTCGTTTTTTCCCTTTTTGTTTGGATTTTCTTTTCGTTAGGTTTTTCCCCTTTTCGTTCCGTTCTTTCCCTCTTTTGGGCATTTTTCCTTTTCGTTGGTTTTCTTCCCTCTTCGTTCGAATTTTTTCCTTTTCATTCTGTTTTTTCTCTTTTCGTTGGTTTACTCCCTTTTCGTTTGGTATTTTCCCTCTTCGTTCCGGTTTTTCCCTTTTCGTTGGGTTTTTTCCCTTATCGTTTAAGTTTTTACCTCTTCGTTCCGTTTTTTCCCTTTACGTTGGGGTTTTTCTCTCTTCGTTGGTTTTTTCCTCTTCGTTCCGTTTTTTCCCTTTTCGTTGGGCTATTTCCATCTTCGTTTGGATTATTCTCTCTTCGTTCTGTTTTTTCCCTCTTCGTTTGGGTTTTAACCCTTTTCATTGGGTGTTTTATCTCTTCGTTTGGTTTTTCCCTCTTCGTTCCATTTTTTCCCTATATGTTGGATTTTTTCCCCTTGTTGGCTTTTTTCCCTTTTCGTTGGATTTTTTCCCTTTTCGTTGGTTTTTTTTTTGCTCTTCGTTGGGTTTTTTCCCTCCCCGTTCCGTTTTTTTTCTTTATGTTGGCTTTTTTCCCTTTTCGTTGGTTTTTTCCCTCTTCTTTCGGAGTTCACCCTTTTCGTTCGGTTTTTTCCGTTTTTCGTTCCGTATTATACTTTTTCGTTCGGTTTTTTCCCTTTTCGTTGGTTTCTTCCCTTTTCGTTTGGTTTTTTCCGTTTTCGTTGGGTTTTTTCGCTCTTCGTTTGGTTTTTTCCTCTCTTCGTTCCGTTTTTTCCCTTTATGTTGGCTTTTTTCCCTTTATGTTGCCTTTTTTCCCTTTTCGTTGGGTTTTTTCTCTCTTCGTTTGGATTTTTCCCTCCTCGTTCGGTTTTTTTCGTCATCGTTCGGTTTTTTTCCCTCTCCGTTTGCTTTTTCCCTTTTCGTTGGGTTTTTTCCCTCTTCGTTTGGTTTTTAACCTTTTCGTTCGGTTTTTTCCCTTTAGTTTCAGTGATTTCCCTTTACGTTCCCTTTTTTCTCTTTCCGTTCGGTTTTTCCCTTTTCGTTGGGATTTTTCCATCTTCGTTTGGATTTTTTCGTTTATGTTGGCTTTTTTCCCTCTTCGTTCGGTTATTTCCATCTCCGTCTGCGTTTTCCTTTTTCGATGGGTTTTTTTTCTCTTCGTTTGGTTTTTTCGCTTTTCGTTCGGTTTTTTCCTTTCACTTTTGGTTGTTTCCCTTTACGTTCCGTTTTTTCTCTCTCCGTTCGGTTTTTACCCTTATCGTTGGGTTTTTACCCTGTACAATTTGCTTTTTCCCTTTATATTGGCTTTTTTCCCTTTTCGTTGGGTTTTTTCTCTCTTCTTTTCGATATTTCCCTTTTCGTTCGGTTTTTTCACTTTTCGTTCGGTTTTTTCCCTTTTCGTTAGGTTTTTTCCCTTTTCGTTTGGTTTTTTCGCTCTTCTTTCCGTTTTTCCCTTTATTTTGGGTTTTTTCCCTTTTCGTTGGGTTTTTTCCCTCTTCGTTTGGTTTTTTCCCTCTTCGTTCCGTTTTTTCCCATTATGTTGGTTTTTTTCCTTTTCGTTGGGTTTTTTCCCTCTTCGTTCATATTTTTCCTTCTCCGTTCGGTTTTTTCCCTTTTCGTTCGGTTTTTTCCCCTTTCGTTTGGCTTTCTCCCTTTTTCGTTCGATTTTTATCCTTTTCGATCGGTTTTTCCTTCTTCGTTCAGTTTTTTCATTTTTCGTTGTGTATTTTCCCTCTTTGTTTGGATTTTCCCCTTTTCATTCGGTTTTTTCCCTCTCCGTTTGGTTATTTCCCTCTTCGTATGGTTTTTGTCCTCTTTGTTGAGATTTTTCCCTTTACGTTCGGTTTTTTCCCTCTCCGTTTGGATTTTTCCTTTTCGGTTCGGTTTTTTCCCTTTTCGATGGATTTTTTCCCTCTTCGTTGGGTTTTTTCCCTCTTCGTTTGGTATTTTCCCTCTTCGTTCCGTTTTCTCCCTCTTCGTTCCGCTTTTTCCCTTTTCGTTATATTTTTTCCCTTTTCGTTGGGTATTTCCCTTTTTGTTCGGCTTTTTCCCTCTGCGTTTGGTTTTTTCCCTTTTCGTTGGTTTTTTCCCTCTTCGTTTGGTTTTTTCTCTCTTCGTTCCGTTTTTTCCCTTTTCGTTGTATTTTTTCTCTCTTCGTTTGGTTTTTGCCATTTTCGTTCCGTTTTTTCCCTTTGTTGACTTTTTTCCCTTTTCGTTCGGTTTTTTCTCTCTCCTTTCGGTTTTTTCTCTTTTCGTTAGGTTTTTTCCCTCTTCGTTTAGTTTTTCTCCTTTATGTTGGCCTTTTCCCTTTTCGTTGGGTTTTTTTTCCCTATTCGTTCCGGTTCTTCCCTTTACGCTCCATTTTTTTCCTCTCGTTAGGTTTTTTCCCTTTCCGTTCGGTTTTTTCCCTCTTCGTTCCGTTTTTTCCCTTTGTTATGTTTCTTCCCTTTTCGTTGGGTTTTATCACTCTTCGTTTGGTTTTTTCGCTTTTCGTTGGGTTTTTTCCCTCTTCGTTTGGATTTTTCCCTCTTCCCTTTTTGTTTGGATTTTTCTTTTCGTTCGGTTTTTCCCCTTTTCGTTCCGTTCTTTCCCTCTTAGTTGGGCATTTTTCATTTTCGTTGGGTTTTTTCCCTCTCTGTTCCGTTTTTTCCCTTTATGTTTGCTTTTTTCCCTTTTCGTTGGTTTTCTTCCCTCTACGTTCCTATTTTTCCCTTTTCGATCGGTTTTATCCCCTTTCATTCTGTTTTTTCCCTTTTCGTTGGTTTACTCCCTTTTCGTTAGGTTTTTTCCCTCTTCGTTCCGTTTTTTCCCTTTTCGTTGGGTTTTTTCCCTCTTCGTTTTGTTTTTTACCTTTGTTATGTTTCTTCCCTTTTTGTTGGGTTTTATCACTCTTCGTTTGGTTTTTTCGCTCTTCGTTTGGATTTTTCCCTTTTCCTTTTTTCGTTTTTTCCCTTTTTGTTTGGTTTTTTCTTTTCGTTAGGTTTTTCCCCTTTTCGTTCCGTTCTTTCCCTCTTTTGGGCATTTTTCCTTTTCGTTGGTTTTTTTCCCTCTCTGTTCCGCTTTTTCCCTTTATGTTGGCTTTTTTCCCTTTTCGTTGGTTTTTCCCTCTTCGTTTGGTATTTTCCCTCTTCGTTCCGGTTTTTCCCTTTTCGTTGGGTTTTTTCCCTTATCGTTTAATTTTTTACCTCTTCGTTCCGTTTTTTCCCTTTACGTTGGGTTTTTTCTCTCTTCGTTGGTTTTTTCCTCTTCGTTCCCGTTTTTCCCTTTTCGTTGGGCTATTTCCATCTTCGTTTGGATTATTCTCTCTTCGTTCTGTTTTTTCCCTCTTCGTTTGGGTTTTTACCCTTTCCATTGGGTGTTTTATCTCTTCGTTTGGTTTTTCCCTCTTCGTTCCGTTTTTCCCCTATATGTTGGATTTTTTCCCCTTGTTGGCTTTTTTCCCTTTTCGTTGGATTTTTTCCCTTTTCGTTGGGTTTTTTTAGCTCTTCGTTGGGTATTTTCCCTCCCCGTTCCGTTTTGCTCTTTATGTTGGCTTTTTTCCCTTTTCGTTTGTTTTTTCCCTCTTCTTTCGGAGTTCACCTTTTCGTTCGGTTTTTTCCGTTTTTCGTTCGGTATTATCCTTTTTCGTTCGGTTTTTTCGCTTTTCGTTTGTTTCTTCCCTTTTCGTTTGGTTTTTTCCCTCTTCGTTCCGTTTTTTCCGTTTTCGTTTGGTTTTTTCGCTCTTGGTTTGGTTTTTTCCCTCTTCGTTCCGTTTTTTTCCCTTTATGTTGGCTTTTTTCCCTTTATGTTGGTTTTTTCCCTTTTCGTTGGGTTTTTTCTCTCTTCCTTTGGATTTTTCCCTCCTCGTTCGGTTTTTTTCGTCATCGTTCGGTTTTTTTCCCTCTCCGTTTTCTTTTTCCCTTTTCGTTGGGTTTTTTCCCTCTTCGTTTGGTTTATTACCTTTTCGTTCGGTTTTTTCCCTTTAGTTTCGGTGATTTCCCTTTACGTTCCGTTTTTTCTCTTTCCGTTCGGTTTTTTCCCTTTTCGTTGGGATTTTTCCATCTTCGTTTGGATTTTTTCGTTTATGTTGGCTTTTTTCCCTCTTCGTTCGGTTATTTCCATCTCCGTCTGCGTTTTCCTTTTTCGATGGGTTTTTTCCCTCTTCGTTTGGTTTTTTCGCTTTTCGTTCGGTTTTTTCCTTTCACTTTTGGTTTTTTCCCTTTACGTTCCGTTTTTTCTCTCTCCGTTCGGTTTTTACCCTTTTCGTTGGGTTTTTTCCCTGTACGTTTTGCTTTTTCCCTTTATATTGGCTTTTTTCTCTTTTCGTTGGGTTTTTTCTCTCTTCTTTTCGATATTGCCCTTTTCGTTCGGTTTTTTCACTTTTCGTTCGGTTTTTTCCCTTTTCGTTAGGTTTTTTCCCTTTTCGTTTCGTTTTTTCCCTCTTCTTTCCGTTTTTTCTCTTTATTTTGGGTTTTTTCCCTTTTCGTTGGGTTTTTTCCCACTTCGGTTGGTTTTTTCCCTCTTCGTTCCGTTTTTACCCATTATGTTGGTTATTTTCCCTTTCGTTGGGTTTTCTCCCTCTTCATTTATATTTTTCCTTCTCCGTTCGGTTTTTTCACTTTTCGTTCGGTTTTTTCCCTCTCCGTTTGGTTTTCTCCCTTTTGTTGGGTTTTTTCCCTCTTTGTTCCGTTTTTAACCTTTTTGTTGGTTTTTTTCCCTTTTCGCTAGGTTTTTTCCCTTTCGTTTGGTTTTTTCCCTCTTCTCTTTCCGTTTTTTCCCTTTATTTTGGGTTTTTTCCCTCTTCGTTGGGTTTTTTACCACTTCGTTCCGTATTTTCCCATTATGTTGGTTTTTTTCCCTTTCGTTGGGTTCTTTCCCTCTTCGTTCATATTTTTCCTTCTCTGTTCGGTTTTTTCCATTTTCGTTCGCTTTTTTCCCCTTTCGTTTGGCTTTTTCCCTTTTCGTTCGGTTTTTGTCCTTTTCGTTCGGTTTTTCCTTCTTCGTTCGTTGTTTTCCCTTTTCGTTGGTTTTTTTCCCTCTTCGTTTGGATTTTTCGCTTTTCATTCGGTTTTTTCCCTCTCCGTTTGGTTATTTCCCTCTTCGTATGGTTTTTCTCCTCTTTGATTAGATTTTTCCCTTTTCGTTCGGTTTTTTCCCTCTCCGTTTGGATTTTTCCTTTTCGGTTCGGTTTTTTCCCTCTTCGTTCCGCTTTTTCCCTTTTCGTTGGGTTTTTTCCCTCCTCGTTTGTATTTTTCCCTTTTCGTTCGGTTTTTTCCCTCTCCGTTTGGTTTTTTCCCTTTTGTTGGGTGTTTTCCCTCTTCGTTCCGTTTTTAAACTTTTTGTTGGGTTTTTTCCCTTATCGATTGTATTTTTCCCTTTAGTTCCGTTTTTTCCCTCTTCGTTTGGATTTTTCCCTTTTCGTTGGGTCTTTTCCCTTTTCCTTTGATTTTTTCCCTTTTCGCTGGGTTTTTTTTCCCTTTATGTTGGCTTTTTTCATTTTCGTTGGGTTTTTCCCTTTTCGTATAGTTTTTTCTCTCTCCGTTCGGTTTTTTCCGTTTCCGTTCGGTTTTTTCTCACTTCGTTTGGTTTTTTCCCTCTTCGTTCCGTTTTTTCCGTTTTCGTTGGATTTTTTCCCGTTTCGTTGGGTTTTTTCCCTTTTCGTTCGGTTTTTTCCCTCTTTGTTTGGTTTTTTCCCTCTTCGTTTTGATTTTTCCTTTTTCGTTGGGTTTTTTCCCTTTTTGTTGCATTTTTTCCTTTTCGTTCGATTTTTTCCTTCTCCGTTTGGTTCTTTCCCTTTTCGTTGGGTTTTTATCCCTCTTAGTTTGGGTTTTTCCCTCTTCGTTCCGTTTTTTCCTTTTGTTGGCTTTTTTCCCTTTTCGTTGGGTTTTTTCCCTTTTCGTTCGGTTTTTTCCCTTTTCTTTCGGCTTAGCCCCTTTTCGTTTGGTTTTTTCCTCTTTTCGTTGGGTTATTTCCCTTTTCGTTCGCTTTTTTCCCTTTTCGTTCGTTTTTTTCCCTTTTCGTTCAATTATTTCCCTCTCGTTCGGTTTTTTCCCTCTTCGTTCGGTTTTTTCCCCTTTTCGTTGGGTTTTTTCCCTTTTCGTTCGTTTTTTCCCTTTTCGTTCAATTTTTTCCCTCTCGTTCCATTTTTTCCCTCTCGTTCGATTTTTTCCCTCTCGTTCGATTTTTTCCCTCTCGTTCGATTTTTTCCCTCTTCGTTCGTTTTTTTCCCTTTTCGTTCAATTATTTCCCTCTCGTTCGATTTTTTCCCTCTTCGTTCGTTTTTTTTCCCTTTTCGTTTGTTTTTTCCCTTTTTGTTCAATTATTTCCCTCTCGTTCGGTTTTTTCCCTCTTCGTTCGGTTTTTCCCTTTTTGTTGGGTTTTTTTCCCTCTTCGTTCGGATTTTTCCCTTTTCGTTCGCTTTTTTCCCTTTTCGTTCGTTTTTTTCCCTTTTCGTTCAATTATTTCCC